>BSBK01006555.1:45000-702500 GCA_027943335.1 Chamaecyparis obtusa
TCAATCTTTGAATTGACAGGTAGAACTCCCTGGAATAGATATTCAATGAATACATTCTTTTGTATTTTCAAAATATAAATGGGGATATACACTTAACCAGAGAGTAGGAGAGGCTTCTAATGGATATTCATCACCATAATATACCCATAAATGAATAATAAACTTATATGAATATGTACTATGCTACTTCCCACGACCATGAAAATGAAACACAACAACAACTTTTAAACCACAGTTTGCATATACAATCTCACAACCATGAAACCATACATACAACACATATACTGAATAAAAATAAATCTGTCAAATAATACGAATACAATATAATGTAACCAATAATGATTCTCAAATTATCTTGTAATCATAAATTTACAAAAAACACAGTTCCACAAAATCTACAACTAATTGATCTCATTCACTGTTCATTTATTCAACAGCCAAATCACAAATCTAATAATGAACAACCATAGCTCAATTTTTGAGTCACACTCGATTGTGACAGCAAGGGGAAAATCTGAACCAAAATTGTCTATCCTCAATGAAATGTTCAACAAAGATATAAAAATTCCCTCTACCTTCTCTAACGGTTACAAACAAAATTTCTTGGAATTCTTTAACTTCAACAGTCTCATGAAAGATGTTGATATAAAAGAATAACAAAACAAACAAGAAAAATTAACTAAGAGCTATGTGACCTTTGCACCTTCCCGTTTACCAACCAATGCATTTGTGGAAGCCTTTTGGCTTGATTTGTATTGTTGGAAATCTCTTATGACACGTGTTATCTCTTCATCCTCTGATACTCTGACATTATCTTTTTTGGTAGTCTAGTAGAGGTGATTTTCTTGCACATCCTGTGCCCTCTCTTTATAGCCTTGAAGTTCTTAATTGATTATGAAGAGCATGACATCAATTTAAGAAAGCTTATGAAGCTCTATTTTCTAGTACACAAAAGGATTGATCATTTTATCAATATTTTTTTAATTAGCTTCTCTTGTACTATCAATGTCAATGACGTCTTTTCCCTTACTGTGGTGAGAGGTGTAATACCCCAAAAATGGGCTATAAGTTCATTAATCTCCTACATCATCAAATCAAATGAAATCGACATCGAAGTCCTAGCCAAAGGCACATCTAAACATCATCGAATCATATTGATTATCTTAAAATTCTACATCGGGGAATATTCCTAGCAATATTCTTAATTATCTTAATTAAATTAAATTTTATAATTATTTGGCAATAAATCACATTTATCCTAAAGTTTGATTAATTGAATATTTTCATATTTAATTAATTAGATTTAATATTTGCCACTTAATTATGTAATTAAATTTAATTCTATCTATTATTAATTGTATTATTTAATTTTGACAATAAATATAATATCATATGAATAATTGATTAAATTCTTATTTAATTAATTAAAGCAAATTGTCATTATTTAATAATATACTTTTAATAAAAGTTTGATTAAATAATTGATTAACCCATAAATCAATTGTTTTATTTTTAAAAGCAGTTAAGTTGGAAATAAATCACTTTATTATTAAATTAATTCATAAATAAAACATGCACAATCATAAAAGCAGACAACTATCAATTATCAATTAAAGCTAAACTCTATTTTGAGTTAAAACTTAGCTTTTGCATGTTTTTGTGAGTTAATTATCCTTTATTTAAAAATAACTCAAAAATCAACCCGAGTTATTTGAGTGATTTATGGCTTTTTTTCATGCACCTCCAAAGCCTTGGATTTCTATAAAAACAAGGCTCATCTCTTCATAAATCATCTCTCAATCATCTCTCAAATTTGCATCCAAGCATCTCATGTTTTTGCACAATCACGCTGGAGAATTGGAGGCTGAGGAATCAACTTGCGAATTCAAAGCGTTGTGAGATCAATTTCAATTGCATAGCTTTTATATCTTAGCATAGAATTTCATAGTTTTCATATCATTGTTAGATTAGCATTGCATATCAATTTTCAATAGCATTCATAGCATATCAATTTCATCTAGCATAGATTTCATATCAAGATTAATTATTCATATTGCATAGAAAATCTAAAAAAATAGATTAATTGCATTCATATTTCATATCTAGATCAATTGCATTCAAATCCTTCATTTAGGTGTCGTCTAGGTCACTGATCTCGATTACAATCTGAGAACATCAATCTCGCACCTATTAGAAGGCAGTAAATCACTTGGTTAGATAGTTTTCAATTTTGCACAATTTTTTGATTATCACTAACCTCTAATGTTTTACTGAGTGTTGTGTCTACAGATCAGGTACAATTTTCACACACACAAGAGGCATATCCCAAATCGGTAAAATATTTTTTCTATTTTCTAAATATCTTCTTGTAAGTTATCGACCACTTCCCCCAAATGTTTAAGATTTTTAGTCACACAATTTCACTTGAAGGTTAGGGAAAACATCCATTTTTGTAATAGTTCATCAGGTGATTCCAGCAGTCCCATATTAACTGCATTTTCTACTTTCATATCCATGATTTCTTTAAGCATTAAAAATAATTGCTTATAATAATATTCTTCACCTTGGATAATCATGATATCATCTCTCACGCTATCCCTAATCTGCAAAAGGGATTTGAAATGGGATCCAAGATGTTCAATCAGGGGTAGTCCTCTAACTTTTAGGTCTTCAATCTAGTCTTTATCAATCATGCCCATGTGTCTTTCTTCTCGTAACTAGTCAATAAGGACTTGGTTCTCCTTTGATGTTGGATCTAGTATAGGATTTTAAGCTATGGTTTTGATCTGTATCTGTTCAGAACAGGCGTAAACAAGAAAATGTTAGATAAATCTAAACATTTATATCAGTTCAAAAATATAAACATAAAAACCAAGCCACCTCAGATTGAGCCAAAATAGATGCATTCAAGCACTGTTTGATTTTCTTTGATAGGAGGGATGTGGGTGTGCTCTCTAAGCACTTGGAGATTGTCTCTAATGCATTCTAGGAAGGATTGATATGATGCATAAATGACTAGAAAAGATTGAATAAAAACTAAGTTCAATCTATTAAGCTTATTCTAGGATGTGTTAAAAAGCATGAAATCTAACAAATGTGATTAAAAAGCTTATGATCTAGCAATAATATAACATTATAACACTACTCAATGTAAAAGATGTGAATTGGTGTTTTGATCTTGGAAGAGGAGGGTATTTATAGGATTTAAGGAAGGACTTGGGTTAGGAAGGAGAGTTAGGATCAGAGGTAAGGTTTGGGGTAGAGTTTGGGGTATGGTTTGGGGTATGGTGAGGTTTAACCTTGGTCAAGGTTGCTCACACATGTGTGAGAAACACTAGGGAAGTGTGCAAAGGGGATAAGAGTGGAAGAAGAGACACGGACTTCATTAATGTCTTGTAAGAGTCATTAATGAGGATGCAAGAAGTATTTATGAGGGGTTTTGACCCAAAGTCAAAGTTTGAAGGGTTTAGGCTAAAAATGTAGGAATCACTTTTTAATCAGGTTTAGAGTGAGATTAGGAAATTATAGAAGAGGTTAGGAATTTCTAGAATATTTCTAAGGTTTTAGGATTTAAATAAATATTTTATTTATTTAAAGGATTTTTGGTCAATTTATCAATTAATAATTAATAAATAGGGGAAAATCACTCAAACTTGATTTAAATAATTTGGGGAGAGATTCTTTAATTAATAAGGTTTAATTAAAATAGGAGGATTTAATGGCATAAAAATAAATTAATTAATTAATAAATGATGATGTCATCAGGGGTTTTCAGAAAATAAAAATAGTTTTATTTTTTAAAGGATTTTTAGGTGTCTACATTTTGCCCCTCTTTGATGTGGTGCCGCAAGTGGCGTGGCGTCAAAGACAAGAAAATAAGATGCCCCAAGCTAGAAATTAGAGGATAAGGGGTTGTGCCCCCTCGACAAAATAACGCAAAGAGGAAACCTTATGGAATTTTCTCAAAAGGAAACAAAAAGGAAGGGGAAGGAAGAAGGGAGGATAAATAGCCAAACTTCCAAGATCAAAGATGGAGGAATGCAAGATGAGGGGGAATGCATAATGTGGGATGCGGCTATATGCAAAGATGCAAGATGTAAGATTAATCTATATGATGTAGGATAAGGGGGATTTGAGGAGCTCCAAGTGTAAATGTGGAGAGCACAACCTAGTTTGATGTAGCAACATTAGAGACCTACCAAGGATACTGGGAACACAAGGCCTTGTCACCAGCGTTGCATAGGACTGATGCTAAAAAGACACACAAGGTTGCCCGAGCATCATGCATGAACCCAAGAAGAAGCATGGTAGCAATGATGCTGGAGAAACCATAAACAAATGATATTTCCCAAATGCACCATGGAACCCAGAAGACCACATGTGAATCGTGCAAGGGTCATGTCTAACTGAATCACAGGTAGAAGCAAAAAATCAAAAGGCCTTGCCCCAGATTGCCCTCATTCGCAATGTACCATAATATAAAGGATCATGGCAACTTTGAAGGGAGGAACAATGAGAAGCCGCAAATGATTAACAAGATCCAAAGGACAAAATCCAAGACTGAAATGATAACTCCAAAAGACATCCTTTACTAAGGAGAGAGATTTGATTTTATTGATGGTGGGAAGATTTGGTCTGAATGTGTGGAAGGATACATCGACATGGACCTGGTGTGATTGGTGGAAGGTTAGGTCTAACAGGAAGGATACATCTATGTGGACCCGTGATTAGGCTTAGGTTGGATAATACAAAAGCATACAGTTGTGTGGACCCACTAATTGATGCGGAGAATAAGTGTTGTTTTTTGCTGGCAAAAGATGAGTCAAAGAATAACCGTTGTGATCAAGGATAGTCAAAAAAAGATATTGTTGAAGTACAAGGCTGGATGGGACAAGATATCTAATCAAATGCTACTGCAGAACTAATGAGGATATGTACAACAAGACATGACGATATGTAAAATGGATGGGGAGAGGTTTACAATGGATGGGAAGATATGTACAGAAGCTCAGGATTTGGGATAGGAAGATCCTAGGGATGAAGCTGATGCTACAAAGATATGCAAGATGATGCCCCAGTTGGGCTGAAAATCCAAGACAGACGAATGGTGGATAGGCTTGATGATGGATGATGTGTCCTGAAATGACACAAATTTGGGAAGGATGCATCCCAATGATGATGATTGGATTGAGATCACAGCTTGCCACAAGACTAGGAACAAGATTTAAAGATGTGATTGGGTTGGTTTGGCTTGATCTTGGATGTTAGATTGCTAGAGGATATGGATAGGATTGGAAGATGTTGGAAGATTGCTATCAATGTTTAGATATGGATGGATGGCATTGGATTGGATGGGGATAGCCTATAGCTAGATACCAATAACAAGGGAAGATACTAGGTGATGGAAAGATGGAGGAAATGTTGAGGCTTGGGATGGAGGAACCGCTTAAGAGTGTTGATAGAGGATTTGGATAGGGGAATGCTGGGAGATGCTTTGGATAGAGACTTGTTGAGGATTGTTGATAGAGGAAATGCTGGGAGTTGCGAATAGAGGAAACTACTGAGGGATTGGGGTTGATGAAGATAAGGATTTGGATGGAGGAAAATTTTGGATTTGGAAGATGGGAGATAAGGATTTGGATAAAGTCTCCAAGGAATATGTCACTAAGGAACCAGATGCCCCCGCTTAGGATAGTTCATGCATTCAGAGGCATTTGACGGGGGGGAGTGGGGGCAATTGGATGGAAGATAAGATATCAAGAAGCTGAGGAATGGTAGATGGAAGCTTGGATAGTTGATGGATAGAGGATAGGTGGATGGAAGATGTGATAGTAAGATGGATGCTTGAAAGGTGCCCAAAAGCATGTATACTTGGTGGTCTCTATTTTGTTATTAAGATCTAAAGGAGGATGATGGAGTTGAGAGAAAAATGTGATGGAGGAGATGCTGGATATGATGTGATACAAGGGAAATGCTTCCAGTTACAGAAAGGAATTGGGGGGGATTACACATGATGCTTGTTTGCCAGGTTTTCACCATGGTACTTGTCCAAGGCACTTGAATTGCCAAGTTTTCACCATTGGATGAATGTTTTTTTTCTTTTTTTCTTTTTGATATTTTTCTAATTTTTCCAAATTTTTATGGATTCCCTGATTTTGCTGCTAACTTTTGTTGATCTTTCTGATTTTTTGCTGACCTTCTGATTTGTTTGGATGTTTGTACAACTTTTCTAGGATGGATGGATTATGCAAAGGCATGGATGGGATTGGGGAGATGGGAGATATGGTGGTAGAAAGTATTTGGATGGAAGGATGGGAATTGATCATGATAGGGAGATGTTTTCAGGACCAACATTGGCACATGTTGTAAAGATGGTGGATGAAGTGGATGGGATTTGGAAGATAGATGCAGATAGGATGGAGGATTTGTGCTAGGAGATCTTGGGACATAAGGGCCCAAAATAGATTTTGGAGAGGGGGAATGAGTAGCTGGGGGATTAGAAACTTTGGATGCCATTGTGGATGTTTCTCTTAGATGCATTACATATTTTCTCTTTAGGATCCACATAGTCTTTGCTTTTGCTTTGGTCGGCCTTTGTCCATGTAGTAGATTTTTCTTTTGCTTTGATGGGCCTTTGTGGCCATTGGGATGCATTGGAATTTTCTTTTTCTCTAATAGGCCTTTGTGGCCATAGGGATGCTTCAGATGTTTCTTTTTCTTTGATGGGGCTTTGTGGCCATGGGGATGTTGTGGATTGCTTGATTGGATTTTGCTTTTCTTGAGCATGTCTTTTAGAGGGGACATGGCAATCTTTGGATTTTTGTGGATAGTTCCTTGTATGCACTCTTGAGTTAGCATCCAAATTGCAAGGATTATTGGAAGGAATATGAGGAGATGTGTGGGATGGAGGAAATATGGATGGAGAGATGGAAGGAGATTGGTAGATAGGAGATATGGAAACGTTCCTTTGTTGATCCTGACTAGGGATATTTGGATTTTGGATGAAGGATTGAGTAGGATAAGATGGGGGGTGATATTTTGGGATGTAAGGTCCCAAAATGGATTTGGTTTGTAGAGGATATGTTCTAGAATATTTTGGGACATAGGGGCCCAAAATGGATTTGGAGGATGAAGGAGGAATGCGATAGATTTCTTTGGGCTGCAATGATGGAGGAGGAATAGCATTATATGCTTTGGAAGGATGATGGGAAGATGCAATGATGGGTTTGGATGTGTGTTTGAATTTAGCTTTAGTTGTACCATCATTTCTGGAGGAAGTGCCTTCTTCAGATGTGTGACCAATACCACATGATTTTGGATGTTTCTTGTCTTGAATGGGCTCCAGATTTCCTTGCTCATGAGCACTTAGGCCTTTGCCTTGATAATTCCATTTCTTGAGCATTTTATCTAAGAAAGCATATTTATGAATTGGGGAATAAGATAAATAACCAGGATCAAGTTTCATGGTGGAAGATATGAAACTGATTTCTTCTACTTTGAGTGGTCCACCATTAACAAATGTAATTGGACCAAGAGGATAGAGTGATGGCAGTTGGATAGTTTGGATTGGAGGATCCTCAAGTGGAAAAGATGGGATGATGGGATCCTAATTAGGACTAGAGGATGGTGATGGATCTTGAGATGGAGGAATTGGGATTGTAGGATCTTGGATTGGGGGAATTAGGATTGTAGGATATTGGATTGGGGGTGATGGAAGCAATAGATCATGCAATAGAGGAAGTGAAGGGACTGGATCTTGATTTTCTTTGACGGATGTTTCAACATGATTTTGGAAAAGATCTTCACTAGATTGGATCGGTGTGGATAGAATGATGGGGGATGTATGGATGGAAGATTCTACAATTGTGATGATAGGAAGAAGGACAAACTCTTCAGATGGTATGGATGAAAGGATGGGAGATTCTACAATGGTGATGGCAGGAAGAAGGGTGAACTCTTCAGATGGTATGGATGAAAAGATGGGAGATTCTGCAACTATGATGGCAGGAAGAAGGATGAAATCATGAATCTTATCAGATATGTTTTGGATAATGCTAGGAGGATATGTTAATGGGGATTGGATGGATTTGACAGATGGAAGGGACTCAATGATGCTAGGAGATGGACGAAGGCCAATAAGTGTGATATATGGAAGAATGATAATGGGTGGGGGAGGCTAATGGGATTCATCAATGATGGCTTTTCTTGAAGGTTTGAGATGGAATGACCCTTCATCTTTAGGAGTGGGATTTTTTGTTGGCTTCCTTGTGAAACTTCTTGGAGACTTTTGTGATAGAGGTTGAGGTGAAGGACTAAAATGTGTAGAAGATGGAGGGCTAGGATAGTTCACACATCAAGGTGGGGTGGAAGATTATGACCTTCTTAAGGGGATGATGGTGCAGATCAGGAGTTGGAGGATGGCATGACTAGATAGTTCATATAAGTGGGTATAGAGGAAGCTTGTGAACTGGATTTGCTAACTTGTGGGGTTGGAGTGATGGGTTGAGATATGGGATATGAAGCGGATTGAGGGATCATGCATTCTTCTTGTGACAGGGGATTTGTGGCAATGTAAGAAAGAATGGAAGATGTTGTATTTGGATAGGATGTGGTAGATGGTGGATCAAGATAGGATGGAAGATTAGGATAATGGATTGGAAGACTAGGTTTTTGGTTTTGAAAGTGGGTTGGAGGATATGGAGATGGAGGATTTGGATAAGGTATGTAGCTTGGAATGTTGTTATGGAAAGATGGTGATTGGGATATGACCATAGAAGGAGATGGAGGTATGAAGGATGCATATGAAGGATATGTAGGCTCAAGATAGGAAGAAGGTGTGGATGAATAGGATAGGGGATTTCCCTTGTCAAAGGTAGGATAAAGAGAACTATTGGATCAACAAGATCATGATGATGAAATCTTGTTGATCATGATGAATACTTTGAAAATCTTGCTAAGGTTTTCAAAGTATTCATCATGATCAACAAGATTTCATCATCATTTGGATAGGATAAAATGGGGGAAAAGAAGTGACAACCAAACTCGTCATAACAGATTTGAGACATGCTGACTTTGTGGATGAGTTTGGATAAGGATGAAGGATGAAGATGGATTGAAAGACTAAGGCTTGGATTGGATTGGGATGACTGAGAAGCTTAGACTAGGATTGGATTTAGCTCAAGATAGGAGGAAAGACTGACTCCAGAGGAAGACAAACAGGGGGTGGGGGATGATCGAGATGACTCTGCTAACCTAGGAAATGGGGAGGACAAGACTGTATGCAAGATGACTAGAAGACCATGATTTGGGAGTCTTGGATGACAAGATTCTGAAAGCTTGGATGACTTCTGGATTTTTGATTTGACATGGCAAAGGATTTGGTGTGTAGAACTCTTGGTTTGTGTATGTTTTAACAAATGTTTTGCACTAAGTTTGAAACTTTGAAAACACATTAAGCATGAACTACTTATAAGATAGGCTAGTATCAAAATCTTTTTCCATAGCTTGATATCCCAAAAGAGGGATACATATAGTGAGTGTCTTAAGGTGATCCAAGAAACCACAGGGATCGGTCCTTGCACAAAGATTTTGATACCTTTGGGATCAGATCGATCAGGTAGCTTCTGATTTATCAAGTATGTAGTTGATCTATGGAGTCCTCCCAATTGGTTTGTATGCGCATGAATCACTTAAGAGCCTATTTGACCATGCCGAAATAGTAGGGATATTCACCTACCTCAGGCTACCATCAATACGCATCGCTCGAGCTTGAGGGGATGAAGCAAGAGTTTTCTCAGTGCTTTATTTCTATAACGGTCGGGGAAGGTACCTGTTTGAAGTCATTCTCCAAAGAGGAAGCACTTTTCTCTCTGGACAAGCCTCTCTAGAAGTAAAGTAAATGAACTAGTCCGAGTTCAAATCACTTTTACGTCACTTATTTATAACAAGGATTTACTGAAAATGGAAAATTTTGACATGCACTCCAAGCATATTTGATTTCCCAATGTGATCTTTAATGTTTTTGAAATGGAATTTGAAGGCACAAGTGTTTAAGCTTTAATTTTTTCTTTGAAGACACATAAGCTTGAAAAAGATTTGTAATTTTTATTTAAATTGGCACTCAAGAGTTGTGTTTTTGCTTTGATTTGAAAAGAGAAACTACTTTTTGATTTCAATTAAGACATTCAAGAGTGAATTTGAAGTAAATGCTTTGCTGGACTTGATTTTAACTTTTTCTTAAGGGCACTCAATATTTGATGTTCTAATTCAGTTTTTTAGAACCAAATGAAGATTCCTAGCTTTGATCTCATGCATGACAACTTGAGAAACTTTCAAGATTTTTGCAACATAACATTTGTTTTTATCAAGATTAATGTTTTAGGACTAAAAAATTAGGACTCTTTAGGAACCAAAATAGAAATGATATGCAATTTTGTGGTTCTTTTTAAGCTCCCAAAGTTTGAAGTGTTCCTAGTTTGCATGAAGCTCAAAACACCTAAATTTCAAAAGCGTGATGGTTCTTTTTAGCCAAATGAAGAACATTTAGAAGTGTGTTTGAGTGTTTTAGGACCACTTAGGAATGACTTGAGTTTATTAGGATTTGATTGATTTGTTTTAGCTTTCTAGGCATGCCAAAGTGATTTTGAAGTTCATTTTAACCATTTTGACAAAGTGTGTAAGATTTTGCTTGTTCAATTTTAAACCCAAATTGAAATGATTTTTTGTAACCCTAGATGTGATCCTAGATTTAAATAAATGCGATACCTTCCTCGAATGCGATCCAGGAAATCTGGGAGATCTCATATACGATCCTGAATTTAAATGGATGCAACACCAGACAAGATGCGATCTGGGAAATCCTAGATGTGATCCTGTAAACATGCGGTACAAGATTTCTTCCTGTATGTGATCCCTGGCAAAGTGAAACATGATAGAAACAGAGTTTGTGCGCAAAAATTACAAAGGTTTTTATGAAAATGAGCCTTCTTATAGATTTTTATGAAACAATATGCCAAGATCCCACAAGAAGGAGTAGACAGAATAGAAGAATAATAAGACTAAGAAGAGGAAGAAGAATTCGAAATACTCCCTCCACCTACAAGCTTGAAAAATCAGAAAAAAACTCCATCTCATCAGAATGTTAGCAAAGAACCCATGAAGTTGGTCCCACCAGGCATGCCAAAATGTAAGCTATGGTTTTGATCTCTATATGTTCGGAACATGTGTAAACAAGAAAATGTTAGATAAATCTAAACATTTATATTAGTTCAAAAACATAAACATAAAAACCAAGCCACCTCAGATTGAGCCAAAACATATGCATTCAAGCACTATTTGATTTGTTTTGATAGGAGGGATGTGGGTGTGCTCTCTAAGCACTTAGAGCTTGTATCTAATGCATTCTAGGAAGGATTGATATGATGCATAAATGATTAGAAAATCTTGAATAAAAACTAAGTTCAATCCATTAAGCTTATTCTAGGATGTGTTAAAAAGTATGAAATCTAACAAATATGATTAAAAAGCTTATGATCTAGCAATAATCTAACATTATAACACTACTCAATGTAAAAGATGTGAATTGGTGTTTTTATCTTGGAAGAGGAGGGTATTTGTAGGTTTTGATGAAGGGCTTGGGTTAGGAAGGAGAGTTAGGGTCAGATGTAAGCTTTGGGGTAGAGTTTGGGGTATTTTAAGGTTTAACCTTGGTCAAGGTTGCTCACACATGTGTGAGAAACACTAGGGAAGTGTGCAAAGGGGATAAGAGTGGAAGAAGAGACATGGGCTTCATTAATGGCTAGTAAGAGTCATTAATGAGGATGTAAGAAATATTTATGAGCGGTTTTGACCCAAAGGCAAAGTTTGAAGGGTTTAGACTAAAAAATGTAGGAATCACTTTTTAATCAGGTTTAGAGTGAGATTAGGAAATTCTAGAAGAGGTTAGGGATTTCTAAGGTTTTAAGATTTAAATAAATATTTTATTTATTTAAAGGATTTTTGGTCAATTTATCAATTAATAATTAATAAACAGGGGAAAATCACTCAAACTTGGTTTAAATGATTTGGGGAGAGATTCTCTAATTAAAGATGTTTAATTAAAATAGCCAGATTTAATGGCATAAAAATAAATAAATAAATAAAATAATTAATTAACTAATTAATGATGATGTCATCAGAGCTTTTCAAAAAATAAAAATACTTTTATTTTCTAAAGGATTTTTAGGTGTCTACAAGGATAAGAGGAACTTGTTGGTTGAGATGAAAAAGGGCATGAGAATTTCTCTTAGATAGTCAGAAAGTTGGGAAACCATTGCTTTAAGATTGGCCTTTTCTTGTTTGTCCTTCTCTAGCCTTTTTTTCACCTGTTGGTGGGAGAATTCTCATATTTGAACAGTCTTCTCATGCTTAGGAGACCCAACATCAATCCTAGTTACTGTGAAGTCAGAGGCATCTGTATGGGCCAATTTATCAGTGGACTTAGTTTGTACAATTTCCATGATCACATGCCCTGTTTCCTAGTCTTTCCCTAGGGAAGCTAGTACTATAGGTTTCCTCTTTTTCTAAGGGTGTGGGAGAGCTCTTTAAAATTTGATCTACTATGTCCTGGGGAGGCATGTTGTCCTCTTCCCTCTTTCTTATCTTTTTCTAAAGATTTCTCTAGCCAAGAAGGGGTGGATAAATCTCTTGAGGCAGACTTAAGGGTTTCTAAATCAAATAATTTTTTCCCAACGAGGGGGGTATCTTTTTTAGAAAAAATGAAAGGAAATTTAGAAACCTTTGCAGAAATGAAACTAGAGGAGACTGGATCTTTGGATACCAGGTGATCTAATGCGAAGTCTCCGTGTTTCTCCTCTTTTTGTTGGATAGATATTTCCTACCACATATCATGTAGCTCTCCTTGCAAAACTTCTTGTTCTAGAATTTCTTTATCTTTGGACTCTTCCTCTTTTGTGAGGTCTACATTGGGAAGAGATCCTTCTCCATGAGTAGGTTTAGGCTCATGTTCCTTTTCTAGAGGTTCACCATCTCCTCTAGTAGCCTAAGAAGGGACTTGCATTAAGGGACCCGTTGGGGCAGTAACAATAGGTACTGGTGTTTGGCTCTACGTAGGGTTTAGCATTGTTTGCATAGAGCTTCCTCTTATTTTATTGCCAATCGACCCATCTTTGAGTTCTCTTCATTATTAGAGCCACGCGTACATCACAATCATCTATTTCTGGAACATCCCAATTTGTGGGTTTTATTGGGGTTCCTTTAATTTTCTTCAAGTAATGAGGGTCAAGTAATTCAGACCCATCCTCCACTAGGCCGCCAACATCAAGACTCACCCTGTATAGTTTGATTTGGTCTACATTAAGTCTTGATCAAGACCTTTCCCTCATTTCAAAGTCATCTTTACAATTTATCCAAAAATCTTCCAGTGCTAGTACATGGAAAAATGCTAAACCTAGATCCAATTTGTCTTTGACGAAGCTAGTAGGATCATATTGGGTCCTAAGGACCTCGTATTTTTGGAAGGAATATCTGGTTGTGGTAGCATTGACTACATTTGCAATGTTAGAAGTGGAAGAGCACAAATATGCCCCCACTATGATAGGATAAGGAATCTTAACCTTGTGCATTTTACCACACCTTTTGTTCACCTCGAGTACTTGTTGACCTAACTCGACTAGCACCATCTTGTCATCAGGATATCTAGGCAACCTATAAGGAAAATCATCGAATGCACCGATGCAGAAATATGTTAAAGTTGGGTATTGAGTGAAATAGCTGTAATACTTGGAAATTTTCATAGCTGCCTCTAGAGATAACCTCCATCCAGGACCCCCTTGTAACTCCCAGGTCAATCTCATGGTGAATCCATCATTCGCTCTTCTAAATTCCACATAGCTTTCATGTAGCTGCAAATAAGGATAAAAGTCATAGATTTGTATATCGTCTTTAAAATCCTCAACATGAATCAGACTAGGTCAATGTTTTGCTCATGGAATCATGATGTTTGGCACTCATCATCAAGAACCTTAGTCTATCACTAATGAGCTCTGCCCAATCTATGTATCTTTCATCTACGCACATGGTCTATACCAAAAAGAATGCCCACTCTTCCAAGTTCAATTCTTCTTTGCTACCCCTAGTTCTATGTAATAGGACCAACATGCCAATGATTTCTCTTTTCATATTAGCCCCATAGATAGTGTTGGGAAGCTTAAATTTGTTGGATTCTCTTGTTCAGACCACTCTTTTGAAATTATGGATCTCCAACTTGTTTTCTTTTCACTAAAAACTGAAGCTGAGCGAACAAAATCCCAATCTCTATATACCTCCCTCATGGGTAGGTGAAAGAAATTATGGATAGTGACTCCATCTAGTTTGACTAGAACCTCTTCATCGGCTATTTTTATTTTCTTAGTTTCAGGGTCAAAATGAGCAATGCACTCTCTGATTAGTTATGGGGATTGCATAGTGACCAAGAATCCAAATGTTTCCATGATCCCACTTTCTATCAATTTTTATATGATTGGATGTCTTGGTTCATGTCAGATCCTTCTATGAAGATCCCCTAAATAAAAAAGACTTAGTTTTATGTCACCAATCTCCTTCCATTCACTCTCATACAATTAAGGTGATCATAACTAGTGTCCATGAGGGCCATTCTATGAATTCAGAGGACATGATAGATTTATGTTCTTAGAGAAAATGATACAAGAGAATTTACTTTTGTATCTCTATAGTAATGCTTCAATTTAACTTCCCATAAGTTGTTGTGTAATCGAGGTAAATCTTGGATAGATCATGGTAAATGAATGACATTGAATGCATTAAATGTTAGACAAGACATTATTTCAGATAAATCATTCTATGCATTTAATGTTTTGATCTATGATGGGTAGCTTATGTCACTAAAGATTTGCAAAATTATTATGATATGTGGAACTTTGAAACTGGTATTTCAACAATACTAATTTTTATTCTTCTTTTCCTTGTTAGGTGAGGTTTTGCATATCTTGTTTCGAAACTCAATGATATATGCTTCCATGCTTCAGATTTTTAGGGAGTGTGAAGATTTCTCAATCATCACAAATTTTCTTTTCTTGATGAGTCACTTTATCTTAGGAACCTACCTCATCTTTCTTCTTCAGAGAACTTTACATGACTCACTTTCAGGAATTCAGAAAATGCACTATCTAACTATCATTCTCGATCATCAGAGGTTGTCTTGTTCAATTGTTATCCCAATATTTTAGAAATTTCACTTTTCCCCCTCACTTTTTAATGAAATGAGTACTTTAAAACCCTTTTCCCAAACAAGGAGTTCTCTTTTCAGAATTTCAGAAATCATAATTCTTCGCTACTATTTTTGAACAACTTCAATAGTTAATGCATTTTTTTCATGAACTTCCCACATTTAGCCTATTTCTCATTATTTTGAGACTTGGATTTGACATTTGTTGGGTTCCAACATGACTTAGTACCAACGGAGAAAAAACTTGACTGGACATGATTATTCAATTTATTGACAACCCGACTCAAGGATAAAGTTTGAATTACATTACAAGAACATGACCCTTGGGTAGTAGGACTCATAACCTAATTTCACATGTAGGGACTAAAATATGGTAGCAAAACCATTAACCCTTTTGATCCTGAGTTGTCTAAACCATTGAACCTGAACTATTTCATATATGGTTAAACAATTCTTTCAGATGCACCCCTTATAAAATGTCATTTTTGCAAAAAGGTGATGAAAAAAATCATTGGGGAAGAATGGGATAAATATGAAAACTTAACCTTTGATCATCATTAATGAGATAAGGGCTTGGTTTTAAAAATTTAAATTGGAGGTGTCATAGGCAAGCCACCAATTTTCTATAGGAGGTTATTACTTGATTGGGACCTCATCAAGGGGCATCTCAAGATGGGGAGTCACAACTATCTAGTCATGATCATCAAGAGTAGAGGAGAGAGCATGAGTGTTCTTATATGATATTCAACTCTAGATTAGAGCATATGAGAGATAGGAAGTCCCATCATCAAAGAGATCAAGTAAGGGTGGATAAGGATTCTATTTAGGTAGGAATAAGATACCTCCTTAGGTCACATTTTCCCACTTTTGAGGGATCGTATGGTGGTACAAAGCTTGATAATTGGCTTATAGATCTTGATTGTTGATTTTCCATACATCAAGATGTGATAAACATTGGAGCTTGGTGAGCCATCATGCACTTTAGAGGTTTTGTGTCTACTTGGTGGCACATAGATGAGTAAAAGCTCCATTTGGGTTGCTTTTGTATCGTGGGAGATTTTTATAGATTGGTTTCATGTATGTTTCTTCTTTGACTAGTACTATTAAAAATGTGTAGATGAGTTTCACTAGCTACATGAGTTTTCCATAATAGTGGGCCAGTACCCACATAGGTTCTTTGAGATGAAATAGTACACTAGTATCACAAATAATTAGCCTATGTTAGTGCAACACTTTTTTGGAGGGCTTAATGCCTATATCAGTGGTGAGGTTTGTTGGCATATCTGATATAGTGATGGTAAGTGAGTTGTGGAGATGTCATTATGCATATTTGATTACAATATTATCAGTTATTATGTTGTCATTGATGTCAACTATTGACCTTGTGTTCTTAGTGTGTTTCCAAGCATAGCTATGATGAGTGAAGGGTTGCAATGAATTTTAGTGGTTGATATATTTATGAGAGACTTAAGTGTGTCTCTAGATGTCTAATGCATGACCCTTACTATTGAAGTGATCTTATGTGAAATTTGTGATCGACTGAAGTATAACGGTGCAACTACTAGAACAGTTAATGGCATGTGATAGATGATTTGAATGTCTTGTCAAATCTTTGTTGTGTCTCATGGCATAGTGCCAAGATGTGATGGTAAATAGTGTTTAGATGTTATAGTTGTGAATGCAACTAATTTGAGTGACTGGTGTGTGGGATAGGTGATTGATGAGCAAAGATAGAGTTATTAATAGGTTAAAGTGTTTGTGGTGATAATTGATAAATATTTGACCGGTGATCAATGTTGAGGTTGTGGTGGAATTGGTTGAGTTAGTTAAGATCTAGTGATGTGTCTTCATGAATTGAGGTGATGATCTGGCATCACATTTTTATATGCTAGCATGTGGAGAAGATTCTAGAGGAAGCATGTGTTTAGTTAAAATATGTTTGACCTCTTGACACAAAATTCTATGTAAATTATTGTATTGGCCAATGTGGTCTTGGAAATGTGTTTTGTACATTGAATTTTGTTTTATAGCACGTTGTATCTGGGCAAGATATTTGAAAATTCAAATCTATTTCAAATTTAGGGCTTGATTAAGATAGTGAACTTAAAAGTTCAATATATAATGGATGAGGTTGAAAGTTTTCATGTTGATCGTGTGTTGCATAAGTGCAGTTGTAACATCAGATTTGTGATCAAGCCAAGGTAGATTTAAGTGTGTTGAGAAGATATTGTGTGCTTTAGTGGATCTGATCAAGAAGAGGTAGTGCTATTCTGCAAATCATTCTTTATGTTGTTCCCTAATAATTGCAACAGGTTAAATCCCTTAATCGGGTAGATCTTAATAGATCTTTGTTGTAAATCCTCTAAAAAGGTGACAATTTGTCAAGTGTTAAAATTCCTCTAATAAGGCTACTCTTAACTAGGTAAAGGTCCTAACATGCCTAAGACAAATCCCTTGATTGGGTAGCACCTAACAAAGATGTTGTAAACTCCTAATAGGGTTAAGCTCCTCATAGGGAATACTTCAAAAGAGTGCATCATTTAGAGGGAACTAATTCCCATCGTTGTTTTCTCCCGATTTGGGTTTCCACAAGATAAATCTGTGAGACAACTTTGTGGATGGATTTGCATGTTTATAATTTTCATTTGTTGTAATTAAGGCTAATCTCATGAATGTTGGTTTAAGTTTAAGAGGTTAATAATTTGGATTGTATGGTAGATTATTGATTCACCCCCCCCCCCCCTCTCAGTAATTTGATCTTAGGACTAAGAATTGGTATCATATTTTTTGTCCTTTATTGTGGTGAATCTTAACAGCTTGAGATAAAGATTCAAAGATGATGAGAAAGGAAGGTCCTAACAAGAGAGAACTACTCAATTTTTCACAGTCAGATGAAGCTCTATCTTAATGGTATGAGTGATCAGTATTGGGATCATGTGGTTAATAAGTCTACTATCCCTTTAGGAACCCTAACTATAAATCAATTGGAGGTCAAACAAGAACATACTACTACTATGGAAGCTATTGCTAGTACTCTTTTAGATGCAAAGTTTATTGATGTCAAAGACTTGGATACTACTACTGAGATGTGGGAGATGTTGAAGACCATATATGGTGGAGATCCACATGTGTAGAAGGCAAAGGTTGATAGTTTGAAAGGAAAGTATGATGAAATGAGGATGCAAGAAAATGAGAACATTGAATAATACTGTCAAAGAATCAAATACCTTGTTGTTTCTATCTGAGGTGTTGGTGGTAATCTTCCTAAGAAGGATGTGGTAAGAAAAGTGTTGAGAACTTTATTGCCTAAGTATGCTATAAGGGTTTCAGCTATACATGAGCTCAGATCTCTAAGAACTTTTACTATTACTCTTGATCCATTAATAGGGAAATTAACTTCATTTGAGTTAAGCAGTTATGATAATAGTATGCCAAAAGTTGAAGTTACTTTCAAGTCATCGTTGACTCTTGCACCATCTACGAAAGGAAATGAGATATCTAATATTTCTTTATCATGTTACTCTAATGATTATGAATCTATCTTGTCTAAAGAAAGAGAACAAGAGGAATTGGAAGCTTTGCATGCTAAAAGGATGCCTAGAGGGAAAGGTAAATATAAGGGTAAGTTTCCTTTGAAGTGCTTTGCATGCAATATGATTGGACATATTGCCTCTAGATTCCTTGACAATGACAAGAAGGAGAGCCAAGAAGATTCAAGGATAAGAACAAGAAAGTATGCTACCTAGCTAAGGAAGGTGTTATCAATGAGGAATCTAATGAAAGAGATGAAGAATAAATTATGTTTGTTGTAGTAAAGGAACAACCCTTAGAAGAAGGTGAGAAAGCTTTAGTTTCTAATAGGATTCATAGTGGTGAATGGATTATTGATAATGGGTGCACTCACCATATGACTGATGATAGAACCAAATTCATCAAGATGGAATAATGTGATGGTGGCTCAGTAAAATTTGAGAATGATGCTCCCTATTTGGTAAAAGGTAAAGGATATATCACTTTGAATAATAAAAAAATTGTGATGATGTTTATTTGGTTGATGGTCTGAGATACAACTTGTTAAGTGTTTCTCAGCTGAATAACAAAGGATAAAGATTGTATTCAATGGAGGTATATTCAGGATTATTAGGAAATCAAGAGAATTTATTGCTACCAGTGAACAAACTAAAGGTAACTTGTTCCACCTAAATTCTACTATTAAGAGTTGTCTAAGTGCTAAGGTAGAAGATTTTTGGTTATGGCACAAGAGGTTTTGTCATGTAAATTTTGATAATTGATCAAAGTAAGTAATATAAAGATAGTAAGAGGTTTGTCCAACCTAGTGAAACCAAACAATGTAATGCATAAAGAATGTCATCTTGGGAAGTTAACTAGTTCTAGTTTCATTAGTAAAAATTATTCTTCTAAAAGTATTTTAAATCTAGTTCATACCGATATGTGTGGTCCAATGAGAACTCTAAGTTACTATGGTGATAGATATTTCATGTTTATTTTTTATGATTATCCTAGAATGATGTGGGCTGTATTTTTAAGGGACAAATATGAAGATTTTTACATGTTTAAGATCTACAAAGCCATAGTGGAGAAGGAGACCGATAAGACCTTAAATGCCTAAAATATGACAGAGGAGGTGAGTTTACTTCACATGAATTTACTACATATTGTGAAGAATAGGGAATTCAAAGGCAAATGTCAGCTCCTAGAACACCTCAGCAGAATGGTATTGCTGAAAGAAGAAATAGGTCTATCATTGATTGTGATAGGAAATTAATGATTTAGAAGGGTGTTGCAAAAATATTTTTGGAGACAAACAATGAGCATTATGGTTTACAAATTGAACAGAGTTCAGTTGAAGAAAGGTACAAACAAAAATCCCTATGAGATGTGGCATGGTCAATCACTATGTGTAAGTTATCTCAAAGTTTTTTGGAAGTAGATGCTACATAAAGAGAGATGAAAATACAGGTAAGTTTGACCCAAGAAGTGATGAGGGGACATTATTAGGATATTCAAAAAAGAGAAAATCCTACAAGTTCTTGAACAAGACAACAAATAAGATAGTGGAAAGTGTTAGTGTAAGAGTAGATAATTTTTTTGAGAAAAATGATGAATCCAACAAGAAGGAACCCGAAAACTATAATGGGTTTGTATATTACAACCAGTCGAGCATGACACTACAACAGAACCAATGGAGAGATAGGTCAATGAACAAGAACCAATATAAGAAGTTGAATAAACTCCTAGAATTGAATTGGTATTGCGAAGGTATGTAAAGTTGAATCATTCCCCTGATAAAATTGTTGGTGACAAAAATACAGGTTTGTTAACAAGAATGAAGGCAAGAGAAGGTACATGTTTTCTATCTAAATTTGATCCTAAAATAGTGAAAGATGCATTGAAAGATGAATATTGGGTGAAATCTATGGAAGAAGAATTGGAGAAAATTGAGAAGAATAAAACTTGGACATTAGTGCCTAAATCGGTGGACAAGAATGTGATCGGTACTAAGTGGATTTTCAGAAAGAAGATGAATGAGATAGGTGGAGTGTTAAGGAACAAGGAAAGATTGGTGTACAAAGGATATGTGCAAGAGGAAGGCCTGGACTATGGTGAATTTTTTTCACCTATGACTAGACTTGAAGGTGTAAGCATATTGCCTGTGTTTTTTTATTATGGTAAAAGTAGGTTTTGAAGGGGCCCAAAAACCCTTTACATCAACCAAAAAGATGGGAAGAGAAAGCACAAATAAAAATGGAATAGCTGGAGGGATGAGATGAAACCATAACAGGGAACCCTCCATCAAAACATACTAAAAATACTAAGACAACAAAAAAGGCCCAAAATAGAAAGCCAACACAAGCAAACCACAACCCATAATTAGTCATATTGATTCATATATTTAGCAGTGTCATCCTTCAGCTTAATCATCTTATGGATAAACTCTCTTAAGTTAACAATCTCTTTGGGATGAAAACCCATTTTCTTTCTAATGGTTGCACGGGTTCTTGAACCAGGACCTTTAGCAGGGGCCACAACCTCTTCAATGTCGTCCATAATCTTAACAAATTAACTGCCCTTATTACCTTCTACTAGGGACAACAATAGCTTCAAATTCTCTATAGTAACCCTCATTCCTTCAAATTTCTATTGCATCATGCAATTAAGGGTCTCCTTGACTCACTGAAGTTGACTAGAAGTGTTCTGCATTTAAAAATTAACAACAATATTTATCCTAGTCTCCAACTTCTCCAAAAGGGTCTGGTCATCCCTAAGAGCCATCTCACAGCGCCCTCCAAAAGTCTTCTTACCACCCTGTTAGTGTTCAAAATTGTAGATGATCAAAACCAATTAGAAAACCTCTGATTCTTAACACTTGTAGTCCAAATAGATGCATCAAACAATAACAAACACTAAGGTCTTAAGGATCTGTGTCCTTCTTCGCTTTGAGCTTTTAGCTACAGGTGGGTATACTTATCAGATTGAATTATTCAAATATCACAACACTTATCTGTATGCTTGATACAAATCTAGACATATAAATCTTTCACAACTTTAAATTAAATCATTATTTAAATTGATTGATGATGAAAATAGTGCAATCTAAGTAATGACTAGTGCCAAATCCTAGGGCATCAGAGTCAACAAATATACATCTACAAAAAATATCTCAACTCAAATAAACCCAAACCCTAGATAAAATGCCTTACAAATTATCCTCTTATGCATACATTATATCATCAAATTCATACACAAATACTGAAATCTCTGAGACCTTACTCAATAGTTACCCCTCTCTTGAAAGGAACTCAAGATTCAACCCCACTATCTACCTTGTAGAAAGATGTACCTAAAATGCCTTGTAGATTAAATACACAAAGAAATCACATCCATATATGGAGACAACAAAAGATAGACATGGAACTTCAGTATATTTTTATTGATAAACTTCTTGAATTAGTACATTCAAAAAACTAGGATTCCTAAGAATCAAAGCACTAAATCTAAAAACTCCTATTACATTAAAAATTTATCCACCTTTTGGTGATACTTAGAACTTGCTATATATAGAGAAAACCATTTTGGAATCCTTGAGAAAAGGATGCAACAAGCTTCAGATGGTTTTGACAGTGACTTGCACTAGAGTACAAAAATATTTAAATTGTAACATAAAAGAAAGGAAATAGCGCCATAAGTTGTTTCTTCTCATGGTGAGTTCCCTTTGAGTTGCACCTTTGTCTGTTGGTATTTAGAGCAATTGCTAAAGTTTTTATATGAATGACGACCACCATCTAGCTAACCTACCTCATCCTCTTTATGATAATTTCTCTCCCTATACTCATAGATTAGGTGCAATGCTGGAACTCACTCTTCTTCTATTTCTTCTACATCTATTGCTACAATCTTCTTCTTCTTTGGCTTGGTATTCTTATCCCATTTAGCAACTTCTTCTTCTGATGGTCAGATGTATACTTTCAAGCTCTATAACTGCTTGACATGTTTGTCCCATCTTGAATCAGTGATGGATTTGGTGTCAAAAATAAATTTGGTACATTCATTTTCTATTTTGAATGTCATCCAAAATGTTGTTGAACCTCTCAATATCCAAGGACCCATCAATATTCAAAAATGCATCTTGCTTAATTATTATTTGGCTCATGTTTTACTTCCATTCCTCAATTGCTATGATATTTCCATCAGTTGTGCAGATTGGAGGGATGAACTTACTGAAACTGGGGCCAAACATACTCAATTTATTTCTCACCTGATTTGCAATTCCTTTGAAGAACCCCAGGTGGCACCAATTAACTCAATATTTTCTCCCACTTCAATAACTGATTCTGGGATATCTGATTTATGAGGTTGCAGTGCCTCAAGCTTTTCAAATAATGTTTCTCTACCGAACCAAGTATTGAAAAGTGGCTCTAGAGTAGCCATTGCATCTTTTATGCTGTCATTGGTTCCTTGAAGCATAGTGCAAGAATTATGGATTGAATCCATCTTTCCCATTATCACTTCACATCTATGCTATAAAATATTAGAAAGTGCCTTGAGGGCCACATCCAAACTTTTCTTTTCTAATTCTCTTGTTAGATCAATAGGGGCTTCCTCTACTTGTTGACTTGCAACCTCAATTTGTAGGGCAGGAGGAGGGGCTGCCTTGGACATTTCTTCAAGCTTAGTCTTTTCTTCTGCTAGCTCACTTTCTAATGCCTTTATTTGCATTATTTTTTGGTCTCTATACCTTGATATGCCAATAGTCTCTTAGAACAATTTTCCATATATATCTAACAATTGGGCAGTTTTGGCCTCATTGAGATGTGCAAAGTGTGTCACAACCTTTGATACTTCCAGATCACTGGTGTTCTAGATAGTCCAAATGATCTTTTCCCCTTCCATCTTTTCTTCTATGCTTACTAGGGAATGCTTCTGAGTTCTTGGTGCCAATGACCACATTCCCAAAGCATGGGATTTGGGATCATATCCTGATCCTCTGATGATATCACCAATTTGAGTTTCATGTGAAAGATTACCCTCAGGTTGCTTCCTGATTTCATCAACGATGAAAGCAGATGTTAAGTCCCACCCTGGTACTAATAGCATCCCACTAGAGTTGAATAATTTCCTAGCATCCTCCACATATATGGTTTCTAATTCAGGGTCATAGGTAGCCAAGGCCCTCAGTGCCTCATCATTTGGATCTGAACCTTTAGGTATGGTTTTTGAAATTTCTTGCTGCTTCATCCAAATTAGGAAGTTTCATTAATTTTGATGAATTCATCATCATTAAGTAACTCCTCTTGGTATATCTCCCTTTCATCCTATCCAAGGATTAGGGGTAATTCCACTACTTCTTGAGTGGCTACTTTCTTTCCTTCCCTAATTTTTTTTCTCATTTGGTGATAATAGGACCTATTACTAGGTACCAATGTTGCAACTTTGTCCTTTTCTTTCTTATTTCTCTTCACTCTTGAGTACTCACATGCCTCTATTCTTTGTTTCTTTGGAGGAAGCTCAATTACATCCTTTGTCTCAGGAACATCAACAATAAGATCTCCTCCTTAAGGTGGGCTATTTTCCTCCAGGGAATCATCTGTATACTCTTCAAATTTAGAGGAAGAGTAATCCTTTTTCTTTTCTTGCTTTTCTTCAAGCATGGATTCCAATTGGTTGGCAAGAGTGCCATACATCTCCACCATTTTATCAATCCTCTTCAAGTAGGGGAGGTCAGGAAAGAACCCCCTGAAAGGAAGTTCAACATTTTTCACCTGAGTTGCTAAATCCAACAAATCACAATATTTGTTGACCTTTCTTTTTATGTCATCTTCATCCATCATGTTTCTTGTCACATCTTCCTCATCACATCCCTCATGCTCTTTGATAATACCAATGGTGGGGATGAGTGTTTTCCTTGCATACTTGATGAATTCCTCTGAATCAACATAACTGTATATACCAGAGGCCATTTTGAAATGATTGAGCCATGTATTGAGCTTTGGCAGTTCTCTTTTGCCAATCAGGAAAATTGAGATTCTAAATTGCCGAGGAGTGAAAGTCCCTTTCCTGTGAGGTTCCGGGTGTTCCTTGTCAGTCAAAATCAATTGCCATATGAATTCCAAAATGGCAAGTCTTGGTGGTACATATTTAGGGAGTATGTGTGGGGGCTGTGGGCATCCATATACTCTTATTATTGTATAGTTCTCACCCAAATAGAAGTCACCCCAATTATGCTCTATTGGCGAGTTATCAAAAAATTGTTTAGGCCTGAAAAGCTTCAACAATCTAGTAAAATTTGTCCTTAACATGTTTAGAATTGGCAAGACAATCCAATTCTCAAAAGCACAGAAATCATTTTCATTGGATGTGTAATTCCACACCCTTAACCAGTACTGCATTGGGTTGTGTTGTCCATTAAACATTATTCTTGGCCTCAGCATCTGGACCTCCAAATTGTCAATGTTGTAATACAAAATAAAATGTAATAGAAGAGAATAATGCATGAACTTTATTGGCCTCTTATCTTCTTTTATCATTACCAAACCCTCATGCATTTTGTCAATTGCATACTGGATGTAATCATAGTCTGTGTTAACATGTGAATTTTGGATGTCAAGAACCATCATCATTAAATCAGTTGGCATTCTTTCTTCATCCCCATCTATTCCCAAAACTCTACACAGTCTATAGGCCAAATACTTCATATAACTATTTAGGGCCTTATACTCACAGGGAGCTTGCATGTTTGGTGGAAGAGGGGCTATGTATTTGCCAGTTTTGGGAACATGTCTGGCAATTTGGCTTTTGGCAGACCCTAAGTGGCTCACATATTTCTCTTTTTCCTTTTTAAAGTCTATTTCTATGGAAGAGGATGAAAACATATTGAAATCCTTCATGAAGGATCCCCTATCTAGATTTACTAGGGCTGACCCATCTTTCTTTCTAATAGTTTTGGACACAGGGTCATATAATCTGGCCAATTCATGCAAAAAATCCACATCTAGGAAGACATCTGGGACAATTAACTTGGCCATACCTAGAGTCCATGCATTGCAAATGGGAATGGCTCTATTTCTATTGTTGTAAAAATAGCTGAATAACATAAAACCAGAATATGATGGAGTATCAGGATCCCTACAATTTTCCATGAGGTCAACAAAAAATTCATCACTAACCTTTTTATCCTGGTTTGAACTAGGAAGTAATTTGATGAATTCTTCTAAGAAAATAGGGTTTCCCTTTTCTTCGCTTCCATGTTTTATAGCTCCCTGATTGGATGAGGCTAGGCTTGATTCTGACTAACTCATTTTCACAATTTTGTTCTGAACACTCAGCTTTGCAATTCACCTTTTGTAATTTTCTCTTAGAAAACTCAAATGCTTTTCTGAAAATAATTGAGTGTAACTGCAAGAATGTCTTGTTAATATAACCTTATCATTTAATGCATGAGATTCATCAAGATTACCGCAATCTTTTTTTAGTCATCTCAACATTCAACTCTACTTGACACCAATTTTGCAAAACAACTAGTAGTTATGTAAGATGTTGACAACCTTTTAAAATTTGTAGAGAAATAGAAAAATGATTATGGTGTCATGATCAAAAAACCCTCGAGTACTGACAAAACCCTCGATTACTATCTGATTGGCTATCTTGTACACTTTATCCCTCCTAGAAAAGTACTTTTCCACATAATCAACAACCTTTTTCCTTTTTCATTAATGCAAACTTAACTCAAGTCTTTTAGAGATCAAGTGACTGAAAGGCTTCTCTCATTTTCAAAATCATTTTCTTTACTTAGAGTTAAATCAAAGATCAAGCAACTGAAGGTTTCACATGATCTTGTAATATATTCTTTACCCATGGTTTTATCAGGAGATCTGGCAACCGCCATTAGATCTAATTTATATGTATGGTCCTTGTATCATTTCCCAGACTTTATCTTTAACTTCACTGATTCCACAATCTAGCGACTAAGAGCTCTCTTTGAATCTGTAAATCTTTGACTTAACCTTTCCTTTTCTCAGAGATTCAATGACTAAGTGTATTCTCGTATTCTCGTAATCTCTTAATATTTTCTTAACCTTAGTTTGATTACGAGATCTGGAGACTAAATTTTTTTTGTTGAATCGCTAGATAATCATACTAACTGTAGTTACCTTCTGAGAATAGGCGACTGAAGGATTCGCATGATCTCTTAATCTTTCACTTAACTCACCGTTCTTTTAGAGATTGAGTGAATGAATGTTTATTCACGTAATCTCCTAATGAAACTCTTAAGTCAACTTTAATCATGAGATCTAGTGAATGAATTGTTCTTATGATCTCTGAATGGTTATGCTAACCTTGGTTTTAATGGGAGACTCAATGAACACTATTTATCTCTGAGTCACTGAACAAAATCCTTAACCCTAGTTCTTTCCTAAGATCATACACTGATTGTTGATCTTCATCTTCATCAATGGCTATCACTCATTCACTGGATATCTTATAACTTAACCATTTTGTCATGAGATTTAGTGATATCCTTTATTCGCTTATTCATTGAATAGAAGAACCCCTATCTTGTCATGTTTTCCCTTTGTCGCTAGATCTCTTGATAAAAAGACCTTAATCTATATCTTTGTGAGATTAAGCGAACACTGTGTTCACTGAATCACTGAGTAGCTTATCCTGACTATCATCTAGGCATTTGGAGATTAAGTGACTCAATAGAAAAACACCTTTGATTTTTGAATCTCTTAATATCTTCTACTTAAACTCTGAGCTTTGGAGATTGAGCGAACACTTGTTCGCTTAATCACTGAATCTTTATGCACTGTAGAGTAAATACTGAGATAACATACTAACCGTTGATCTTGAATTTCATCTAGGATTCTCTCTTAATCACTGATCATCTTAAAACTTCATCATTATATCTAGCGAACAGAAGATAACTGCTGCGTTGGGTCGCCAACTATTTTGAGGAAATTGCCAAAAATCAAGAGAATTAGAGACTACGTTGTTGCCGAATCACCAGATCATTTTATTAACCGTCAATTACAAACTGGAGATTGCACGACTGAGGAGACATAACAAAGAAAAAGGGCTTTGTCATTGAATCGCCAGGTGTTTAAAGGCTTATCGAATTAGTTGCGAGATTTAGCGAACGTTAAAGGATATAAAGATCACGTGCACATATGAGCCCTTAAGTGTTTCAAAAAGTAACTTTAAAATATAACAACTTAGGGCACACTCAGGGTATTTTTGAAAATAGAAACCCTGGTGAGGGAAATTTTACCTAAGCAAAGGTATAAGGGTATTTGTCATCTAGTGAACTCAAATTTTAGATTTTAACAAGATAATTTTTTGCAGATTTATGAACATTTTGACACCAATACAAACTTTGGAGGCTAAATAAACAAGAAATGATTTTTCTCATAAAACCCTAAAATCACTCCAACAGTGGCTCGATCTGAGGATGCTTGAATGCAAGTTCATAGAAAGAAACCAGAATCTTTGGGTGGTAGACCAAACAAAGAATCTAACCTACTACAAGAAAATAACACACGACTTGAAATAAAACATACCTATACACTACAAAACTACTGTGCATGGAACAAAATTTATTTCAATTAAAGAAAAGTTTTAGGAATTATCCATGCACTGGCAATTCCTATTCTTCACCATCCATATTTCTCAGATAATATGAATCTTTTCCATGAGCTTGATGGATAATATAAGGACCCAACTATAATTATTCAAATTTTTTATGCTTGCCCTTATCTTCACTCCTTGCATTCCATCAAAGGACAAAATCTTCAGGCTGGAATTTCCTGATAGTTTCTCTTTTGTCAAACATATATTTCATCTATTGTTGTAGTCTGATATTTTCTTTTTGACCTTCTCTTCTTATTTCATCTAGTTCAACAATTTGGATCATCCTATTTTGCAAAGGATCACATATTTCTAATTCTTCTTCTTCCATGAACTTGTAAATAGGCAGTAAATTATTCACAGGAAGCCTAGATTTTATACCATAAACCATTTCAAAAGGAGACTTACCTGTAGCTCTCTTTTATGTGATCCTATCTGCCCACAAAGCTAATTTCAACTTTGCATGCCAAGTTCTCTTGTTCTTTTCCAAAGTCTTCTTTAGAATTTGTAGAATGCTTTTATTGCTTGATTCTGCTTGTCCATTAGCCTGTGGGTGATATGGGGATGAGTATGACATTATTATTCCCATCTCTGAACAAAAATCCTTGAATTCTTGTCATCTAAAACTCGTGGCATTATCCATTACTAATTTGACAGGAACAACAAACTTTGTAATTATATTGTCCATAAAAAATTCAATAACCATTGTGCTTGTAGCCTTTTTTGTTGGGATTACTTCAATCCACTTAGTGAAGTAATCAATGGCCACAAGTATCCAACTATGTCCTCCACTGGACTTCTCAGTAAATTCCCTAATGAAATCAATACCCCACATAGCAAAAGGAGCTTCTGCCACTACAGGGTTTAACATTAATGCTCCTAAAAACTTTAACTTATTTAAGAAGCTTTGGCATGGCTCACACTTCTTGACAAATGTATGAGTATCTTTGAACAATACATACCAGTAATATCCAGCTCTCAAAATCTTGTGAGCAGTGGCTCTAGTTGAATGGTGTCCTCCACACATTCCAGAATGCATTTCTTTTAAAATCCTCTAAGATTGTCCCTTATCTAAACATAAGAGCCCATCATTATCCTTACAATACAAGTCACCTTGTAGCAATATATACCTTTGGGCTTGCAACTTAAGGCTCCTCCTCTGATTGTCATTAAGGCCCCTTGGGAAAATAACATTTTTGAGAAAAAATACAATATTTGTATACCAATGTTGTATCTCAATGCTGGTGATAGTTCCTTCATTTATGTCAACATTATTGACTTGTATTAGGTCCATATTTTCTCCTGTCATCAATTTTGCAAGTCCTAGGCCTCTAAAAAGTTTAGTGATGTGAATCTCTAGATCAAATTCTTAGATCATGTTAATCCATTTGCATCTTTTGCCTGTGACCTCACTTTACACTAGAATATCCTTGACTGCAGCATGAAGGACATATGCATTCACCTTTACAAAAACCAGATAGGGTCTGAATGCTTTGACTGCCTTTACCAAAGCATAAGCCTATTTTTCCATTAGCTCATGGTTCATTTCTACTGATTGTAATGATTTGCTAAAAAAAGGCAATGGGATGCTCAAATCCTTCATCATCCTTTTGTAACAATACTATTGCAATGGTGTGAAATGATGCAAAAGAGAATAGAGAAAAGGGTTTAGAGTAATTAGGGAAAAATAAGATTGGTACCTCTTGGATTGTCTACTTGATTTTCTCAAAGGCTTCTTGTGCTTCTTGACCCCAAACAAAATTTACATCCTTTTTTAGCAGCTTGAAAATAGGTTTGACCAGCTCAACAAAGTTGGTAATGAACCTTCTGACAAAATTGATTTGTCTAAGGAAAGACTAGACACCTTTGAGGTTTTTGGGAGCAGGAACCCTTTTAATGGCTTCTACTCTTTCAGGATAAATCCTTACTCCCTCTTTGGACACTATATGCCCTAGTAGATTTCCCTCACTAACAACAAAATAGCTTTTCTTAAGGTTTAAAGATATCCCATATTCCTGAGCTTTAATCAATACCTTTTCTAGGTGATTGCAATGATCCTCAACCCTTTTAGAATATGCAATCAAGTCATCTTGTTATACCACCATGAGAACATCAATAAGGTCCTTAAATGCTACATCTATTGCCCTTTAAAAAGTTGCTCCAACATTTTTTAAACCGAAAGGCATCTGGACATAAACATATGCTCCCCAGGGAGTGGTAAATGATGTCTTGAACTACTCTGATTCCTTGACCAGCACCTAGTTATACCCTAAAAATCCATCCATCATGGACAGTAAATCACAACTAGTCACCTTATGGAGCATAGCCTCCATATTGGGCAATCTATAGTTGTCCTTTAGTGAAGCAACATTTAAGTTCCTGAAGTCTACACACCACCTTATGTCACCATTATTTTTTCTAACTGGTACTAAGTTTGAGACCCAAGATGAATGTCTTATGGGCTCAATAATTCATGCATCCCTTAACTTGGTCATCTCTATTTTCATTTTGGTAGCTAACAAGGGATTAATGGGCCTTTTCTTTTGTCTGAAAGGTTTGGCATATTCTTTTAGGGAAATTTCATGCTGAAATAGGTCTTCCCTATACGCTTTGAGATCATCATATGACCAAGAAAAGACATGTTTATATCTTTTCAAAAGTCTTATTAAATTATTCCTTGCATCCTTACTTAGACTTTTTCCAATGTAGACAATTTGAGGGGAATTCTTTGACCCTAGGTTTATTCTTCTAGGTCATCCACCTTGGCATTGGACTTCTGGGACATGTGACTGTCATTTATTTTAAACATGCCTTCTAACTCAACCAAACCCTTGGGGATATGGTTAGAAGGTAACTGTACAACCTCATTTCCCATGACACAACTTTTTCCATCAACAATTTCTTGCTAAGCATCAAAATCAATTTGTTGACCATCATATTGATCCAACCCTTGAAAAATCCTTAAGATGTCATTGTCATCTTCAAAAACTTGCCAATTGCAAATATTGTTAGGGACAACAGGTCTACTCTTTATTTCTAATTTTGATACTCCGGTAAAGGTTACACCATTGTTTTTTAATGCAACATTTGCAAGGAAATCTGCCATGATATTTTTTGATCTTTCTACCCACATAATATTGAAAGCATCAAAGAATTCAATCCTATCCAAGACAACATATTTGTATAATTTAAGTCTGTCATCCTTTGCAGCATATTGTGATCTAATCTGAGCAATGATTATCTAGGAATCTCCATAAACTTTGAAACATCTTATACCATGTTTTATTGCAATATCTAATCCCAGTATCAAAGCTTCATATTCACAAGTATTATTTGTGCATTGGAAGGCTAACAGAAAAGAGTACTTAAAAGTAGTACCCAATGGGGATATAAGTAGAACACCAGCTCCTAAGCCCTCCTTAGAGCATCCTCCATGAAAGAACATTTGTCATAGTCCATCTTGTTGTAAGAGCAACTCATCAACAATTAGGTCAGTATTTTTTAGCTATGGTAGTATTTCTTATACCATGAAGTTGTTTATATCAATATCAACACAATAATTTAGATCCTCTGGAGCTACCATCTCAATTATTACTGAGGAGTGAGGTTCTCTATACAACTTTACCTCAGTACCATTTACAAGAATTATAGCATATGACAGGTCTAACTGTAGCTTTCCTCCCATTGTTGTTGCCCACTGTCTTGATAGTAGCATACCATAATGGGGTTGGGTATCAACTACAACAACATCCATTTTGTAAGTTTCCTCTGGGAATGCAACAATTTTTACCTCAATTCCAACCAAAGTCCCTACCATAGGAACTGCTCTTTTATCCATGGCATGACATCTACCATTAGATGTATCAACTTATAGCCCTAGTTCCTTCATGACATGGTAAGGCATCACTGTAGTTGCAACATCATAGCCAATCATACAATTTTTTAACAATAAATTATTTACAATCAGAGTAACATAAAATGGATCAATGGAGGATGGCTCTTGGGTCACAATATTTCCAACACAAAAGTTGGAAATCCCTTTGGTTATCTCAGGCCCTGCCACTAGTTTCACATTTTCTGACAAAATAGGAATGCCTTCTTGTTCATTAATCAGAGCCAAAGCTGCTACCTTATGCTCTTTTATTTTCAACATTTCTAATAAAGGGATTGACACCTTCATTTGAGACAAAGCATGTCTCATGTCAAAAGTTGGAGCCTCAGTAGAAAGATCAGATAAATCTTTTCTTCCACCAACCTTTTTGTTTCTCTTGTCTGTGATATTCTCCTCATTTTTCTTAGCACTTTGAACCACAACAGGTTCCTGCTTGTTGTTGCTATTTTTGCTTGGGAAAGCATTTGGTTTAGGAGAAACCTTACTTTGAGGATCATCCTTGACAAAGATTGACCTCGGGACTCCTTGATCAGCATCAACCTTTCTATTTCTCAAGTTGTTTGAAGATCTAGCTTGAGAAATAGCAGCCACAATAAGATTCTTGATTTCTTCTTTACTGGGCTTTCTCCAATGAGTACCTTTTATTTTTGGTATGATCATATTTGTTTGACAAGTTTCATCATCAGATTCTTCATGATCAGAATGGGAAAATATTTGTTGCTCATAAATAGGGAGAGTTCTCCTTTTATGGTCAACTTCTTCTAATATCTCTTCATCATCTGAAGAGGCAAGTTCCTCCACCCTTTGAGTGGTGAACATATTTACTATAAGCTTTTTAGAGCCTCCATTGTCTCCTATAGGTAGATCTTTTGGTTCATCTCCTAGAGCTTGGGCAACAACACATTAATAAGGTGAGTGAGGCATGTTGCAGGCCACACACCATGGAATATTTTCCATATTATGGGTTGTATTCTTTTTCAAAGGATCAGGAGTATCCTTGCCCTTTTGTGGCTCATGGGTGTCAAAAATAGGCTTCCCATCCTTCCAATTTGTTTTATATGGCTGGTCATGTAACCTAGGAAATCTCTCTTGCCTTTAATAAGGTGGTCTATTATCTTGGAAACTTTTCCCACCCTTATCAAATCTAGTAGAAAGATCCTTGACAACATTGGCCAATTTGTCAACCTTGTCATCTTCCTTGGAAGGTTTCATAGTATGTGGTCTAGTCTCTTTTCACAATCTACCTTCATCCCTTTTATACATTTGACCAGATGCTTTCCTATTACTTTCAATATTTATGGCTAATTTGAAAGCATCTCCCAAAGTATGTGGATTTTTGTCTCTCAAATGGTAGGACATCTTTCCCTCTACAACATTGAAGTATGTAGTCAAACAAACTTCATCATCTAATCTTAAAACTTGGAATAATTTGTACATAGCTTTCTGAAATCTACCATTGAATTCTGACATGCTCTCATTTACATGCTTCTTAATATTATTGAACTCATTAAGCATGTAACTAGAATTAAAATGTTCAACATATTGTTCTTTGAAGCTTCTTACAAATTCATCCCATGAAGTAATACTATTTTCAGGTAAACCTCTGTACCAATCCCTAGCATCTTCTATCAGTGATTGAAAAAAAAGTTTCATAACAACATCTTCATTCTCTATTTCATAATAATTTACCTTATCTGTAAAAGATTTAAGATGCTCTTCACATGTAATAACATTATTACCAGTGAACTTTGGGATTTTGTCTCTTACCTCATTTGGCATGACATTTGGTTGACCAAGAATACCATCAAAGAATAATGGACGGTATGTGTCTAGATGAGCTTGCCTTCTTTCAAAATTTTGTGAAGCTTGGGCTCCACCTCCTCTAGTATTCTGATGTACAATATTTCTAGCAAGACTACCAGCCAATGGGACTGTGAGATTTACATTTTGAACTAGTCCTTGGACTATTTGCTTGGAGCTTGTGGCTTGGATATTAGGCATAGGACCACATGGTTGATTAAGGGGTAATGTCCCACCAATAATAGGGACTGAGCTGCTAGCACTTGTATTCATATTTGCATGTAGGAAAGCAATTTTCCTTTTCATCTCATCTGTAGCTGCCTCCAATTCTAGCTTTTCTAATTGGATAGCCAAGTCTTCCTTAGCTTTTCTAGCTTTCTCTAGATCTAAGCTAGCCTAAGATATTGCATTAGGATTAGAATCATTCTTTTTGGATTCATTTATGCTAATCCCAACTATTTTTTGTTTTCCCTTGTCAGATGCATCCATTACATTATTTCTGAGATCCTCATTTCTTTTGATCTCTGATGGATGCAACTATCTCAGGATAGGTTCTTCACCCTCAAACTCATCCTTCTTGGATTTAGGCTCATTGCTATTGACCTGTTGTCTCATAGCTCCTACATCACCAAACAAATCACCATCTAAACCCTTAAAATTTTGATTTAGATCCTTTGCTTGGATCTCATTATGTTTTATTTTTCCAATGATATCTTTCCTCTCCATGAGTAACTCATAGATCTCTTGTTCCCGCTCCTTTTTTCTTCTAGTAATTTCTAAAAACTATTCCCAATCCTATTTTCTCAAAGCAATAACTTCTTCCCGCAATTTCTCAGAATCATGAGATGTAGTTTCAACAGCAGAAGTATCTTCTATTTCCTCTAAATTTTCTTGTGTAATAAAGAAACCAATGTCTATAAATTCATCTTCCTGAGGAGGACTAACTGACTCAGGGTTCATTCTTCTTAGGAATTCGGGATTTTTAGAAAATGACAGGATTTCCTTTTGGATGGGATTCTGGGATATCTAATCCGTGCCACCAATCAAATCAATCTTTTCTCCCACTTCAATAACTAATTCTAGGATATCTGATCTGTGAGGTTGCAGTGCCTCAAGCTTTTCAAATAATGTTGCTCTGCCAAACCAAGTGTTGAAAAGTGGCTCTAGAGTAGCCATTGCATCTTTTATTTTGTCATTGGTTCCTTGTAACATAGTTTAAGAATTATGGATTGAATCCATCTTGCATGATATCACTTCACATCTATGTTGTAAAATATCAGAAAGTGCATTGAGGGCCACATCCAAACTTTTCTTTTCTAATTCTCTTGTTAGATCAACAGGGGCTTCCTCTACTTATTGACTTGAAACCTCAATTTGTAGGGTAGGAGGAGGGGCTGCTTTGGATATTTCTTCAAGCTTAGTATTTTCTTCTACTAGCTCACTTTATAATGCCTTTATTTGCATTATTTTTTGGTCTCTATCCCTTGATATGCCAATAGTCTCTTGGAACAATTTTCCATATATATCTAACAATTGGGCAGTTTTGGCCTCATTGAGATGTGCAAAGTGTGTCACAACATTTGATACTTCCAAATCACTAGTGTTATGGATAGTCTAGATGATCTTTTCCCCTTCCATCTTTTCTTTTATGCTTACCAAGGAATGCTTCTGAGTTCTTGGTGCCAATTACCACATTCCCAAAGCTTGGGATTTGGGATCATATTCTAATTCCCTAATGATATCACCAATTTTAGTTTCATGTGAAAGATTACCCTCAGGTTGCTTCATGAATTGATCAATGATGAAAGTAGATGTTAGGTCCCATCCTGGTACTAATAGCATCCCACTAGACTTGACTAATTTCCTAGCATCCTCCACAGATATGGTTTCTGATTCAGGGTCATAGGTAGCCAAGGCCCTCAGTGCTTCATTATTTGGATATGAACCTTAAGGTATGGTTTTTGCAATTTCTTGTTGCTTCATCTAGATTAGGAAGTTCTTGAACTCATTACTTTTGATGAATTCATCATCATTAAGTAACAACTCTTGGTATAATTCCTTTTCATCCTATCCAAGCATTAGGGGTATTTCAACTTCTTCATGAGTGGCTACTTTCTTTCCTTCCCTAATGTTTTTTTCTCATTTGGTGATAATAGGCCCTATTAACAAGTACCAATGCTACAACTCTATCCTTTTCTTTCTTATTTATCTTCACTCTTGAAGACTCACCTACCTCCATTCTTTGTTTCTTTAGAGGAGGCTCAATTACATCCTCTGTCTCAGGAACATCAATAATAGGAAGATCTCCTCCTTGAGGTGGGCTATTTTCCTCTTAGGAATCATCTATATACTCTTCATATTTAGAGGAAGATTAATCCTTTTTCTTTTCTTTCTTTTCTTCAAGCATGGATTCCAATTGGTTGGCAAGAGTGTCATACATCTCCACCATTTTATCAATCCTCTTCAAGTAGGGGAGGTCAGGAAAGAACCCACTGAAAGGAAGTTTAACATTTTTCACTTGAGCTGCTAAATCCAACAAATCACAATATTTGTTGACCTTTCTTTTTATGTCATCTTCATCCATCATGTTTCTTGTCACATCTTCCTCATCACATCCCTCATGCTCTTTGATAATACCAATGTTGGGGATGAGTTTTTTCCTTGCATACTTGATGAATTCCTCTAAATCAACATACTTGTATATACCAGAGGCCATTTTGAAATGATTGAGCCATGTATTGAGCTTTGGCAGTGCTCTTTTGCCAATCAGGAAACTTGAGATTCTAAATTGCCGAGGAGTGAAAGTCCCTTTCCTATGAGGTTCCAAGTGTTCCTTGTCAGTCAAAATCAATTTCCATATGAATTCCAAAAGGGAAATTCTTGGTGGCACATATTTACGGAGTATGTGTGGGGGTTGTGGGCATCCATATACTCTTATTATTGTACAATTCTCACCCAAATAGAAGTCACCCCAATTATGTTCTATTCGCCAATTATCAACAAATTATTTAGGCCTGAGAAGCTTGAACATTCTAATTGGCAATCTAGTGAAATTTGTCCCTAACATGTTTAGAATTGGCAAGACAATCCAATTCTCTAATTCCACACCCTTAACCAGTACTGCACTGGGTTTTGCTATCCATTAAATATTATTCTTAGCCTCAACATTTGGACCTCCAAATCGTCAATGTTGTAATAAAAAATCAAATGTAATAGAAGAGAATAATGCATGAACTTTATTGGCCTCTTATCTTCTTTTATCATTACCAAACCCTCATGGATTCTGTCAATTACATACTGGATGTAATCATAGTCTGTGTTAACATATGAATTTTGAATTTCAAGCACCATCATCATTAAATCAGCTGGCATTCTGTCTGTATCCCCATCTATTCCCAAAACTCTACACAGTCCATAGGCTAAATACTTCATATAACTATTTAGGGCCTTATACTCATAGGGAGCTTGCATGTTTGGTGGAAGAGGGGCTATGTATTTGCCAATTTTGGGAACATGTCTGGCAATTTGGCTTTTGGCAGACCCTAAGTGACTCACATATTTTTATTTTTCCTTTTTTAAGTCTATTTCTATGGAAGAGGATGAAAACATATTGAAAGCCTTCATGAAGGATCCCCTACCTAGATGTACTAGGGCTGACCCATCTTTATTTCTAATAGTTTTGGACATAGGGTCATATAATCTGGCCAATTCATTTAAAAAATCCACATCTAGGAAGACATTTGGGACAATTGACTTGACCATACCTAGAGTCCATGCATTACAAATGGGAATGGCTTGATTTCTATTGTTGTAAAAATAGTTGAATAACATAAAACTAGAACATGATGGAGTATTAGGATCCCTAGAATTTTCCATGATGTCAACAAAAACTTCATCACTAACCTTTTTGTTTTGGTTTGAACCAGGAAGCAATTTGATGAATTCTTTTGTGAAATTAGGCTTTCCCTTTTCTTTGCCTCCATGTTTTATCGCTGCCTCATTGGATGAGGATAGGCTTGATTCTAACTGACTCATTTTCACAATTCTATTATGAACACTCAGCTTTGCAATTTTCCCTCTGCAATTCACCTTCTGTAATTTTCTCTTAGAAAACTCAAATGCTTTTCTGAAAATGATTGAGTGTAACTTCAAGAATGTCTCGTTAATATAACCTTATCATTTAATGCATGGGATTCATCAAGATTACCTCAATCTTTCTTTAGTCAGCTCAGCATTCAACTCTACTTGACACCAATTTTGCAAAATGGCTAGTAGTTATGTAAGATGTTGACAGCCTTTTAAAATTTGCAAAGAAATAGAAAAATGATTATGGTGTCACGATAAAAAAAAACCCACGTGTACTGACAAAATCCTTGATTACTATCTGATTGGCTATCTTGTACACTTTATCCATCCTGGAAAAGTACTTTTCCACGTAATCGACATCCTTTTTCATTTTTTCATTAATGCAAACTTAACTCAGGTATTTTAGAGATCAAGTGATTGAAAGGCTTCTCTCATTCTCAAAATTATTTTCTTTACTTAGAGTTAAATTAGAGATCAATAGAATGAAGGTTTTTCATGATCTCATAATATCTACGATCCTTGTATCATTTCCTGGACTTTATATTTAACTTCACTAATTTCGCGATCTAGTGACTAAGAGCTCTCTCTGAATCTCTAAATCTTTGACTTAACCTTGCCTTTCTCAGAGATTCAGTGACTAAGTGTATTCTCATAATCTCTTAATATTTTCCTAACCTTAGTTTGATTATGAGATCTGGAGATTGAATTCTTTTCACTATATCGCTAGAGAATCATACTAACTGTAGTTACCTTCTGAGAACAGGCGACTAAAGGATTCACGTGATCTCTTAATCTTTCACTTAACTCACTGTTCTTTTAGAGATTGAGTGATCCAGTGAATGAATTGTTCTTGTGATCTTTGAATGGTTATGCTAACCCTAGTTTTAATGGGGGACTCAGTGAACACCATTTATCTATGAGTTGCTGAACAAAATCCTTAACCCTAGTTCTTTCCTGAGATCATACGCTAATCGTTGATCTTCATCTTCATCAATGGTTGTCGCCCATTTGCTAGATATCTTTTAACTTAACCATCTTGTCATAAGATTTAGTGATATCCTTTATTCGCTTATTCTCTTAATGGAAGAATGACTATCTTGTCATGTTTTCTCTCTGTTGCTAGATCTTTATATAAAAAGACCTTAAGCTATATCTTTGTGAGATTAAGCGAACACTGTGTTCGCTGAATTGCTAAGTAACTTATCCTGACTATCATCTAGGCATTTGGAGATTAAACGAATAAATAGAAAAATACCTTTCATCGCTGAATCTCTTAATATCTTCTACTTAAACTCTGAGCTTTGGAGATTGAGCGAACACTTGTTCGCTTAATCGCTTAATCTTTTATGCACTGTAGAGTAAATACTAAGATAACATATTAACCGTTAATCTTGAATTTCATCTTCAGTTCTCGCTTAATCACTAATCATCTTAAAAATTCACCATTATATCTAGCGAACAGGAGATAACCACTGCGTTGGGTCGCCAAATGTTTTGAGGAAACCGCCAAAAATCAAGAGAATTAGAGACTGCATTGTCGCCGAATTGCCAAATCATTTTATTAACTGTCAATTACAAACTGGATTTTGCATGACTGAAGAGACATAACAAAGAAAAAGGGCTTTGCCATTGAATCATCATGTGTTTGAAGACTTATTAAATTAGTTGCAAGATTCAGTGAACGTTAAAGGATATAAAGACCATGTGCACATATGAGCCCTTAAGTGTTTGAAAAAGTAACTTGAAAATATAATAACTTAGGGCACGCTTAGGGTATTTTTGAAAATAAAAACCCTAGTGAGGGAAATTTGACCTAAGGAAAGGTATAAGGGTATTTTTCATCTAGTGAACTCAAATTTTAGATTTTAATAGGATAAATTTTTGTAGATTTATGAACATTTTGACACAAATATAGACTTTGGAGGCTAAATAAACAAGAAATGAAATTTCTCAGAAAACCCTAAAATCACTCCAACACACCCTTAGTCAGAAGTATATAAACATTATCAACCCTTTCCTCTAGTTTGATGTACCTTAAACTAATTTTCGTAAGCTCATTGTAGGCCCAAGTAGCCATCTTGAGGTCAAGGTTAGATCAAGCCCTAGTAGAAGAAAGAAACCCTTTCACCTCTTTTTGATTATTTGAATCTTTATTCTCATGCTCCTCATCAATCTTCTCACCATCTTTTAAAACTTCTTTGACCATAACTGAAGTATCCATATTAGAAAAAATCACAAGGGAAGGAGGATTACCCATTAGAGTGGAGTCCTTGTAATCAACAAGGGCTTGAATACTCAGATTGACAAAAACTACCCCCACCTCAGTTTGTGCATGGAGAGAAGCTTTTCCATCCTCTCTAACATCATCCTCATGATTATTCCTAACCTGAGTTTCCCGACCATGCAACTCAAATTGAGGAACTTTAGAGCTACCTAAATCTTTAATATCCCCACTAGAGACTTGAACATGCTCCTCCTGCAAAGACACATTATCCAAAGGCACAATTTCAATATCATCACCAGAAACCACATTATCATCTTCTCCACTAGTGCCCTTATCCAGGTTATCATCAAACCCATCAATATCCATTTCCCTAAAAATGACACTTAGGGTATCCTTGCTATCGATATCATACAACTGAGCAACAAAAGCACCCTACTCTAACCCATCCTTGAAAGCATACTGCTCAGCCTTCCCTTCCATCTCATCATCAATATCCATGCTTTTCTCCTTAGTTAAAAGTAGAGCAACTCTTCTTTTGTCAATTTTAGGAACTTTATCCACCTTATGCTTCTTCTTCTTGGGAGACTCTGCCTGAAGCTCAAAGATAGCTCTCTTTCCTTTGATATCCTACACAAACTTAGGAATGGGCTCTAAAATCTTAAATTTAGCATAATCATTAATGAGTATAATCAAACCATCATGAAGAAGAGGTTTAGTATCAGGGTAACTCCTATTATCCAAAATGCTGGTACCTCGAGACTTGAGGAGAAGGTAAGGAAATGACAGCTTCTTCTGGTACCGAAAATGGTTGACAAGAACAAAATGAAAATTATACACCCTAGTAAAATGACCTTTTAGCATGAAATACTACATAATGGATTTGATAATTTTGGCCCAAACCAACTTAACATTATTAATGCTATAAAAATCCTCTTTATCTTTAACAAGGAGAGCTTTCTCTTCAAGGGTTTGAGGGAAACTGAGGGCAACAACTTGAGCTTCTTTGCATCCCCTATAATACTTAACACCAGACTGCTCAAGACTAGTAATCTCAGAAATGTGCTCCTTGGTAATAGTAAAGGACTTGCCATAGATAGAAACTTTACCTTCATCCCAACTATTCATAAAATCTTTGGAAATGTCTTTATCAAAACCATGAAATCTCTCTAGATAAGGAGTGACACCTACTTCTTTCAATTTTTTCCAATTAATGGCCTCCTTCCACTTGTAGACACTCAACTCTTCTCTTCTTAAATATCCTCCCATGTCTATAATCCAAGAGCTAGAATTCTAAGGACAACAATGCTTTACAAAGCTATCAGCATGAGAATTAAGAAACTCAGAAAAGGGAGGAATACACACAAGGCCAACAAGAAATAAAATGACCCAAGAGGCTTACGAATTAAAAACCAAATGAATGCCTCTCTACCCTTTCCAAGAAATGAAGGCACTCATACTACATAATATAAAATTAAATATCCCTTTCATCATAGCTTTGTATCATTTTGGGATGATGACCGATCTACTCGTATCTTATAAGGTTAATAGTTTTCTTATTTAAGCCAATGTTGCCTTGCCAAATAATGATGTCATCCCATTAGACACCCAAGTTGGTCAGGCTATCAATAATTGCATTAATTTCATAGTAAGCATGGTTGATGTGGATCTCCACAAACCTACTTAAAAAATCATTTATCTTCTCTATTATATGTCTTATAGTGCATGGTGGTTTGTTATGACCCTTAATACAATTAATAATGTTCATCAAATCTCCCTCGAGCCATAATTTATTACAACCTTTTTCTGCTGCCACCTTACAAATTTGAAGAGAAGCCATGGCTTCTATCACATGGTTAGTTTGGATGCTAATTAGAGAGGCCACAACGACAATGCATTTGCCATAATAATCTCTAAGGATGCCACCACAACCCGCCATGCCAGGGTTACCTTTAGCCACCCTATCAAAGTTGGCATTTAACCATCCAATAGGAGGAGAGTTCCACACAACCCCATCTCTCTTACTGGCAAGATCCTTTGTTATTGCTAAAAAAATTCCAGCTACTAATCACTTCCATATCATGCACACATTCCAAAATAGATGAACATTGATTACAAGCAGAGTGCACATTCTTGATGATACTCCTAGTGATCTTTGCACCAAGGATAGAGGAATTAGAATAAGCATCTCTAAAGATCCTATTATTTCACTCTTTCCAAATCCTCCAAATCAAATGAGGAGTATAACAACACCATATTAGCTTAGCCATCTTGTGAGCAAAAGGTGAAGACCATTGAGAATAAAAATCTTGGAGAGAATTAGGCAAGATCCAAGAAACTTGCAGCTTAAAAAAATAGCAAATACCAAACATCTCTGGTCTAAGAACAAAAGAGAAAAAGGTGGGAGGAGGACTCAACTTCCTTCAAACAAAGATAACATCTATTGGGAATTATAAACCCTCTTTTAGCAAGGTTCTTAGTAGTAAGCACCTTGTCCAAGAAAATTCAATAGAAGATGTTGATTTTGGGGATAAGAGAAGAAGACCACACCTTAGCCCAAAAAGGGGAGGACTCCTACCAAGACAACATAGAATAGGCTGAAGAAACAAAGAAACAACCATTTGAATTGGGAGCCCAAACAAGGTGATCATGAGACTAATTACGGATAAACCAAGTCTTCAAAAGAAGGCATATATGACTCAAAGCATGAGAAAACTACAAGAGATTAATCCACATATGATCCCTCTAGTAGTCAACAACTAGACTGCCCACCATCAAATTGCACCTCTCCGCTCCCTGGGAAAATTCAGGACAAAAAATCAACAGTTTATCCAATAACCAAGGATCATCCCAGAATTTGATGTTTCTACCATTTCACAACTACCAATGAGCACATTTCGCAAAAAGGATTTTCGAAGAAGATATGTTGTTCTATATGAAAGATTCCTACACCCTGAGCTACAAAGAGAGGAACTCATCTAGCCTAGGTGAAGTAGACATATATTTAAGCTTGAGGATTCTATTCCATTCTTTCTCTTTAAAAATTATCCAAACCTGTTTAGCCAATAAGGCTTGGTTGACATCTCTCACCCTTCTAATCCCAAGACCGCTAAATTTATTTGGTTTGCAAACACTTTCCCAAGCTAGCAAATGAAGGTGATCTTTCTCTTTAGTTCTCGACCATAAGAAATGTTTATGAATCTTCTCAATCAAATCAGCCACCTTGCGGGAGCTAGGAAAAAGACTCAGGGCATACACATGCAAGTTTTGGAGGGTGGATTTGAGGAGCTAGATTTTAGCAGCTTGACTGAGGAGATCACATTTCCATCCAACCAACTTTCTATTAAATTTGTCAATAATCCCAGTCCAAAAAGAGTCAAGCAGCTTCAAACCCATAGGAAGACCCAAATAAACTGACGAGAGCTGTGCAATATTGTAACCAAGAATAGTTGCAATCCTTTATTGTCTAGGAATAGGGGTATTGACAAAAAAAAATGAGCTCTTCTCCCATTTGATCAATTTCTCAGAAGAAGTAATATAACTAGACAAAACATATTTTAAATTCTTAACATCCTTAATCGTAGAATCCTCCATTAAAACAATGTCATCCATGAATTGTTCATGGGAACAAGTTATATTCCTTGAGGTAGGTTGAAGACCTTGCATATTCTTGTTAAGAAAAATTCTATTGATAAACCTACCCAAGCTATCAGCCAAAATAGCAAACAAGATCAGGGAGATAGGATCTCCTTGCCGGAGGCATCTAGAAGCAAAGAAAAAGTTCAAAGATGTGTCATTCATAATGACATAAGTTGAGGACGTAGATATGAGTTGAAAAATAAGTTTGGTCACCTTCTCATCAAAGCCAAAAGTAGAGAGAACTTAATAGAGAAAAGCCCAGTCCACCCTATCATAGGCTTTAGAAAGATCCAATTTCATAAAGATCCCTTCTTTTAAAACACCTCTAGCGAATGGATATTTTCATGAGCCCCTATAATAGAATCCAATATCTGCCTACCATGAACAAAACCATTCTTCTAAGGGGAAATAACCATTGAGAGAATCAAGAGGATTCTTAATGTGAGCACTTTGGAAATGATCTTATTAAATGAGTTGTAAAGACTGATAGGTCTAAAGCCATCAACTGAATCCACCCTTGGCCTTTTAGGAACAAGAACAATGAATGTAGAATTAGCTTCTCTTAGAAGAGATCTTGAACCAAAGAACTCTTTGACCGCAAATGACACATCTAGCTCAACAATTAACCAAAAAGTTTGAAAAAAGGAACATAGGAAATCCATCAGGCCCTGGTGATTTCTCTCCTTCAAAAGAAAAGACAACCTATTTTATCTCTGTGGCCGAAGGCATCACCTCGATCTTAGCATTGGTATCCCTATCAATCACACAGGGGATAGTATAAAGAAGAGACTCTTGATCCACAAAGGAAAGATTAGGATCAGTCAATAGGAGGGAAGAAAAATAACTAGTCAAATCCTCCCTAATATCTTCCTCCCTCTCAAGTTTTCCTTGGTTACTCATAATGTAACTAATTCTGTTAGTGGCCTTATGTTTTTGAGCTGTTAGATGGAAAAATATGGTATTCTTATCTCCATCTTTTAACCAAAGAGCTCTCAATCTTTGTCTGCAGAAAACCTCTTCTTTAGTAATAATGTTGTGATAGTCCACCAAAATCAGAGTCTCTTTAGCCTTATTTTCCTTAGATAAATCCTACGTTTGAAACAAATCCTGAAGATCTTTGAGATCAGACTGGATAAGGGATTTAGACTAAAAAATATCATAAAAAATATCCTTGTTCCAAGATCTCACTTTGTTCTTGACCAACTTTAGCTTTTGAACTACTCTAAATAGGGAAGTACCATCAATTTGGAGGTCCCACCACTCTGCATTTTTTTCTTCCAGACCAGGATGAAGAAGCCATAGTTTTTTAAATATGAAGGGAAAATTTCTTTTTCAAGAAAGGGAACTAGTCAAAAAAGAGATAGGATTATGATATGAAGCAACTATATGTAGAGAAGAGAGGGAGAATGAATACTTGAGAATCCAATCAAGTGAGATAAGTGCCCTATCAAGCTTAACCTAGATTAAACCCACTCCATCTCTTCTATTAGTCCAGGTGTAATTTTAACCTCTAAGGTCCACATCCATTAGTGCTTAGTTATTGATAAAATCCATGAGATCAAAGATACTATCCATATGTAGATAAGAGCCTCCATACTTCTCCAAATCACTAAAAGGAGTATTAAAGTCTCCCATTACCATCCAATTGTCTTTTAGGAACCCTCTTCTTAACACTTCCAATCTTCTCCAAAATTGAACCCGACTAAATTTAGAATTAGGAGCATAAATATTAGATAAAACCCAACTAAACCCATCCCTCACATGATTAAATCTAAAAGAAATGATGTTACTATTAGCCTCAATGATATCACCATGAGTAGTTTTCATATTCCAAAAAGTAGCAGTACCATCAGAAGCACCATCTGAACTACAATTAATCACACCACAATTCTTGAACAACTTAATTGTTTCAACCTTCTCTCTCGACATATTGGTTTCCTAGATAAGAATAATATCTGACTTATGATCTCTAACAAAATTCCTAAGCACATATTGTTTGCGAGGGCCATTCAACCCTCTATTATTTTATGAGATGACTTTCATTTCATAATTAGGGAACAAACCTCTGGAATGGTACATTGTCTACCATTCACTATACTCAGTCTACTTTCCTTCTCCCTCACAGATTTAGCATATTTTCTTCCCCGCTATGACTTTGGGGTACTAGTATCAACTTTCATTGCCCTAGTAGTCACCCCTCCTTACACTTTCTCCTGGCCATAGTTCCCCTTTCCAATTTATTTCTTCTTTTTGTAGATCACATCCATTTAGGGTTCCCCTTCAAATTCTTGAGAAGGTTTGAAGGAACATCTGCCAAATCTCCCCAACATCTCTCATCAGGCGACATTTCCAAAAACTCTTTTGAGACAGTGATCCCAAAACTATTCTAATCTTCCTCTAACTTAGCATTCTCATCCTACCTAGCATAATCTACAAGGGAATTCACAACTCTAGAAAGAAATGCACTATCAATAATACTAAGCTCTTGGGAAGAACTCACCATAATCTCACCTTCTTCAAGCTGGAGAACAGGGACATGCAAATAGGTCATCCTACCAACTTCAACCTCATTAAAAAAGATAGGAGGATTCTCTACAACCGGGGACAATGGTGGATAGTCCAAGATTTATTCAATGACCATGAGTACTTGAGAATTAACCTTAGGGAGATCACTTTTGATAGCACTGTGGATTGATCCACACAAGGATTACAATTCAAACCAATGGAAGGACCAACTAAGACTCCTCATGGGGCCTTTTCTCTCGATATCTTCTTTAGATCATACTTTTGGTCTGATTTAGACTTCTTTTCCTTCTGGATTCTCTGTGAGAAATCCTTTTCCCTATGGCTAGATTTCTTGGAGGTGAAACATGCAAAAGAAATAGTTTCAAATTCCATCGATTGAATCCACTTCCCAAATTTGGAAACAATACTGATACTTTGGGGAAGATCCACATTTTGAAGGATATTAACACATATCCTTGCAAAGACAAGTCTAGACTTGGAAGCCATCATAGGATCAATAAAAATAAGCTCCCCAAAGGAGTTGGCTAGCCCTACAAGCACATCTTCATGCCAGTATTCTAGAGGCAAGCCAAGGAGCCAAACCGAGACATGAGAAGAAATAAAAAAGGATGAAACATTCTAATCTAAGTTCAATGACCATTTTTGAAGAGCCAAAAATGACTTGCCAACCATCCAATGACCACCACACAAGATTTTAGACATATCTTCCCCATTAGAGAATTCAAAAGAGAAGAATCCCTTAGGCATAGAAACTATATCCACTTGACCTTTAAGGATCCATTTCCTCAGAGAAAAAAGTATAACTACATCAATATTTTATCGCAACCCTGCAAATTTTCTAATCAAAGTAAGAGCCATCAATAAAACTAAATGATCTATCAATAGATCAGGCATTATAATTACAAAATCTCCCTTAGCAGGATTAGAAATAACATTGATATTTGGGAAAGAGGATTTTCCTATGGGTTTCACCCCAAACAAAGAGGCCCACTTACTAACAGAAGCTTGCTTCTTCTCATGAGCATTCTCGCCCTTGAGAACCACTTCCTTTGGCAAAAGCCCATCAATACCATGCAAATTATTGACTGCATTAATCTTGTCTTCAACATTCTTAGTTGACTGTTGGCCATTCTGACTAGGACCTAAAGATTCTACAGCATGTGGAGCCCCACTTGCAACACTGACCGAGGGTGATGTTCCCCTACCCAAACCATAAATTGGAGCTACACCATTGTCAGACCGACCATTCAAATTTGAAAATCCTTTCCCGCCCAATGTCTCCACCATCTTCCTATTGTTCCTATCACAAAGTCAAGGATATTACTTGTGTTAGTCCTAAGATTAGATTACTAAAAGGGTGGGGGGTGAATCAGTAATCTACCAATTATTCAACTTTTTAAACTCTTAAACTCTACAAAAACATTCACAAGATTAAATTAATAGAAGCAAATGAAAATCATAACCATAAGCACATCCACATAACAATGAAACATTTGACACAAAGATTTATCTCATGGAAACCCAATTTGGGAGAAAACCATGGTGGGAATTAGAACCCACTAAATGATGTACTCTTTTGAAGTATGCCCTGCGAGGAGCTTAATCGTGTTAGGAGTTTACAAAAACACTATTAGGTGCTACTCGGTTAAGGGATTTACCTTAGCCCTATCAGGACCTTTACCATGTTAAGATTAGTCTTGTTAGAGGACTTTAGACCTAAGATAATGTGCCACCCTATTAAAGGATTTACAATAAGGACCTACTAGGATCCACCTGATTAGGGGATTTTGACTACTGCAACTGTTAGGAAACAAAAATAAGAATTATTTATAGAATAGCACTACCTCTGCTTGATCAGATCCACTAAACCACACATTATCTTCAGAATAGACTTAACTCTATCATGGCTTGATTTCACCTCTCACTTTACAACCACACTTTCCCAACACATGATCAACACACTTAACTTCCAACTTCATCCATTATATACTGAACTATTAAGTCCACCACATTAATCAAGCCCTAAATATGAAATAGATTTGAATTTAAAATATCTCACTTAGATACAACACGCCAAAAACTAAAATTCAATGTAAAAAACATATTTCCAAGACCGTGTTGGCCCATACAACAAAGTACATAGAATTTTGTGTCAAGGGGTCAAAAACATTTTGACCAAACTCTTGCTTCCTCTAGAATCTCACCCACACACTAGCACTGAACAATGTGATGCTAGAGAATCACCTCCAAACATGAAGACATGGCACCAGATCATGTCTAACTCAACCAATTCCACCGCAACCTCAATACTAATCACCAATCAAATATTTATCAGCTGTCTCCAATACAAACACTTTAACCTGTTAACAACTCTGACTCTGTTCACTAATCACCTATCCTACACACCAATTACTCAAATTAGTTGTGGTTGAAACCAGAGCTTCTACATATTGTCAACAACCTTCTTTTGTGACCGTATCACATAACTCATCATAGATTTGACAAACCAATCAAATCACCTATTACTTGTCACTAATTTTTCTAGCAATTGCACTGATAGTCTTCATCTGATCATAACTTGCTTACTAGTCAACATCAATAATAGTGGCCATGCATTTAAAATTAAAAGACATCATCAAGTCTCTCATAAGGATCACTACAATTGAAATGAATCGTAACACCTTGATCATCATACTTATAGTTAGCAACATACTAGGAACACTAGGTCTATACTTGACATCAATGACAACCCAATAATTGATCATCATGCAATCAAATATGTATCATGAAAACACCAGAAATCACTTACCATCACTACATCAGCTATGTCAATGATCTCTCCCTTTGGACTTTATGGAAACACTCTCTTCAACACTCACTTCCTCTCTCTAACATGCAATGAACAACACTAGTAACAAAAGATGTTCTCACTTCTATCTTCCATCTATTCTGCAATTACTCCCCCTTTCACTGAACATTTTCAAACACACATTCTCCCCCTTTGAAAGCAATTCCAAAGGCACAAAATACACCTGATATCTACTCTTTTGATCCCGACTAATCACAAAATATTACTACATAGGCTGCTCCCCTTAAGGATTAGCCCCACAACATCAATCCAAACTTAAAGATATTCACTAGATACAGTTTGGATTGATGGAAATACATCTTATTTTAATTCAAATTGAATAGGGGAATGACCCCCAATTTACCTCTTAGATACTTAAATGTATCCTTAGGTAATGGCTTAGTGAAAATATCAGCAACCTGCTCCTTAGTTGGCACATAATCTAACCTCACTTCTTCTCCTGCATCTTATTTCTAAGAAAATGATATTTGATAGCTATATGCTTAGTCTTAGGGTGCATCCCAAAGTTCTTAGATATGTTAATAACAATTTTAATGTCACAATAGATAACCACCAGTTCAGTTACCTTTTCTTGAATTCCTTCTAGAGTCTTCTTTATCCATACTACTTGTGTACAATTAATTGTGAAAGCAACATACTTAACTTCAATTGTTGATTGGGATATATAGTTATGCTTCTTACTTGTCCAAGATACAAGTCTATCTCCAAGAAATAATACACCTCCACTTGTGCTCTTCCAGTCATCAACATTACCTGCCCAATCAACATTAGTAAGCACATTCAAAGAGAAATCACCTTTATGTCCATACTAGAGACCATAGTCTTCAATTCCCTTAAGATATCTGAAGATTCTCTTCACTACAACCAAATGTGATTCCTTTGGATTGGCACAAAATATGGCCACTAATCCAATTGCACATGTTATGTCTAGTCTTTTCTACACCATTTATTGTAGCTTACCGATCATGGATCTATAAAGTGTGTCATCCACCTCTTTAGAATCATCTTCCTTTGATAGTTTACATCTAGTTACCATAGGGGTACCAACTATTTTTGAGTCTTCTAACCCAAATTTCTTCAACATCTCTTTCACATATTTGGACTGGCTAATGTAGATACCATCTTTTATTTGTTGAACCCACAATCCAATGAAGAATTTAATCTCACCGATCATAAACATCTTGAATTCTTTCCTTATCTTATATGCAAATGATCTGCTCATCTCTTTATTTCCACAAAATATGATATCATCTACAAATATCTCTGCAATCAGTAACCTGTCATCTTTCTCAGTCTTGAAATACACATTAATGTTATCACTTGTCCTTAGGAAACCAATCTGAATAAGATATGAGTGCAATCTCTCATACCATGCCCTAGGTTTTTTGAGTCTTCTAACCCAAATATCTTCAATATCTCTTTCACATATTTGGAATGGCTGATGTAGATACCATCTTTCATTTGTTGAACCTATAATCCAATGAAGAATTTAATCTCATTGATCATAGACATTTCAAATTCTTTCCTCATCTCATCTATAAATGATCTGCTCATCTCTTCATTGCCACTAAAAATGATAGCATCTACAAATATCTTTGCAATCAACAACCTATCATCTTTCTCAGTCTTCAAATACACATTTCTATTACCACTTATCCTTAGGAAACCAATATGAATAAGATATGAGTGCAATATCTCATACCATGCCCTAGATTCTTATTTCAACCCATACAAATATTTTTGTAAGTTACACACCATGTTATTACCTTTTGAATTAGAAAATCCTTCAAGTTGTTCAATGTATACCTCTTCTTCCAAAACACCATTAACAAAAGCTAACTTAACATACATTTGATATACCTTGAATCCTTTGTAAACAACATGTGCAAGTAGTATCCTTACAACTTCAAGTCTGGCCATAGGTGCAAATATTTCACCATAGTCTAGGCATCCCTCTTGTGCATATCCTTTGCACATCAAACTTGCCTTATTATGTACCACTTCTCCTTTCTCATTCGTCTTGTTTTTGAAAATCCACTTTGTACCAATTACATTCTTGTCCACTGACTTGGGTACTAGTGTCCAAGTTTTGTTCTTCTCAATCTGATCCAATTTTTCTTCCATAGCTTTCACCCAATCATCATCTTTCACTGCATCTTTTACTATTTTAGGCTCAAATTCAAATAGAAAACACCTACTTTCTTTTCATTTCTTCTTGTTAGAACTCCAACATTTCTGTCACCAATAATTTGATTAAGAAAATGATTCAATTTCACATACCTTGGCAATACCAATTCAGATCTAGGAGTATCTTCAACTACTTATATAAATTCCTATTTATTAACCTATCTCTCCATTGGTTATGTTGTGGTATCATGCTCCATTGATTGCACATATACAAACCCATGATAATCTTCAGGTTTCTTCTTGGTGGATTCATCATTGTACTTAGAAAATTCATCTACTCTTACATTAGCACTTTTCACTATCTTATTTGTTCTCTTGTTAAGGCACTTGTAGGCTTTTCTCTTTGTGGAATATCCTAAGAATATCCCATCATCACTTCTTGGGTCAAACTTACCTATATTTTCATCTCTCTTTATGTAACATCTACTTTCAATTTTTTTGAAATAACTTACACATGGAGATTGACCATGCCACAACTCATAAGGAGTTTTGTTTGTACCTTTCTTCATTTGAACTTTATTCAATGTGAATAGTTGTGCTTGCCGCTTCTCTCCAAAATATTAATGTCCTAGCACAATCAATGATAGGCATGTTTGTGCAACACCCTTCTAAATTATTAATGTCCTAGCACAATCAATGATAGGCATGTTTCTTCTTTCAGCAACACCATTCTCCTGATGTGTTCTTGGAGCTGACATATGCCTTTTGATTCCATGTTCCTCACAATATGAAATAAACTCTTGTGAAGTAAACTCACCTCCTCTGTCATATCTAAGACATTTTAGGGTCTTACCGGTCTCCTCCACTTTTGCTTTCTATATCTTAAATATGTTAAAATATTTAGATTTATCCTTTAGAAACATAACCCACATCATTCTAGAATAATCATCAACAAGCAACATGAAATATCTATCACCATAATAACTCTAAGTTCTCATTGGAACTCACGGATCATTATGAACCATATCTAAAATACTTTCAGAAGAATAATTTTTATTGATGAAACTAGAACTAGTTAACTTCCCAATCTGACATTCTTTACACATTACATTATCTAGTTTCACTAGGCTAGGAAAACCTATCACCATCTTCATATTACTTACTCTGATCAAGTTTTTCAAAATTTACATGACAAAACCTCTCATGCCATAACCAACTATCTTCTACCTTAGCAATTAGAAAACTCTTAATAGTATAATTCATATGGAACAAATTACCTTTAGTCTATTCACCAGTACTAATCAATTATCCTGATTTCCCAATAATCTTGCATATACCTTCATTGAACTCCAATCTATATCCTTTGTTATTCAACTAACCAAAACTTAACAAGTTATACTTCAAACCTTCAACCCAATGGAAAACATCACATTTTGTTTTATCATTCAAAGCAATAGATCCTTTAACTTTTACCAAACAAGGAGCATCATTCCCAAATTTTACTGAGCCACGATCACATTCTTCCATCGTGATAAATTTTGTTATCACCGATCATATGATGAGTGCATCCACTGTCAATAATCCAGTCATCATTGTGATTGATGTTATAAATTAAATCTTTCTTACCTTCTTCTGAGGGTTCTTTCTTTATTGCAAGAAAAACAATTTCATCTTCATCTTTTCCATCAGATTCTTCATCAATAACACCTTCCTCAGCTAGGTAACATGCCTTCTTGTTCTTATCCTTGAATCTTCTTGGCTTCTCCTTCCTATCATTGTCAGGGCATCTAGAGGCAATATGGCCAATCTTATTACATGAAAAGCACTTCAAAGGAAACTTACCCCTATATTTACCTTTCCCTCTAGACAACCTTTAGAAAATAAAGCTTCCAATTTCTCATGTTCTCTTTCTTCAGACAAGAAAGATTCATAATCAATAGAGTAATATGTTGAAGAACTGTTAGATATATCCTTTCCTTTCCTAGATGGTGCAAGAGTCAATGATGACTTGAAAGAAGCTTCAAATTTTGGCATACTATTATCATAATTGCTTAACTCAAATGTAGTTAATCTCCCTATCAATGCATCAAGAGTAACAGTAAAAGTTCCTAGAGATCTGAGCTCTTGTATAGTTGAAACCCTAATAGCATACTACGATAATAAAGTTCTTAATACTTTTCTTACCACATCCTTCTTAGGAAGATTACCACTGACACCTCATATAGCAACAACTTCTTTGATTCTCTGAGTATATTGCTCAATGTTCTCATTTTTTGGCATCCTCATGTCATCACATTTTCCTTTCAAACTATCAACCTTTTCCTTCTGCACATGTGAATCTCTACCATATGTACTCTTCAACTTCTCCCACATCTCATAAGTAGTATTCGAGTCTTTGACATCAATTAACTCTGCATCTGAAAGAGTACTGACAATAGCTTCCATAGTAGCAATATGTTCGTGTCTGATCTTCAATTGATCTACAGTCAAGGTTCCTGAAGGGACATTATACATAGTAACCACATGATCCCAATATTGATCACCCATACCTTTAAGATAGAGCTTCATCTGGTCGAACCAAACTAAGTAGTTGTCTCTTGTGAATTTAGGACCTTCCTTTCTCACCATCTTAACATCTTTACCTCAAGTTGTTAAGCTTCACCACAATAGAGGACCAAAGCTCTGATACCAATTATTAGTCCTAATATCATATTGCTGAGAGGGGGGGTGAATCAATAATCTACTAATTATTCAAAATTTTAACCTCTTAAAGTTTACAACAACATTCACAAGATTAAGTTAATAGTGGAAAATAAAAATCATAACCATAAGCACATCCACATAAAAATAAAATATTTGACACAAAGATTTATCTTGTGGAAACCCAATTTGGGAGAAAACCACAATGGGAATTAGGTCCCACTAAATGATGTACTCTTTTGAAGTATGCCCTGTGAGGAGCTTAATCCTATTAGGAGTTTACAACAACACTATTAGGTACTACCTAGTTAAGGGATCTAATTTAGGCCTATTAGGACCTTTATACTGTTAAGAGTAGTCTTGTTAGAGGAATTTAGACACAAGATAATGTGCCACCCTATTAAAGGATTTACAAATAGGACCTTCTAGGATCCACCCGGTTAAGGGATTTTGACTGTTGTAATTATTAGGAAATAGCATAAAGAATGATATGTAGAATAGTACTACCTCTATTTGATCAGATCCAATAAAGAACATAATATCTTCACAATACACTTAACTTTTTCCTAGCTTTATCACAACTCCCACTTTACAACTGCACTTTCCCAACACACGTTCAACACACTTAACTTCCAACTTCATCCTTTATATTTTGAACTATTAATTTCACCATCTTAATCAAACCCTAAATCTAAAATAGATTTTAATTTCAAATATCTTGCTTAGATCCAACGTGGCACAAACCAAAATTCAATGTACAAAACATATTTCCAAGACCGTGTTGACCCATACAATAAATTACATAGAATTATGTGTCAAAGAGTCAAAGACCTTTTGACCAAACTCATGCTTCATCTAGAATCTTCCCCACACACTAGCATCAACCAATGTGATGCTAGATCATCACCTCCAAACATGAAGATACTACACTAGATCATGACTGAATCAACCAATTCCATTGTAACTTCAATACCGATCAATGATAAAAGACTTATCAACTGTTGCTCAAGAACACACACACTTTAACATGTTAACAACTCTGAATTTTCTCATCGATCATCTATCCTATACATCAGTCATGCTCACAAGATTATCTTCTACATACTATCAAAACCTTCTTCTATGACCGCACCACATAACTCATCATAGATTTGACAAACCAATCAAATCACCTATCGCTTGTCACTAACTATTCTAGCAGTTGCACTGATAGCCTTCATCTGATCATAACTTGCTTACCAATCAACATCAATAGTAGCATTCATGCATTTAACATTCAGAGATATCCACAAGTCTCTCATAAGGATTGCTACAACTGAAACACATTGCAACACCTTGATCATATCACTTATATTTAGCAACATACTAGGAACACTAGGTCAATACTTGACATCAATGACAACCCAATAACATATCATTGTGCAATCAAATATGTATCATGACAACACCAAAAATAACTTATGATCACTGCATGAGTTATGCCAACAACTTGCATATGATACTTATAAAGGATTCAAGGTATATAAAATGGATATTAAGTCAATGCTTCTTAGTGGTGTTTTGGAAGAAGAGGTATACATTGAAAAAATTGAAGGATTTGCTAATTCAGAAGGTAGGAACATGGTGTGTAAATTACAGAAAGCTTTATATGGATTGAAACAAGCACCTATGGCATGGTATGAGAGATTGCACTCATATCTGATTCAGATTGGTTTCTATAGGACAAGTAATAACAATAATGTGTATTTGAAGAATAAGAAAGATGACAGGTTGCCGCTTGCAGAGATATTTGTAGATGATATCATTTTTGGTGGAAATGAAGAGATGAGAAAATCATTTGCAAATGAGATGAGGAAATAATTTGAGATGTATATGATCAGCGAGATTAAATTCTTCATTGGATTCTAGGTTCAACAGATGAAAGATGGTATCTACATTAGCTAGTCCTAATATGTAAGGGAAATACTGAAGACTTTTGGGTTAGAAGACTCAAATAATAGTTGGTATCCCTATGGTAACCAGTTGCAAACTATCAAAGAAGATGATTCTAAAGAGGTGGATGAGACACTTTAGAGGTCCATGATTGATAAGCTACAATATATGGTGCACAACAAACCAGATATAACACATACAATTGGATTAGTGGCCACATTTTCTTCTAATCCTAAGGAATCTCATTTTTTATGGTGAAGGGAATCTTCAGATATCTTAAGGGGACTGAAGACTATGGTATATGGTAGACATAAAGGCAATTTGTCTTTTAATGTGTTTAATGATGTTGATTGGGAAGGTAATGTTGATGATCAGAAGAGAACAAGTGGAGGTGCATTATTTCTAGAAGATAGGCTTGTATCTTGGACAAGCAAGAAGTAGAACTATATATCTCAATCAACAATTGAAGTTGTGTATGTTGCTACTACAATTTATTGTACACATGTAGTATGGATCAAGTAGATTCTGGAAGGAATTCAAGAGAAGGTAAGTAAACTGGTGGTTATCTATTATGACAATACAGGTGTCATTAACATTTTAAAGAGCCTGATGATGCACTCTAAGACTAAGCATATAGCTATCAAATATCATTTTCTTAAATAAAAGTTACAAGAAAAGAAAGTGAGGTTGGAGTATGTGCTAACTAAGGAGTGGGTTGTTGATATTTTCCCTAAACCATTATCTAAGGATACATTTGAGTATCTAAAAGGTAGGTTGGGGGTCATTCCCTTATTTGATTTGAATTAAAAGAAGACACAGTTGCATCAATACAAGTGTATCCATTGAATATCTTTATGTTTGGATTGATGTTGTGGGGATACTCCTTATAGGGTTAAGTCTATGTAGTAATGTGTTTTGATTAGTCAAGTACAACATAGTAGATATCATGTGTGTTTGGCACCTTTGGCATTGTTGTCAAAGGGGGAGAATGTGTGTATGATAAAGAGGGAAATTGTACAGTGAAATAAAGGGAGAGAATGTTTAGAGTTACAAAAGGGAAGTGCAGATGAGAGAAGTTTAGTGAAAGGGGGAGTAATTATAGAATAGGTGAAAAATAGAAGTGGAAACATATTTTTGTTCCTAGTGTTGTTGATGTTGAGTAGGTTTGTGCATAAAGTATCATGTTGGAGAGAGGAAGAGAGTGTTTTCAAAAATGCAAAAGGGGGAGATTGTTGGCATATCTGATGCAGTGATGGTAAGTGAGTTTTAGAGATTTCATGATGTAGATTTGATTACAGGATGATCAATTATTATGTTGTCATTGATGTTAACTATTAACCTTATGTTCTTAGTGTGTTGCCAAGCATAGTTGTGATGAATGAAGGGTTGTTGTGAATTTAAGTGGTTTCTATCTTTATGGGAGACTTAGGTGTGTCTCTAGATGTCTAATGCATGACCACTACTACTGAAGTGATATTATGTGAAAGTTGTGTTCAGTTGAAGTATAACAGTACAACTTCTAGAATAATTAATTATAGGTGATAGATGATTTGAATGTCTTGTCAAATATTTGTTGTGTCTTGTGGTGCAATGATAGGATATGATGGTCAATAGTGTTTAGATGCTACAATTGTGAAGGTAACTAATTTTAGTGACCAGTGTATAGGATAGGTGATTAGTGAGTAGAGACATAGTTGTTAATAGGTTAAAGTATTTGTGCTCTTGAGTGATAGTTGATAAATCTTTGATTGATGATCAGTGTTGAGGTTGTGGTGGAATCAAATGAGTTAGTCATGATTTGGTGACATGTCTTCATGATTGGAGGTGATGATCTGGCATCATATTTTTTGATGTTAGCATGTGGAGAATATTATAGAGGAATTGTGACTTTGGGGTCAAAACATGTTTGACCCCCTGACACAAAATTCTATGTAAATCATTGTATTGGCTGACACAATCTTGGAAATGTGTTTTGTACATTGAATTTTTTTTTTTGGTACATTGGATCTAAGTGAGATATTTGAAATTGAAATCTATCTCAAATTTAGGGCTTGATTAAGGCGGTGGACATAATAGTTTAATATACAATGGATGAGGTTGAATTTTTTTTTTGTTGATTATATGGCAAGGGCAAGTGCAATTGTAAAATGTGAGTTGTGATCAAGCAAGGGCAGAGTTAAGTGTGTTGAGAAGAGATTGTGTGCTTCAATGGATCTGATCAAGAAGAGGTAGTGCTATTCTACAGATCATTTTTTATGTTATTCCCTAACAGTTGCAGTAGGTTAAATCCATTAACCTGGTAGATCCTAACAAATCTTTGTTGTAAATCCTCTAGCAAGGTGACACTTTGTCAAGTGTTCAAAGTAATCTAACAAGGCTACTCTTAACAGGGTGAAGTTCCTAATAGGCCTAAGGAAAATCCCTTTACCGGGTAGCTCCTAACAGTGTTGTTGTAAACTCCTAACAAGGTTAATCACCTCAAAGGGTGTACTTCACAAGTGTGCATCATTTAGTGGGTACTAATTCCCACCATGGTTTTCTCCCAATTTGGGTTTCCACAAGATAAATCTGTGTGTCAGCTTTGTGGATGGATTTGTATGTTTATGGTTTTCATTTGTTGTAATTAAGGTTAATCTTGTGAATGTTGGTTTAAATTTAAGAGGTTAATAAGTTGGATTATTTGGTAGATTATTGATTCACCCCCCCCCCCCCCCCCTCTCAATAATATGATCTTAGGACTAACAAGGTTTAGGTTTGTTGTTGAATAAGGTGAGATTGACTGAGAACATTACTATGGGCCTTAGAGGTAGGTCAACAATATAGGTTAGTAGTGCATGCCCTTATATATTAAGAGCATGGGGTGCTTAGATACAACCCTCAAGATATTATAGGGAATATTTTACACCTCCCAAGATAGGTTAGCAACAGTAGAAATGATAGATGTTCTCCCATGGTTCTTCTCATAGACAAGACTTAGGTAGTTACCAACTAGGATGTCATAGTAGTTCTCATTCTAGGGATAGGTCCCAATGTCTTATGGGCCATTAGAAAGGGTTACACATCATAATGGTCAATAGGGATCCAATAGGAGTAGCTTCATTTAGTCTAGTGTAGCTTCTATTAGTCGTGGTTATGGAAGATGGGTTTGTTTCTTGTGGCTAGCAAGGTCACATAGTTATTCATTATCCTTAGAGGAATGTTCGAGGACCTACTTAGAAGCCAATTGGTTTAGATCCTATAACTAGGGATGTATTTAGATCCCATAGGTTAATTTCAGTAGTGTATGATTGTTAGGTTGAGCACCAAGGAAGCATTATTGAGACTATAAATGTGTTATGTGATATATCTACTTCTACTTTATCTATTTCTGGTGCTTCAAATTCCCTTATTTCCCTTTTTTCTTATGGATTAATGTGGGTTAGTGGTGGTAAGGTAGGTTGATAGTTGGTAGTTCAAGTTGGCCCCAAGTTCTAGAGTGGAAGTAGACTACCTAGTTCATGGTTGTGTGTTGGATTTGGGCACCTTCACCACCACTGTTGAACTTCACGACCTACCCTTAGGATCCCATGGATTTGTTATGGTTATCGATTGGTTAGCTACCCACTAGGATTATATATATTTTTAGTGTCATTTGGTTCATTTTCTTGATGACACAAGTGGGTGTGTCGAGCTTGTAGGGGTCCAAAGACCTATTTCACTTTGCATGATCTCAACTAAGTAGTTGAAATAAAGTAAGTGATAGGTTTTCTAGGAGCTCATAATTTCTATGAATGACCTCAATGGGGATGGGAGTTGATAGGTGTCTCTTTATGACCATTCACTTCTTCTTGAGTTTTAAAATGTGTTCCCAAGTGAGACTGCAGGCATGCGACCTAAGAATGACATAGATTTTCATGTTGATCTCATTCATAGAGTAGAGCCCATTTCTTGAGAATTGTACCATATGACTACTTTAGGTTTGAGTGAGATTCATATGAAGTTAGAGGATTTGTTGGCCAAGGTCCATATTTAGCTCAGTGTATCCCCTTGGGGAGCACTAGTCATCTTCATTAAGAAGGATGAACCTCTTCAATTTTTCTTTGACTACCAATAATTGAATAAGGTGACAATGAAGAATTGATATCCCTTGTCAAGGATTGATAATTTTTTAATCATATGAAGGGAGGGAGAGTATTCTCTAATATAGACCTCAATTAAAGGTATCACTAGCTTTGCATTCATGAGGCTAACCTTAAATAGGCAAAATTTTCATACCCAATATGGACAATATGAGTTCATGGTTGTACCCTTTGTGTTGACCAATGCCCCATCATTATTTATGAGTTTGATGAAACAAGTGTTTCCTACCTACCTTCACCAATTTTTCCTAGTGTTTCTTGATTACATTTTGGTGTATTCGATGACAATGGGTGAACATGAAGTCATTTACATTAGGTTTTTCATTGTCTTTATGACTATCAACTTTATGGAAATATAGACAAGTGCGAGTTCTTATAAACTAAGGTGAGGTTTTTAGGTCATAATTTCTTAGGAGATGGTATGTTAGTGGATCCTTCAAAGATCTATGCCATTATGGACTAGCCACGTCGACCAATATTTTAGAGGTTTATACTTTCATGGGTTTGGCAAGTTACTTTCATTGATCTGTGAAGGGTTTTTATCAATTAGAACATCTCATTACTTATCTTTAGAGGAAAGGAAATAAATTTGTGTGGTTAGATCAATGTGTAACAACTTCTTAGGATCTTAAGGAGCAATTAAACAATGTAGTTGTTTTGGCAGTGTCTGATCGTGCAGGTGAGTTTATGGTGTGTACTGAAGCATCTTTGGAGGGTGTTGAGGTAATTATTATATAGATAGGATGAGTGATTACATATGTGTCCTAAAATATCAAGTGTCATGATCTGAACTACCCCACCCATGATTTGGAGTCAGTGGTGTTTGTGCATGCACTTGCGCATTAGAGACATTTTCTTTTAGGCACTAGTTTGAGTTGCATAGCGACCATCATAGTTTCTATTATATATTTTCTTAGCTGAACCTAAATGCACAATAGTGGCATTGGATAGAGTTCCTACGTGAGTAAGATTTTGATGTGCATTACATAAAGAAGAAGGAGAATGTTGTTGCAAATGCCTTGAGTAAGAGGCATGAGATCTTAGTTTATGCTCTTGGTGTAGATTTAAATAGTCATATTCTCAAGGCTTTACCAAGTGGAACTTGGTACTAGGAAGTGAGAGTATAGATTTAGTCTGATAGGACCCTTATGGGTATTTTTATAGGTTATTCCTTATAGTAAGAAAAAAAATTATGGCACCTTGGTCATATTTATGTGCATCTTGGTATCTAGAAGATTTACACTGATCTTAGACAATTCTATCATTCTTGTAGGGATGATATGTCATGTTGCCAATTTTGTCGCTAGACGTCTTGAGTGTCAAAGGGTGAAGGTGGGGTCACATTAACATCTATTAGGTATTTCACAAGTACATTTTATTCTTGAGTGGAAGTGGGGTATTATATGTTTTGGTTTTATTATTGGGTTACCTATGTCATCATGTCATCATGATGCTACCATGGTTATTGTGGACAAGTTGTCCAAGGTGGCTAACTTTTCCCCATGATATATTCTTATATTATTACTTTGGTAGCATGTACTTATGGTGGATATAGTATAGCTACACATGACAACTTTTAGGATCATATCTAATAGAGATCCAATGTTCACTTCAATGTTGTGGACATTCCTTCATCTTGACTTGGGCACCAAATTAATTTTAGATCTGCATACTAGCTTGAGACTAATGGTTAAATGGAGAAATTTAATCAGGTTCTTATGGATATGGTTCATATGCATGTGATGTATCAATAGTTGAGATGGGAGAACTATTTGTACCTGGATGAGTTTGCCTATAATAATGGGTACCATAGTTCTCTTGACATGTCTCCTTTTTAGGCCTTGTATGGTTGACCATTTCATACACCTTTTGTTGGAAAGTTGACTATACTAAAGTATATGACTATATCTAGTATTGTCATTATGGCAAAAAAGTCATATGAAGTTTTGGAGTCAGCACATATTGAAGAAGATCAGAAATATGACTAAGTATGGAAGACTGGATAGATTATAGAGCACCAAGTGATCAAAGCATCAACGCACATGCATATAATAGAGTTATGACATGCACCCTTGAATATAAGCTTTTAAGTATGTATTCATGCTAAGTCTAAGAGTGTATGATGATATGATTCAATATGAGGAAGTTACAGTCAGATGAAGTGGCACAAACAGTAAGCGATAGAATAGAACAGAGTACAAAGCCGACTGTTTGTATTTTGGTTAGCGCTTATAATTTTGTTTTGTAAAGGCTATGTACCTATTGTATTTAGGTCATAGACATGTTAGTATGAATATATGTAAACATGCTTGAGCCAATTCATTTGGAAGCATTGTATGTAATAGGTTAAAGGGCTGACCTAGTAAATAATTTTGTATGCGCATACAAATAAGATACGCACCTTTGTAATTCAAAAAGATATGAGAAAGAGAGTTCACATAAACAAAGTAGAAGTATGCATAGAGTAGACAGAATGTGTTAAAGCTTTACAAGAGGCTAAAGCATCAGTGCACCAAAGGAACTAATCAAACAAGAAGTGTCACTACACTAGTTCACCTTGCAGATATAGTGTATATCTGACATCCAGAAGGTTGTAGCCTTCACCACTTGAGTAGTGAGCTCTAGGACAGTGTGTCCCCACCCCTAACAGGGTTAATTGTAAAAGACTCCTAACATGGTCTGACCCCTAACCAGGTCATTGTACTAAAGCATTGTAAAGATCAACTCCTAACAGGGTTGCAAGATCTTCTAACAAGGATCACAAAACACAAGTGCAGTTCTTAGTGGGTGTCAATTCCCATCGGGGTTTTTACCTATTCGGGTTTCCCCGTAATCATATTTGGTGCCATGTGTTATGAATGTTTGTCTTACTTGCATTGATGTTCATTTCAGTAACTAAGCAATTAAGTTAAGTTTCAAAGTATCAAGAAAAGTAATTAAGTATAGAACAATGATTCACCCCCCCTCTCAGTGTTCCCATTCCTAACACCTTTTAGTTGGGGTCATTTAGAGGGTTGTGTTGTTTTGGGTCCCGATATGCTTTAGTATATGGAGAAACATGTTGTTTGTATCACATAGTATTTGGTTCCTATTCAGGATTGACATAAGAAGTATGTTGATATCCATAGGTTGGAATGTCACTTCCTGATGGGTGGCTATGTCTTTTTACAAGTTCATTCATGAAAGAGACCCATCCATTGTGTTTCCTACTACCTAGCATTGTCACCTAGCCTATCTCATATTCATGATGTATTTCATATATCTATGCTTAGACAATATATTTTGATGCGACTCATTTAATTGGTTGGGGTTCTTTACAAATAGAGGATGCACAAATTTCTTTGGAGCCCATTTCTATTATACAACATTAGAAGCTAATCCTCAGGGGTTGAGACATCAAGCATGTAAGAATCCAATAGGACCCAAGCAGTGAGACTTCAACCACTTAGGAGGATGCTTCATGGTTAAGAGATTTGTACCTCCATATTTTTTAGGATTCTAGGAGTAAGCCAAGGCTTAGGGGGAGAGGATGTAGTGCCTCTGGTGGTTGTATTCTATATTGAATTATTTTGATATGAGTTAAACTATGCTTATCATTATCCTATGACTATTCATATATTGATCTTTTGTATTGGCATTCTAGTGATGCATCCTATTCATTTGATCATATAGATATAATTGTTGATGTAGATGGTAGTTTATACTTGTGATTTCATTGATGATCATATATGCATGATTACTTTTCAATCATGTGATATGATGTTATATGACGATGTCTAAATTTTACATGATTTATGAGGATATTGGTTATATTATCATGTGGTTTCATGTGGATTCACTTATGTTTTGCCATTGGTTATTGGGATATTTTTATTGATTATGTTTTATTACTCATCTGGTTCAGGGATTTGATACATGATTTTAATTGCTAGAAAAAAATTAAATACATAGATTAAATGCAATTAATATACGATGTTTTAAATGAGGATTAATATGAAAGAGATTATTTTTTAACATTTGAATATATAAGAATTACTACGCCACTAAAATGTTCTTTAATTAATTTTTATTTTTGGATTATTTGTATATGTGTCTAGGCTATTTTATATGTGTGTATCTAAGACATTGAATCCACCTGGATTCATAGGTATAAGTGTATCTTATCCCTAAAAATGACACAAGAGATAGTGACATAGGTCTTTTCAATATACCTAGCCTATTTATCATTCCCAATATGGACAATGTATTTTTATTGCATTTTATTAGCTTTTCAGTTACCGTGTAGGTAAAGTTCAAACTACCTTGTATAAATGCGATAGACTAAAATTTGTTTGTGCATAGTTAGGTTATCCACATTTGGTCATGGTTGAGTTAATTTAAAAATGTTGATTTAAATGTTTAAATATTTAAATGGTGATTTTAAAATTACCATCAAATATGTTGTAAATGCATTCCATATGAATGAAATTAAACAAATATATGTTGGGAACTTTTGGGAAATTTTTAATATCGATGATAATTTTCATATATTTATATTAATAATAGAAAATTTGACATTATTGTCCATCACAAGATCAACTAAAAATCCAACCATTTAGGATAAAAACCCTCCCACCACTACTGCCAACAACCACTAATATCAACTAGCAACCATGAAAATCCTGACCGAGCCTATACAAAACATGCACCATCTACCATCTAAGATTGTATTCTAAGCCCATACCTATAAAAAATGGGTATAAGCTACTTCCTAATCCTGATAAACATCTAAAGTAACTAATTTTAAAGCCCCTTCATTAAAAAAATTAGGCTTACTTGGACTGATTAAAGCAAAACTAGACACTATTCATTATCTATAACAAAGATTAATAGAGCCATTAGTTTTTTGACCTTAGCCTTGTAGGGAAGTCCATTGGAAATTTAATAGATGAAAAGGCCACCCTTTGTGTCCAACTAGGCCTTCTTGGTGCTCCTTTTGTTTATTACAATCTAACGATTCTCCTCCTCCCAAACCTATAGAAATTCTAGTAGCATTTCCCATCCTCCCTTGGCCTCCATAATGCAATCTTTCTTCCTTATCAAAGTGATCCATACTAAAAAAAGTATTAAAGCTTGGTGTTGTTCCCTCCATTACTCTTTTTAATCCTTCCTCTTCCCTCAAAACCACGCCAAGTTCCACCATTTATAAGATTACAATCATCCCCCCTATCTATTGGGGCTTCACACAGACTCACATTAGCATTACTGCCCCCTCTTTCAATCCAAATTGAAAGGCTCATGAAAAGAATGCTAATGAAATATCAATGTTGTTTCTTAAGAAATGTTATGTCCTCATGAAATCTTAACCCAATATCACATCTATACACTACCACAACCTAGGATCGTCTATCTAAAAAAATCCCCTTTAGTCTCTTCAGCCTCACCTCTCCGCTAAATGTTTGCAACTGGTTGAGGGTGTGTAAAGCGAGATTGGATTCCATTTCTCCCTTTTCAACACTCTTCTCCCCAAATCACCAAGACATCATATAGACTAGCAGATAAAATTAGAGGAAAAATATTATACCAAATTATTCCCACAGGTCTTCAATACTTCGTCTAGACACTTCTTAAATAATTACCAAAGCACACCACCTTTCTTCCATGTCGATCATTCCATGTGTGGATTTAATAGAAATGCGACTTCTCATAATTCATCATGTACTTACCATCTTTTTTCACCAATTGAAACACATTAGCTTTCATGATTGCTTTAACCTAAGATGCCTTGAGTGGGTGAGAGTTAGTAAACTTTAAATTTAAATTTTGATTTACAAGCTATTGTCTCATTATGGGATTCAATTTATATCAATTAAAACTATGATCCCATCCTCCAAGTCCCTTCTCTTCTTATTTTCATTACTAAATCATATATAGGTCCTTCCCATGAATGCCCTAAAAATCTTCAATTAGTTCTTTACCTCGTTCTCTCAATGTAACACCAACTTTAGATATTGTGTCAACAACTTCATTCTCTTATCTCAATACCTGAGTAACCTTAAAATCTTTAAAGGATTACAAGAGATATTTGATTAGTTGAATATGCTCATTGAGATACCAGATGCTAGAATCACCTTTGACAATTGTATTTATTATGACTAATGAGTCGCCTTCCAAATGAAGTTTGGGAACTTCCAAAAGCTTTGGAATTTTTATTGCTACAAGAGCAACCTAAACCTCCACCTCATTGTAAATACCATCCATTATTCTTCTTATCCCCATCATCAATAAACACCTGTCCAATTCTATACAAAAAATATCACTTCTGAAGGACCCATATTACCCTTTGAGGCTCCGTCAAAGTTTACTTCTATTCATCCTTTGTCTGGCGAAATCCATGACACTACCTTGACCAAGGAAGAAAGAGGATGAGCCCTAAAAATTGATTAACAAAAAACTTTTGGGAATGATTATTTGGCTTTTGATTGATTGAAATTGAAATTGACTCAATTCTAGCTAATTGACGTTTTGGAAAAAGGCTTTATATTCTAAAAGTGAGGTCATTTCTCTCACTTGTTCTTTTGGGAATTGAAATTTCTCTCTAACCTTTATTGGACAAAATTGGTTCTTTCTTGTTGGGAAGGATTATTTTGCTAGATTTTCCTGAGATAGATTCATGTTGGGATTCCTCCTTATTGTCTGTGATCACGTTGACTATCATGGAGTGTGCTTATTTCTTTCTTTGTTTTGGATTTTCTCTTCATTTTGAGGTAGGAACTTCATACCTCCCTTTTTATTCATTTTGTATGCTTCTAGATTGTTTCATTTGTCATGTGGGATGTTATTGTGCTTGTTCCCCACTTGTTTGAATCAATTTAGTACTTGTTTGGGTTTATTTGATATTTTTATTTGATATGGGGTTTTTACATACTATTATGTTATCAATTTCTTGGTGTGTGGGTGAAACATAAATTTTATTGGATGTATGTGGTTTTGTTCACTAGGAAACCAATGGGTTTTCCTAGATTTGTGATCTTTTGAGTTTGAATTTTGAGCATTTTTGGAGGTCCATCAATGTTGATATCCTCCACGACTGCATTTTTGCCAAGTTTGGAATTTTATGAACATTGGAATTTGATGTTGAATATATGATATTCCTATGTGGAGAAATGGTTTTAATTATGGGACTTTCGTGATAGGATACTTGGGATCCATGATCTTGGCTATAAGGTCGATCGAGTGTGTTATATGCACGGTTTCCTTTGTGTGTGAAGTGGATTTTAAAGTATCATGTTTATAATATATTGATTATACATATTTGATGCATTTGATTATGTATTGTATTGTGAGATGATATTGGTATCCTCTCCCTTGGTGAAGACCAAGTTAATAAACCATTAGTAGAAACATGACTTTTGAGTCCTTAATGAATTTTTATGGTATTTAGGTTATGACATTATACCTCCTTCATTGTGAAGTTGAGCCTATGGACTAGGTGATCTTAGTAGGTATGGGGAGTAGCTTCCAACATACATCTAACCCGTAAGTGGCGTGTAGCAATATGTTCATGGAGTTCCTAATATGTGAAAATATAATGAATTAACAAATTTAAATATTTTTTAAGATAATTGAATCCCCAGGCATGTCATGAGTGTCTCGAGTAGGTAGCTTGAATTATTGAATCCCTAAGCATGTCGTGAGTGGTATCAAAAGGCTATGGGTGACTCATGCAGGTATTGATACTCCCTATACTTGGTACTCTAGCATCTAGGTCTAGTTATTTTGAGTAGCACCCTAGTTTATAGTTGCTTGTGTTTTCTCAATTATTGTATTTTGATTATGCTTTTGCATGTTGAGTGTTCTCCATGGTTTCTCTTTTGTGATCCTTATTTTATTTTCATTTTGTATGAATTGATTGACATGAGTGTATACCTATACCTTTTTGTGTTTCTTTCTTCCTTGTTTGGGTCACGTGACTATCTCCAAAAGCATAGTGTGGTGTGCTTGAGAGGATAACATGGTTGGGTGGCATGAAAATCCACTATTGGGGACTAGTATACATGTTGAGGACTAAATTTATGACAATATAATCGAGTCCCTATGCACTCTTCTACCCTTATCTTTCAATTTTACACTCTTGTTATTATTTTAGCCATATGATAGAGATGGCAAGTTGTAGACTTAATTTCTTAGTGTTTGTAGGGGGATTGGTAGAATAGTGTCTCTACTAGTACTTTAGCACCTCATCCCCACTAGTTTGAGACAAACCAGGCTACTCAATGAGAAATTTCTAGGTTTTAGTGCATGCACCTTGAGTTTTAGCGACTGTGATACTTCAGCTTCTTGGTCTGGCTTTTAGTAGAAATACTTTCCATTTGAGACTTTTTTGGTCTATAGACAAAGACTTTTAGTTTTCTAGCACTTGAGCATGCTACTTTAGCGTCTACATCTTTAGCACCTATGACTGCATTTCAGTGCCTCTTCTTGGTTAGACTTGTAAGTTGGTTTATGGATCTTGGTTGCTTTTGAGATGAATCGTGCTTGCTTATATGATGGTTTCTTTTTGCTCTTTCATCATAGATAATGGTCAAATGAACTTGTATGATCAATCATCATAGGACCATTTCAGTTGGGTTTAAAATGAATTTCTTGGTTAAATGGATTAAGAGGATTGACCAAGTCTCCTCTACTTGTAGCTGTGAGTTGTTGATCAACTTGGTTAGTTTTTGGCTCATGGGAGAAAGTTTGAGCCCTTGTGGAAACTTGTGGGATATGAGATTTCATTTTGAACCCTTGGAAGTGTGTAAAGACTTCCACTTATGTATGATCAAAAAGTGTTCATCATTTTTATCTTCTTGCTTGCACAAATTTATGTTAAGTTATTCACTTGTTCATGTTAATGTTACCAAAAATATATATTGGTGCATGTTTTACGCTATATTCCAAGGATTCCTTGGTGAGAAATTACATAAAGGATGTAGAGGTGATATATGAGAATATTGCATGGAGAAATCATCATTGACCATTGCAACTAAGACCTCTAGAGGTATAGAGGAGAGAGGAAGAAGATGATATGGCTAAGGATGGTCAAGGAGGTGGGGATCGAGAACAGAGAGAGAATATATGGTATTTAGTGATCAGGGGTGGGGATGGAGTGGAGAAAGAGGAGTAATATAATAAAGTGAGATATTTTACAATTTGATCTTGTGAGGGTTCAAGGATTATATAGATAGGGAGTGTATGACAACCAACTAGTCCAAGTGACTATGGAGCTTGACTGAACTGTTATAAAGTGGCACATGGATAGGACTAAGTGGGATGCATACAAGGTGGAGATGGATGAGCTCTAAGCTCAACTAGATTATATCATAGACAAGAAAGTTATTAAGTTAGCATCAATTATAGTAGAGCAATACATAGATATAGGAAATAAAGATGTAGTTATAGCTATAACAAGATGTAGCTCGATTACTTCATCAAAAATGTGATGTGGAGTTCACTTGATTATGACATGAGCAATATGTTGCAAGAAGTATGTTTATTTCATAGGGGATGGCTCAAAGGTATTCAAATATGTTGGAGGATCATCATGATACTAGTGCAATTCAAGAGACACAATACTATAGGTCTCCAAATGATTTAATACTACCAATGGATTATAGGACTTCAAGTTTTGTAGTGAGAAACAAGTCAAGGAGGATAGGATTGATGAGATCAGCCCCATTAGTAAGCATGAGTCAACCAATACCTCAAGATCTACCATTAGCAGGGGTTCCATAATTGCCAAGAGGAGGAACAATAAGAGGAATGGTAGTAGGATCACCAACTCCCTTAGAGGAAAAAATTTGTGCCTACAAGATTTTCATGTATATGACATTTTATTCATATTATGTATACATTTGATGACACATTATCTCATGCCTATTATTAATTTTGAGTTATGTATGAGATGAGATGTGTATGATGTGATGTATTATTATGTTATGGCTCAATATTTTTATAGATGTATGTATACGATTATGATGTTGACATTTTTATTGTGATGGTTCCTTTATGGATGTATGTGATGGTTCTATTTATGTATATGTTATGGATTTAAATTAATATGATGGTTTATATGCATTAAAATATGATAATTTTTTGTGGATGAAAAATATCTATATACGAAATGAGTAGATCTTAAGCTCTAAGAATTAGAGATATTCTAGTCTAGGCATTACATGATTATTTAAATTCATTTAAATGCATGACTATTATGTATGGTTTCTATTGCATCATATGCTCGTTAAATGACATGTTATATCCTCATTCACATGTCCTAGACTTTAAATCATGGTAACAAATGGATGAGTTTTTTTTGTTAACTATGATACAAAGTGAGAAGAATGTGGATGAAAAGATAGTGAAATAGTTATATTTTAGGGGGCAAGTGAATAAATTTGGCCCTTTAACTAGGAATAGGATTTGATCATAGTGTAGGTGTTTGAGTTATGGATGGAAGGGAAGATAGGATGGAATGGACGTGGACTATGTTAGTTTGGTATGTGGAGAGAAATTCTATTTTTTGATATAGAAAAGGATATTTTGAATCATTGGTATTGGACCCAAGGTTACAAGGTAACATTTGCATGGGCTTGACTCTCAAGAAAAAGTTTATTCTCCTTGTTTGGATTTAGGTGACATCAACCTTGTGAATCCTTTAATTATTTTTCTCCTAACCTCACTTTTAATTCACCCATAAGAGATGAAATTATTTCACCAACAGTGGTAAAAGAGCTCATGTAAAGATGTAGTTAAAGTGACCATCTATGCTTTGGGAAAATGACACAATATATGGCCATCTTGTTAGCCATTTTTATTGCTACCTTTAATCCTAAGAGAAATTAGAAGACCTAGACCATGGGATTGAAAATCTAGACCACATATTCAACCCTATGCATATATTTAAGATAAGAAAATGTAACATAAAAAATTTATACAAGCCTTCTTCACTTTGAGATCCACTAAACTTAGGAGAGTATTCCTATTTGTAAGTCTGAAAAATATCATGAACTCACTTTAAACACCAACTATAGACCTTTGAAAGTGGATAGTTCTCAGATTAATATAATGGGTGTCTATATTTCATCAACTCTCAGAGCATAATCCAATTTAGCTTCAAACCTTTTAAGAACAAAACTACACTAATCCTACTCCTACAACACAAAGTAAAATTGATTTGATTTTGAGTTTGGATCCATCGAGGATTTGCACAAAGAAGGCATATTAGACTAGCCCCTTATCCATTTATAGATTCAAAATAAAATAATCACTTATGATAACAACATGAACACATAATCAATGATCTTTATTCTATCACTACATTACAATAATGATATCTCATATGAAATATACTCATAATATTCTTATTGATCTTGAACTGCATTACAAAATTCTTCAACATTCAACTAAAAACCATTTCAATCTACTCCTTGAACAAATGTAATCAGCTGAAAACTCATAACAACAAATGTGAAATGAAAACCATAAACATCGTTGACATTTCTGATCTCAACGAAGCATTATACAACCCAATAGACATTATAACATATTCTACTCCTAAAGCACAAACTAGCTTTCCAGTACCAAATAACTTATTACAACATTCTAAGACTAAAAACTTGAAGAAAACTAGATCATAACAACTATCCTATACAAGAAATTATAAATTTGAAACTAGAAATTGGAACCATGTAAAATGAGAGAAAAAGAAAATATAAGAAAATAAAACAATCTCTAGCTTCGATCTAATGTTGACAAATGTCAACAAATTTGATTTTTTGATGACACCTATCTCTCTCCCAAATTGATACGCAATTGAAAATATTTTTCCTTCTCTCTACTCTTAAACTGCTTATTGGTCTGATTTTGCATTCTGTTTAGTTCATTTTGTTGTGCAATTGGAAAATATTCTCCTTTGATCTACACTTTGTTACCTCGAACTAAAATGTTTTCCTCTTTGAATTGCATTTTATCTCCCATTTTTAACTTATTTAATTTATACAAAAAGTGTTAGGAGAAAATTCTATCCATTCACCCACTTTATAGTTGTAACTTACAATATTCTATTTTCCTCTCCTAACCTTCTCTTGTGACAATCATATTCTCATAACAAAAATATCTAAATGCTTATAGCTATTGTATAACCATTTTGTTTTTGAGAGAAAATATTTCACTTGGTAAGGAAACTTACAACTTTTTTTTTTAATTCCGTAATTTCAACATATGGAAAACAAATTTCCCTCACTATTCATTATATTCACATGAGCATTTTCACTCAAAATTTTGTCATTACGTAAAATAAATGAAAACGTTGTTAAAATTAACCCTCTTTCACCATATCCCATATGTGCTTTGAAATTTTATTTTCACCCATTTGCATTTATTTACTACTCCTTTGCAAAATATCTCATCTTGCTAGAAATATTTTACTCCGATGAAAACCATTTCTTTTTTGTAATGAATCTTTACTTATTTTGGTAAAAATATTAACCACACAACATTTCAATTATGGGTGAAAACACTTCACCTTTTAACCCTTATAGCATGTAAATTTGTAAAAAATCACACTTGTATGGCCTTTGTGATTACATTTATAGGCCTTGTGGAGTCATGTTATTACATTGACACTAGTTATCACATTCAAAGAGCATTGCATAAAAAAGGTATAAGATATTTCAATTATCAAATACAACCTCTACTATATATCAACACGATTTAATTTCCATTTCATTTCATCTCAATTTCAAGATAAATTCCTAAACCAAGGTTTGACTTAGACAAATGCCTTTCAACCCAACTTTTTCTCTCTTTTCTATGCATAGGTGATAGGTGGCAAACAAATGGAATTAGGAGAATATCGAGTGTTTGATGCTTAGTACAACATTGTTTTGCAAACCCAAAAAGGGCAAGACTAGGTCAATTTAATTGACTAAGTCCAAGGACTATGTTGATCTGATCGATTGAGTCCCGGGACTACGTCGATATGATTGACTAAGTTCCTTTAATTTTTCTCCAAATTTTATCCAACGGTTCCTTTTTGTCCATACTTTATAGAACTTTTGCTAAAACCTACATATCTTCTTTATGTTATGCTATATAACTTAAAATTGATCAATTTGTCGTACTTTGTCTTGGTTCTTGCATTCTATTTTCACAATTACATAAGCATTTTCAAATAATCACAAGGGATTACTAAATCCATTTTGTGCCCAACATCTTGAGCCAATTGGACCACTCTCATCTCAAAGTAATTAAAGCGGGAATAGATCTAGCTTCTTAGTTTTCTCATATAGGCTAGCAAACACTATTTCTCCACATTACAAAGGCATGTCCAAAAGATGATTTCCTCTAGTTGCCAAATATAGTCATAATTGTTGACCTCATAGTTGGGTATGAGATGCTATCACTTATGGGAAGGTTCTCCCATTATAACAAGAAAAGAATTGCAACCAAAGATCAATGCAAGAGTGCATTTACTTCTCCTTGGGGAATAAACTTCTGGAACATCATGTCATTTGACCTCAAAAATGTAGAAGCAACTTATTTAAGAGTAGTGGAAATGATCTCTCATGACTTGATGCACACTCTAATGAAATACTACCTAGATGACTTGTTAGAAAAATAAGTTTCAAGAGATGGTCATTTAAATATCTTAGCCGTGATTTTTGATAGATTGGAATAGTACAAGGTTATACTAAATCCCAAGAAGTGTGTATTCAGGGTTATCTCAAGAAAGCTCCAACGATTCGTTATTTCTCGTCGAGGGATTGAAGTAGATCCTGCCAAGGTTAATGAAATCATAGACATACCTCCAGTTTCCAACATAAGTTAGCTACATGCCTACAAGGAAAGTTGCATCTCACTTGCAGATTTATTGTCCAATTAGTAAATAAGCGTCGTCCATTCCAACATTTGATCCATAAGAGTGTTCCTTTCAAGTGGACAAATCGATGTCAACATGATTTATAGTTACTTAAGGAATATCTTCTCTTTGCACAGGTATTGATGCCTCTTATTGTTGGAAATTTATTACTCTTATACATCTCAACTAGCGTATTATCTTTTGGAGCTCTCTTGGCTTAGCACAATGAAGATGGAAAAGAGAGGATAATTTATTATATTAGCATGACACTTGTAGGGTATGAATTGAATTAAAATCCAATGGAATTTCAACATGATTCTCAAGAATAAGTTATGGTATAGAATGAAGAATCTTATTTTCCTTGCATAATTTTGAGCGGTTGTCCATAGGCTCCATAGAGAGGTCAAGATAAAAATTAGAATTCAAAGAGGCATTTTATAAAGGTTTAGAAGTTATGAAAGAATGGCCATTATCACCTAATTGTTTGGCTTATATTTTGACAAACTTGAAGAATAGTTGAATTAGCAAGGTGGGATGATATTTTTTGAGAGAGTATATTGTAAAAGCTCTTTTGTACATTGTCATTTTTATTTTGATTGCTATAGATTGCAAGATCACTTATATGCCCTTCAATACTTTTGCTAAGAAGTAAGCATGATGCATGCACATTAATAGTAGCATGACCCAGATTATAGTATTCTTTAATAGAAAAAAAATCAACTTGGTTTTTATTTTAAAGGGAGTAGTTTGGAAGAAGTAATGAAATATAAATACCATGGGATTGACTTTGACAATATACTTAGTTGAAAATCTTGTAGAAGGAAAACAATTTTGGAATGTTGAAGAGTACTTTTTGCTCTTTAAAATAGATCGAGAGAGGTAAAGTTATTAGATTGAGAAATTGTTCAAATTCTATTTGTTTTATTAGTAATTCCAACAATGCTCTATGAGTGTGAATTATGAGATTGCAACTCTAGAAACTCAAAAAATAAATTGATAAATAGAATTTAAAAATGTATACTCACAAGCAAGACGAAAGTACAAGATTACTCCCTACATGAGATTCTTCTAGCTAAAACAAGTACAACTCTTATTGAAGCATTACTATAGTGCATCTCCTAAGATATTAAAAAAAGAATGGACAAAGGCAAATAAATGATCTATGATTGCCTATAATAATGTCTTGAACAAGATACAAAAATATTAGATAAAACAAAATAGAAGATGCATGAAATGAGACAACAAGTGAATAAACAAATAATACATTCACTTAAATGCATGTTTAAATAATAGCAAAGAAATAAAGATGTATGTTATAAATAAATTTTACAAGCATATGTAGGAAAAAGACATTTGGGAGGAACAAAACAATATAGTCTTAGAAGAATTTAATTCCATTTTTTATCATAAGAACCAATGTCCTTTGGAAAGCAAAGATTCTCATAATTCAATTAAGAATTAGTTCATATCATCTCCTATGTAAAATAGAAATGGAAAGGTCAAAAGAAATATAGAAAGAGAGAATTCTTGTCTTTTGTACAATTATAAAATAAAAATAGAAAAATTCTTTATTTTAGAATATAATACTTATAATGACATTCAAATAAAATACACAAATTTTTAATTACAACTTTATTACTTCAATAGGGAAATGTCTGAGAAAAATAGAAACATTCTATCATCAAATCTTAAAAGCAAAAATAATAGAATCCCTTCCCCATAAGCTATATAAAATATTGTGATCTATTCTATTCCCAATTCTCCAGACTTAAATTAAACAGCTTTTTATTAAGGCGAGGAAGCGTGCCTCGGCACGGGGCGTCCACGTGGTCGAATGCACTCTGTATGTATATATACAAAAGCTGCTTCTGCATTGCTGCTTCAGTTGTGCACCCAGCTAAATTTCTGTGTTTTTGTGATGCAAGCTTGAATGAGGGTGGTGGTTATGTGGTGAGCGCCCGCCATTGCTGCACCTGTTACTCTTTCAGGTTTGCAAGCTTAAGTCACACGACTTTTTCTTATTGACATCAATTTTACTTTTCCTTGATCTATATGCGTGTCATGCTCTGAAAATGTTAACAATTAGGCGGAATGGAACTTCTATCATGAAATCTCAGCTGAAATATGTTTTCTTGTGTTTTCTCTGTCCTTTCTCTAGCTTTGCAAAGCTGTTAGTTTTAATTTGATGTTAGGGCCTTGTACGATTCTTTCATATACTGTTAACATATTCTATACTGTTATGGAAAAACTTAATGGCACGAACTGGGAATAAATCCCTTCGAACCTTTGTAAAACCCTTTTGTAAATTTTGGATGATGTTGTGGGCTGCTTTGTAAGGCATTGTGGGATGAACATGGGTTGTATTCTGGCATGGGTTAAGCTTCGGGCCGTATTCTAAAGATTGTTTGTTGTGTGCACCACATTAAACTTGGGTTATAATGCACCTCATGTTCAGTACTTCAATTTACCTCTTCAAGTGAGTGCACCACATCTTCTACACGTCTCCTGGGGTCATGGGCTCGAACTGTACTATTTTGAATGTTTCCTATTATCTTTATACAAAATTTCCTTGGTCAATCGTCTCTAAACCTTTAATCTTCTGCTTGTCTTCATTACGCTATATCCTCTTTTGGTGCACCTTTGAAGCAATTGTTGTTTTTCATAAATTTCTACTCCTAATATGCATCTGTTACATTGTGTCTGTAATTATAACCCTTTTTCTAGTTTAATTGTTTTTCTCTGTTCCTTTTGTAAATTGGAAAATACTCACACTTAATAGGGAGTAGTGAGTACTTGTTGAAGTGCTAAGCAGCATTGCATGACGAATATTATTCTGACAAAATTTATCTGCTTACATTTTTATGTACATTTAAATACATGCACGTGACCTTTGGGGTGTGCATCCAGGCCATCATCATGGCCTCGACCCACCTTATCACTAGTCGTTGGCCTGCTGGAGCTCTCTTGGTTTAAATGAATGAAGCTTAATATTCTTTCCATGGATATCTACTCTTTCCTGTTCACCGAGCTTAATCTCTTCATTCTATCATTGTTAGGCGTCACCTATTAAAAATAATAAATGGATTTTGAGGGAGATATTGAAACCCTCTTCTCACGGAAACTGTCAAAATCATTCAAATCTTGCCACAGTTCCAAATTGTGGCCCAATTGATATACAAATTATAATTTTTTTGAAGCTTATTGATTTAAAAATTTAAAACTAATATCTTTTAGGTTTACCATGGAACTTGGCTGTAACAATTTAATGTTGATTTGGAAATCACCTTCCTTCAACAATGTTATTTTTTTCAGGGATTTAACCTACATTTCAAGGTAAGAGTACAAATCTTTTACTATAAGAGAATGGGTCATATGGTAACATACCCCAAAGGCGAGATGCCAAAATTACCAAAAAATCTGATTCACAAGACTAAAAGAGAACGGGTCATATAGTAACATACCCCAAAGGCGAGAAGCCGAAATTACCAAAAAAATCTGATTCACAAGACAATCTTAACACACAAACTTGGGGCAGACAGTGCATCTTTATCTTCGCCTTTAGTTACCAATAAGATGATCTATAAACAGTCTACTTTGTCATCCCATCAAGGATTTAAGTCAGAATGGAGCAGAATACAGAGAGCAAATTTAGCAAAGGAACCCCTACCTTTCAATAGTGGGCCAAAGGAGAAGCACCGTTAAGTGCAATCTCCTCTCCTTCCATGGTGCCAAATGTTAAGGCCCAAGGAGGAGGACTTCCCTTTGCTCGGTTTGCGTCAGGCTGATTCTGACTTTTGATCCCTACCAGGAGATGACATAAACTCACCTTCCTTTGCTAACGGGTCTCTCTCACCAATCTGGCCAAACACCGAACTGCTGGGGTGGGCCTCCGTTCACATATGTTTATGGTGGTTTCGTCATTGTAATGGCAGATTTCAGTGCCATGCACTTGTTTGTTAACAGTTGTGGTGGTTTCCCCTGAGAGGAGGAATGGCCAAGATGACACCTCTTTCAATTCTATGATGTTTGCACGTCCTTTCTAGCACAAAATGACATTCCCAATGCCTCTTTAAGTAAGAAAAAGAAAAAGAAAAGTCCTTTCTAGCACAAAAGGACATTCCCAATGTCTCTTTAAGTAAGAGATATAAGTCGAATTGCCAGGCACAAGAGTGAGGATGGTAGAATTATCAAGTTCAATTGGTTTTTGGAGAAAGAATTACTTTGGTCATGGTTTTGAGAGGAAGAACTAGTTTGCTGCAGAGAGGAAGATTGAGTTTGAAAGTAGGTGGATTGTTGTATATGCTCTATCTAAGAGCTCTTTTTGGCCAAGAGAAGTTAGAAGTTGACCATTGACTACTTCCATTTGGTTTTCTTCATGCTGGGAGTTTCAGGTTAAAATCTTCTATCAATCTTGTTTGCGGTTGATGTTTACTATTATCTCAGCTTTGTTTCATACAATAACAACTTTTTTCAGTTCTAACAATTAAACATTACTAATTCAAGCACTTTAAATAGTCAATTATTTCAATTTGTCAATTTGAAGTTAGTTCAAGCTTGAGATCATATATATCTTAAATTTTTAGTAAGAGTTGAATCTTTGGAGATTAGATAAATCATAATAGCTTACTTGGCAGTCACCCGAAGTCAAGCGATGTGGCTGTAGAGACACGTACCTTTGTACTTGATAGATCCTTTCTTGAATCCTTGCAAAGCTAGCTTCTTCCTCATTACTTTCACTTGATACCGGTTTTTTTTTCTTCATCCTTTTTGATACTTTGAAGGCAGCTTGCCGTTTTGATGTTGTTCCTTTCTCAGTCCTCTTTTTGTATGTGGTGAGGATACCATGCAACTTGTCCGTCTTCAAAGTGTCTAGATCCTTCATTTCTTCAATGGTGGAAACTTTTGCATCAAATCTCATGGGGAGAGATCTTAATATGTTTCGCATGATTATTTCATCCTCAATATTTTCTTCAAGACCACTATTATTGCAACAATATTCACTTTGTCCTTCATCTTCAAACTTGCAAATTTTCTATAGGTTTGGAGCTTAGCCTTTTTCACCTTTTCATCACCTTCATAGGTCTTTTGAAGCTTGTCTCACATTTCTTTTGCTGATGTGAAATGCATAACTTTGACAAATTTTGATTTAGGCCACTTAGAATCACATTTGTTGCTTTAGCACTGTTTTTACTTGCCCTCTTTCTGTCATGATCCGTTGGTGGAGTAGATGGTGCCACATTGCCATCTCCAACCGATTGCCATATGTCAAATCCACGAGCCATTAAATAAGTACACATCCTTATGCTCCAAAAGGCATAGTTAGTTTTGTTGAACAAGGGAGTTCAATTTGAAGAGAAACCTTCTTGGCACACCATGTGTATTCTAGAGATCTTTCTTCAAGTGATTGGGATATTTGCAAAGGAATTAGCTCTAATACCAATTGAAGAAACACACATATATATGAGAAGGGGGTGAATCAGCATAAGACCAATTTTTTGCTTAGTCAACATTTTAGCAACCACAATGAAATAATTGAAAGCATCCCACACAAATAAGAGATGCAAGATTTTACATAAAAACTCTTTCAGGAGAAAACCACAGCAAATAGCTACTTGGACTACCATCCAAATCCAGCCTCTGCAAAAATGAAATCTTCTTTACAATAATTTGTAAGCACCAACCCATAACAGACAGACCAATCCCCTACAACTGGACACCAATCCAGAATGAGAGGCACCAACCTTACGATCTCTTAGAACGGAAGGCATCAAGCTTTGAATTACAAAATGAATACATGCGAACTTATTGATCTAAAATATCTTCACAAATCTGCTCATAACTTTCCAAGTCTTCACAAAATCTCTTTCAGAAATCTTGCGTAAGTTCGGTCCAATGTCTTCCACAAAATGAGGTCAAATAAAACTCATAAACTCTGCTCAAATACTTCTTATGCATCTGCTTAAATAAACTCTTATTTCTTCTCTTCATACACAAAAATATTGTTGAATTGCTTGTCAAAATAACCCTCAAAGGACTTCTACATATATCCTCCAATATGCACCTCTTCAAAGGATATGCCTCTCCAAGGTGGTCGGCCAAGGTAGGCATGCAAATATTTTTATTGTTGTTTTTTCTTTGCCCAAGGTGGGCGCTAGCTTCAAGGAGGTCCTCGTATTGTGAGGTAGAATGTGCAAGTGCGGTGAAATGTGATAGGATCTACAATGATTGATTGATGAATAGAATGTAAATGAAAACCTGCAAACAAAAACAAGTATTAAAAAGGAATTTTGGGTGATGCCAGACTGCTCTTACACCTTGGGATGCTTCTACATCATTCTTAGACTCAAGTTGTCTCCCCTTAGTATTTTCAATGTATTCTAGATTGTTTTCTATGCATGTTTACTTAATAAAAAAAGATTTTACATGATGAAGTATCCTCCTTTTATCTCTTTAGAAAAATTGGTCTTCCATATAAAGTTTAATCTAACTTTGGAGGTAATGTTGAAATGGTGATATTGCATTGGAAGGGTATGACTGAGTTTGTTTAATATCATGAATTAGTGTGCTTGGATCAGAGTGGAAGCATGGTTATGAATCCAAATATTTTTTCTCTGCACAATAGGTATGGTGATGGCCATACTATAGTTATCAACTTATCACCTTCTGGGTTTAGTAGTAGTTATCCTGCACTATGTGTACTCTTTAAGTAGGACGGCTGGCATGCTAACCATATGAGAAAATGGTCTGTTACATTTTGAGCTTTAGTGTCAGTATTCTTAGTTATGCTCGTCTTCTTATGCTTCTTAACTTTTAGGTGGCTTGTGACTGACATATTGAAGGTGGTAAAGGAGAACACGATGGATATCTTCTCCCCTTGTCCCTGCTCTTTCCCTCTTGCCTCCCTACCCCACTTCTCTTGGAGGCTTTTTGTAATTCTCACAGATATGTATTCTGAGGTCCAAGTGTTAATTATTTTCACCTTTTGAGCAAGTTCTGCCTTCATCTTTCTGCTATTTGAATTCATCTGACGCACACATTTCCCTTGTATTGCTCATAATGTCTCTCATTATCTATAAATTCAATTACTTGTACATTGCACAAGGGACTTCATTTCCCTTCTAATCTGCTTGCGAAAGGAATCCTGCCAATGCTAACATCCATATCCAACCAGAGGTAGCATTGCCTATGCTGACATGCCCTTGTTCAGAGCCTAGGGAAGCCAATTGTTCAACTATCCTTAATCCTACATCTTAGATAATTGGCATCATTCCTCATATGAGTAACCTATCAAACACATGATTTTTTTGTTTCTAAGAGGAAGTTTTTTTGCAATATCTAAATTTAAATTTTTCATGTAAGAATTGTGCTTGAAGGGTGGCATGAAAAGAAAAGTCAGGGTTGTGAAAGCAATCCAAGATTACATAATAATCGCCAAACTTAATTATTGCGACTGGGTTGCTAACTGATCATATGTATTGAGACAATTAAACTTTCTGACCATTACGAATTCTCTTAGACACATGTTTACCATTAAGTTTAGCAAATTTCCTTTTTCTCAGGGAACTGTTAGAATGGAACATCAGAATCTGAATAATGACCACTCAAAAAAAAATGTAAGTAGTGGTAAGTCTGGCAGTGATGGCCATAAAGACACAATGCAGGATCTAAGATCCTTAGCCCTAGGACAGCTACTATGGGTCAGAGGTTTCAAATGCTCGTGGTGGCCTGCACAGGTGAGTTTTGTCTTATTTATAGAGTCACTCCAAAAGGATTTATATAGATAGCCTTAACTGGTAAATTCTACACTATATGGTATTTTGCTTACTTTTTGATGGTGCATCTGCAAATACTTTCTTGTTTGATTTTATATGTCTTATTTATGATGCTTTACAGGTGGTGGATGAGAAAAACATAAGTGAAAACATCATAGTTAATGATAGAATTGAGGGTGGTGTGCTAGTACGGTTTTATGGGAGCTACACTTAGTTTGTATTCTTGTCCCTTATGTTGGAAAAAGATTCTATGGCTCTAGTAATTTTCTTTATTTTATTGTTCCAGCTATGAGCTGTTATTTTTTTGTCTTAGCTTGTGAGTAAAATTTTTTAATATCTTGCTGCAGTGCATGGGTAGATCCATTCGAAGATCTATGTAAATTCCGGGAAGTAAGAATCAGTCTATTCAAATTTCCTTAACCCTTAGATTATTGATTTCTTCACTTTAAAAGCACAATTGCTGATTAAAATACGTGATAGGAAGGCAGTGGATATTTTCTTTTGTGATTTTCTTGTTCATACATCACTCTTATTTATATATGTCTTCTTTGCATACAGAGCTTCATAGAAAATGGTTCTGATCATGTAAAGGCATTTCAAAAGTCCTTGGAAGAGGTACTTTCTCTTGATTTTGTTTATTGATGTAAAAAATATAATTTATTTTATAGTTCTTTTTCTTATGACTGCACAGCTGCATAGTTTGTCAATGGTCTCAAAAAGAAAGATTATTTCTATGAAATTTGGGTTAGCTTTCAGTTCTGTAGACATTTTGGCAAATTTTCCATTTTTTAGAATTGTAGGCAAGCCTCATGACATTGCTTAACTTGGTTTGTATTCCTGCAAATGGTTCCATGGTAATTTTGTAATTTGTTTCCAGATTTTGCTTCACATTGATGTTAACAAAGCCTCTGTTGAAGTGGATGGGATGCATAAAAATTCTGCAACTTCATCTCAGTGTAATATGTCTGCTGGAGGTTAGTTTTTTTATCTTATTCTCAATTTATTTTCCTATAGATTTTCCTTTTCCTTCTTTGATTTTCAATTGTATCAACTTTCAGTATGTTTCTTTTAATGGTCAAACACAATTATATAAGACCATCACCTCTCTAAACTATATCAGGCCTAATTATACCGGAGGTGGCTCAGACAAAGTAACATGGTAAATCAAAACATAAACACACTTGGTCCGATTACAATAGAGTTGGTTTGAAACTAAGCAACCTAATGACTATAACATGTGATAGGCCTAATTAGTCATCACTAGGAGGTGCAACATATTACCTTGAAAAGACATGTCCTTTCAAGTATGCCCCTTAAATCTGCATGTAACTAACTAATCATCCTATTTATTAATTCTTGTCTATCAGTTTATGTATTATTATATTTAATATTTCAATATGTAAATTTATATTTACTCAGTGTAACTATTAGATATACTAGTATCTGAGTTGACATTCCTGTAACTTCTGCGAGATTATTGTTCATTGTTTCCCATGAACCTCAGATTCATCGTTTAGTTTAATTTTTATCTGTGCTTTAAAAGAAGAGTTTTTTGGCTTGTGGCTGGATAAATAATCTTTTAATTTAAAAAACATAATTTTCTCAAAATGTTCTCTAAACATATCATTTAGATTAAAAAAGAAAAAGAAAATAAATAAACGGGGAACACGTATATAACAGCTAACTTGACTAACATAAAAACACTACTATTTTCTTAAAAAAGAATATGACACACTGTTCCATGACCAAGAAAGATTAACTAACTTTTAACCAAAGAAATTAATTCTGCATATGTATCAGGAAAAAGTTATTACTAACCAGGACTAGTTATTACTGCAAATATGCAGTGTCATTACCCATATGCCATGTCCAGAGTGCTGGGTATGGCTTAGGTTTGGGTTCGGGTTATGGCTTAGGTACAATAGTTCATTATTTTTTTCTTTGGGTTTCGTAAAGTTTGGGTATGGCCATACAACAAAAATATAAATATTAAAAATATAAAAACAACCATAATTAACAGAAAATATAAAAAATAAAGCACACAACACAACTGATAATTGATGATTCAATGCCAAATGTAATCATAATGGTTTCTATTTATGGCACATATTCAAAATAGAGCAACATGGCTTCTTTTTATGGCATATGATCAAAATAGAGCAACATTAGATATAGTCTGCTTGCAATTTAAGCAAGCCTAAATATAAAATTGTCTCCACATATGTCAACTAAAATTAGACATTGTCAATCTATGAGCAAGACGATTTACATGACAAATCATCCATCTTGATCTGCTTTGAATGAAGAGTGAAGGAAATGAATAGGTTCCCATGATGAGTATTGTAGGTGCTGGAGGATGAAAACAAGTGTTGATTTTCAAACAACAGCAATAAGATACAGGGAAACTTGCTCCAATGGCATCCTTTTCTGTTTTGAAGGTTAAAATTGGACTTTTCCATGTCGAGAATGTGCTTTTGCATCCTCCTTGCAGTTTTCGATATAATTTGATGTTTGCTTTGTCACTCAAGTGACTTTATCTCTCTAAGCATGCTTTTGAGCCTCTTGGTGCAAATTTTTGTGTTTTTCCTTTCATTTTGTCATCCAACATTTTTAGAGGGTACCTTTGTCACTTAATGCACTTTTTCCTTATATTTCATCACTCACTTTTTACATTCAAGTGGCTAGGTGCATGCGTGAGGGGTGAAATGCACTTTTTAAACTAAAAAAAAAGTTATTGATCGATTTGGGTGCTCTCCTATTGTACATATTGAACTTTTGGTTATGTTTTTTATTCGACTAAGTGGTTTTCTCTCTATAGGCATGCTAAGAAGGTTGAATGCATGTGAAATGCACTTTTTAAACTAAAAAAAAAGTTATTGATCGATTTGGGTGCTCTCCTATTGTACTTATTGAACTTTTGGTTATGTTTTTTATTCAACTAAGTGGTTTTCTCTCGATAGGCATGCTAAGTAGGTTGAATGCATTTTCTTATAATATGAAGTGCACCTAAGTTATTTACTCTCTATAGGCAGGCTCCAAAAGGTTGGACCACTTTTGGTCTAATTTTCTATTTATTCAAGTGTGTTAAGGTTTTAGGATCATTGCAAATGTAATAGCACTATCTAGTTGTATGTGTTTTCCAAATGCAACAATCTCTTGCATTTATATTGAGAATGAGCCAAGAAGAGACATGTCCCTTCATGAGACATGTCTATTCATTAATATGTAATTAATATAATGACAATTATGATTATATATATATATATCTCGAGTATTATATTAAATTCTCTAATATTTACATAATAATAATAATAATAATAATAATAATATATATATATATATATATATATATATATTTAAGTATATATATACATCTCATATATACTAAATATATATATATATATACATATCTTCACTAGTATTGACTCATAGTGTTTATTTGACTAAAGCTACAAAACATCAACACTCCCTCTTAGCTAGGGAGGATAAATCAATCCAATGTCAACACTTAAGACACTTGACAACATCAATCATATGATGTAAGAAATAAAGGCATCATCCTCATGATGTAATCAATAGAAACATAGTCTCAATATGTGGATTGCCTCCATCAGTGATTCTATCCTCAAGTTCTCAGGTGGATTGCCTCCATCGGCGATTCTATCCACAAGCTCTTGAGTATTGGCCTATCAGAATGTCAACGCATGACATTCACCAAATACTCTGAGTATTGGCCTATCAGAACATCAACATATGATATTCACCAAGTACTCAATAAGGTACTGGCCTGCAAAATATCAACACATGATATTCACCAAATACCTATCATATATCTATACAAACAACTCATAGACCGTCAATGACATCTAACACTTAGTTGTTGATTTACAAGATATATCTATGCAAACAACTTACAAACTGTCAATTTAATGACATCTAACACTTAGTTGTTTCTTTACAAGATGTATCTATACAAACAACTTATACACCGTCAATTTAATGACATCTAACACTTAGTTGTTGCTTTACAAGATATATTTATGCAAACAACTCATAGACCGTCAACTTAATGACATCTAACACTTAGTTGTTGCATTAATTCATCATGATCTGTTTCAACATTATAAATAATGTATATCATGTTTTAAGTTATTGTAAGATCGTCACCTTCCAATAACTTCTGCAAATACAAGTGATAATCATATGGAAGTCGTCACTTCCTCATGATTTACACAGGGGACAGGCCCATTAAAAACATTCATGATTCATTAGTATAATAATCAATTATATCAAGTTTACCTCATAAGTGTTTCACCTTAAATAGTGAACTCCCTCTCAATCAACATGATCAAGATTGTCACAAGTTGACTGAACCATTTGCTCCCTCTGAAGCTCAAGTTTATCAACTTCTTGACCTCGTTTGAGATGTTAGACTCCCTTTTCATTTAGTCTCAATCATCAATTCTTTTGCAAGCATCAAGTTCTTTCTCCCTTGAATGCAATTAGCTTGTGCTTCTGTCCTGAAGGTATGTTAGAGAGAGATTACAAATAGCTCACTAAACTATCTCGATTATAAATACCAATGATAGAAGCATACAATATTTTACTAACCAATAGTATAGCATGTATTACAAACTCAAAAATTATGTGCATTAATAAAACATGAAATACTTATCTTTTATAAATTTCAAGTATTTGATTTTGCAAGGTGAGCCTATATAGAAAATATCATGCTAATTCACAGAATGACGTCGTCGTTCTCAAACATTACCATAATTCTTCACATGGCCTATCTTGAATATCCAAAGTTTCTATACACTATAACAACCTTCAATCTTATTAGATCTCCCTTCAAGCAGTTAGGCTTTTAAAGAAGGAACCTCGCTCTTTTACAGATTTTATTTTGCATAGACCCGTACACATTCAGTCATAACTTTTGAACCAGATATTTTCTCTTCAATCGCTACGGTGAGATTCTTGTACATTTGTTTATACCAACATATCCGAAATTTAGCCAAATCCAATGGTGCATTTGAGAGATATGGTCTTCGTACCGAGATTGTATTTTCTGAGATAGTCACACATTCACCATCAACAAACTACTCTCTTACATTTGCAACTTGGCTCTGATACCATGTTAAGGTTTTAGGATCATTGCAAATGTAATAGCACTATCTAATTGTATGTGTTTTCCAAATGCAACAATCTCTTGCATTTATATTGAGAATGAGCCAAGAAGAGACATGTCCCTTCATGAGACATGTCTATTCATTAATATGTAATTAATATAATGACAATTATGATTATATATATATATATATCTTGAGTATTATATTAATTTCTCTAATATTTACATAATATATATATATATATATATATATATATATATATATATATATATATATATATATATATATATAAGTGTATATATACATCTCATATATACTAAATATATATATACATATCTTCACTAGTATTGACTCATAGTGTTTATTCGACTGAAGCTACAAAACATCAACAAAGTGATTCATTTTCTAACTTGAAGTTGACATTGTCACTTAAGCATTTCTTCATGTTTGAAATTTCATTTAAGTGACCAAGGTGTGCCTCTTTGGGTCTAATTGCACCCTTTTAAAAACTTTGGGTCTAATTGCACCCTTTTAAAAAAAATTTCACAAGTCTTTTGTTCTTCCAATTTGAAGATGACATTGTCATGTGAAGCGAAAACTTTTTGTTTCGACTTGAAGTTGACTTGGTATGTTAGATATGTGCTCACACATATTATTCATCAGCAAAGACTTGATGATCTTTATAGCTATAGAAGATGATCTTGATTCTTTATAGATATAGAAGACTTAATGATCTTCCTAAAAACAGCTAAGGAGATAGATAACAAACTAAACCTATTGACAACAAACTGGACACCTCTACAATCATTATTGACAGATGTTTGAATGCTTTTTGACACGTACACATCATGAGCATATTTTCAAGTTATGAATTATTCTCGAACACTTCCCCTTAATGAATAATTGTTTTTTGATGTATTCTAGCATATCCTTATTGAGTACACATCATGAGCATAATTCGGTTACAAATTATTCTCTTAACTCTTCCCTTTAATGATAAAGGGAATCTTGATGCACTCCATGCATATCACTATTGATTATTAACTTTCTCTTGATGTACTCCTAGCATATCTCTATTGAGTATTAACTTTATCTTGCCCAATTAGTGAATACATCAGCCATGTTGTCATTTGTCTCACAATATTGCTGCTCTATTCCTTGTGATTGAACCTTTACTCTTACAACATGATGTTGAGTTTCAACATGTCTCGATCTTGCATTGATAAACTAGATTTTTCGCCAATTTCATTGAACTTTTGATTGTCCCATTTGATAGCAGTTGGTCCTTCTTGTTTGTTCAATATTTTCAGGAATGTGCCGTAGGCAAATTGCTTCACAAGGCGTACCACACAACGTTTGAACTCATCTTCAGTATATGACAAGGAAATAGCTGGGTGCTTCTTATTGTGTCAAGAAACAATTTCCGAGCCTATGCTTAATGAACGAGTTGTGGATTTTTGATCATTTGGATCCCTTGACCAGAATAATGTATCAACTCAACATTCAAATGGTTGGTATATTCAATACCAAAATATATGGGTACCATGTGGTTAGCAAATACCACACAATGTTTGAACTCAGCCCCAATATATGACAAGGAAATAGTTGCGTGCTTCTTATTGCTCCAAGAAACTATTTTTGAACCTATGCTTAATGAATAACTAGTTGTGGATTTTCGACCATTTGGATCCCTTGACCAGTCAGAATTTGAATAGATTATCAATTCAACATTCAAATGGTTAGTATATTCAATACCAAAATATATGGTATCATGTAGGTATCAAATGACTCTTTGCTGCTTTCCAACAAGGTTCAAGAGGTTTAGCCATGAATTTGCTAAGTACGTTGATTGAATATATTCAATACCAAAATATATGGTATTGTTTAGATATCAAATGACTCTTTGCTTTCCCATGAGGCTCAAGAGCTTTAGCCATGAATTTGCTAAGTATGTGATTGAATATGCAATATCAGGTCTTGTTGTGGTCAAGTAATTCAAACTTTCAACCATCTGTCTATACAAAGTCCCATTGACTTCTGGAGGACCATTATCAGTAGAAAACTTTTAACATTTTGTCTAAACGCTTTTGATATTCCATCACTCAACTCTATAGCACTTCCATGTTATGACTAAGTCATCCATGTATGGTGAAATTAAGACAACATTCCCATGTTCATATTTCTTTATGTACAAATTTGGATCATTCTTGTTCTTGATAAACTCTTTTTGGAAAAAGAAGTTATCAATTTTCTCCTACCATGATCTTGGTTCTTGTTTGAGACCATAAAAGCTTTCTTTAACTTGCATATACAATGTCCAATTTTCTTTTCTCTTCTTTACAAACCCTTCAAGTTTAACAAGATATGTTTCTTCTTTCAAATTACCATTCAAAAGTGTTGACTTAATATCTATTTGATGTAGATTCCAATTAAACTTAGTTGCAAGTGCAATCACAAGTCTAATAGTGTTCATTTTAGCTACATGTGCAAATGTATCTTTGTAATCTATTCTTTTTGTCAATGTTTGTTTCCCTTCTTTACAAAGCCTTTAAGTTGAACAAGATAGATGACTTATTTTATTTTACCATTCAAAAATGTTGACTTAACATCTAATTGATGTAGATTCCAATTAAACCTAGTTGCATGTGGAATCAGAGGTCGAATATTGGTCATTTTAGCTACAAGTGCAAATGTATCTTCATAATCTATTATGTCAACCTTCATAATCTATTCTTTTTTGGAATAACCTTTTGCAATAATCTAGCTTTGAAATTTTCAATAATACTATTAGCATTAAACTTAGTTTTGAACAATCATTTCATTTAGAGCATGTAAGAACTTTTTTTGTAGGCAATTTAGTTAGTTTCCAAGAGCCATTGTCCATAATCAAGTTATATTCTTCTTGCATAACATTCATCAATTCTTTAGGGAATTTAGTTAGTTTCCATGTGCCATTGTCCATAATCAAGTTATACTCTTCTTGCATAACATTCATCCATTCTGTAAGTTGTGTTTGTAGGAAAGTGGACATAGTCAAGAAAATCCAATTGCATCTTGCCGCAAGGAGTCTACGAAGCACAAGATTTGAAAGATACCATCTAGTCCCATCCTTCCATCCTCTAGATATATATTTAAAGTGAAAGATGTAAATGATAGTGTGAGAATATATATGATAGAGGAAGATATATGATGTAAGGAGATGTAAGGATATAAAAATGCTACATGAATATGAATAATACGAATATTTTGGAGATCTATATATGATATATATTTGATGTTCTTAATGTTCAATTAACTAGTTAGTCTTCTGTTGGGATTTAGTTCACATAGAAGAAGAAATGAGAATGGGAAGTTTGAAAACTTGTGGCATTTTCCTCTTGGTGTCTATCTTGTGAGAGGGGGTTAGATGCAAGGGGGTGGAGAATGGGATGGGGGAGGAATTACAAAGGGAATCCTTGAAGAGCTGTGACCAATAGAAAAGTTAATAGATAACTACAAAGGAAAACGATAAAGGTTAATGTAATCCCAAACCAAAAACGCCCATGACAAAAGGATATAAAAGAAAAAGAAATACAAGAGAAATTAAGGAGCAAATTGAATTAGCAAGTAAAGAAAACCTGGATTGGAACCCTATCAAATGTTGGACCGGGTAGTTCATCGACATGTCCCCTAACCCGCTAGTTCAAACTAGAGCTTTACACCTAGAGGGGTCCCGATGTCTTCATTGCTGCACTCGACTTGCCTACTATTCTATGGGCTTGTAGGGGGAGGGTCTTCATCGAAGCGAGAATAGTTCTTTGCCCGTCCTAATGTAGGGTGGGAAGTAATAATCATAAGAGGCGAGAGGTTGACACGATGGAGGAGAATGATGTGAAGTCTTCACTAGGTACACCACCTCATGATGATGGTTAAGGACCACTTGAGGCCACAAAGGATAAGGTCATGTTGTTGGGCCTAGGGCAAAGGATACTTGGGACACCTCATCATGTCTTCCAATACAACCATAACTTATTGTTGGGCCTAGGGTAGAGGACACTTGGGAGTTGGGTTAGGAAATATACATAATTCATGAAATACATCCAATTCTAGGGTTAGGAAATATACATATGAGCCTACACAACAAATCTCAATAATTCATATAAGGATACATAATAGTGTAGATATAAGGATACATATAATTCATGAAATACATCCAATTCTGGTTAGCAAAATTGCTTGAGTACTTGACAAGTTTTAAATCCAAGGGGATAACCCCCTCAGTTTTGCAAAGCCAAAGTTTAAGAAGAACTACATGCTCATGTTAAGGGCTCGAATCCTCTTGCTTTATGATTATGAACTTTGTCTGCTACCTGGCTTGCTATGGGAGTCACGTTTTAGGTGGTTTTCTAGAATTGTAGGTTGTGAGTTTGGAGTAGCAACAAGAGTGACTTGAAACTAATAGTTGGATAGAACTCAGAAAATATTTAGGCAGGGTTATACCCCTTTGGTTAAAGAAGAGCTATTGGCACAATGGCTCCATCTTCACCAAATATTTGGCTAGTCACTTCAGACAATACATGAAGTAGTTCAATTGCCTCTATCAAATTGGAGGTATAAGACGTTGATGAGAGCTATTTGCACAATGGCTCCATCTTCACATCTTCACCAAACATGTGGCCAGTCACTTGGACAATACATTGAGTAGTTCAATTTCCTCTCTATCAAATTGGAGGTTTAGGATATCGATGAGGTACTGTGCATTGAATTTTGTTAAGGTTTTATGATCATTGCAAATGTAATAGCACTGCTATGTTGGTATGTGTTTTCCAAATGCATCGATCTCTTTGTATTTATACATGACAAGGACAAGAAGAGACATGTCCCTTCATGGGACATGTCTATTCATTAATTTATTTTATCAACTTAACTATTTAGTTATTATGAGAATAATTATAATCTAACTATATATATATATATATATATATATATATATATATATATATATATATATATATATCAATGTATATAGTAATATCAATTATTATATATATTGATATATATGTATATATATAATAAATCATTTCTCATAATAATCATATAGTCAGTATTATTTATCTGACTGATGCTACAAACATCAACACTCCCTCTTAAATCAATCCATTGTCAACACTTAAGACACTTGACAACATCAATTATATGATGTAAGCAATAAAAACATCATCCTCATGATGTAATCAATAGAAACATAGTCCTTAGGTGGATTTCCTCCATCAGTGATTGTATCCACAAGTCCTCAGGTGGATTGCCTCCATCGGCGATTCTATCCATTTGATATCTTGAGTATTGGCCTATCAGAATGTCAACACATGACATTCACCTAAGTACTCAAGAGTTCATAAAGATATCATCTCATGATAGCGAGAGCATTGGCCTACAGAATATCAACTCTCAAGATATTCACCAAGTGCTTAGAGTAATGGCCTACCAACGTCAATTCTCATGATGTCCACCAAGTACTCAAGAGTTCATAAAGATATCATCTCATGATATCGAGAGCATTGGCCTGCAGAATATCAAGTCTCATGATATTCACCAAGTGCTCAGAGTAATGGCCTGCAGAATATCAAGTCTCATGATATCCACCAAGTACTCAACAAATGTTCATAGGTAATGTGCACTTACCATAAGAACATTCACATCATCTATTATGATCTGTTTCAGCCATCACAAGATGTCTATCACAATAGAAGATGCCATCTATCGTGATCTGTTTCAGCCATCACAAGATGTCTATCACAATAGAAGATCAAGTTATTGTAAGATAGTCACCTTTCAATACTTTTGCAAATACAAGTGATAATCATTTGGAAGTCATCACTTCCTCATGATTTACACAGGGGTAGGCCCATTAAAAACATTCATGATTTATTAGTATAACAATCAATTATATCAAGTTTACCTCAGAAGTGTTTCACCTTCAATAGTGAACTCCCTCTCAATCAATATGATCAAGATTGTCACAAGTTGATTGAACCATCTGCTCACTCTGAAGCTCAAGCTTATCAAATTCCTGACCTCTTTTGAAATGTTAGACTCCCTTTGCATCTAGTCTCAATCATCAATTCGTTTGCAAGCATCAAGTTCTTTCTCCCTTGAATGCAATTATCTTGTGCTTCTATCTTGAAGGTATGTCAGAGAGAGATTACAAATAGCTCACTAAACTATCTCGACCGAAAATACCAATGATAGAAGCATACAAGATTTTACTAACCAATAGTATAGCTTGAATTACAAACTTAAAAATTATGTGCATTAATAAAAAATGGAATACTTATCTTTTATAAATTTCAAGTATTTCATTCTGTAAGGTGAGCCCATATAGAAAATATCATGCAAATTCACAAAATGATGCCGCCGTTCTTGAACATTACCATAATTCTTCACATGACTTGTCTTGAATATCCAAAGTTTCTATACACTATGACAACCTTCAATATGATCGGATCTCCCTTCAAGCGGTTAGGCTTTTAAAGAAGGAACCTCGCTCTTTTACAGGTTTTGCATAGATCCGTACACAGTCGGTCATAACTTTTGAACCTGATATTTTCTCTCCAATCTCTCCCGTGAGATTCTTCTAAATTTGTTTATCACCAACATATCCAAAATTCAGCAAAATCCAACAGTGCATTTGTGAGATACGGTCCTTGTACTGAGACTGTATTTTCTAAGACAGTCACACATCACTATCAACAAATTACTCTTACATTTGCAACATGGCTCTGATACCATGTTAAGCTTTTATGATCATTGCAAATGTAATAGCACTGCTATGTTTGTATGTGTTTTCCAAATGCATCGATCTCTTTGTATTTATACATGACAAGGACAAGAAGAGACACGTCCCTTCATGGGACATGTCTATTCATTAATTTATTTTATCAATTTGACTATTTAGTTATTATGAGAATAATTATAATCTAACTTTATATATATATATATATATATATATATTATATATTATATATTATATATATATATATATATCAATGTATATAGTAATATCAATTATTATATATATTGATATATATTTTATCAATTTAACTATTTAGTTATTATGAGAATAATTATAATCTAACTTTATATATATATATATATATATATATATAGTAATATCAATTATTATATATATTGATATATATAATAAATCATTTCTCATAATAATCATATAGTCAGTATTATTTATCTGACCGATGCTACAAACATCAACAAATTTGTCTTCTTTTTGTTTTCTCAATTTGATAGCACTTACAGCTCTATATCATCCCTTTTATAGTGCATGCTTTCCAACTTAATTTAAAGTGAATGCTGAATAACAAAAGGCAGTAACAAAGCCAAGTTGCACTTGTTTTAATAAACAAAAAAGTTACTCTTTGTCTATGACTCCTACCATCTCCTCCCATGAGTAGGGGAAAAATGAATTGTCTACTACAAGCACCCAAGACATTCTACAAAATATGGGAGCTCCGTTGACTCATCATTGCAAAATCAAGAGTAAACTTTTACTTTTAGAGCTTATATTTGACATTTACAGCCAAAAAACTTGATTTCACAAAAAAATGAAGATGATTTTCTGTTGCTAACTTCAACAAATTCAACCTGGACCACTTGGGATGGGTTCAGCAGGGACATTTGACAGTTGTAAATGTTTTGTCATATTTCCCATTGAGCCATTTTGAGGATACAGTTGATTGTGATGTCACTCCCCTAAATGTATGTTTGATACTCGGTATCCTGTCAATGTAACTGCAAGGCCATCTTTCATGCCTTCTACAAGGATGGGAAGTGTACAGAGTTATAAACTAACTTCTTTGTCTATTGGTCCTTTGCTCTCTAGTAGGCTAACGATCAGATGGGTCATTCTGATTAAGTTTCCTAGTCTTCCCATCATTTTGGAAAGCTGAAGAAAATAATGCTAACAATCCTTCTCAAGCAATCAAATGCTGTTTTGATGGATATTTTGATGTTTATGAACCTAAGGAACCTCCTTCAAAGCTCATTCAAGAGTCCATTGAACTGGCACCATGTTCCCCACTGCACAATCAATCAAAACTTGCTACATCACACATGTTGAGTGATGTTCAAAGAGGGCAGGATCCAACCTAGCATTTCTTGTTAATTTCCTGCTCTCATTGTGCCAAAGAAAGGAACGAACTAATGGTGGTCAGTCACAGATAGTCTCTGAAAAAATTCACTATGAGGAACTGCTCCCCACTTCTTGGGATTGATGATCTTTTGGACCAGCTCTAAGGTACCCATAAATAAGCTTCATTTGGCTTTTGGGTATCATCAATTGCAAATGAAACATCATGATGTTTGGAAGATGTCTTTTATGTGTAATTTTTCATGTACATCTGCAATTGCTGAATAGTGAAATAGCATACACCCAAAACTGAGACTTGAACACACTCCAAGTAACTCCGAATACACCTAATCACCATAAAATAAAATATATATTGAACTGATAAATAACTCAGACATTGATAGGTCTGGAACAGGGTAATATGGTTGCTGGTACAACAGATACAACAAACATGAATATCAGCCAAACCACAAATCCATGAGGTTCACGTGGAAATTGCTTGACATGTCATGGCAGACCTTAGGTGCCTCCAAACAAGATGAAAAAGGCTCTAAAAGTGAGTCAGTTTGACCTCCAATTTACACGGCCCCTTCACATAAATAGTGGTACGACCTGTTAACAAAGTTGCATGGATACGGATACGGATACAAATATGGGTATGGTATCTGATACGGATACGGCCATTTTTTAAGACCCCCAATATGGATACGGTTGGGTCTGATTCATAAAATACAAATACACATATTTAACACAATTTTCTAAATTATTGTAGGATATTTTCATTACTTTAAAAGCAATATAGACATTATTTCTACATACATAATTATAAGCTGATTTAAATATGTACAATATTAAAAAAATGGTAGAGTTGCTTTGGAAGATAACCCAAAAATATGGGTATCTGAAATAGAAAAACATTTCATTTGTCTTCCTCATTTGGTGTAGTTTTTGTTAACTCCGACTAAAAAAAGTTGCAAAAGGAAGATTTATGTCAATTTTTTTAAAAATCAAATCACATAAAATATGTCAATTTTTTTTAAAATCAAATCACATAAAATTTGGTACAGTCAAAAAATTAAGGATTTTTGGGCACATGTGGGTAGGGAATCCAATGTGTATCCATATCATATCATATCCGTATCAGATACGGTGGATACGGGGATATGTATGCCCAAGGAGGGGTAGAGGAGTTTCCGGCAACTCTGCTTGTTAAAGGTACAACCCCATGAAAATGGTCATGGAAATTTGTACAAGTAAAAAACTCCCCCCTACTCCAATCAAACAACAAAGAAAATCATACGAAGTCTTGAAGGAAGCTCCTCAAGTGGTACGACCAACAAAAGTTAGGTTCTTGTCATGCCCCCACTAAAGATGAGATCATAGTCAAATTATAGCATTTTTATCTGTTAAAAAAATTGAAGAAATTAGAAATTAAACAAGGGCTTGTTGATGCGAGTTTTGTTCCACTTACACAACATGCATGACTAAACACTCAATGCTTCGAGAAACATAGAGCATTAAACCCTCTCTTGAATAAAGTCATCTCCGATGCTAAGCTTTGCAATGAAGATCATGGAATGACTCCAAGGTTCCTTACACCTGTGGATATCTAACTCAGTTGAAATGAGGTGATTTGCTAGTTAATCACTTAGGCGGGCTTACGTGTTTCATTCAAGGATGTCAACTCACTTACACTCCTAAAGGTTGTCTTCACAATGTGCAATAAAAATATAATCGTGATTTATATCACTTCCAACTTTTCTCTTCAAACTTCTACTATCTAGACTGCTTCTACTTCTAACTATGGATGGACTAAGACTCCTACCAAATGGAGGCTTGCCTGCAACTTCAACTCCACCTAGTGCAAAGCTTCAAAGGAACTCAAATGGTTTTCATATCAACACCTTCCCCTCAATCCAGCTTAGAGTACAAATTAAGGATCTAATGCCAATTGAACTTGAGTACAACTACTAGATTACCACACAAGGCACCCTTGAATCTACAAGGAGCTAGTGGCCTAGTTTTATAGAATCCAATCAAACATCCACCAATATCATCACACAATCTATCTACTTCTATTCTTACTTTAACAACTTTGAAATAAAATCCTATTTTAATTGTGGAAGTAGAAACCATGCAATAACACCAAGTGTTCCAACTCAATCACCATGCAAAGCACAACAATGATAAGAAGAGCAATTTTGGCATTACTTAAGCAACAATTTTCTTCGATCTTCCCCCTTTACAAATGAGAGCAAATGGCCTTATATAGAGGCTCAAGTACAATGAGTGGCCAAGATTAAGAGGCAAAAATCTGAAATCAAGGGCCGAGATCAATCCACAAAAGCCCTAATTAGGGTTTCCATAACCGCCTGTTACAAATATTTAATACCTACCCATTACAATTAAGTAGCACCATGTGGGCCAATAGAAAAATTACATTGCCTTCATGGGCCAATAAGAAAATTCAAATTCATAACAATTGGATAAGGATCAATGACACATGGACCAATGAGAAGAGAGCACATGAAGACAACGCCACTTCATCACCTTGGGAATTGTGTTTCTTATCCTCATCCTCATTCACATTCAATGAATCTGGACATAACCTGATCAAATCGTCACCATGTGACACTTGGCATGCTTTTATTGATTGAGGATATGGCTGCCACCTCAGCAGACTTATCTTTTAAACTTGATAATTACCCTTTAACTCGTTGATGAAAAATCATTTGTTACGCCTCCATTTGACGACTTGTCCTTCCAATTGCTTCATCTTCTTGAAATTTCTTCATTCCTTTTGCCTTGTTGTTTCTTCTTGTCTTAGTCTCTTAAGTTGTTCTAAGGAATGAGTTTCAGCCCAGCCTTCCTTCATTACTAAATCTTTGTTGGTGTAGATGGAGGGTTGACATACCACCAATGCCTTGGTTTTCTAAGGTGCCGCCTTGGATGCCTGATCCTTTCTTTCATATCTTGATGTCTTGGAGATCTTTTCAATCCTTATTCACGAACTGAATCTCATCCTTGGCTTCCTATCATCTTCTTTTCGACAACTTGGGACCACTTGTGGTCTTCTTGGCTTAGACATCCTTTGATCTTAGTCTTGTACCTGCTGCCTAGATCCATCTTGGGAACATCTTTCTTGCACTTGGTTCGTCCACCTCCTGGCCACCTCCTGTCTTGGCTTGTGGTCTTATCTTTGGAATGCTTTCGGCTCCTCCTACTACGCTTAGCCCTACAACAAAGACATAATCAGTACTGCATTCCACTCTTTATCAAATCTGATATCAAAATCAGAGGTTAGTACAAGTCAAGCCATTAAAATCAGAATCTGTCATTCATATCAGACTTGAAAAATGAACTAATTGAAACTTATTGCATCCTCCAAAGAACGATAAAATTAATGATAACAAGTGGAATCAGCCTTTTCTCTTAATATTTGAAACCCCTAACATGATTGGAATGATTTGATATCAGCCCTGTAAGTCTGATCTGAGACAAAATCATGTCGAATTTAGACTGTTATCAGACTTGCAACAAACTTAAATTCATTGTTTGAAGCCTCTCAGTGATCGGAATCAAAGTTTTGGAGCTTTAGAATGGAGTTTTGTGTTGAAGACTGCTTGTAGATGATTGTTGAATGTCTGAGATGTGTTTATATGCTGGCTCTCTATTGCAGATGCACCTAAAAACGTGGATCAGACCTCTGCTGTAGATGTTAGCCACAAAAACATGATCCTCAATCAGCCCTGCAATTCGAAATTCAGCTTCTAATTTGCCTTTGTTTGCAATGAAAATGTTTTCCAAATTGTTGAGCGATTCGATTTATATAGAAAAGGCTTGCAAATTTGCCATTAAATGGCAGTTGCATTAGCATTTAATTCCCAGCCATGACATTAAATTCGATCCTTCTCCTTAATTACAAATGATCATGAAATACAAAGCCTCTATGGTTAAACTCGAGGCAAGATTTGAATTGCTAAATGCTTTGCAACGGAGTTTATGCCATTAAATCATAGCTCAAATAAATTGCCTCGAGCTTTGAGTTAAGATAGCTTAGCATTTAATTCAATTTCATTTCGAAAAAACAAACTTCGCATCAAATTTAGTGCCCAGATCTGCACTTTTTAACTACTGACATCATTTAAACAACCTCGAGTTTTGCACCTACATTGCATTAAATGTTTGCTTGCACCTTTCTCTCAAATTTTGTGCTAAAGTTTATCAAGTATGGGCCCCAAATCTGCCAGACTTTTCATATATTTTGGGTCCCAATTTGAATCAAGTTCAGGTTAAGGCCATGCAGGCCCACACGTTTCCTATGTTTGGGGCTGATTGCATTGAAATTGTGCCCAGATCCACATGTCACATAGCTGGGGCCTATTTGGTTTCCATTAATCCACATGTCATACCTTATAAGGGGCTCAAAATGATGTGGTTTTAGCCTTACCACATTTCCAATGCAAGCCATCACATATAAAGTGACATTGGGTGCCATTTTGATCCAGTTTTCCTTTGTTTTGCAGGTCTGATTTGAATTCTGGGCATAACCGCTGCCTTGGAGGGTATAGAATTTGGAATTTTGGGACAAAATCTCCAAGTTTCAAGGTGCCAAATGCAAGTAACACCCAACCCATTCAAATCTGGGTCCCAATTTGATCTATACGATGAGTTTGAGGGCTGAATTAAGGCTCAGCTTGGGTTAAATTTAGGACTGCTGTTAAAACTTAGGCCTGACGTCACACATGTAGGGGCTGCATGCTTGCCTTTGCAACCAATTTCAAGGCCTCACTTCCATGTCAAAGTTTAAGGCTCATCCTTCAAGATTCGAGTTGCAATTCCAAGGCTTAAGATGAGACACAAATTTCATAGGTAGCAAAAGGAGGCTCAGCCCCAAGATGAGACACAAAATTAGAGGCAAGAAAAAGAAGGCTCAGCTCTATGATGAGACGGAAATCACATGGGTATCAAATCATGTCTCAGCTCAAGATGAAGCAAAAATTACATGGATAGCAAGTTATGTCCCAGCCCCAAGATGAAACAACATTTACATGGGTAGCAAAACACGTCTCAGCTCAAAAATGCAGCAAAACTCGCATGGGTAGGAAGGCATGTCTCATATCTAAAATATTTTATACTTAGCCAAATTTTACCTCTTCCTAGCCCAACTTCAATTTTCTGTTCCATCTCCTAGACTTAGCCAAATTTTACCTAATTTACTCAATTGCAGTGTCTCACATCTCAGCCAAATGCCAAATTACTCAAAGCAGAACTGCTAACAGCAGTAAGGTAACAAAAAAAAGGGGGGTCCTCATCTGCAATGGGGTGGTGTTGTGAAAACCTCACAACAGGGCCGACTAAGGATTAATTCAACAGCCAATAAATAGGGGGCTGACTAAGGTTCAGATGTAATCTAAGGCTGACCTGTTCATTATTTTAAAATAAGTTTAATTAATTGCAGAGGTCGACCCCTTTCAATAAGTCACACCCTTAATAGCAACAAAACCTTCAATAGATTCATTTTGGGGCTTCATGGCACATGCCTCCATGCCTCTTGAAATATGGTGTTTTCTATTACACAAGGGTTAGGAATGTTCATCTTCCCCACTTTTAGGCTCTACATCACAAATTTCCGCTGTGAACTTCTCATTCTCTTCCGCATGCTCCACTGCCTTATATGGTTTCAACTTTCCTCCACATTGTTAATAACAATTTCAGCTAACACATTTATAAAGAATCTTGGTCATCCTTGCTCATATTATATTAGCCAATAAAACTGATAAAAGTGGATGGGATACGATATCTCTCTCATTGACTATCAAACACATTATTAGTATCATTCAAACCATGTAAATTCTCTACAATCTGCTGAACTACTTCATTATGTCATCATTGTACGAGACTTCAAACGAGCTTTGAACCTGTAATTCTTGTAAAGTTCATTAATGCAGATGGTGACTGCAACTCTCACTTTTCATTTGAGTGTCTCATAAGCTCAGGCTTAACCAGAGAATTCATAGCAGGGACCAGAACAATTTTCATGTACAGAAAATCAAGCTGATCTGTCATTGATAAACAACTCTCCACTGCATTTCGAATGCAAATTAATTTTTACTTTGATTAAGGTAGGTTTTCAAGTCTGTTACCTGCATTAAATGCTTCTCTCCCAATTCTAAAGCCATGATTCATAGGAAAGTGGAGTCAAAACTTTGATGTGAAACTGTAAAAAATGATTATAATCAAATAGTATTTGCCAAACAACTGTTGAAATTTGAACATGTAGTTGAAGATCTTTGCAACAAGCATTAGCTTCCAATAGGCTAGCAAGATCACTAGCTCTAATACCATTGCAATATAAACCCCTAATTTTTTTTTTTGAAAATAACTTCCACCTGAAAATAAGATGCAACACAACATCCTTTGCATTTTTCAATCACCCAAGTCTCCATTACACTTTTTAATCACTCAATTCTTGAGATGGGCAAGGTGAGAGCATACAGTGTTAAATGCTGCAAGTGAAAAGGAAATGTACTAGGCGACAAGCCAACCAATTCTCGCTCCTTCAGTGAAGTGTTTATGCAATACTGAAAAGAAAGATCACTTCAGAACACTTCATGCCTATTCAATGGAGTGGGTAAATACAAAGCTTCCACTTCTTAGTGGGTAAACAAAGGGCATTTCCACTTATGCAGTGGGAAGGCAAATTTCAAATTTACCACTTGTTCAGTGGGGTGAGTACATTCATTAATGAGGAATCAAACTCAGTGAAAATGACAACTCTTTGATGATATAACCATCCAAAGTAATACGTGATTAGTTCATGTGCATTGTAAAACGCCATAGAAGAGGGATAACTTATTAACTGCTCATATAAAGTAATGTCAAAAGAGCCAGGTATTATAAACAAACCAACTCAACTAGGAAAAACAGGGAGGTGCCTTATAGGAATGATGAAGAAAGATGGCGCAGGTCTGTTAACACCTGTTTCTTGCTGTTCTAGTGACAAATCAGATTGACAACATGCTGATAATGCTCTGGAGATCTTGAACAGTAACATAGCACACACCCAAAACTGAAACTACAACTTTAACACACTCCAAGTCACTTCAAACACACCCAATCAGCATAAAATGAAAGATGTATTGAACTGATAAATAACTCAGACATAAACAGTTCTGGAATAGGGCAATATGGTTGCTTGTATAGTAGGTACAACAAGCATAAATATCAACCAAACTCACTACAAACCCATGAAGTTCACCTATAAATTGCTTGAGATGTCATGGCAGACCCTAAGTGCCTCCAAACAAGATGAATAAGACTCTAAAAGTGAGGTAATTCGACCTCCAATTCACATGTTCCTCTTCGCATTAACAGTGGCATGGCCTGGTAAACGTACAGCCTCATGAAAATGCTTGTTAAAAATTGTATGACCAGTAAAAATCCCCTCCTACTCCAGTCAAATAGCAAATAGCAAAGGTTATCATTCGAAGTCTTGAAGGAAGCTCCTTAAGGGGTACAACCAGCAATATTTATGTTCTACAGGCAAGGGATGAGGGGCATACTGCATAGAAGAAATGGTTCGGCCCGTTTGGCTTCCAAAATCCCTTCAAAAGAATTGAATGCTCACACATAGAAACCAAAATCATGAAAAAACATCGTAAACTTCCAATGGAAGCAACCCAAACTAAAACTTTACTTACAGGTCCAAATGTAACTTTTGGATGGAGCCACCAAACAAACCAGGGGGCTTTTTCCTCCCCGAAACCATCAATTTCAAGAGGGTTTTTTGTCCTTGAAAAATTATGAAAAAATCAAGTTCTCTCAAAGTGCAAAAGGAAAGTTTTTATGGTTAACTTTGCCAATGAGGTTTTATCCTTCTTTCATAACGGTTTTTTTTGGAGGGCAATAACAATAATTTTAAATTAATAATTCTTTTTTCCTCCTCCTAGACTTTTTTGAAAAATAAATAATAATTCCATGTGTGTAGGACCCCTTCCAAATGTGCTGTCATCCTCTTATAATTATTTTTTGGTGGAAAATAACAATACTTGTAAAATAATATTTTTTTCCCCTCAAAGACATTTTTGAAAAATGAATGATAATTCCATGTGCATAAGATCCCAAATAGGCATTCAACTTAAACACAACTTAACAACTTTTAAACAAGTTATTTTTTTAGAAATCGGTTAAAAGGAATTTTTAGCCTGGCCCATAACTAGGTGAGGCCACAACTGGGGACCTCATCCCCAACATTAACTCAACAACCACCTAGACCCACAAGCATGGTAGCCCAGCAGGGGAGCAGAGCCCACAAGCTCTAATCCAATGAATGTCTGGCACAGGCACGAACACCTATGAAACCACTAGCATGAATGCTCCAACAATTCACAATCTGTGAGTACACTAGATCAGCAACGGCACAAGCCTGCGATAACAGTAGCAGATCCCGTGAGTACACTAACACGAACACCTGGGAAACCACTGGCATGAATGCCGTAATGGTTCACAATCCACAAGCACACTGGATTAGTGAAGGCACTAGCCTGCAATCACAGTAGTCCTGTGGGATTTGAACTTTGATGGTAATATCAATAATGCCACAACTTAACCATCACGCTGCGGGATGAACCCTACCTTTTTAACAAGTTATTACAGAGTTGTCCTTTCTAATATCTTCAACAGTAGACAAATCAATAATTTACTCTCAACTTGTGGAAGGTATCTAAATAACACAAGTATGCAATTCTCACCATAAAGTGATCCCAAAGTCGTAGGATGCTGAACTGAAGCAACTAGGTAATTTACTAAAAATAGCATTTCCCTCCAATAAGTTTGGAGAGCCTCTGCAAGTTTGAAAATCAATCCTGAAAGTAACACGAGGATCACCAAGATCAATTGAACTTCACTGCCATGAACAACAACTTTGTAAGACTGATCTTAAGTTCTCCAAGAATTTTGGAGTTCACCATTGCTCAACAATTATCCAGCTCTTGATAACTTGGAAACCAAGCTAATTGTTCACAAATCAATTTTTTTTGTATAGAGGACATTACAACTCCTATAGAAATAAATTATTTCACTTCACATAGTTCTTTGAGCTATCTCCGCCCATTTATTGAAATAACTTGTGCATGTATTGCACAATATTTTCTTTTATTTTGAGAAGTCGGTACATTTCTTTAAGGGAAAGGGTGATATACAAAGAAAGACTGCTTCAAAGCTGTAAGCACAGTGCTCCAAAAACAGGGAAAACACAAGCCATTTTGAAATATAGAGAAGCAGAAAGGAGTCTGTCTCCATGTCAAAGCTCTGCTTCTGAAAAATGGCAGAACTTTTAGAGCATAGACTGCTTGAAGGTTTAGGCCAAGCAGAGAATATGTGCCAAGAATACTGGAGAGCTGTTTGCTGTCCAATGGAAGTTAATTTTTCCCTAGGGTTTCCATCTTTGAGCATTCTGACATACTGTGATCCTGGAGGTTTATACCCATCCTAGACAGCTTGTTATTTGGTCAGAGTACCAACTGTTGATATGACTAAACGGCCTTTGAATCAGTAGAGCCTAAGAGGAAATTGGTCAAAGCAGTTTGTGGTACTTCACCTGGATTACAAGTACAGTATTCATGTAGATGCTGCATAAAATGATTAACTATGATATATATGTATCTTTTGTTCATCTGTCCTATTCCAGTCTGCTGCTGTCTAAAGTTTGTTTTCCTAACTTTTTCTTGTTTGAAAGGTGAGGAACCTGAGAAAGCACAAAGGCAAAGGAAGCTGAAAGAAAAGGTCCCCAAGACTGCAAAACTTGATGAGGCTGAGCAAACACCAAGTCAAGGGAAGCAGAATGAAAAGGCATCGAAGAGGAGAAAAGTTGAAGAAACTGAGAAAATTCAAAGTCCACGGAAGAGGAAAGAGAAAACCCCTAAAAATGTTGAAGGTGGGGAACCTGAGCAAATTCAAGCTCAAGGGAAGAGGAAGGCAGAAGTCCTTGAGAGGGAGAAAAGGCAGAAGGCTGTGCAAATCGGAAGTGAAGAGAAGAGGAAAGAAAAAGCACCTAAGGCGGCAAGGAGTGAGGAACCTGAGCAAATTCAAAGTAAAGGGAAGAGGAAAAAAGCCGATAACAACAGTGCAGAAGGGGATGAAGCAGTTAAAATTGAAAGCCAAGGGAAGGGGAAAGGAAAATCTCCTAAGAATGTAACAGGCAGGGAACAGGAGAAAACTCAAAGTCAAGGGAAGAGGAAAGAAAATGCCATAAAGTGTGCAAAAGGTGAGGAACCAGAGCAAAGTCAAAGAAAAGGGAAGAAGAATGAAAAAGCCTCTTCTGACGGAAGCCAAAGAAGTCGAGGACAGACAAAAGAAAAAGTGCCTGCCAATGTAAGTCGAAGTATACTGTCTCTGTGATCGTATGTCCATATGTGGTTAGAATTCATATTAGCTGGATGAAACTAACCTTGTCCTTTTACTATACCAAGCTTGAATGGTGGTATATACATGTGAGATCTGCATGTTATTAGTATGGCAGAAGACCTGTTGTTTTAGTTATTTGCATTAGTCCAATGAAATCACTATTATTACTTTGATATTTTTATTTTTCAGGCTCAAGAGGTTAGGGAAGATGGTTCTGAGAAGACCGTGCGACAGATAAGACTCATGCGTCAACTTGGACTCGCTGCTCCAGTTGGATCCCCTTTCAGTGTTTGATTTATCTATCAAAACGGCTTATTGGAAGCTTCAAATTAGCTATTGCCATTGTGGGTCCCATCTGGATTTTTGGTGCTCAACACTTGTTGAATTAAAATTGAAGGAATTTATGAAGAAAGTGTGCTAGATGCTGACACACAAAATTTTGTTCTGAAGAGAATGCTCGACATAAAACAAAGAAATTTGTAAAAGCAATCTTCTACACTGTAATGACATATTTATACTGTACATATGAGTCTATGACAACTCTTGACAGCATTCTGATGAATGTCTGGGGAGACTTAGTTACTTCGGTAGTTGGAGTGTTTTATGTTGTATAAATCATCTCATCTTATGTTCCTGTTGAAAAAGTATAAATACTGTCTGCATATTTTGGTTTTCAGATCTGCTTTACCTCGTTCCACTTCATCCTTGTAGAAATATAACTTACGTGAACATATAGATAGGCTAATAAATTTCATGCCCTGTGCAAAGTGATCTTGTAAACGTAAAGAATATTCTTAGTTTAATGAGCTAAAATAGATCTGTTCAGAAGGCGAATTGGTGTATTAATATTTTGTTTATCATCATGCTGAGTGAGAAGACAAATCTAAAGAAAATCGAAAAAGATTAGAACTCATAAAATACTCTATTTAACACCCGGACAAAAAAAGCAGTAGCAGAAGCTTTATCTAGTTGTGTAAATTACACGAATACTCTATGAAACAAATGAAAGACGAGGGTTACTATTACACAGTGGGCAACGTCTAAACAGCAAACTAAAACGTATATCTTACCAAGGGGGACAGTTCGTTTTTTTTTCAAACTCATCTTATATATTATACGGTTTAGTTGGCTGCATAGCCATTACCTTAAATAGTGTATCAATAAGTGTGAGGTAGTTAGTAACTGTTGGGATTTTACAGCCGTTCCCCAAATTGATTTCCGGTCAATCCCTCGCATCCATGTTTTGCTTGAGCATTTTGGCAACGTGAAATAACCAGAGGTGATGGTCTGAACTATGTTAAGGTACAGATACTGTAACTGTTTTTAGCCAAGGTTGAAGTAAATTTAGTGTACTTCTGAGCATTGCAAGGGATTTTTAGTACCTCTTAAAGTTTAATAAACAGGGTAAAATATGAATATATTCCATAGAATGTTGGTTTGATGTGCTTGATAATAATGTTCTTGTAGATTACTGGTGCTGTTTGATCTTGGTGACGCAAAAATGCTATATTGGAATCATTGTGCAACATTTTATTGTTGGTTTGCTAGGTGATTAGAGAATCAGTTCTTAAATTGTCTCCTTTTTTCCAATATTTGCTTAGAACCTGTGATATTGGCCTCTTTGAGAAGTGCTAAATGTATGAGTTTAGATGTCGCGTTGATTTTCAGTTGATCTTAGTGGATTAATTTCTATGTATCTTGTAGTTGGGAATGTGTAAAACCTACGCTTCTAGTCATATCTAATAATGTCTTCAAATTACTGGATTGTAGGATAACCTCCACATCGTGTTATTTCGTTCTTTGTTTTGAACTGGATTATAAAGTATAAACCCATCTGTTACTTCATTTCATTGTTTGTATTGAAGTGGAACGCAACGTCATCCTTTACTTCAACCTGATTCAGGTTGCCCATGAAGTTACATGCCTGATGTTGCCATGTCTTTTTAGTTATATAATTATTTATGCTTTTATTGGAGAATGTTAGTGCTATTAGCAGAATAATTGAAATTGTAGAGTTGAGTTTAAGTCGTGGTTAAAAGTTCTTTGCTATGGCAGGATTTGGTTATTCATCAATGTTGAGAAAAGAAGCCTTTTTCAGATTAAAAATTGTATAGAAAAATTTAGTCTTGATTGTAATAATTGGAAGCATATAGTTGAAATGTTTGTGCGTGCAATTAAGGAGCCATGTAATAACATTTATAAATAAAATCTGAAGCAAGTTCTAATAGAAAGCCATTAGTAGAGGGGACGATGAAAGCCGTTAGTAGAGGGGACGATAAAAGCACCTGAGAGTCTCAGCTTGAAACATTCTCTCATCTTAGACATGTTTTAGTCCAACATTAATCAATTTAATATTATTAGTGACAGATTTCTTAGGTTTATCACTTTGAAAATGTAGTGTAAAACTAAACATTGTTCATACAGAGGCAGATGTAGTCTCTCACATTCTAACGAAAAGGAATTTTTTATTTTTTCCAGTATATTGGAATTCAAGCGTATCAATATCACTTTGAATGTAGTGTAGAACCAAACGTTATTCCTGCAGAGTTGGATAAAGTCTCTATCACATTTATAACAAAAATGAAATATTTGTTCCAGTAAGCCAAGCCTATCGTGAAAACATGCATTACATTGAAATCTAAGCATGTCTTAAAATCCGTGTTACATTGTTTCAAGTGTTACAACAAAAGCTGGATTATGTTAACAAAAATATATAGGAAATGTGGTCATTGCAAATTTAGGAGGCTTATTTTGAGATAAATACCGGTTGCCCTTCTTAGCCACCGTAATTACAACATTTTCTCTCATAGCTAGAGTTTCACAACATATATAAGAGAGTTTCACAACATATATGAGAGACGTGGGACCATAATGAGAAAAGGTCTCACATCTCTACGCATCCCGCCATTAGTGCCTCGCACTTGTTTGCCATCTATCTCCTTGCCCCCTCTCCCTAAACTATATCTTTCTACGAACAATTAACATCATTGATGGAACGTCTCTTGCAACCTCGACCTCTTGCGTGTCGTGGGATGTCCCCTCTAATGTGCGCCCAATGTAGCAGTATACGTTGTTCTGTCAACGGCTCCTAGTTGCAACTTGCAGTGTCGCAAATTTGCACCATGGTGTGATTTGTCATTGCATAGTGCTCCTACCTTAGCCTCGGACATAAATTCCACGACATCTCGCCATGTTCATCTCATCCTACTCACCACCATCTATTTGGAATCTCGGCCACGCGACTTGTTAGGCACAGGATGCATGTGTGCTGCTAAGATGTTCGCATGACGTGCACGCATCTGCGAATCCGTAGACGTGCAGAGTGCCATTGAGGCGTTACAAGCTGCCACCCTGCAGAATGTAATGCCCGAATCTGTTGCCCTCCAATGCCCATTTCGAGTATGTTCAACATCTCTCATTTTGGGCATGCATTGTCCTCTTCTTCACACTCATTCAAGTTCTTGGACATTCTTAAGCTACTTTCGACAAACTTCTACAAGTTTCTCTCATATAGGATGTCCTGGCACTCCATTTGCATTCATATCATCTTACGTTGGTTCTTTCACGTTGGTCCATTGGCTCCCATCTCGTTGAGGGGAGTGTCTACACTTTGTTGCATTCTTGTCTTTGATTAGCATATCACATCTCTCTAGTTATTCAAGTATTACCTTTGTTTTTCGATACCGATTATCTTGTCTATTTGGCTGTTGTGGAGATGGAAACACGAAAGTAGGGATCTGATTGCAGCAAGTCAACAAACAACCCCAATATTTTTTCCTCGTTAGTGTGTGTGCATGTTTGTGCAGAGGCAAGTTCAAATCATCAATTTCATCAAACATCAAATTTGGTATTGCCTTTTCCCTTTGTTTCATTTATCATTGCTTTCATAGTATAATCTATTAGTCTAGCTATTTTCTTCGCATTCTGTTGCAATTATCGTTATCAACTAGCTTAGTTCTTTGTTACTTCCAATATTCTGTTATTTGCATCGTTTTTTTTATGTTGTTCTCCGTACTCTGTTCGTATAGGACGTATGCACGTTGTGTTGGTGTTCCATACCCACACTGTTGTCTTAGATTCACAAGTGGTGCCTTGAGCTTGCGGAGCTCGGTGATTTTTTTTTGTTAGCCTTTGATTTCCATAATCAAGATATTTTAATCACTTTGTGTTTTTAACTTATTCTCGTTTATCTACATCTAGCATTCTAGTTTCTTTAAACTACTCGCTTTTAATTACTTTAATTTGTTAAAACTCTCTTCAACATCTAGTGTCTTGATCCCCTAGTGATAATACAGGTCTGATTACTGAGAGGGGAGGGGTGAATCAGTAATCAACAAATTCTCTGGTTTAAACTCTTTAAATTTTATGTCCCAAAACATTCAACATCAACTAGCACGAATAGAAACCTTCAAAGCATGCATCCACAAGTAATCAATCACACAATACACCACATTTTTCTTGTGGAAGCCCAAATGGGAAAAACCATGTGTGGGGATTGGTACCCACTAAATCTGTACTCTTTTGAAATACGCTTTGTGAGGAGCTTACTTGGTTAAAGGTTTACAAAAGAACTGTTAGTTGCTACTCGGTTAAGGGATTTGTCTTAGACCTGTTAGGATCTTTGCCTTGTTAAGAGCTTCCTTGTTAGAGGGCTTTAAACATTCAATATGAATGCCACCTTGTTAGAGGATTTGCAAAAAGATCTGTTAGGATCTACCCGGTTAAGGGATTTCACTGTCACAATGGTTAGAAAGCAACAGATAAGATGATTTGTGAAATTGCACTACCTTTGCATGATCAGATCCTATTAAGCTCTGAAACTCTTCACTACACACTATACTCTTTTTTGGCTTGATCACACTTGACTTCTTCACTTTCTTTGTCACCGCACCTTTCTGCAATTCTCGATCATCAACTAACTCCTTTTCCAGCTTTCCAATATATATAGTTTCTTCCACCGACTTGAAATAAACCCTAGATCTGAGATATGAATGATCCAGATCAAGTTAGGTAATATACAATGCATTTAACAACTCAAAATATTTTTCTCTAACCGCGTCAGCTTCCATACAGATTCCATCTTGGAAATTGAACCATCTTCAAAAACTCTTTAGACCAAAAGAAACTTCTTGAAGAATCCTCCTCAAATGCATACCTTGGGCAATGTGACATCAAACTCTTTCCACAAGTCACAGAATTGCCTTACTACACTACAAACATCATCGATCCTATTGCCACTTCGAATTCCTCCACCGGTTCACAAATCTTCATTACTTGTTCAAGAACTCTGTCTTGTTTATCTATACATTATGTCAATATCGCTTCTAGTCAATTAAGCCATCTTCACCTGTCAACATTATAAGTCGCGATCCTCAACATAGTATCTAGACATTGCTAATAATCATATCCTCTGGTCGCTCCATCAAATACTTTACCAATTCAAAACATCATTTAAATCACTTATTGTCCGTCACTGACAGTTTTAGCAGTTACCTGGTTTGATTCCATTCAAACATAACCAACTCAATTCTTCATATCAAAAATTGCTGTTGCAAACTTAACATCACAATACATAAGATAAGCTTCCATTAGAATAGCAACTTCAGAAACATACTACAACTCATGACTTACTCACACAATGTCTGGTAACATACTGAAAACAATAAGTCAATCAGTTGACATCAATGACAATCATAACTGATTCCCCTATCATTAAATCTGTACCAATTTTCATCAATGTAACACTTAGCATCACTACATCAGTTATGATAACACCTAGCTCACCAGTGCGTTAGTAGAAGTGAGATGGCACAAGGGAAGGTTCATCCCTTGAGACTTTAATCAGTTTCAAGGTTAGTGTACTTTTTCCTTCTCCACACAACCCCAAGGTACATGCAACATTAACTCTTCTTTATCCATTTCTGTTACTTCACATGATTCTATTGGTCTCTTTATATCCTCCTTGGATTGATCCACACCTCAAGTTCCTTGTGCTTCTAATCTAGAACCCACCATTTCTTTACCCTTGGGTTCCCTATCCTACCTCTGTTCCACTTCTTCACATGTATCCTCTTCTAGTGTTTGTACCTTTATGCCCTCAAAACGCGACTCTAGCCTCTCACTCCATGTTGTCCTTTTTTTGGATTAGGGTTGTTCTATTATTGTTGTAGCTCCCATCCCTTCCCTAGCTTATCCCTCCACCAATGCCTCTATATTTGGCACTAACATCTCGCCCCTTAGGTGTAGTTGTCCTATGCTTGGTCACATCATTGTTTGGGACAACAAATTAGTTGTCAACCCTTTCCAATACCACCTTAAGTCCTCTAGCCTTTTTTGAAGAAAGGTTTGGGGTTTGCTCTTGCTTCATGCATGGTCTCCCATGTGGACTTCCTTCTTGAAATAGAAAACCTTATTCTCTCCCTTCCAGTTGATATGACAAAGGTTAGATAAGATTATGCAGTAGTTTTGGGGCATGCCAAGCCTCCTAAAAGTAGTATTCCCAAAATAGAGCGACTGGCCTTTAATGAGGTCATGCGCAATAATGACTTGATCATTACTAAAGCTGATAAAGATAATGCCACTGCCATTATGAACAAACATGACTACAATACCAAAATGCTGGAACTCCTCTCAGATACGAGCAATTACAAAATCTCATTGTACAACACTTGTGCCAAACTTTTAAGGTTAAGTTGGCCTTTTCCAATTCTTCTTTTGATGAAGACACAAAAAGATGTCTTTTACCCTCCAAGGAGTTGACCCCTCATATTTATGGTGTCCTAAACATCCACAAATCTAGCATTCGCCTTAGGCCCATAGTTGACACCATAGGCTCTCCAACTTACAAATTGGCTTCTCCCCTCTCCAAACTAATTCCCCCTTCGGTAGGGAAATTCAAGACTCCTCCATCAATGATTGTTATCATTTCATCCACTTTACCAAAAAGATAAAACAATTGGAGAGCAATGACATTTTAGTGAGTTTTGATGTCGTTTCTCTCTTCACTAAGGTCCCCATTCTATGCTCACCTCAATCACATAGCTCCTTGTATTTTGTTCACTAAGGAGATCAAATCTAATAATCAACTTCCTTTCCTCGACATTTTGCTCATCAAAAAGTCAGATGGATCCCTTAGTCATTGTGTGTTCCACAAATCTACACACATGGACCTTTAATTGCACTCTTCTTATCACCACCCTAGTCAAATAATGGGTGTCCTCAAGTCCCTTACCATGTGAGCCTACCAAATTTTTGATGAAGATTATATAAATCAAGAGGTTGACCATCTTCATAATATCTTTAGATTGAATGGATATTTGAGCAAGCAAATCTCAAGAGCTCTCACCCAAATGAGAATTCGGTTCCATTCCAAACCCAAGCCCTCCCTTACTTTATCCCCCTTGGTCTTTACCTTACCCCACATTGAAGGCCTATTCCAAAGAATATCTAAGACCCTTTGTAAGAAAGGTCTTCATTGTGCCTTCAAGCCCTTGTCCACTATGAAGCTTCAAACTACTTCCCTCAACAGATCTGAAAGACATCTCTCTTGACTTTGGTGTCTACAAAATTGTTTTCTCTTGTGGCGTCCCTTACATTGACGAGACAAGGAGATCTTTCAATACAATTAAGGAGCAAAACACCAATATTAAGCACGATCGGGACCACTCCTCCACCAAGCACCACATCTGTTTAAAAAACTCATAAATCTTGTCTAAGGAGGATAACTTTTTCAAGTGTAAACCCAAGGAAGCCATTGATATTAGGAACCACCCTTCCAACCTTAATCAAGATGCAATGTGGACCATGAATCCTTCATGGCAACCTTTGTTATCGTTCCTTAGAAATCAGCACCCTGCCCCTGATTTGTTCCCTTCTCCATTTTATCCCCCCCCCCCTAAGTCTAACTAAAGAGACAAAACTAATGGAAGGAAGAAATGAGGAAAAATGAGGAGGTTATTATGCATATTGTAATGATCAAGAAATTGATAGATTGAATTTTATTCTTCATCAAAGCTATTCTATTTTATTTTTCTGCAAGCTATGCTATGTTTCTTATTTCCTAGCTAGATCTTTGAGCATCATTAGTTGCAAAATTTTACATGGTATCAGTGCTAAGGCTGCTAGAAAAAAGAGTAAGTTGTTTTTTGCATGAACAAAAGATCAGAGCTTGAAAGAATGGAGTTTTCAACCTTTTCTCTTCTTACGCCATATGATTATTTCGAATGGAAGCCACAGATTCTACTTAAGCCCACAAATAGAGGCTTGTATCAACCAATCATGAAATGAGAGATTGAATTTTATTCTTCATCAAAGCTGTTCTATTTTATTTTTCTGCAAGCTATGTTATGTTTCTTATTTCCTAATTAGATCCTTGAGGCAAAAACAATTTTTTTTGTAGGTATTGATGATTAGATCTATTATAAATAATGAAATTTTCAGCCTCTTTCATTCTCATGCCATACAACTATTTCGAATGGAAGTCAAAGATTATGCTTAAGCCCACAAGTAGAGGCTTGTATCGACCAATCATGACAATAGAGGCTGAACCGAGCTCTACATCATAGATAGGCCAAGGTCATGCTCTCTTCACATGGGCCTTACCTTCATTTCCTTTTTAGTGATTAGTGGACCTATCATGCCTCTCTTTTCAACATTATGGAGGAGTTTTTACTATTTGTGTTGATGCTTCCTTGATTCCACAATTGATCAATTTTATAGACAATTGACACCTATATTTTCAACTAGCAATTTATTCTTGCATGGTTGAATAGAGTTGTTAGGGTCACTCATACAAATTCATGTGTCATTTGCATCCTTGACTAGTAGATGTTTTTCCTTTGTTTTTCATCTATTCATTGTTTGGGGGCGCCTATGCAAATTATTGTCTTATGTATCTTTAATTGACAAATGTTTTGCCTTTGTTTTTCATTTGGTCATTGTTCGAGTAGTGTTGTTGGGGGCACTCATGCAGACTGATCTTGATCATGATCATCTCGGCTTTGGAGGAGGTTCTTCATTTTACACTATGATAGTTATCATTTGATACATGTCCACACTTTCCTTGTTATAAACGATTTTCTCTTGCATCTCTATTACTATAGTTTTTGAGGGGGGGTTTTGTTCCCACTAGCTTTTCTCTCTTTTCTCATTCCTTTCTTTGGTTTTTATTTTTATTTTTATTTTTTATTTTATAAATTTATTTCTATCTCCTTAGATGGACTTGAGGGGGGGTGTTAGTGCATGTGTTAGCGCTAATTCCTCATTCGTTAAATCCATCTTTCTATCTCAAGTTTGATCTATGATTTGTGGATAATACTCTATTTTTTTTAATTCCAGTTTGAATGGTGCATGATTGTTTACATGCAATGCCACATAATTGAGGATGATTACAATTTGATCTATGCTAACAAAGGATGAATGCATTCATGCAATAATTCTAACTTAGATAGTTCTTCTTGATCTTTCAATGTAATTTGTTGTTTTAAATGGTGGTTCAACTTTGTATAAATATGCATTATTATGCATATTATAATGATCAAGAAATGACAGATTGAATTTTATTCTTCATCAAAGATATTCTATTTTATTTTTTTGCAAGCTATTGGAGCTTTTTCTTGTAGACTGCTATATGGCAAGTAATGCCTGTGACTCTTTGTAACCCAACTCCCAATCTGCCAGGAAAAGACCAACTTATTGAGAATAAAGATCCTCCTTCACTTTGAGCTCCATAGACTCAGGTGGGTGTACCTTCTTGATTTACCATTTCCCAGTAAACCATACAATGGATATGTGCCTTCTTAACATAGATTTTAAACATTTATCATGTAAAAGTTGTAAATAAATGATTTAAGTTGATTTTAAGGATTTTTCTGTCTTATGACCAGTGCTAAAATCCTAGGGCACATAGTCTAGATGAATTTACATCCACTAAAACATATCAATGAAAACACTTTGAAACCTATGAAAGACATCCATGCCTTACATAGAACTTTCAACAGTTCATTACAAGATCATCAGATTTATAAAACCTCCCTAAAACCCTCTGAAATAATCTCTAGGGCTTATACTTTCCTTGAAAGCAACCTACAACTATTTCACAATCCACCTTATAGATTGATGGACATGAAATGCCTTACAATCCTAGTTCATAAGAAATCAAAGAAAACATACAAAGACAATCAGATACTGAAAAAAGGCTTAAAATTGTATTTTCATTAATACATCAAGCTTCATTACATTCAAGAAGAACTAAGTACCTTCAAAAAATAGCAAAAGGTCTCAGACCAGGGCTGTATGTTTTCTATCTCAATTTTCTAGCCAGTTTTCTCAACCCTTCTAAATGATCTTGGGAATATTTTATAGAACAAGGATTGCAACAAGCTTCAGATCATTTAGGGCAAGGTTAGTTGTCAACCATCACAACAACTTGTGACAACATGAAGTAATTACAGAAGGGATGCCCGGAAGCCTAGAGATATCAGAATCTAATCTGATTTACATTTTAGGCATAACCCTTCAGGCGAACCGCAAGGACATGATTTGTATCATCAAATGACCTCTCGCCCCAGCTTCTCAATTAATGGCAGGACTATCTCACCTACCTTTGTGTGCCATAATCTCCTTCCAGAAGAATGTCCCTTCAACATCTAATTTTAGCGGTGATCAAAGAAAACAAATTTGATCTGATCAACCGCCACAACTTCATTCATTAATTTTCTATCTGTAATTTTGTCCTTTTATTTCTGCAAAATCGGATCGGATTAGGTAAAAAATCCAATTTGCATGGCTTGCCGACTCCATTTCCTACCATCAAAATTGATGTAGTCAAGCTCAGAGGATCCAACAAAGGACTGTCCAAACTTGCAGCCAAACACCAACACCACGGAATAACACAACACAACACATATAAAGTAATTAAAATCTTCTTTTATTCATCAACAACCAAGCTTACCAGCAACATGCTGAGCTGTAAGGCCTTCTCGGTTACAACCAAATACATCAAAGATTACAATAGTTCAACAAGATCACACAGGATCCAACACACCTCTCAGCTAGCCCAGGTTTGTAACACAATAGGACACTGGTAGGTACTCCAAGAAAGATCTGAACTTGTGCTCGCAAGCCACCAAGAAATCTTCTTATTCCTAAGATCGCAAGCTACTAACTCTACTACACTTCATAGATCAACCTCTAGTACTCGAGACTAATCACCAATCTGCTACCTCCTTCTACTACTCTACCCATACCCTCCTTAAACACTACACAACCATAAGTCGGCTTTACAAACAAATAAATCCCAAAAACCTAGTCAGCTTCCAAAGACAAATAAATATTAAATGCAATAGCAGTCGGCTCTCATATAGCCTTACAAACAATTAATTCTCTTGTCGACATCCAGATCCACATAGGAGAATGCAACATGCTAGATTTAGGTCCCCACACATCCAACGTTCAATCCATAACTCGAGGAGCATGACCCAAATTAAATGCACCAGTCGGCCAAACCGATTCATCCAAACAAACAAGTCAGTCAGCAAGAATATCGAGCGCCAACAATAAACACCGAGAACCAATTGGTAACCAAGTACCAAGAAACAAAAACATCGAGTCACCGAGTGACCACCATCCATCGAGCTCCATCGGTACTTCCAATCGAGAACCACTACCACGACCACTGAGCTCCATCGGTGAAGCCAAACAGACTCTGATCGAGAACTATCACCAAATAATCGAGTAAAAAGCCTGTCTTTACCGAGCTCATCCACCTCCTTCACCGAGTGCCATAAAATCAAAAGGAACTGAACAAGTAGGCAGGATGCCACTGCATCAGATTCCCAGGGTACAAAGACAAGTGTGTCCCACACTTTCTCACCAAAGGGAACATCTGAACAACGCCAACTCCACTTTATCTTCACCAAAGGTTTCCACTCCATCATAGGAAAGAGAACCAATCTGCAACTCAACCATCTCATATTCACCCACACAATTATCATAATCCACTGCATCTCAATAATCCAATCAGAATGCTCACGCTTAGGAACAAACTAAACAACATCATGATCCTCAAACAATCTAAGCAACCCATCATCCCCATCAATACATAGGGAATCCAGCTTCATATCCATCTCAGTCAATCGAGTAGAAGACCAAGGCCACCGAGAAAGTCTGTCATCCACCGACCTCGCAACTTGTTCAGTTCTATCTTCACCACTCGAACCAACAACTCCAAATTCATCAACAACACAAGTCAAACTCTCACCACTAGAAATCTCATCACGCACAACAAGATGCTTTGCAAGTTCCATGCTAGATCCATCCATCTGCTCATGTGAACCAATAGATACTTCATCAACTCCAGCCAAGTCATCAAGGACTTCCACAAGCTGTCGTCGTCTCCGCACAATCTTCTTCACAACCCATACAATCCTCTTCTTTCCCGAGATGTGCCAACTCGGTACAATACAATACTCAAGGAACTCCTCCCACATTCTAACCACAACAGGGTCTTTCGAATACCAACTCATAGACTTCCTTTTTCTTTCACCATTTGTCTTTACATTGTCGATTTGCACACGAAATCCCAACGATCTACTACCCACATGATCCATCTGCAAGTCCTTTGCAATTGCGAGTAAGAACCACAATCTGCCACCTCACAACAAAATGACTAGGACTCCATAAATGAATCATCTACCACACAAACTACCACACAAAATCACAGAGATCTGCAAACGCCCTAGGGTCCAATCTTCTCAAAGACATCCTTTAAGATCTTCAAAAACCCTTTGCAACAAACCCTATATCGACCACCTTGTGACAACCTCCAAGTTGTATGCAATTCAGAATACAACCTACCACCTTGCATGAACAACTAGGCCACGATTTCACAAGTTTAGTAACATAGATCTGTAACTCAGATCACACACAATCTCTTCACCAACCTTTCTCCCAACAAGACCGACTCGCTTTGATACTACTTGATGTAGTCAAGCTCGAAGGATCCAACAAAGGACTGTCCAAACTTATAGCCAAACACCAACACCACAGAATAACACAACACAACACAAATAAAGTAATCAAAATCTTCTTTTATTCATCAGTAACCAAGCTTACCAGGAACATGCCGAGCTGTAAGGCCTTCTTGGTTACGACCAAATACATCAAAGATTACAATAGTTCAACAAGATCATGCAGGATCCAACACACCTCTCAGCTAGCCCAGGTCTGTAACACAACAGGACACTGGTAGGTACTCCAAGAAATATCTAAACTTGTGCTCGCAAGCCACCAAGCAATCTTCTTGTTCCTAAGATTGCAAGTTACTAACTCTGCTACACTTCACAGATCAACCTTTGGTACTCCAGATTGATCACCAATTTGCTACCTCCTTCTACTTGCCTTCTACTACTCTACTCATACCCTCCTTAAATACTACACAACCACAAATCGGCTTTACAAACAAATAAATCCCAAAAACCCAGTCGGCTTCCAAAGATAAACAAATATTAAATGCAATAGCAGTTGGCTCTGATATAGCCTTCCTTTCTTTACCGCCTTTCAACCTGAGCTAAGTGATGTCACCCTGGACATATGTCACCAAGGTGTGATGCCTTGATCATTATTCAGCGAGCAAATTTTCATCCTGGGAAAATGCCTACCTTCCGATCAAAATTGATCTGATGATACTTTATCACCTTCTTTATTGGTCCCGTGATCTCAGGGCGGATACACGTCACTCATGCATGATCCTGTGAAGATTAAAAGGGTATGCAACTTCGGTTAGCAACATCACACCCATTGTTGGATCAAATATGATCTAACCAATATCTATCTTTTTCTTCAGCCCCGACCATGTCCCACCATCTACTACATGTCACCAAGGCGTGATGCCTTGAAGGCTAAATTCCACACATCTTTTGATCATGGGATCACACCCACCATTAGATTAAAATGGAATTGCTTGGCTTTAAAACATGACATAGACTATTAGACTTGGGCGAAATTAAATCATGGGTCCTACTAGGAAAAACAACTTAATGAAAATTGGCCCCTTTTGACGATAAATTAAAGCACATGCTTTCAAACCAACTTAAGTGACTCCCAAAAAGGTAACAAAGAAATATAAAACTGAGGGAGACATGTTTTAAAACAAGAAAAACTTAGGGCTTGGGTAAATTAAAACCTAGGGTTTGTATAACAGGATTTGAAGGTGAGAAGGATTTTAAAAATAAACAAATACTTCCAAGGCACAATTTAAAACTAGAACCAGGAATGAGACGACACAACTTTGGATCAACAGTGGCTTTGACTGAGGATGTTTGAATGCAAGTTCAAGACAAGAAACTAGAACTCTAGAATGCAGACCACACACAATAGAAAACAAACAAACACAATATATACAAATGTACAAAACTACTGTGCATGGAAAATAATTTTAGTTAAAGAAAGGTTTTAGAAATTATCCATGCACTAACAATTCTTGTACCTCACTATCCAAATTTTTCAAGAAATATGAATCCTTACCATGTACCTGATGAACAATGTAAGGACCTAACCATAAGGATTCAAACTTCTTGTGCTTCGCCTTATCTTCAGCTCTAACATTCTATTGAAGCATTGAGTTATCAGGATGAAACTTTCTGTCACTAACTCTCTTGTCAAAAAAATACTTCATCCTTTGCTGAGCCTTTAAGTTCCTTTTCTGTCCCTCTCTTCGAATTTCCTCCAATTCTACAAGTTGTACCATTCTATCTTGCATAGCATCAGTTGTTTCTAATTCCTCATCATCGATAAAATTATACACATGAAGCAAGTTGTTTAATGGTAACCTTTCCTGAAGGCCATATACTAGCTCAAAAGGAGATCTTCTAGTAGTTTTCTTCACAGTAACCCTATCAGCCCACAAAGCTAGCTTTAACTTTGAATGCCAAGATCTTTTGTTGTTCTCTAAACTTTTCTTAAAATTTTGTAGAATACTCTTATTCCTGGAATTTGCTTGTCCATTGCTCTGTGGATGGTAAGGAGAAGATTAAGACATGAAAATCCCATTTTCATCACAAAATTTCTTGAATTATTCAGACCTGAAGCACATGGCATTATCCATTATTAATTTGACAGGGACACCAAATTTGGTGAGTATGTTATTAATCAAAAAATCAATTACAACCTTGCTAGTTGCCTTCTTAGTAGGAATTGCTTCGATCCACTTTGTGAAGTAATATGTGGCAACCAAAATCCAACTGTGTCCACCAATAGAGTTTCCTAAGAATTCTCCAATAAATTCCATCCCCCACATAGAAAAAGGTGCTTTAGCTACCACTAGATTCAACAATAGAGCACTTGCATATTTCAACTTAGAAGAAAACTTCTGACAAGACTCACATTTCTTCACAAACTTGAAAGTGCTCTTAAATAAATAGGGTCAATAATAACCAGCTCTTAAAATCTTGTGAGTAGTTGTTTTGGCTGAATAATATCCTCCACAAACACCAGCATGCATTTCTTTTAGGACCTTGTCAACCTTCCATTCATATAAGCATAGAAATAACACACCATCTCTATTTTTCCAATACAAATCACCCTGTATTAGTGTGTATTTTTGGGCTTGCAGCCTAAGATTTCTCTTTTGATTATCATTCAGACTCTCATGGCATTTGGCATTTTTTATTAAAATAAATAATATCAGAGTACCAAGGCTGCATCTCAATGCTAGTAACTAATTGATCATGTACTCCAACATTATTAACTTGTACCATATCCATATTCTCCTCTTTCATAAGCTTGGCTAAGTCTAGTCCTCATAACAATTTTGTAATATGGATTTCTAAATTGAACTCTTGAACCCTATTAATCTATTTACATCTTTTGCCAGTAACTTTTGACTGGGTAAGAATTTCCTTAACTATTGCATGAGGCACATATGCAATCACCATGTCACAAACCAGATAGGGTCTGAATGCTTTGATTGCTTTAACCAATGCATACACCTGTTTCTCCATCATTTGATAGTTCAGCTATGCTACTTGTAAGGATTTACTAAAAAAAGCAACAGGGTGTTCATATCCCTCTTCATCCTTTTGCAATAGGAAAATTGCAATTGTGTGAAATGATGCAAAAGAAAACAATAAGAAGGGCTTATCATAATTAGGAGACTTCAAGACAAGTGCTTCCCGAATTGCCTTTTTTATCTTTTCAGAAGCACCTTGTGCTTCTCCATCCCATTCAAACTTTACACTTTTCTTCAATAGTTTTACTATTGGCTTGACAACTTCTGCAAAGTTTGCAATGACTCTTCTTAGAAAATTGATCTCTCCTAAGAAAGATTGCACTCCTTTGATATTTTTTGTAGCGACCCTTTGGATAGCTTCTACTCTTTCTGGATCAATTCTAATTCCTTCCTTTGACACAATATTCCCTAGCAACTTCCCCTCTGTTACTGCAAATTGGCCTTTTTAAGGATTCAATGACACACCATACTCCAAGGCTCTATTGAAAATCCTTTCTAAGTGACCACAGTGGTCTTCTGCCTACTTGGAATATGCAGTTAGATCATCTTGATAAATAACAATGAATATATCAAAAAAATCTTTAAATGCAACATCCATGGCTCTCTGAAATGTTTCTCCTGCATTCATGAGACCAAATGACATCCTAACATAGACATAGGTCCACCATGGAGTAGTAAATGCATTCTTAAAATGCTCTGATTCTTTCACTAAAACTTGGTTGTAACTTGAGAAACCATCCATCATTGACAATAGATCACAACTGGTAACCTTATGTAGCATAGCCTTCATGTTAGGCAAGGAGTAGTTATCTTTTAGAGATGTAAAATTCAAATTTCAGAAATCAACACAAAGCCTTATGTCACCATTTTTCTTCTTGACTGGGACCAAATTGGAAACCCAGGTTGAATGTCTAATGGGTTGAATTATCCCCACATCTCTCATTTTCATCAGTTCCTATTGCATTTTGGGGGCTAACAATGGATTAATTGGTCTTTTCTTTTGTCTGAAAGGTTTGACATTTGGTTTCAATAGGATCTCATGTTGGAACAAGTCCTCCCTATAGGATTTTAGGTCCTCATATGACCAAGCAAACACATGCTTGTTTTTCCTTAGCAATTTTATTAAATTTTCCCTAACATGGGAGTCTAACTTCCTTCCAATATATACTAACTGCGGTGATGTCTCTAATCCCAAATTGACTTCTTCCAGATCCTCAATTTTAGCATTGGACCTCTTCAAACAATCATCTTGACCACTGAACAATGCTTCTAACTCTACAAGCCCCTTAGGAATCTGATTAGAGTTCAACTGTACAACTTCATTTTTAAAAATAGTGTCTTTGCCATCTATTACCTCAAGTAAAGCATTGCAATCAACATGTTGGCCTTCATAATGGTCTAGGCATTGAATAAATTTGAGTATATCCTGATCATTCTCAAAAACTTTCCATTTGTAAACATTATCAAGAACATATGGCCTACTCTTAACCTCCAAAAGGATACTCCACTTAAGGTCAGATCATCATTCTTTAAGGCTATATTTGCTAAGAAATCAGCCATAATATTTTTTGACCTTTCTATCCATTTGATGTTAAAGGCATCAAATAACTCTATTTGATCCCAGACAACATGCTTATACAATTTTAGTCTATCATTTCTTACAACATATTGAGATCTGACTTGTGCAACTACTAGCTCAAAATCTCCAAAAACTTTTATAGACTTGACACCATGCCTAGTTGCAATGTTTAAACCCAAAAGTAAAGCCTCACACTCAGCAGTATTATTTGTACATTGAAAAGACAACAAGAAAGAATACTTGAATGTGTTACTTGATGGAGAAATAAATAAGACACCAGCTCTTGATCCTTCTTTTGAGCAGGATCCATCAAAGTACATTTGCCACAAGCCACATTGTTGTGACTTCAATTCCTCCACCAATGGATCAATATTTTTTCACCGAGGAAGAATCTTCTCAACTTTGAACTTCTCCATGTCAACATCTACGTAACAGTTGAGCATATTATCTTTCACATTTTAAACAATTATTGGTGCTCGCGGTTCCCTGTACAATTTTAACTCATTCCCATTTATTGGGATTGTTGTATATGAAAAATCCAATTGTACATGCCCTCTAACTGATGCAACCCATTGTCTTGACAACAACATGCCATAATGTGGTTGTGTATCCACAACAACAACATCCATCTTGTAAGTGGCCTCAGGGAATGCATCAACCTTGACTTCTACTCCTTTCAAGGCACCAATCACATGGACCTCCTTGTTATACATAGCATAGAAGCTCCCAAAAGAAGTGTCCACTTCCATTCCTAATCCCTTCATCAGTACATATGAAATTACACTTGCTACAGAACCAGAATCTATCATGCAATTTTTCACAAGCTTGTTGTTTATGAGCATGGTCACATAAAAGGGATCAATCTGTGAGGGCTCTCTAGTAATTACATTTCTTGCATATATGATAGGGGAATTTTTGTCAGAGTTATTCCTCTTTTCTTTATTTTCCTTTTTATTATCACATAGGATATCTGCAATCCTTGTCAACAATGACAAGGCTACCTCTCTACGTTCCCTAATCTTTAACATCTCTATTAAAGGAACTAAAACTTTCATTTGGGTAAGAGCATGTTTAATATTGAATGCAGGTAATTTTGATGCAGTATCAATAATGTTCTTACCTTTGCTTCCCTTGTCAAACAAAGCTTGCTTCGCAGACTTTACCTCCTTCTCTCCCTGAGAAGAAGAGGATTCTCCTTGTTTAAGACTTTCTTTCTTGTCTTTTCTTTACTAGGAGTACTATCAGCAACCTTGGAGGCATTTTCTTTAATAAACACAGACCTTGGCTTACCTTGATCTGGCTCCACCTTCTTATTTCTCAGGTTATAAGCACCCATATCTTGGTTAATTGCTACCACAGTAAGTGATCTCTTTTCTTCTTCACTAGGCAGTCTAAAATGGGGATATTTCTTTTGATCACCCATAACATTTATAGTGTTATGTAGCACAACATCAGCATAATCATCTGAATAAAAAAAACCTACTATTGGTACCCTAGGTACTCTTTTCTACGAATGTCCACATCTGCAACCGGTTCTTCTTCATCAATAAAGCACATGTCATTAGTCCTCTTAATAGTGAACATGTTGACAACCGGGTCTTCTTGTTCTAGATTCTCTGGTTCACTTGCATCATCCATTTGTTCTGCTAATGCTTGGGCAACAATACATTGGAAGGAGGAATGAGGCATGTTGTAAGCAACACACCAAGGAGTATTCTCTAGATTGTGGGCATTGTTCCTTTTCAAAGGATGAGGGGTCTACCTATTCTTTTGGTTCTCTTGGTTTTCAGGAATAGGCTTGCCATCTTTCCAATTTGTTTTATAAGGTATATCACGTGAATTTGGAAATATGTCATTCTTTTGATACTAATGCCTATTGTCATAAGACCCTCTATCATTTTTCTCAATATTTGCAATAAGGTCTTTTACCACATGCATCATCTTGTCAACCTTATCTTCTTCCTTGTTTGGGCCACTTGCTTGGCCTTTCGTGTCTTTCCACAACCTTCCATCTTCTCTTTTGAACATATTCCCAGATGCTTTTATATTAATTTCAATATTGATGGCCATTTTGAAAGCCTCCCTCAAGGTTCGTGAATTTTTATCCCTCAAAAGATATGATATCTTTCCATCTACTACATTGAAATAGGTTGTTAAAAACACTTCTTCATCTAATCTCAAGACCTGAAATAAATTGTTCATAGCCTTTTGAAACCTATTATTTAATTCTACCATACTCTCATTTGAAGATATTATTAAACTCATTTAACATAAAACTTGAGTTAACATGTTCACCATACTGCTCCTTAAAACATTTGAAAAATTCATCCCAAGATGCTATACTATTTTCAGGCAATCCTCTATACTAGTTTGTAGCATTGTCATGCATAGATTGAACAAACAATTTCATCACTATATCTTCATTCTCAATCTCAAAGTCATTCATTTTGTCAATGAAGGTTTTAAGGTGATTGTTAGGAATAACAATCCACAATACAACTGAGAGGGGGGGGTGTGAATCGGTTGTGTAACAAAATATTAAACTTTAAACTTTAAGCTCATCAATATCAGAAACAATGAATACCAACACGATAACACAATATTTTGGTTTCGGGGAAACCCTGTTAAAGGTAAAAACCCCGATGGGAATTAGCACCCACAAATGATGTACTGAGAGTATAGTAATCCTTGTTAGAAGATATAGCCCTATTAGGAGCTTATTGAAACATTACAGTACATAGTCCTTGTTAGAGGACATACCCTGTTAGGAGTCAAGGAACAAAAGAGGGCTCACTGCCCAAAGAAGGTTAAATCCACCTTCAAAACTCACTATTTCGCAACAGGTGTATATGAAGAAATACACAATCTTTTGAACTATTTTCCAGCAACTGTCTTTGCTTGATCAGTTCCAATGAAGTCTACTAGTAAACCTCTGCTCTACATGCAGTAGACACAAGCTCACAGCTTTCACAACCTCTCTATATCACATATATTCCATCTATGTCTTTTCCAAAGAAAAGACTCTACATATATACCTTTTTACATTTTACCATGATCAGGTCGGCCCATGAGGCTTTCCTAATTTACAAATGATTACATAAACTCTTGCTAAGATACACACAGTATCTAGAACAAGTATACAATGATTACAATACAACAATTAAGGATTGACATCCTTAATTCATGCTTGCCAAACAAAACACATGCTTCCTTTCTAAATAAACCATTTCTAGAACACACACCATAGATGACATCACCAATCACTTCGTACCTTGCGCTGACCAATGAACATCCTTCAATACCCTGTCTTTCATCCTTCAAGATCGCATACCTTGAATCCAAGTCTTCTGAAAGATATACCAAAAACCCAAAGACTAACTTTGTCAATTATCATTGTCACAGTCCAGTGACCAGTCTTCATTAAACCATCTGTATCTCCCTCAATATCAAACATCTAAAGATGCGATCTCAAATATAAGATCACAACATTAATCTCAACTCTTGTCCAACTTCGTAGCATCTAAAACATCTGTACAGTGTCCGTACACTGTGATAACCAACATGGTCTTCTCTGAGAAAAATATGTTGACATCAGTGACAAAACACAAATGACAATAGTATGAATGCCCATTCAGTAATGTAGTGATTAAACATATTAAATGTCTTAATTACCTCTCCATGCATTAGCAATATCCAAAAATCTCCCCCTTTGGCATTGATGTCAACATATGGGAAAATCCATCCCAAGGTTTAATCAATCCAAAAGTGTTCTGAAACCATACAGTGCTCTCACAATAATTCTTCATACAGTCTCCCTAAGCAGTAGGGATTTTATCATAGCAAAACTCCCCCTTTGACAACAATGGAAAAGGGTGCCATGAGGCCTTGGCTGCCTTCACAAATAAACTTTCTTCCATGATCACTCCCCCTGAGGAGTAGATCCATGCATACAGTCCAGATAATGATAAGACTCTGAATACTTCTAGACTGATGCATTTCTGCATCAATTAGTTCTAACTAGGAGGGGCCTGAACCCCCAACATACCTCTGAGATATTCAAAGGTATCTTCTGGTAGTGGCTTTGTGAAGATGTTTGCAATCTGCTCTTTTGTACTGATATATTCTAATTTGATTTCCTTTTGTGCCACCTTGTCTCTCAAGAAGTGATACTTGATAGAAATATGTTTAGTTTTGGAATGCATCACCGAATTCTTTGACATGTTTACTGTACTAGTGTTATCACAATGGATAACCATAGGCTCTTCAAAAATTACTCCAATGTCTATCAACATTTGTTTCATCCAAATAATATGAGTGCAGTTTATAGCACCAGCAACATACTCTGATTCAGCAGTAGACTGTGCTATACAATCTTGTTTCTTGCTTAGCCAAGAAACCAACTTTTTCCCAAGGAAAAATGCACCGCCACTAGTACTTTTTATGTCATCAATATTTCCTACCTAATCAGCATCAGTATAAGCATGAAGTTAAAAGCTATCATTTCTGTCATACCATAAACCATAGTCTATGGTTCCTCTGAGATACCTCAGTATCCTTTTCACAATAGCTAGATGTGTCTCTTTGGGTTCTTCTTGATATCTAGCCACAATTCCAAAAGCATTAGCAATATCTGGTTTGGTGTGAGTCAAATATTGTAGCCCTCCAACCATTGATCTATACAAAGTCTGAAAAACACATTTTGATTCATCATCAATTGTTAGCTTGTTGCCAGTCCCCATAGGTGTTCCTACTGGTTTACAATCTTCCATTCCAAATTTCTTAAGCAATTATTTGAGATACTTGGTCTGAGAAATGACAATACCATTCTCATTCTGAGTTATTTGCAGTCCAAGAAAGAATTTCATTTCACCTAACATAGACATCTCAAATTTACTTTCCATCTCTTTAGAAAACTTCTTACATAGATCATCATTAACTCCAAAGATAATGTCATCCACAAATACTTCTACTATCAGGATTTCATCTTCAGTTGTTCTTAAATACAAATTATTGTCCGCATTACCTTTTTTAAATCCAAGCCCAAGTAGATACTTGTATAACCTTGCATACCAAGCCCTAGGAGCTTGCTTTAACCCATACATGTCTTTCTTCAATTTGCACACCATGTCTTTGTCTTCGCATAGAGGAAACCCATCTAGTTGTTCTATATATACTTCTTCAAGATCTCCATTCAGAAATGCAGATTTAACATCCATCTGATACACTTTGAAGTTTTTATGTGCAACATAAGATATGAATAATCTTACTACCTCTATTTTAGTAACAAGAGAAAATGTTTCTTCAAAGTCAATGCCTTCTTGTTGTGAGTATCCCTTACACACTAGTCTTGCTTTGTTCCTTACAACCGTTCCTTCTTCATCCATTTTATTTCTAAAGACCCATTTTGTTCCTATAATATTTTTATTTTTAGGTCTAGGAACCAATTCCCAAGTATTATTCTTCTTTATCTGATCCAATTCTTCTTTCATGGCATTTATCCAAGATTCATCTTTAAAGGCTTCATTTGTAGTTTTTGGCTCAACTTGAGAAATCAAACAAATTTCTTCTCTAGATTTTGATCTAGTTAGCACTCCCTGACTGGTATTTCCAATAATTTGATTTTCAGGATGGTTATTTTTTACATACCTTGGAGTTTTAGGAGTCTCAATAGTCTTTCTTGTATCAGCATCACAAGCCTCTTTTTCACTTTCTTCCTCAACAAGTTCTTCTTCTACAGTAGTAGCGGTTTCTTTCATTTTTGAAATCTAATTGCTATCATACATTCTTTCTTGTATCTGAAATTTCTCATATATCTTACATTGTTACTTTCAACCATCTTCCTTAATCTCAGATTGAAACATTTGTATGTCTTTCTTTTAACAGAGTAACCAAGGAAGATTCCTTCATCACTTCTAGCATCAAATTTCCTTATCTCATCATCCCTCTTGATATAACATTTGCTACCAAAAATTTTGAAATATTTTACAGTAAGAGTATGATCAAACCATAGTTCATAGGGAGTCTTACTTGTACCTTCTCTGATTTGAATTCTGTTTAATGTGTATACTATTGTTCCAACAAACTCTTTCCAATGTACATGAGACACATTTCCTTCAATCAACATTGTCCTGGCAACATCAAGTATAGTCCTGTTTCTTCGCTCTGCTATCCCATTCTATTGTGGAGTTCTAGGAGCAGATGTTTGTCTTTTTATCCCATGCTCTTCACAGTATGAATTGGATAAATCTGATGTAAACTCTCCACCTCTATCTAATCTTAGACACTTTATTTTCAATCCTGATTCATTCTCTACTTTTTCTTTAAACAACTTGAATTTATCAAATGGTTCTGATTTTTCTCTCAAATAAGTAACCCACATCATTCTAGAAAAGTCATCAGCAAAGAGTATAAAATACCTTTCACCATAGTATGAATTTGTTCTTGTAGGCCCACATAGATCCGTATGTACTAGATCTAGCTTTCCTTTTGATGTAAATGATTTGCTTTTATGACTGCTTCTAGTTTTCTTTCCCATAACACATTCTCTGCATATAGTGTTAGAAGGTTTCACAATCTTCGTTAGATCTCTTGCTGCATTAGCCATACTTGCCTTCACAATGTTATCAAAATTAACATGACAAAATCTTCTATGCCATAACCAACTATCATCTACCTTGACAACAAAACAAGAGGCTCTAGATGTGTTTAGTTCAAATACATTACCTCTAGATTTTGAACCGGTAGCAATGAGTTTTCCTTCCTTGCTTCTAATGAAGCATTTACCATTAACAAAACTTAACTGAAAATCTTTATCCATTAACTGTCTGACACTCAAAAAATTGTGTTTCAGTCCTTCAATAAGTAGTACATTGTCTGTATTAGTCTTTCCATCCAAAGTAATGGATCCTACTCCTATGATGGATTTTTGGAGATTGTACCCAAACCTTACAACACCTCCATCATAATTTACTAATTTAGAAAACTTGGTTCTTATCACCAGTCATGTGATGAGAACATCCACTGTCAATTATCCATTTAGTTTTCTTGTCAACATGAGATACTAAGGCTTTTTCTTCATGAATTGGTTCATCTTTAATAGCAACAAATCCAATCTCTTTATTGTCTAAATCATCATCATTAGAGATTCCTTCACTAGCATAATAACATTCTTTGTCTCTTCTAATCTTTGCATAATCAGGTTTGTATTTAGAAACTCTTGTAGGACATCTAGATGCATAATGACCTACTTTATTGCATGAAAAATATTTCAAGGGTAACTTGCCTTCAGATTTTCCCTTACCTCTTTTTTCTCTTCTAGCAATCAATGCAACAAGTTCTTCCATCTTTCTTTCTTCTTCCATTATCTTTTCCCAATTCCCCAACATACTCACCAAGCTCTTCTTTTCTTGTGCTCGGAAGTGTGGATACTTTCTTGTGTGCGGATGCCCTAAATGCAAATTCAACTTTTGGTGCAACTTCTCCCAATTCTGCAGCTTAAAAAGTAGTTAACTTTGCAGTCAACATCTCTTTGCTAAAGTTTGGAGTCAGGGGAATAGTTTCTTGAATAGACATTGCCTTGAATTTGTATATAGGAGTCAATGATATGAGGATCTTCATAATAACTTCCTCTTCATCATAAGTACCTCCACAATTTCTGATTCCAACAACTGCTTCTGTGACCCTTTGAACATAGGCTCTAATGCTTTCATCCTCATTTATTTGTAGCTTTTCCATCTTTGTTTTCCAGTTTTGTAACTTTTCCTGCTTGGTATATTTGTCCCCTTGATATAATGCTTCTAATCTAGTCTAGATTTCATGTGCCGAATCTAAGTCTTTAACTTCACCTTCAGATAGTGTGCTGATCAGTGCTTCTCTCGTGATAATGTTATATGAAAATAACTTCTTTTCATCATCAGTAGCAGATGGCAAAACATTTTCAGTCTTTAGGGCTGTCTTCTTCTTTGTAATCATCCAGTAATCTATGCCTCACAATAGGTGTGTTCACATCTTGTTCTTCCAACTGTCAAAGTTTTCAGGATCAAATTTAGGACCATCCTTCCTATAGAGTGCCATCCCCAAGATCACCTCAAGCTGTTAAGCTTTCTCTCTGAGGACCACAAGCTTTGATACCAATTGTTAGGAATAACAATCCACAATACAACTGAGAGGGGGGGTGAATCAGTTGTATAACATAATATTAAACTTTAAACTTTAAGCTCATCAATATTAGAAATAATGAATACCAACACAATTACACAATATTTTGGTTTCGGGGAAACCCTGTTAAAGGTAAAAACCCCGGTGGGAATTAGCACGCACAAATGATGTACTGAGAGTATAGTAATCCTTGTTAGAAGATATAGCCCTGTTAGGAGCTTATTGAAACATTATAGTACATAGTCCTTGTTAGAAGACATACCCTGTTAGGAGTCAAGGAACAAAAGAGGGCTCACTACCCAAAGAAGGTTAAATCTGTTAACCGCTAGGGTTGCCGTTGCACCAAAAGATCAACCTGTTAATGCTCAATACAACCACTAGAATTATAGAAGGCACATGAGGTAGTTAAGCCATGTCATGAACCCTACAAGGGATGCTAACCCATTGCCAACAATCCCCCTCCCAGTGTCACTCGCCGTGGCCTGCATGGATTCAAACTTGTGACCAAGCTCTGATACCACTTGTTAACCGCTAGGTTTGCCGTTGCACCAAAAGATTGACCTGTTAATGCTCGATACAACTACTAGACTTATAGAAGACACAAGAGGTGGTTAAGCCATGTCACGAACCTTGTGAGGGACGCTAACCCACTGCCAACAAAATCCACCTTCAGAACTCACTAGTTCAAAATAGGTGTATATGAAGAAATACACAATATTTTGAACTGTTTTCCAACAACTGTCTTTGCTTGATCAGTTCCAATGAAGTCCACCAGTAAACCTCTGCTCTACATGCAACAGACACAAGCTCGCAACTTTCACAACCTCTCTATATCACATATATTCCATCCATGTCTTTTCCAAAGACAAGACTATACATATATACCTTTTTACATTTTACCATGATCAGGTCGGCCCATGAGGCTTTCCTAATTTGCAAATGATTACATAAAATCTTTCTAAGATACACATGGTATCTAGAACAAGTATACAATGATTACAATCCAATAATTAAGGACCGACATCCTTAATTCATGCTTTCCAAACAAAACACATGCTTCCTTTCTAAATAAACCATCTCCAGAACACACACCATAGATGATGTCACCAATCACTCTGTACCTTACGCTGACCAATGAACATCCTTCAGTACCTTGTCTTTCATCCTTCAAGCTTGCATACCTTGAATCCAAGTCTTTTGAAAGATATACCAAAAACCCAGAGACTAACTCTGTCAATTCTCACTGTCATAGTCCAGTGACCAGTCTTCATTAAACCATCTATATCTCTCTCAATATCAAACATCTAAAGATGCAATCTCAGATATAATATCACAACATCCATCTCAACTCTTGTCCAACTTCACAGCATCTGAAACATTAGTACAATGTTTGTACACTGTGATAACCAACCCGGTCTTCTCTTAGAAACATATGTTGACATCAGTGACAAAACACAAATGACAATAGTATGAATGCCCATTCAGTAACGTAGTGATTAAACATATTAAATGTCTTAATCACCTCTCCATGCATTATCAATATCCAACAATCTTCACAAGTAATAGTATTATTTGCACTAAACTTAGGGATCTTGTCTCTTACCTCATTTGGGATGACATTTGGTTGGCCAAGAATACCATAAAAAAGAATGGATGGTATCTATCCAAATGGATAGGTCTTCTTTGAAAATTTGCACTAGCATGAGTTCCATTGGATCCAATTGCAACATTTTGATTTCTCGCATTTCTAACTGCACCACCAGCAGGGTGAGCAGTAGAAATTGGAGTTGGGACGGAGGCCTAAAAATTATGGCTAATAACATTAGTTATCACACTTTGAACCAGACCCATGGCTTGGGGGCCTTGACTAGGGCCAGCTCCTTGTGACTTTGATATCATTCCAGTTGAAATTTGTGTTGCATTGGTTACTGTAGAATCATTCACAGAATGATTTAAGAAGGCTATTTTCTTCTTTATCTCTACACCTGTAGCTTCTAGTTTAGCCTTCTCCAACTGTTTGGCAAGGTCCTCTTTAGCTTTCCTAGATATTTCCAGTTCTAAATCCAGTTGTGACATTCCACTAAGGACATTATCCTTAGACTTTGGCTCTTCAATATGGATACCAGACACCTTTTTTTTTCCTTTCTCTTGAAGAGTCGTATTTGCCTTATGTTGCAAATCAATAACATTCTATTGAACCTTGGCAGACCTTTCAACTTCCCAATCTTGTAACTGTCTTAAAACAGGGCCTTCCCCCTCAAACTCATTTTCCTTTATCCAAGATTCACCTTACTGTGATTTCTTTCTCAGTACATTCATATCCCCAAAGACCTCTTTATCTAGACCTTTTTTACTTTTTATTTAAGGCTTTTTGATTTGCCTCATGTTGTGTAGTGACTATCAAGAGTCTCTCCCTTTCAAGAAATAACTCACAAACTTCTTTCTCTCTTTCTTTTTTCTTATTTTGCATATCTAGCCTTTGTTCTCTTTCCCTTCTTCTCAAAGCCAATACCTCTTCTTTGAGAACATCAACATCATACTAAGTTGAATCAGAGCTCTCAGTGTCATTTAGATCAATTAAATCATGAAGTCCATGGTTACCTACTGGGTAACAAGGTTGATCCACTAGATTTGGGGATGCCCCACTTCAGTTTGACATACTGTTACATGCATGACTTTGACTCATTAGTCTATTAGTGTCAATACTCCTATATTGGATATGAGTGACACCCTTACTTTGAGGCCTATTTTTAGGAGTATCAAACATATGATTCAACAAAGGCTAACTGTCTGATTCAGAACTAGTAGAAGAGGATGAGGATTTCTCAGGTACTGGGGTCAATTTGTTATTCTTTTCATCCAGGACACACCATGACCTGACTCAACTCGACTTGACCAATCTCTCCTACTATTTCTAGGAAGTCCACTTTCTATAACAACCTCAGGATGTTTCTTTAGGTAAGACCTTGTGTTCTTTTGGGGTTTCATTATGAACTAATAGACACAAATATATGGTATTAAAACCTTGACACTGGTATGATAAATAAATGTAGATTTGCCACCCAGAACAAATCTGGGGAAATACAATTAGAAAAATGGAACACCAGAGATTCAAAGATAGGTTCAACAATACTTTGTTATGTCTCCATCCCTAGCAGAGTTGCCAATTTTGTTGGATCTTTTTCTTTTAGACTCCTATATGAAAAGTAATGCATGTGACTCTCTGTAACCCAACTCCCAATCTACCAGGAAAAGACCAACTTATTGAGGATAAAGATCCTCCTTTAGTTTGACCTCCACAGACTTAGGAAGGTGTACCTTCTTGATTTACCATTTCCTAGTAAACCATACAGTGGATATGTGTCTTCTTAACACATATTTTGTACATTTATCATGCAAAACTTGTAAATAAAAGATTTAAGTTGATTTTAAATATTTTTCTGTCTTATGACCAGTGCTAAAATCCTAGGGCACAAAGTCTAGATGAATATAAATCCACTAAAAAATATCAATGAAAAAATCTCAAAATCCATGAAAGACATCCATGCCTTACATAGAACTTTCAACAGTTCATTGCAAGCTCATTAGATTTATAAAACCTCCCTAAAACCCTCTGAAATAATCTCAAGGGCTTATACTTTTCTTGAAAGCAGCCTGCAACTATTTCACAATCTACCTTATAGATTGATGAACATGAAATGCCTTAGAATCCTAGTTCATAAGAAATCAAAAGAAACATATAAAAATAATCAGCTATTGAAAAGGGGCTTACAATTTTATTTTCATTAATACATCAAGCTTCATTACATTCAAGAAGAACTGAGTACCTTCAACAAATAGCAAAAGGTCTCAAACCAGGGTTATATGTTTTCTATGTTAATTTTCTAGCTAGTTTTTTCAACCCTTTTAAATGATCTTGGGAATCATTTTATAGAACAAGGATTGCAACAAGCTTCATATCATTTAGGGCAAGGTCAGTTGTCAACCACCACAACAACTTGTGACAACATGAAGTAATTACATAAGGGATGGTTGGAAAGCCCAGAGATATCAGAACCCAATCTGATTTACATTTTAGGCATAACCCTAGTAGGCGAACTGCAAGGACATGATTTGTATCATCAAATAGCGTCTCATCCTCAAATTCTCAATTAATGGTAGGAATATCTCACCTACCTCTATGCACCATAATCTCCTTCCAAAAGAATGTCCCTTCAACATCTAATTTTAGTCACGATCAAAGAAAAAAATATGATCTGATCGAATGCCACATCTTCATTCATTAATTTCTATTTGTAATTATGTCCTTTTATTTCTACAAAATCAGATCGGATTAGGTAAAAAATATGATTTGCATGGCTTGCCAATTCCATTTTGTGCCATCAAAATTCTAAACTACAACCCCAACAGGTAAAAACAAAATTTAAAATAGAGTCATTGATCAAAACCCTTCCTGACACATTGTGCAGTTCACAAACAGTCAACAAATCGATGAACTCCACATCAGTCCACATGGAAAAAGAAATGGACCAATCAGAAAGCAACAACTAATTCCACATGGTTCTTGGGATCCACTCTTTTTCTACTTCATCAAACTAGACATGCTTCACTCAGGCGCGATGCTTTGAGAGGTATCCTTCTTGCAGGTTTTGATCGTGGGAATATGCCTATTGTTCGATCAAAATTGATCTTTCCTTTCTTTACCACCTTTCAACCTGAGCTAAGTGATGTCACCCTGGACACGTGTCACCAAGGTGTGATGCCTTGATCATTATTCAGCAAGCAACTTTTCATCCTAGGAAAATGCCTACTGTCTGATCAAAACCGATCTGATGATACTTTATCACCTTCTTTATCAGTCCCACAATCTTAGGGCAGACACACATCACTTAGGCATGATCCCGTGAAGATTAAAAGGGTATGAAACTTCGGTTAGCAATATCACACTCATTTTTGGATCAAATCTGATCTAACCGATATCTATCTTTTGCTTTAGCCCTGACAAGGTCCCACCATCTGCTACGTGTCACCAAGGTGTGATGCCTTGAAGGCTAAACTCTGCACATCTTTCGATCATGAGATTATGTGCACCGTTAGATTGAATGGATCTGTCTAGCTTTAAAACATGACATAGACTATTAGACTTAGGAAAAATTAAATCAAGGGTCCCACTAGGAAAAAAAACTTAATGAAAATTGGCCCCTTTTGACGATAACTTAAAGCACATGCTTTAAAACCAACTTAAGTGACTCCCAAAAAGGTAATGAAGAAATATAAAACTAAGGGAGACTTAGGTTTTAAAACAAGAAAAACTTAGGGCTTGGGTAAATTAAAACCTAGGGTTTTCATAATAGGATTTGAAGGTGGGAAGGTTTTTAAAAACAAACGAATACTTCCAAAAAAAAATTTAAAACTAGAACCAGGACATGAAACAACAAAAATTTGGATCAAAACAAGCTATGCTATGTTTCTTATTTCCTAGCTAGATCTTTGAGAAACATTATCTGCAAAATTCTACATTGTCGAGTACTCTCTGAGTCTAAATATACGAACTATGATTTAGAAGAAAATGTAATGATTTTGAAATTCTTTTTACTTATGCTTTCCATTCTACGATGTAGACAATCTCTACGTATGCTCTCTTAGAAATTTATCCTCTTTTTGATAGCTTCATTTTGGCCACTATTCCTAGAGGATACCATTAGAAGTGATTTAGTTGGGTTTGGAGAAAAAATTAATGGTTTTGAAATGGCTTCCAATACCTACTTACAAATTCATTCTCTATTTGTTAGCTTTGTCGAATCATTGAGCCCGTATTTGACATTGTTTGAAATGATATTGTTATTGGAGGAGAGCTCAATGATTTATTTCATTCTCATGTTTTTAGGTGAAGTTTCCCTTGGTTTGATTGTGTTGCTACAACAAGAATACCATCCCAACCTATGAAATTTAGGTTAAGCAGACTTTCAACAGGGTTGTGGTTCTATGGTGAACTGACAAGGGTTCAAACCAATCTAGTGAGGCATGCTCGTATGAATTTCTTGCACAAGGAACAATTTAAACTATGGGCAAGTTTGAGGTTCACTACTTAGTGTGTTGGTTAAGTGGTGGTATTTTTGTTGTCCCCATCCAAGTTTAAACCTTTGTTGGGCCATTGTGATCACGAGCTTGTGCCTTCACTGATCCACTGTGATCATGGGTTCGGGTCTCAACTTTATAGTAAGGGGACGAGGTCTCCCATTTATGACCTCACAAATTCGTACCTCCAAGTCAAAAGTATTTCATGTGGAGTCAAAGGACATGTCATGTCAGTGTCATTGGTCACCTTATAAATTTTACTAAATATTTATTAAAAAAAACACACTCTCAACCGAACTTGATGACATGTGAATAGAATGGGTTGAGTCAATGTACAAGTTCTTTGGAGTATAATAGCATGTGATGAAATGTATATCAAATTAAGATGTGAATAAATGAATGAGGTGTGTTGATTCCTGGGGAATGAGGTAAACTCACCCAAATGACTTAGATGGCACATTTGGGAGTAACAAAGATAAGGCTATCTACAAATTGGGTTTGCAATGTAGATATCTCTCAGTATATTAGCCTATATACTATAGCAATAGTGTCACCTCTTTCTTTGTTTCTTTTAAATCCTAAACCAATAGGATGTCTCTGCAGGTAGAACCTCATGTTTTGCTACTATGTCCCTAAGATCAAGAATTTTATCAAATATTTCATGGGCCCTTTGTGCGTCTCCATAATTTGTATCATTCTTAAACTAGGTATATTATTATCATATGTGGATCTTTCACGTTCAATGCTGAAACATTCAGATTTACATGAATATTACAATAATCTAACATCCTCAATTACGAGGAAGTAAAAGCATATAAATTTATAAGATTCTCAACATTGTAATGGACTCAAATAGGATATCATTACTTGATTAGTAGAGCCAAAGTAGGAAATGACCTCATTCTATAATCTTAGAGGAAGGTATTTGAGCCTAGCTGCAAAGTATTATTCGTTTGGAAGTTTCAATTATTTTTGTAGTGCTCCCAAATGGATCTTAGAGTTTAGTAATGAAATCAATGCAAGGATCATCAGGTGCCCTCACCAAGATTCCATCCATCATTTGTCCTAGCTGCCAAAAATTTAAATTTTTAATGCGAATTACTTTGTCTTTGTAATAAAAGATAAGAGACAAATGTGTTCTCAAAGTAAAAGATTGTAAATACCATGCAATGGAGCATGCGACCAATATAGGAGAGAAGTTCATAAAGTTGGTGGAAATCTATCCTTCAATTTTTTACTATAAACTTAAGATTTGTGAAAATATTATTTTAGTTTTGTGTTTTTTTAAAAATATTGAGGGATTCTATTTTAGCTCATGATTATTTCTTTTCTTCCATAAGAAAAAATCATCCCATGGAAAGACATAAGGAACCTTATTTAGCTAATCATGATATCCAGTCATGGATATCATCTTTGCAAAGAGTCTTGTACATAATTATGAGAAATCTATATATTATCATTTTTATGGATTTAAGGAAGTAAATTTTTTAAATTAGTGGTTAAGTTTAAGATATATAGGTATTAAAAAAAAAATTGAGATAGAGGTGTTTGTTAGCTATTCAAAAGTGTATGGAGAATATGTGGTACATTTTTATTAGTTGTGCTCAATCGAAAGATCCATGCATAGCAGTTTTTGAGTCCATATGGATGCACCTTGATTAAATATTATGGTATTTTTAATGTACTTAATGCTTTCAATTTAATTTTTGAATATCCTTACTTCCTTTATTATTTATTACATTTTCCAATAATAGAGGCAATTGGTTAGTTTCAAGTGCAACTCTCATATGTAGAGTACACACTTTAAATTAACATTTTCAAGTTTTTGACATAACATTACCTTATATAGGTTACATGAGAAAATCTCTCGAGAGATGCAAGTTTCCATAGGATATGCATTATCTTCCAAGTTGGTTATTGATCTATTCTTTTTATGAATGGATGTGTATATTACCATTTTTTTTGATCTGTAATAGGTAGTATATATTTATTAAAAAGTTGAGAAATTTACAAAGAGGCATCCTTTAGCCTTGACCATCATTAAAACATCCATTTTTAACAACAAACCATACCCCTCCTAACAAAAAACACCATAGCAGTACTTGACTACTCCTAAAAACCAACCCAAAATTTAGGAGTGACTTGTCTCCATATCATCAGCATTACAAACCTTAACGTAAGTGTATATTACCATCTAAAAAAAATAGTATACAATTAATTAAAAAAGTGGGTGGGTATAAAATCACACCCCAATAGTCCATACGAGGCTAGAGCCTTGATTAAAAGAATATAAATAATTTCTTGGTGACAACAACAATAATGGAAGGGAGAGGCAAAGGGTCTTGATTATTCATCTTACCATGTGTAATAGTGAAGTCCATAGTGCCCATTAGAGAGTCCCACCCCTCATTATGTTTTTCTTTAATTTGATCATCACAACAAAAAAATAGCCAGTGTTAGGTGAGGAAACTTGTTGAAGTCATATTAGTTGGAAACAACACTATCTAAGACCACCTAAGAATCCCCCCAAAAAGGCCACCTAGGAGCTCCACTTGGAGGAGGCTTAAGTTCTTATGTACTCATGTGAGCACAATCCCTTTGGTTAGTTGAGGAAGAACCCTGCAATCGAGCAACTTGGTTTCCATGTGCCAAGAGATTCTTGCCTCCTTAGCACCTCTGAGGAGGCAAGTGACCTTGAGAGGAGGAGGGAGAGAGAGGAAATCAAGCCATGATACATGATTCATTTCCCTAATGGTCAATAAATTCTTGAAGGTGATTTACTTTCATGGAAAATTTGTCAATTTGCACCTTGGATTTGTAATAACACATTAGAACAAATCATTGCTTTAGAAAAAATGAAACATTTTGGTTAACAAAGTAAAGAGGAAAAAATGTATAATTTCTATCTTTCCATATGGTGAAGACAATCTCCACCTTGAAATCATGTTATATTTGATTGAACTTATGTGGGACACAAGACCAATCTCCCAAAATAACTATGTGCTACAAAAAAGTTTTGTCTGAAAAAAGAAAAATCCAACTCCAAAGTTTTTGGGATGGGGAATTTTTTTATAAAGATTACTTTAATTTACCATAAAAAAGGCAACAAGGGTCTTGAATTCCCATGTGAACTAATTGTGGCTCCACTAGTAAGCCTTATAAAAGAATACACTAGGTGAAGTGGGTTGATTTGGGTTAAAAATAAGTAGTCCAATTTTTTTTTTAACCAAATTGAAAATGCCATCTTTGGTTTAAAATGGGCACCATGGAAAAATATGAAGAAAGCCAATGATATCCAAGACGAGGCTTGTAATCACAAAGTGCAGCGTTTGGACACTACTTCCAATCTTTCCACCAATGTTTGTAAGACTGAAAGCCAATTTTGTGAACCATATAATATAGAATAGCCCCTATAGTAGTTTTAGAAGTTTCATGGTCCTAATTAGAAAGGATAAACTTAGCTTTGTTCTCATTTCATGACATGGGACTCTAGAAGTTTTAGAGAATAAATCTCATGGGCATTGGATATTTTTCTTGTGAGATGCAATGACTTTACCCATAAAAAATGAGCCAATAGATGATTTTGATACTTTAAAAGAGGATACTAACAAATATTTTGTTGGTCAATGGAAATGCCATCCTGGAGGCCAAAATCATTCTAGAAAAGCTAAGGTTTAACTATCTCCCAAGCTTTATGTTTCTCCATATAAGTACCCTCAAATGTGAACAACATCCTTCATGGTGAGAAGGGCTTAAAATCTAATCCACTTCTCGACAAGTTGATTGTGTGTATAGCTTGAGGAAATACAATACTGAAGGAATTTCTAGGCTTCATTTTTAGTGAGAACACAAATTATCCATTTGACACAAAGATCCAACCCTTTTTGGTAAGTACATAACAACCGTAAACCTTTAGATTCACAAAGGAGACAATAAAAGTCTCAAGTGACTTGATGAAAACTATTTAGATTGTCAAATGAGGCCTATAGAAAGTCTTAGGGAAGATTCTTTGATTTCATGTAAGAAGATTTTGAAGGATCCTAACATGAGGATCAATGCACGAGTGGTTGAAAATATTTTTTTAGCAAACTTGAAATTTCTTTTCCAAAGGGATTCATGATCTCTATTCTAGAAAATATTGGTTACCATAAGGAAATTGGAGAAGCCTAGAATGTAAAGGTAATGCCTAGAAATAACATTTCACCAAGCCCCCTTAATCATAATTCTTGTTGAAGTCTCCCGTTGCCGATAGTTTTGTCGATAGAATGGCTCCCGCTGCCATTGCTAGGGTTCTTGGTGCTATTGTCGTTGATGATGTCTCTACAAATCTTGTCTTTTCCATCGCTATAGATTCTTCCCCTTTGTCCTCCCTTGATCCCTATTCTGGCACATCCCTACCTTTTGGTAGTGGCTCTATTGGGGTTGGGTTTCTAGGTTATGTGGCTACGTCTCTAGGAAATTCTGGGTCATCTGTTCCATTGGAGGTGGTGCCCGCTCCCTCTCTCGTGCCTCCCACATTGGATCATTTGGGATTTTTTTAGTCTAATGGTGGTGGAGCAGTTGCTTCCATTCGTCAGGCTTTAGAGGTGATTGTTGATTCAAAGGGGTCCTTGGGAGTGGTGGGAGCCCCTCCAATGATGGTGTGGTAGTTGGGGGGAAGTCTCAAGTGGTTTTTACTGAGTCCTCTTCTATCTCTAGGGATACTTTGTTGATGAAGTTGGGTGCTGAGCATGGGTTTGTCCCAGTCTCAAATACTATCTCCATTGTGTTGGATAAAGATATAGATAAGGAAATAAATCATAACATTTCTATTTTCTATTCCCATGCTTTGATATGTTGGTTTAGGGGATTCTGGCCTAGTCTTCCGAATCTACATGAATGGATCTCTTGACACTGGGAGCCTCTCCTTGCTAGTACTGTGCATATTTACCCTATGGCTAAGAGGTTTTTTATTTCAAAATTTGAAGAAATTGACGACAAAAATAAAATTCTTTGTGATCATTTCTTTAGCTGGGAGGATCACTTTATGCTTATGGTAAAACCTTAACATCTTGATTTTAACCCTTCATCTGATTCTTTCATCAAGATTCCTATTTGGGTTCATCTTCCTTATCTCCCCCTTCATTTATGGGTTGATTCTCTTTTTGAGGGGGTTGGTAATGCTATAGGGGATTTTTGATGGTGGATGAAGATTCTTTTGATATTTTTCATTCTACATTTTCTCGTATTCTTGTTGATATTGATTCTTCTAAGGGGCTTCCTACAAAGATTGTTATCAATTCCTCTAAAGGAAGTTGGACTCAAACCTTGGATTATGAAGGGATTCCTTTCAAATGTAGAAGATGTTTTAAAACCGGGCATATGGCCTCTCAGTGTGGATTGGGGAAAAATAAATTCGCCGTCTCTTGGTGGAATGGTGCTTCTTCTCAACACTACACAATTGAGAAGAAACCTATTTCTCAAAATATTTTCTCCTAGGTGGTTGTGGAAGTCCCTCTTTTTGCTCCCTCTCCTTTAGCGGCTCTATTTTTTGATGACGGGGTTACAAAGGTTCTTGTGCATCCGCCAATTTTTGATATTGCTTCTTCAGATGTACCATCCCCTAGTTTTATTGTTGAGGTAGGGTCTTCGTCACTCGCTTCTCCTGTGACAAGTGGATGTAGGAATTTGGTGACTACACCCTTTTTTAGTGCTTTGACTGTGGTTTCAGTGTCGGTGGGTGCATCTGGTTTATTATCACAGGCTGAGGATTTCTCTCAATTTGGATTTTTGGATTGGCTAGAAGTTGTTGCCAAGGTGGAAGAGGGTTGGACTACTGTTAAAGGAAAGAAACACAAGAATTCTTCACCTTCTTTTGATATGACTCTTCGCTCCCATAAGTGTTGGGCTAAGAGTTATTCTTTTGTGACCTTCTTTGAGCTCTTGTTCTCGGGTTTTCCGGAGATTCATGTTTTATTTCAAGTGACAACAATTATATTTTTATTATTTTATGCTAGCATGCTGGTTGTTGGTCTTCTGGGCTCTTCTGTTTGGAGTTGTTTCCAAAAGTGTTTCATGTTGTTGATGTTTATTGTTTACATCTTGATTCTTTCTATAAAGGGTTTCAGGGCCCTTTCAAAACCTATTTTTTTCTTAATCCAAAATATTTCACCAAGCCCAATCCATTCCTAACCGAAGGTGTGAAGCCAAGTAGGAAAAGGAGAAATTATTATCAATACCATTGAGTCTTATGCCATTAAAACAACTAAGCCAAAAGCCCAATAAAAGGTGTCCACACACTTGAGGGAATTCTTGATATTTTATCCTCTTTAATGAGAGGGAGGAAAGACTCATCAATAAAATGGCCACTAACAAGATGGGATGATGAACTAGGAAAAGTAATGCCTCTAGAAATAGGTACATGGAGTTGAGGGCTAGAGAGTGTTGGATTAATTATGGATAGATAAGTACTGAGAGGGGAGGGGTGAATCAGTACTCTAAAAATTTTTATGTACTCTTCTAACCATTCATCAAATAGAAAACTTTGCATACATCAACATAAAAACATATAAATCAAAATCATAGAACACAACTCATAACACCATGATTTTGGTATCACATAAATCCTTGGTCAAAGGAAAAAACTGTGGTGGGGATGACACCCACAGTACTTCACTAATGTAGTAAATTTTTTTCTCGATTAGAGCTACAAAGTTTAGCTATTTCTGATAGCTTACCTTGTTAAGAGTATTTACCCTGTTAATAGTATAAAGAATTATCCAGTCTACCTTGCTAAATGATTTTACAACTCTAATCTAAGAGGTGTACCATGTTAAAGGATTTATAATTTAAGATTGTTAGGTCCATTCAGTTAAGAGATTTTATAATTTTGATTATATGATAAATCAATACATATGCTTATCAGACTCAATATGCTCAATATAAATTTACCTCACTTTGTATTTCATTCACAATTCAACTTTAGTACTCGGTAACTTCAACTTTGTATCACATTCACAACTCTTCTCTAACTGCTCTGTTACTCGGTTGCTTCTCTTCTCATCACCTTCAAACTTAACTTTTATTGATCATCACTTGCTCTTTGTAATTTCTCCTTCACTTGTATTTTGATCTTCACATATTGATATTTTATATTCGATCTTGAAGCGATGGAAACATTCTAGAATCTTCTCCTTAAGCAGTGCTACCAAATGGTTACATCTCCAATGCATATATTACATTTAATTTTCATTGGCGGATCTTACCTTGTAATCATGCACAATCATCATATTTAAATATCCAATGCATTATCAAACAATCTCCTTGAGATTTGTAAAATATTTTATGCTCGGTGTCTAGATTCAATGTATCTAATAGATTCTATTATGTCAACTTGTGTTGCTCGGTAACATGTTTTGTTCTTCTCGGTAACATGTGTACTCTTGGCTTGGTAACTATTGTAACTCGGTAATTGCTCAGTGCTTTTTCTGCCTTGCTCGGTGCTTTTTCCTTATGTTCATTTTACCAAAATTGTCTTTTCCTTACTTCCCTTTACCGACTAGCTTATTTGCTTTACCAACTTGATTATCCTTCTTTAATGAATGAATTTGACAATCATTATGACTTTATCAAAACTAATGACAACAAAATAACTCTATAGAAGTATCAATCTCCCCCCTTGGCAGTAGTTTGGCATCTTTGAACTAAAAACTTCAAAGTCATCAAAATTTTATCATTAAAAATTTGACCATGTATGAACTTCTCAGTAAAGTCTCCATAACTCATTAAATTTCCATTATCTATTTATCCCCCTATGGCAATACTTCTTATATACATATCCATATATCTATTTATCTCCTTTACATATAATCCCCCTTTTTTGACAAAAATGCAAAAAAAAAAATTACTTACTATTATCCGGTGGAGGGATCTTATCAAAAATGGATTTATACCTCTGCTATGCATATGCCAGTGATGTCTTCCATGATTCTTTAAGTTTCTATGACACTATAATCTGTTCACTTATATCAGCTGCAAGACTTATCATGCTATCCATAGCACTGTGTTGGCGAACAGATTTGTTCTCTTATACTCTGATATGTATCCTCCGACTCTATGCCTCTGAAAACAAATCATTTACACAACAGTTGGGTAAGCATTTACTTTGCTTCCCTCTGAATTTTGCAAAAAGGTACAGCTCCCTTTATAAGATATTCAATGAATGGAAAAAGTAATTTTAACATACAAGCTTTTAACTGAAAAGCAGTAAAAGGACTCTCAACCGTTCCTAGACGGATGAGGTAGAACAACAAAAACTTGTAAAACCAATAGATGGAACAGAAGACTACCTTGCGAAAGAAAAATAAGCTTCAGCGGCCATTCAGAGAAATTTAGACTAACTAACAAAAATGCATCTACAGAAAAACTATAACTCAGAGAACTATAATAAATGACTGAAACTGAATAGCACATACACAAGATCGATATATAATTCCCAAGGTAGAACATATATATTTCACTATTTGATTCAAAGATCAAAATATTTTCATGCACAAGTATTCAGGTAAGACTGGCCCAAAGTCCAGTTATCATCAGTCATTCAAACTGCTGCAAAAAACAAAAAAAAATGAAAAGAACTTGTACTACTGCTTCTATTCCCTTCTATATTTTTTTTAAATTCTAATCTATCCCCTTCCATTTCTTAAGCACCAGCTTAAATAGTTTAAACGGTCCGAGAAAGCCTCCCGAAAAACCTGGCTTCTCGGACCCCATTAAAACAAGAAACCGCTAACAGTTTAAAACCAGTTTCTAAAGAAGAGTTAAGGTAGAGTCAATTGAGTAAACAAAACTGAATTTGATTCAGTTTTCTTGAGCGTCCTTTGATGTGGCAACCTTTACAAGCTTCCAGGACCGGTAAACTCGGAGTAGCTCCTGAGTAGGCGGGGCGTGCAGGTTATTCAACGCGATCAACTTGGCATGCGTGGCATTTTTCTCCCATCTCATCTCCTGAATTTTCTCCGCTTGCTTTGGCAGTTGACCTCGGTTTAAGATAAGCATTGCTTCTATGTTGGCGGTCCTTGTGAGGTCATGAACCATCGGCGCTTCACTTTCCTTGAAAGCGTTCATTTCATCCACAAAGGACTTCACTAATGCATCAACTCCCTGGTCTGCATCTTCCAATTGTAGAATACCTGAGGGATTTACTATTTTAATGTCCTTCAGGGTGTCAGAGTGAATCTCCTTCACGACCTTTTCCATAACCCGTATCTGAAAAATGGCTGTCTCAAACAAAGTGTTCTTCCAGCTGAAGTTCTTCTTCAGGATGAACAGCATACATGGGTCGACTAGCTTCATGGGGTTCTCTGTCAGAAATTGCTTCACTCCATAATCTTCAATTTCTTGTACTCTTTTCATGATCTCTGAACAACTTTCAGCTTCACTTTCCCATATTGGGATCAATGTCTGAATTTCCCCCAAGAGCGCTTCGCCGTCTGTACGGGTGCTCACGAACTCTTTTATGAAAGCACTGCCTTCCACTATGATGCCATCTGTCCATGCCTTCATTACCTCTGTCCAAGTCCTCCCCTGCTGAACCTGCTTGAACAACCTCTGACTTTTCATCGAATTAGGGTCGAACCCCTGATGAGTCTGCGCTAGGGGTATTGCACTATTCTCAGCAAGCGAAGATAGGAATTCTGCCATGGTCGAAACTATCTGTTTCAACTCCCGCTTCTCTCTGCCGTCCTTCTGCGACTGTCCGAGCATACGATCGATAGAGAATTTGAAAATGTGATCACGGGAATCCCTGTTCAGTACTCCAAAATCCATCTTCGTTATCTCATAATCCTCGGGCTCAGGATCTTGGGTATTTCCCATAGATCTCACTGTAGCAATTTCAGCAGTGACTTTCCCAGTAGAAGGATCTGTTATTAGCCTCGCATCACTCTTCATCCTTTTAGCTTTCGGAGTACGAGCTGCGTACCTCGTCACTATTTCTTTAACTGGCATAGATAGAGGCTTGAAGCTTTTCCTTTTATTAACCGATTCCGTGAGCCAAGGTGGGATTGTGCTGGACACCATTCGATTGTCAGGGGTCTTGACAAGTGCATCTGCATTCTGAGATAGGTCTTGGCAGTGCGTGAGACCTTCCTGCATCTTCCCCTTATGATCGAGGGTGAAGGTGAGATCTTCATCATTGAGGTCACCGACGTCATCCAGATAACCAGGCTCCTCTGAGGCCATTTGGATTTTCTTCTCAGATCTCGTCCTTGGTCTTGACCTTGGCGCGGTTGGATGTTTTACCGGGGCCGTTTTCTCCTTCACTAGTATTTTCTTACCTGCATTTGATGACAAAAGAGATTTATTAGCAAGGGCTTGTGTTACACTCTTAATGGGCGAACCAGTGTTATGACTTGTATCTGTAAGAGGTTGAACATCTTTCTTCTTCGCTACGATCCAGTTTTCTATTTCCTCAAAAATGCTGCGGGCCCGGAGTCTGATATCACTAGTCTCCTCTCTACTCCAATCGATGATCGAAACAGAATCCTCCTCGGAAAAGGTGGCGGATGGACGGGGAACCTCTGAATCATTATCTTCTATATTTCTGGTATCAAACTTCAACTGCAGCAGTTTAATCTGAGATACCGTAAGCCTGGTTCTATCTTGTTCCCAGACCATTTTTTCATTGCCGAGATCTTCCCACAGGTCCTCCAGATGGTAACTTGGTGAAGGGCATTTTCCTAATCCCAGGGTCTGTCTGGCAAAGCCTTTACTATCGAACCCTGTTCTTGGTTCATAGAAAGGCATGTGGAAGTTCAGTAAATTATTCCCCACAACAGATGCGTCCAGCATGCTGTTACAGATTAAGTGGCCTAACTTCACTGGGAACAGAGAGTTCCATTTATCTTCCGGGAGAGCTATTTTAATGACAATGAACAACTGTCTGCAAACTTCTGCAAGAATGAAACAGTCAAAAGCGTACCTAGGCAGCTTCAATGGTTCTTCTTCGAATCCTCCTACCCGAATATAAGTAAAACGGGGAAATTGAATATAAAAGCTGCCAAATACTTTAACTAATCTCTGCGCATTGTCTGAAATCCTCTGGTTAGGCCTGCCAGCCAATTCCTGACGCAATTTCCCCCAGAACATATCATGTATTGTTCTATAATCCTCCAAAACCTTATCTCTTCTCAGTAATGGACAACACTCATAGATAAATAAATCTCCATTCCAGGGAGCTTTCTGAATAGGGTACAGGTCTTGAGTACAGGCCAAGCAATACATCAGGTACGAAGACATGTAAAATCCTTCCTTGGTCATCTGAGTTTGTCTGAGCTGGTCCCGAAGAGATGTGGCTATAATTTCAGCCCAGTCAATGTGTTGACTTCCTTCTAAGATTATTTCTACAAAATGATACATCCACTCATCAAAGGATAGGGCCTATTCTGAACCTTTTAATCGGTGAAGGAGAACAACCAAATCATGTATTAGGGGGTTCATATGGTCCTTGGTGAGAGTTTTGGGTAACCGCGACCCTCCTTTATAGTTGGTCTTCGTCCACCTTCTCGCTATGTGACTCCTATTTTTATCAGCATTTTCTCTGAATTGGGCCAGAGACTGGGTAGGCATGAAGTTGACCAGACCTTCATCTGGTATTTTGAAGACTGCTGAAATGGTTTTGTGGTTAACAGGGATTAGGGTTTGACCATTCGTGTTCAAAATACTCTTCAACTTTACATCGTATCTATTGATACATTCTTGCACCAATTCCGGACAAACAGTAGCCGGTGGGAAAGCAGCCGCTTCTAACAACCCACTAGCCAGGACTTCTACAATGTACTCCTCGTCAACACGAGTTGAGAGTTTTGAAGGTATAGTATCAACTGAGACTCCTAAAAGATTCGTGTCTGTTATGACCGGGGCCTTACATTCAAGATTCTTCACGTTGCCAAAGAAATGCATGACAGACCTCATGCTTGCCTAAAAATATGAAAGTCTACCAGCTCACTGCTTGAACTAATGAATTTGAAGGAATAACCAAAAATGAGAAGGTAGAGCTTGAAAGAAGCTACCTGTACGCTTTGCACTTCGACCAGACCACCCTTCCAGCGCCCAGACCTCGCAGTGTACAATAGGGAAAAAAATGACTTACCCAGTTTCTATTTTTAGTTGCCACTTGAAGTGCGAAATATACTCCATTACGCGTGTATTAATAAATTTTTTGACACCAAGTGGTGATAAGCAATAAATGCCTTCAAATCAAATTAACTCTTCGGGATCCGCCACCTTTTCAATCATCATAATTCAATCTCAAACCAAATATTTCCCAATCGTGCAAGTGATTGCCTCATTTTCTGCGCACTGGCCCGTCCAATGAAATCACGCCAGGTCTACACGGCGCGTCTTGTCAGGACATTCCATCATTATTGATCACGCCAGTAGTCCATTTGAACTACTTTGAACTCCTTCGAACCAGAGCTCAAAGAGGTTCAAACTCTCTCAAGAAGAAAATGCCGCTAGCCTTCCTGCATAACACATCGTTAGTAATAAAGGACTCAGGCCGCTTTTGAACTCCTTCGAACTACTTCGAACCAGAGTTTGAAAAGGTTTGAAGTGATTCAAAAGCCTTAAAAGGATATGTTATTGGCTTAAAATGGGTCAAACCGATACAAAGGACGTAGTAAGCTCGGTTTTGACAAATTCAAATACGCGAAGACTCATGGGAAGACCAACAAGGTGGAAAAATGAACAGAGTGAAGCTTGACACGAGAACTTGAAAAGTTCAAAATAAGGCGACTCTTACTCACCCAACACACTGATATCAGGGGTGTTCACTAGGTGCTTTGCCTTTTGAATATGCTTTTGCAGTGATTCAATCTGTGGTATCAAAATTGTTTGTAACTCCATGAGTTCCATTCTTATTTTATTCTCCTCTTTTCTCAACTCATGTTGCACTCCCATTAGATGTTTCATCCTTTGGTAATATACTTGAAATGTACCAGGCTCAGTTGTGACCTTTTCCAACTGCCCAGTCATCTCTTTCTCAACAAATTCATCTTTCACCTTTATGTCTTTTGTAAAATTTGAAATTAAGATAAGTTTCTGAAATAATTAAAGAATATCTTTCAATTCTAATTCGGGAACCAATTCAGAAAGTGTTACCTTATCAAGTACAATCTCTAAGAAAATCAATTTTCTATTTCTTGGCTAGCAATTTGTCTTGTGCTGCTTTCTTCTTGAGTAGATCTCCAAATTATGATAGCTCCTTAGTGCTTAATGTGGAGATGTCTACGTTGGGAATCAAAATTGGTTTATTTAAGTCAACTTTTTCTTTCTCATGCTTCCTCTTCTTTGAATTTTTCTTTTCAGTGAGTACACTCTCTCTAGTAGAGAAATTTACATCAGATGTAGTGGCCATGGTTGTATCTTCTATTCTTTCATCTCTTTCCTCTTTTTTTTTTTTCTTCCTTCTTCTCTTCTTCCTTTTTTTCTTCCTATTTCTCTTCTTCCTTCTTTTCTTCTTCTTTATCTTTATCTTCTTCCATTTGCTTCTCCCTCTCTTGTCCCTGTGACTGATGTAGACCTATAGTCTCAGTAGAAATGATCAGCTCTGTATTCTGATCTATTGGGGTCTCGATCTCTTTGGTGTCCTCGGTGTCCTTTTTTCCAGTCTCTATCACTGGTTCAGTAGACTCCTCTACATCATTAGGATTTTTTTAAACTTATGAGATAACCTCATTTACCTCAACAAAATCAAGTACTTTCTCAATAAATGGATTTCATTAATCAAAGGATCCTTAGCTACATCATCAGTATTCAGTTGTTTGGTATCCTTATCCTCGGTTATCATCACATCTTCATCATTTTTCATCTCTTCTGCTAGGTCTTTATCAACTATATCTTCAATAATAACTTCATCTTTATCTATTATCAAATCAATAGGATATGACTTACCTTGTTACTCCTTGATTTCTGTCGGTTGATCAAGAAAGAAAATCTTTCTCCATATGCCATCTGTTTCATTTTGTACTTCCTCTAGTTTATCGACCATGATTTTCAATGCTCTGCTCTTGACTAGAAATCTCTTTGAATATTCCTTCAATGCTTCATTAATATCTTGTAATGACAACTCAATTACAGTGATAGCTAGGGATCTTTCTCTCATTTTTTTTTTCTCAGATGCCATAACATACTTCCATTTTGCATCTATATTTTATATAACTCATCTGGTACTTGGCCGACCATCTCAATCGAAATTATTTTGAATTTGTGCAGAGTAAATACAATTGCTTCCTCGATGTTTTCTTTTTCTTCTTCACTTATGGTTTCATATTTAGCATATTTTAATCTAGAAAGACTTTCATACTTCTTAAGATTTTCAAGAAACTCATCCAAGTTTATCGGATTATAAGGTTTGTTTTGTACAACTTTGAATTGGATCAAATCTTCTGATTCAGTCTTGTAGCTTTAGATTTCTCCTCGGTCTACCAAAAGTCTTATTTTCTCTCATATATGTTTTAGGATTTGATTTTTCTACCTCTGGTTTCTTCTTTTCTCTCAGTGTGGATGAAGATCTTGTCAATGGTATTGTTCTTATAGGACTCAATTTTTCCTTTTCCATTCTTATCTTTTTCCCTTTTATCTCAAAAGGGCCAACTTCATATTATTCAACATAAACTCCTAGATTCTCTGTTAAGCTACTTATCATCCTGCTAGTTTTCCTGTGTGGCTTAGGTATCAATATATCTAGCTTTATTTTGTGCTTCACTTCTTCATAAGTACAATACTGATTGGCTCTCTTATCAACTGGTTTAGCTAACAAAGCTTCTATCTATCATGGTGTAGTATCAATATCCATCTCACATCCCATTGGTGGTAGCCAGATGATCCTAGGCTCCATTGTCTTTACTATGCATGTGTCAGTGTCCACTTCAAAACATATAGAATCTTGGTACTTTTCCACTTGATGGGGTGGAATTATAAAATTCTTATGCATTCTAGTTTGAAACTATGAAAAGTAATAATTCATTATCATATAAAATTTATCTCCTAAACTTTGAATGAACTCATTTATCTGGTATACAATTGGTTTATGCACACTCCATTCTACATTAGTGACTGATGGGAAAAGTTTTGAAAGTTGAAAAATATACATACTAGCAATGAACTTTCATGATGGTGTTCATGTTGTCATCAGACTGCTTTAGTAAGATCTCACATAGATCTATCTTCATATATTTCTTGGCAATCTTGTAGGTTGTATCCACAGCTCCACAAGGTACACTATCTACCCAAGATGACTAAAAGATTTGGTAGGATATCACATTACATGAAAATGTCAATTCAAGATCATTAATGATAGATAATTTGAGACCTCTTCCATCCCATTTTTCTTGAGTCAACTCACACATTTATTCTTGTCAGTTTGTTTGTGTGCTTTCAGTCTATCACTAATTGGATAACCAGTTACAATATGTAACATATCCTTTGTGATATTTACAGGTGCATCGAGCCACATGAATTGGTTGTGAACTTGGCTCAATACAATTCTCATCCATCCTATTTTAAACACACTTGGTACATGCATGGCATGCACCAAACCCTTGGTCTCCAAGTGAATATGCTCATCTTTTAGCTTCGCATTTACACAGATTCTAGTAGGATGTATCAATGTCATCTTGGAAAATTTCTTTAATTTTGCAATGGATGAAGGAAAAAATGTCTTCAATCATAATTACTCTCAGAGGTATCAAAGATAGGGCTCCCATATTATTAGTTTCAGTGGCTATAGCTGGTGGTAGCTTGTATTTGGGATGGACTGGATCAATGTTCTTTACGACAACAGGGTCTTGAACTTTAGGTGCCATTTCTTTAAAGATATAATCTCTTGATTGGTAGTGTTTCTTTTTGAATATCAACTTGATCATGTTTACATAGCTCGAGAAAACACCAGTAATTACTTGAATGCACTTGATAATGCTAAGATCTACTCAATTAATCGCTCAAATGCTCTCGGAGGACATGTTTCTACAAAGTGCTTCAAATGCTCTTGAAAATGTAAGGTAAAAATGAAATGACAAGGGGTCTATTTATACCTTTTCCTTGATTAGGGTTTCCAACAACAACAATTTTGGCATTTAATGTTGTCACTGACTCTGTTTTCACCGATTACCAAATATGCTTCCTTTCACCGAATAAGACAAAATAACATAGTCTTCTCACCGATCAAAACATGAAATGTTAACTTCATAACATATATCCAAATGCATATAAGTATGATAATATGGATCTTTGCACAAATGTTAGGAATTGATTTAAGATTGAATTTTAGTTCTTAGTTCCTAAACATACCTTTGGCCGATTAGGTGAAGATAGGTGCACTCGATCTAGAGGATGAGGTGCCATCAAATTTTCCAAGTTCAGTTCCATCATCTTGAGACTTTCTTCTCCATATTCTATTCATCTGATCTCTTATCTCTTCAACATTTACTTGAACAATTTTACTTGATTTTTCCTCGGTTGGGGCTTTGCCTCGGTACCTGCAGTCTTTAGCTAAGCGACTGACCTTGTGAAATTGAAAGCATGTCATTCCAGGATTTCTCCATGACCTTCTATTTTTCCTTCCATGCATCAAAATATAATTTGATGTTGTGTCCAAATCTCCCACATGATGTACATGAAATTATTGTATTGTAGTCCCATGGTATAGTTGATCCTTGTCGGTTGTATGTAGTATTTTGTCGGTTAGGTACCCATTTCACATTCTTCCTTTGTGACCTACAAACTTCAGATTTGTGACAATATCTATTGCACTTATTGCAGTAAAAATTAAAGTTCAGCTTCCTTATATTGTTAGCAATCCTTGATCTACACTCAAATGATTTATGACCATACTTGTTGAAATTGTAACAATAACCATTAAACTTAGGAATGCTCAGTGGATTACCTCTTTTGATCCTACAGATATTAGTTGTATGACCCAATTTCCTACAGTGATAACAAGTAGGTTTCTTTGTCTTTGGTGGGGTAGCAATATTTTAGTTTGTTGGTTGAATTGAGTACTCTCCCTTCTCGGTAGTGGTTTATTTAGAAAACCCAAGTCCAGTTGTATCTCTCAGTTGTCTCTGACCTCTTAGTTGTTCATCTAGTATTCTTAGTGTTTCTTCATTCCTTTTCAAAACTTCATTTGCATCCTTTTCAAATTTTTGTTCATTCCTCAGATGTTCATTCTATGATCTCAGTCGAACAATCTCTTCAACTTTCCTTGCAATATCTTGATTAGCACTGATTAGTTGATCTCTCATATTAAAGTGATTTTGTGTTAACCTTTGTATTTACACATCTTTCTCATTCATCCTTGCACTCATCTTCCTTTTGTCATCTTCAATTATTATTTTATCATCTTCAACTTTTCTCTTTTGATCCAAGACTTCACACATTTTTACTGATTGAGCTTCTTATTCTCTTCTTAATGCTTTTACTTGATCAGTTAGGTTTTTGTTCTTTTCAATTAGTTCTAATATGGAAACTTCAGATTCATCAAATAAACTTCCCTCTAATTATTATTCAAGTTCTTCAACCCAATCTTGTGTATCCTTCAATTGATGGGCTAGCTCCTTTCTCTTGCTGAGTGAATGCTTAAATTTCCTTCTAAGTTCATCAATTTGTTCATTTTTAAACTTTAGTTCCATGTTCATGTTATCAATCACCTTTTCATACCTATATTTTTTGATCTCTTCAGATCTTTCCTCTCAAGTGGTTAAACTTATGAATAAGAGACCATGTTTTGATACCAATTGTTGGATTAATTATGGAAAGATAAGTACTAAGAGGGGATGGGTGAATCGGTACTCCAAAAACTTTTATCTACTCTTCTAACCATTCACCGAATAGAAAAATTTGCATACATCAACATAAAAACATATAAATCAAAATCATAGAATGCTACTCATAACACCATAATTTTGGTATCACAAAAATCCTTGGTTAGAGGAAATTATTTTGGTGGGGATGACACCCACAATACTTCACTACTGCAGTAAAATTTTTTCTTGGTTAGAGGTACAAAGTTTAGCTATTTATGATAACTTATCCTGTTAAGAGTATACAGACTTATTCAGTCTACCTTGCTAAAGAATTTTACAACTCTAATCTAAGAGGTGTACCTTGTTAAAGGATTTATAATTTAAGACTGTTAGGTCCACTCTGTTAAGAGATTTTACAATAAATCAGTACATAAAATGTTTGTAGTGTTGCATCAACATATGCTTATCAAACTCAATATGCTCAATATAAATTTACCTCACTCTATATTTCGTTGACAATTCAACTTTAGTACTCAGTAGCTTCAACTCTGTATCACATTCACAACTCTTCTCTAACTACTCTGTTACTTGGTAGCTTCTCTTCTCATCACCTTTACACTTAACTTTTACTGATCATCACATGCTCTCTATAATTTCTCCTTCGCTTATATCTTGATTTTCACATACAGATCTTTTATACTCAATCTAGAAGTGGTAGAAACATTCTAGAATCTTCTCCTTAAGCGGTGCTACCAAACTGTTACATCTCCAATGCATATATTAAATTTAATTTTCATTGGCATATCTTACCTTGTAATCATACAAAATCATCATATTTAAATCTCCAATGCATTATCAAACAATCTCCTGAAGATTTGTGAAACATTTTATGCTCGGTATCTAGATTCAATGTATCTAATAGATTCTGTTATGTCGGCCTTTGTTGCTTAGTAACACATTTTGTTCTACTCGGTAACATGTGTACTTTCAGCTCGGTAACTATTGTAACTCAGTAACTACTCGGTGCTTGATCTGCCTTGCTCGGTACCTGTTCCTTATGTCCCTTTTACCAAAATTGCCTTTTCCTTGCTTCCATTTATTAACTAGCTTATTTTCTTTACCGACTTGACTATCCTTCTTTACCAAATGACTTTGACAATCATTATGAATTTATCAAAACTAATGACAACAAAATAACTCTATGGAAGCATTAGAGAGAGGCCTTGTAAAATAGAGTAGAAGATCCCAAAAGAATTGGACCATGACCATCATTACAAGGATAAACAAAAATCATGTCAAAAGATGAATGAAGATGAGGTTGAATTCTAGATCTTCAAGCATGAAAAGAAAGAAAGGCCATTCAATGTGATTTAAGCATTGGAAAAATTAATCTTTAAGAAAAAGGCCTTTAGTTGGGAGTGTCGAGCCTATTCCATACCTTACTACATAATAAACATATTATCTAGGATGTATCTAGGTTTTATGAAGGACAATTTTTCTAGAATAATTATATGGGAGAGATTGTGGACCTTTAAAGCCAAAGCTTTGGTGATAATTTTATAGAACACATTGAGTAAAGTGATAGGCCACCAAATGCCAATACCTTTAGGTTCACCAAATTTGGGTATGGGTTTGGAATAGTAAGCTTCTACATAATATTTATGTAGGTCCCATCCCCCCCCCCAAAAAAAAAAATCTTGTAGTGCCTTGTAGAATTCACAAGGAGACCCATCACATCCAAGGGCCTTGTTCTCAACCCTTGTGAGATCAACCTCCTTGAGATTAGTAATGGATAAATTAATCAAAAAAGGCTTATTGTGAGAAATAAATTTGATAGTAAACATCTTGAAGACATTTATGAAGAGCATACTCACATTCAAGAGAATTATCTTGGGCAATGAAGATTCTAATAATGCTTAACAAAACCCAGTATGTTGATAGCTCCTCAAGAACATTATGTCTGTCCTTAATTTATTTGATGCCATGAGAAGTATGGTGAGATAAGCTTCTAAGGGATTGGAAGAATGCCTCAGAAGCCCTTTCACTAGGGTATGGGTAGGATCACAAGGGGCTAACAAGTGGTGATATGAAAAAAATGTATTTTTTATTTGCCCAAAAATACAAAAATTCATATTGACTTTTTAGTTGGCTGGGGTGCCAGTACATGTGGCCTAGGCAAAAGCCAAAGCATATCAAATATCTGATATGTCTACATTTATATTATAAACAATGTTATATTTAATATTATGTCAAGATAAATATATAATAAAAATAATATATAATTCATATTAATAATATGAATTTACAATATACAATATAAAATATTTATATAGTTTATTATTATTATATGCTATCTATTAATATTAATATATTATAAGTTTCAATATTATTATATTATATTAATCATATATATATATATATATATATATAACTGAGGAATAAGGTAATTTTATTAATAATCAAAATCTTAAGTACAATAGTCTTTCCATCATCAAATCGGTTCTGATGACCAACTTCAAAAACCACCCCCAAAACACAGACATTAGATAGTTTGCACATATCTCCCACCCCATCTATCTTGGCCTACATCCAACTTTATAGAAATGAAAGTCCCTATATTGGACTAACAACATTAAACTAAATATCATATATTGCCATTACATTGCAGACACTACATATGACCAAAATTTAGAACACCAAAATTTAGAACACCAAAAAAGGGACACAATAAAGTCTATTCAGCAAAACCAAGGTCCAACACAACTTGTTCCATTTGACAACATTGACATTTCCTTGCTGTAGTTGTGGAGATCCCCTCAGACATGAACAAATCCCCAACTTTGTGCTTCCTATACTCCAGGGTGGCACTTGTTACACAACTCTTTCTCGTAGTTCTTTTCCCCAAACATCCGTTCTCTGAAGAAACCCTTTATCTTTTCCCATTGAATTTTTTCTTCCTTGATACGGGGTTCCTTGTTGACCATGGTGCTCCACACCATAAAGGGCTGGAAGCACTTTCTAGACCCATCCAATAGTTTCTAGCCATCACCCAACACTCTGAATCTGACCCCAGGCTCTAAACATGCAAGCATTTGGACAACACCACCCATCCATTTCAGTTTCATGGTAGCACACATCATCCATAGAGCCTCCTCTCGAGACCCCAGTAATAGAACCCATGCAAAAAAAATGAAGATACATCAACATTCACTTGGTACCTGTAATCAGCCTCTAAATACTCCTCCCCAAACAATGCCTCCAATAGACTCACAAATTTGGCATCACCAAATTTGAAAACTCTCTTCAAACAATGATGAGAGATTCTCCCACAGAATGACCTCTACAAATTGAGGGTCTTCAATGTAAAATTTGCCTCCATTTTTTCAGTCTCCAGTAATCACCCAACATAGAGCCACCCCACAACATGACAACCCTCAACAAAATATGAGATTGATGGTCTCCAGAAGATTCTGGCCCCCAAATTGACGCCAACCCCTTCAATAATGATAAAGACAACAAAAATGTGTAAGCTTTAATGACTACTTTCCACCTCATCTTCCTCGGTACTTACCAAATGATTGTTTAAAATGGGGATATAAATATCATCCCTCCATTGCATATTCATCATTAGCCAAAGTCTTCATGTGCCAACCCAAATCAAGTATTAGACCCCCTTTGTAGGCCGATCCCTTATACCATTTTCTTTTAAATTTCACCCTACCCCATACCCTAATTCATAAAGGGACATCACCTTCCCATTCAAACCAGTCACCCTTTATAGCTCGTAGATCTTCAACCATCTCCCTATTCTTTGAGTTTTAAAGTCTAACTCCAACTTTTGAAAGAAAATTCACCTCTGAATTCCCTTCCCTTCTAACATGGGAAACCTAAAAATCCTCAAACACCTCCAATTTAGAATGAATTAATTTCACATATTTCTTTAAGTGCCAGGTACAAGCATCCCCATTTGAGACTTCCTTAATAGACAACAATGAATCCACCTCTAAATGAATCTTCTTAACCCCTACCTTTGTAGCTTGTTGAATAACCCAATATGCCATGTGATGTTTCGCCTCATTGTTCATCCCATTATTCAATCCTTTAGCCTCGAAAATAATAGATTTTCTTGATGAATCTCTAATAAGGAAGCCAACACCACTTAGTCCTGGGTTACCTTTTGAGGCCCTGTCAAAATTCACTTTGTGCCAATCCTTTTTTGGTACCTGCCAAACCACACCACTAATACATTTGACGCCAAATTTTGACGGCTAACTGTTAGACAACCAACAAAAAAATGTCATAATTAGCCGTCAGAGTATTTGCATCGTTAAGTGAGACAACCAGGGATGTCATCATAATTCTGATGGTCATGACGTCAGTTTTAGCCACTCATCTGTCATTCGATGAGTACTCATTTCTAACATCAAATTTTGTTGGCAGCATTGACATGTCATCACAATTATGACGAGTTGTTGTGTAAACATTTTTGACGAGGCTATCGTCGTGAGTACAACATCCACATCGGAAAATGTCATTGGTCAAACTTAGCCTCCATCGCAAGTGTGACAACTGTGTGTAAACATTTTTTCCAAGGATGTCATCGTGAGTACAACATCCCCGTCAAAAATTACCATTGAAAACTAATTTTTCATCGAAATTGGGACGATTATCAATAATTTAAAAAAAATGATTTAATGTATGCATTCAAGTGGGTGATAAAGAAAAAACCACCAAATTGGAAATTAAAAATATGGGTTACAATAATTTGGAAAATGCTATCAAAGCTGAGCTTTCCATCTCACACATGTACTGAGAGATGAATGATGTTGCAGGCCTTTTGGCCAACTAAAGTGTAGAAAAAAATAATAAACTGATTCTAAATGCAAGTCCGGCTTATCCTTGTCCAAACCTAGTGAAATGGATTAGAAAAGAAATAGTTAAGATATTGAGAATTTAAAATAGATAGGACTCTTTACAGGACAAAAGTGGCTCAAAAACTAGTAGGTACATTGAACATAGAAGGGCCTAAACTTTTCCATTCGGTCTTCACTAAAGACAAATATGCTAAAATATCATATGCATAGTCATGCATCTTTTCACCAAAGTGGTTTATTTTTATACTTCTAAGCGAACACATGAAATCTCTGTTAGTTTCCATGATGGCCTTACTTGGTATGGCCAAATTCCTTACCAGTTGAACATGGATTCTATCCAACATCCTTCCAAATTCACAAGGAAATATAACAAGACTATGAGATAGGAAATTCAAGACATGCCAAAATATGGATTTCCCAAACAAAAAGAACTCTGACCAAAATCTAGGTTTATCTAAATCTCATTCTTAGAATAAATCATGGGGATCACATTATGAAGCATTTCCTAGATTTTAGAATCTTATGCTATCAGAAAGATTCGAGTAAACCAATTGGTAACGTAATCTGAAGTGTCCCTTGCATTAGTAGTATGGTGGGAAGATGTGTCTTGAATCAGACTAATAGAGCTATAAATATAAGACTAGACAATATGAGAAACACAATGTAAAAAATGGCTAAGAGCTTTGGTGTGAAATGCAGATATGGATGGGAGCCATGTGAGGAATCATGGGAGGAACAAATTAATGCCTTATTTTCCTTGAGGGATAAGGATGAGGGCTGGGGCATATGGTACATGTATATGGTGAGAAGGGAACATCCATGATAGAGAAATTTATGGAAAAAAATTCATCCCTTTTGTCCCTTTTGTTCAATGAAATGTAAAGATATTTCATGGGATATTTTTAAAGTTCTAAGAGATCATTCATTTTTGTCATAGACACTTTGAGTTTTTCCAAGGAAACTTTCTCTGTTCTTAGAGATCCCTCTCATGGTTTTATCATATAAGAGAATATTTCAACAACTTGAAGTCTAATGCACATTTGAACTAGAAGTGTTCACACAATGAGAGTCATTCATAAAAGATAATACACAATGCGTTTGGACAACACAAAAACATGTTGAATAACAGGGAAAAGGATGTCAATAACATGTATGAGAAAAGGTGACATTCAATGCAAAATGATCACGAAGATCAAAAGACTATCCTTAATGTCTAAAATAAGAGGAATGATAATATAATGATTAGATGCTATGAGGGAAATATACACCTTATTTTTATCATAAAGATAAATATCTCAAAGCATAGGATCTAAAGGAATGGTGAAGGAATGCTCAAAGGAAGCAAAGGTGTATACTAGGAATATTCATGATATGGAAATCAATGGTCATTTTTATGGGTGCTATGGAATCTATGCATTGAAATGACAATAGTATGCAAAGAGTGTAATGTAAGACATGTTAGAATTTGGTAACACTAAGAGGGAGGGGGGGGGGAATCAGTGTTACTATACTTAATCTTATTCTCAAACTTCTTTAACTTCTTTAACCAACATATAAAGATGTAACATAAAATGAACAACCATGCAACAAAGAAAAACATAGAGGAAATCATAACACCATATTTGTTTTTGAGGAAACCCTGTTAAGGGAAAAACCCCGATGGAGATGGTACCCACTAAATTCTGCACTATGAATCTTGAAACCCTGTTAGGAGTTCTAGCCATGTTAGGAGCTTATTGTTAGAATATAGGAAGATCCCTATTAGGGGATGTATACAATGAGATCCCTGTTAAAGGAAAAAAAACCCTGTTAGGGGTGTACAATAGGTGCAACAACACTTACAATAAATCTGTTGTCCCGAATACAAAGAGTTAACAAAGTATTTCTGGAAGAACTCCTCCTGTTCTCCTTCCTCTTGATTTTTGCTTTTCCTTTTATATGCCTCCACAATTTGCATCTAAAATCCATGATAGGAAACTTGCATACACCAATATGACATTTCCACATAACCCATTATAGATTTGAAGCAAATAAACACTTAAAATTCACATGCAAGAGAATAGACAACATACCCACAAAAATGTGACACATGATATATCCCAAGAAACCCTCATGAGGGAAAAAATCAGCCTCCAAAAGCATCCATCACCATGTGTTATTCAGCAAAACACCATTGCAATACAACCATGAAAGCCTTCAAATCCCTAGCCACAACCAAGAAATCCATGTGAACAAGCATGAATCCACACATCCCATGCCATGCTTCCAACCTTCACAAATGCTACCGTTGACTAACCTGTCTCCACCTGTCTTACCTCAAAAACTACCCTTGTGATTTCTTTTATAGAAATAAGCTCCCCGAAAACCACCAATTGATATTACATAAACCATGTGCTACCAAACCCTATTGACCCACATTTAATATTGGGTAATTTTATTTACTTTATTTCCCCAATATTAAATAATTACATCAAATAATATCACAATGTTACAATACAACTCACAAAGACTATTCCATGGGAATCCCTACATGTTGCATGTCCATCTAGGTGCAACATTTACATAATAAAATAAAATAATACAATAATAAACATTATTATGCAAGGTGTACAACACCATTTTATCAACAACCCATCCATGTCATCATTATCATCATCACACACTTTTACAAAAGTGTCTGTATACTTATACCTTGTTAGAAGTATAATTAAAAAAGCTAGTCGACATTACTCTAGCTAAACATCATATTAATTAGAGCACACTTGCATGCTTCAGTAACATCCTTAGTTAGCCTTAGATCCAAGATAGTGTCCAAAAATAACTTTCCAATCGTTCACAAGGTCAACCTTATTGATCACTAACAAGTAATGTTCTATTTACTGTCTTCGCATCCAATCAACTGAACATATCTCTTTGATCCTTCACTATGATCACGTGCAATATGACATGTGTGTTCCTTGGTGTTCTACAAGCATGTCATTAAGATTGCAAGCCTTAATAAAACTTCTGTGAAGCTCGCTAGGCTTTTCTATCAGAATGGGTTACTGGAATAGTTTGTGGACTTAGGTATTTTTCCATTCAAAAGATGCATTCAAACATATTCATGATATCCAATATGTGCGACCATAAAACTGATAAGTGTTTCCATAAATGACAATATTCCATATATGTGCATGAGCCTACATGTGAATATGTGTGCATGTGCTGACCACTTGCCAACAAGACAGTGGTGTCAAGTGTAATAAAGGATTCAATACAATGACTTCTAATGCAATGACATTCAATCTCTAAGTAGTGAGATAAGCATAAAATACAAATGCATTGATCATGAGGAATGTATCAATGTCCCACACGCATCTTTCTATCATAGAACATATTTTGTTCTTAATGAAAAGCACTATGATAATAACAAAAGACTCAAGTTTCTTCTCCCTTCTCCCCTTTACCAGTTCTTCCTTAACTTCTATGTATTTTTCTTCATATGTGCCCCATCTAGGAACATTGGGGTCTTTAGGGGACTGTAAAACATGTTGAATGTGAAGTTATAGAATGGTGTAGTCAACTTCATAACCCATAGGGGTATCCCATGAAGTTATAGATTCCACTTCTCAAAGCATGTGCTATTAGTCTCCAGCATGAAATATATGTCATTTTTATACTTATCAACTAATCTCCAACGGATCCTTTCCCTTTCATGCATTTGTTTCTGAAAGAGTTTCATTATTCCTGCAATCTCAACATACCTATTTTTCTCATCACTTCTCCTATAACAGTCACTAATCATCTGCATGGAGCATCTATCAGATCTCCATAGGTACATACTAGGAAATATTCTCATAACATGAAAGAATATGTACATTATCAATGATCCAAATCTAAAATGTGTTGTCCCATTTCTCTTTATTCCTGCCAGATTTTCCATCAGCTACTACCTTAGGACCTCACATAGGTCATACTCCTTATCCTCCACTACCATCTTGTAGGCCATGTGAATAAAATTGGCTGACACACTTAGCTTTCTGCTATATTAGAATTTGTATCCCAATATCATTTCTACTAGCTTGACATCTTCTTGTGCAATGTCATTTACAGTCATGGCTCTTTTGTTCCACTTTCTTTTTGTTAATTTTTCTACTTCAAACCTAATGTTATTCTCTATAGTAGATACTTTACCTATCATAGGTAATCCAGTGATCTCATGTAGTATTTCCTTGCTAATCTTAGTGGGAGTTCCACCAAACTATATATGAATTCATCATGAATTCTACTTAGCACAATCTTGATCCAACCTAACTCATCAAATTCAAATCTCTCCATGTATTTGACTATTGGTAACCCGTGAACTTTCTTACATTCTTCTCTTAGGGTTTTGTTTGTATTATATAACCCTAGCATTTCATTATAAATCTCTTTAGTGCCTATGAACTCAATCTTGTAATGTATGTATGCCTTGATGTCTTCAACACAAAGAACACCAACTGGGGTATGCGAAAATGTACCCTCTTGATCCTCTTCAATAGATTTAAAAGCATGACTCTTAAATTTATATTTATTCCTTTTAAGTACATTAAAAACCTTAGGTGTATCCATACTGATTGCTTTGTTACTACAATTGACAAATATTTCTTGAGTTAATCACAAATACCTAGCTCACGTGGTTGTGTGAGGGTTTTACGAACACAACTGAAAATGCTTCAAGCTCCAACTATTTCTCCAAGATCTTCAATGCTCTCTGATCTCAGTGTAAATGGTAGGCAATTTGACCATAGTATTACTCTTATATACAATTTGGCACAAGTCCCAAAAATTGCCCATAAAGTTGCAAGAAACCAGTGCTGGCTCAAACTGGTAGACCTTAATCTCATAGAAATTTCCATAATAGATGCGATCTTGTCCAAGATCACATAACATATTAACTAAGTTTTCTTAAAGTTCGCACAACCTAACTCATCCATATAGTGGCTCTGTATCTGATTGGTGTTAATTTATCATGCTCCCCCTAAGGAATACATTTACCATCATAAAGATGGTGAAGAAATGCACCCTAGTAATGATTTAACAAGACTCTTAGGAATATTGTGAATGCTCTCACTCTACTCTTCGTCTTTATTAACTTAAAATTCCACAGGCTCATTCTGTTTGACCCATTTCTCCTTAAATTCTGCTTTTAGTTCTTCTAGCTCTCTATCTTCTTCATTCAATTTTTTTTCCTTGCGAATGGTATGAAGGATTTCTTTATTGGTCCTTTAAATATGAAATACTTTGCTACATGTCCATCATTGTTATACTTGAAACATGTCACCTTCTTCTTAGGTTTCAATTGGCTGTAATCAATCTGCAACTTACAATACTTGGCGATATGACCAAAGTTATTGCATTTGTAACATACAATCTTCCTAGGTCTGGTAATAGGTTCCTTAACCTCTTCAACTGTCTTGTTAACTTCATCCTTACTAGCATTAGAAACATTGTCTTGCATAATATCATTTTCTTTACTTGTTTCCTTATCCTCAGGTCATTTATGTTTTGCATCTTTACTACATTCACCCTTCTCTATCTTTGCCTCATTCAAACTTTTCTCCTTTTATTTCTTAAGGAAATCATTCAAGTGATCATATGTAGGTCTTCTAGATCTCATATCTGGTTTTCTACAATCTCTCATCTTGTGTCCATACAAATAGAAGTTAACACAAAAATTAGTAAACTTGGGCTTATGAATACCTTTTTTTTTGGTTTCTTTGATTGATCTTCATGGCTACAATCCTTGTCATTGTCCTTGAAAGGAGGTATCTTAGGTTCTACTATCACAACCTCATATTCAGACTTCTTAGGTGAATTAAGATTCACCATAACTCTATATTTCCTCTTATCAGGATTTTCATTAAATCCTACTACTATCATGTCTCCAACAGGCTTCTACATGTCAATTTGCTCATCCAATTTCTTTCTTCTCTCATGGAGTTTTTCTATGTGACCTTTAGTTTGATCAAGTTCACCAGTAATTGTGCTGCAATATTTCTCTACCTTGTGATACTTTGTCTTTAATGCGTTTATCTTGCTTTCCAAAGTTTTCATCCTATCCTTTGTACTTGAAACTTCATTTTGCAATTTTTCATTTACTTCTTTTTCATCATCAAGTTCAATTTTGTGCCTTCCAATTCATCCTTCAAGGAATCCTTTTTAAGTTTCAGCTGATCAATCTGATCTTGATCTAATATTTCTTATGTTTGTGCTTCCATGAGATCATCTCTCAATTTTCTTTCATGTTCAAGTTATTGTTTCAACCTCTTGATAAAGTCATCTTCCTTCCTTAGCTTTTACTTTAGATCAACTCTATCTTCATTAGCAATGTCCACATCTTCTAAGGCCATTTCATAATTCTTCTTCAAATTTTCCAAATCCATCTTGATGTCACCAAAGCTGTTAAGATTTTCCTTCAAGGGTCTAATGCTTTGATACCAATTGTTAGGATTTGGTAACACTGGGAGGGGGGTGAATTACTATTACAGTACTTAATCAAATTCTTAAACTTCTTAAACTTCTTTAACCAACATATAAAGATGTAACATAAAATGAACAACCATGCAACACATAAAAACATAGAGGAACTCATAACATTATATTTGTTTTTGAGGAAACCCTTTTAAGGAAAAAATGGGATGGTACCTACTAAATTCTGCACTATGAATTTGAAACCCTATTAGGAGTTCTAGCCATGTTAGAAGGTGATTATTACAATATAGGTAGATCCCTGTTAGGAGATGTATACAATGAGATCCTTGTTTAGAAATCAATGATTTCTTAAAGTTCTTAGCCCTATTAAAGACAAATAAACCATGTTAGGGGTGTACAATAAGTGTAACAACACTTACAACAAATTTTCTATCCTAAATACAAAGAGTTAACAAAGTATTCCTGGAAGAACTCCTCTTGATTTCTACTTTGCCTTTTAGATGCCTTCACAATTAGCATCTAACATCCATCCATGTCATCATTACCATCATTGCACACTTTTAAAAAGGTGACTGTATACTTATACCCTGTTAGAAGTATAATTACAAAAGCTAGGTGACATTACTCTAGCTAAACATCATATTAATTAAAGCACACTTGCACACTTCATTAACATCCTTAGTCAGCCTTAGATCCAAGATAGCATCCAAAAATAACTTTCCAATAGTTCACAAGGTTGGCCTTATTGATCGCTAACAAGTAATGCTCTATTTACTATCTTCGCATCCAATCAACTAAACATATCTCTTCGATCCTTCACTATGAACACGTGCGATCTGACATGTGTGTTCCTTGGTGTCATGCAAGCATTTCATTAATATCGCAAGCCTTAATAAAACTTCTGTGAAGCTCGCTAGGCTTTTCTTTTAGACTAGATTACTAGAAAAATCTGTGGACTTAGGAATTTTTCGATTCAACAACTGCATTCAATTATATTCATGATATCTAATATGTGTGACCATAAAACTAATAAGTGTTTCCATAAATGACAATATTCCATATATGTACATGAGCCTACATGTGCATATGTGTGCATGTGCTGACCACTTGCCAACAAGACAATGGTGTCAAGTGTAATAAAGGATTTAATACAATGACTTCTAATGCAATGACATTCAATCTCTAAGTAGTGAGAGAAGCATAAAATACAGATGCATTGATCATGAGGAATGTATCAATTTCCTTCACTCATATTTCTATCATAGAACATATTTTGTGCATAATGAAAGAACTAGGATAACAACATCCACATTCATAGAAGTAACAAGATAAAACACTTACAAATGAAGCAATAGTAATGACCCTGAACACTAAAAGTCAATGAATGATATGCATCAAAGTATGGAAAAGAGCAACTATAACTTATAGAAAATATCAAAGAGAAAGTGTTGGCATTACTGATTATAGATGAGTTTGTATGATGTTACATGATGTGTGTGATGAAGTCATGATGATAGGTTCATCAATTATTTGAAAAAATAAGGTATTGGCTTGGTTGGTTAGACATTTTATTTATTTTAGTGATTAATATGCATCTCTATATTAAGAAGCTATGGGAATTATTTAACTTTTCTTTTCCATGTTTTAAATTTTCTTTCATGTCTAGTTCAGGCTATAATGCAAGTTCTATTACCTCCATCCTCTCAATTATAGCATTCTAACAATGATTTACAATGAAAACAAAATCAAAATCAGAATCAAGATAATTTTAAAAAAATCAATATGATTGATTGATTGAAGATGAATCTCATATTAGATGAGAAAACCATGCCAAAGTTGTGAACTTCTCTTGATAAATAATATGAATGAATTCTCAATGTGCATATAAAAGATCCTAGGTAAAGAAGAAATGTATTTACCCTTATTATGTAATCTATTTGAATGCTCTCCTTCAAACCCTTGATTGCAGTTACCTATGACCAATCAATGGAAGAATTAAGTTACAAATAGAACAACAGTGAATCTCAAACTTATAGTTTTAAAATCTATCACCAAAAGTTAAAATTCAGCATTTCACTAAATTTCATATATGTGTCTAGTCTTCTTCTAGAAGAATCACAACTCTTTTCTCTCTTTTTCCAATTTCCAGTAATAGTTCTACAAATAATACAAAATTTCATAAGCACATAGAATGCAATGTTAGAACTTAACTGAACATTATTATTTATGGAATAGATATTTTAGTTATTTTATAAAGACCAAAGTTGAAAGCATAGTAAAGTCGGGAATTAAAAGTCCCATATACCATGTTTGGAGCCAATTCCTTGATATCTAGCTACCAATATAAGAACAATGACCATTAATAGGTCTTGGGAAGGGTATCCAGTTGGGTCCTTGAAGTGATCTAAACTTGGTGAATGGTGAACTAGAATTGGATGCATGATGTTAGTAGTTGTATCTCACAAGATCTTTTATAAATTTATCCTTGATGAATAGAATTTGAGAAGTGATCCACTTGGCTCTGCATTAGGGTGTCTTGGTTCTTAAAATAAAGAGTGAATATGCTTCTCCATATGATAGGGTGCAGGGTGACTCAAGTGCAGGGTATTTGATCCAATCAAGTGATCTAGAGTGGGATAGGTAAGATATGTTGAAGGGTATTGAGTACAAGAAACCAAAAAAGGGGATGTTAAATAGTGAACATGATCCAATAGAGATCAGAGTTTGAGAGGATATTGACATGTGGATAATAGTGGATCCTATGAGTTTTGACCATTGATAGGTCTTAAGGTGAGGAATTGGGGTATAGGGTCTAGGAGTGATCCTTTTGGTTAGATTGTAGAGGCGTGGGTTCAATATCCCTCTACACCAAGGTTCCATCATAAGGAGGCATTAGGCTATTGTTCCATTGATCCCTACTGCTAATAAGTGATCAAGGATTAGAGTGACTAATTTCATTATTGAGAAAAGTGAGTTATCTTATTGATCTTCACTTTGTTTTGAGAATAGTTTAATATTATCTACTTAACAGGGCCAACCATGTGAAGGTGGAAGCTCATATATCCCCTCCCCCCTAACATCACTCTACATTCCCTATTAACATCTAAAATTCATTCATTCTTTCATCCATTAATAAAATATAACATTCATTAATTAATTATAACATGACATTCATTAACATATAACCTTCATTAACATTCATCAACACACAAAATTCATCAATAGTCATTAACACATATAATTCATGAACATGCATTAGCACATAAATACATTCATTAACACATAAAATTTAGTCATTATCTAATAAGGTAGATTACAATCATTCCTTTTTTAGTTTTTTTTTGAAGTTATGTAAAGACTAAGTGGAGCATCATTTTCTTCATCATTTCCTCCCTTTTTAGTTTATCTACACTCTGCTCATGATCTCAATGTATGCCTAGTCGTATATTGAGTATGAGGACGCTGATGCAAAGGGGGGTCCTCTGCAAAAAAAGGGTTAATTCAAAACATATTTTTATTATTGTTACATGTATTTCATTAATTTAAAGAACATAATTGTGGTGATGGGGCCACATCATCTTCTGTATCAATTTTTCTAACCTCAACCTCAACATGCTGAACACCCTCTGGAGTTGAACTATGAAAGGTTACATTAATTGATAAACCAATTGCAATTAAATTTGTTTAAAATAATAAGAGTGGTCCTCTTTACCTAATGGGGGAACATCACATTTCTAATGTTGTGTACCTGAGTCATGCTCCACTTGGTCACCATCGACTACATGCTCTAAAATATTAACAAAAAAGGTTACATTAATTAATACACCAATTTCAATTTAAGATGCTTAATTATATTAATAATTACATAAAAAAATTTAATGGAAAATGAATACCTGTACTACTGGGGTGCACATCCAGACCTTCACCATGTGTAGGTTGTGTTCTAGGATTAACATACTATATTCCAATGTCATGTGCATTGTTGTCATTGCTTTCTTATTAAAAACAAATATAGTCACTTTATGTTGGTACATAACATCAAATAGACTAATTGGTAAAGTATTCAATTTGAAATAATTTTTCATTTAGCTTATTTACTTGTGCGACAGATCCATCACTATAACCTTGTACACTCAATTCTTGTAGCCATTCAACCACAACTCTATAGCCTAGCTGGAAGCCAATTCTCCTGTCATCTTATGTGAGCATTCTATTGAACTCAAAGCCTTGCATTTTTGCTTGGTATCATGAATTTTTCTTTCATTATTTCATCAAACCAATTTTTTTTGCAATTTATAAATATTTTGATACAATTTTTCATTTACTAATACTGACAACTTGTGCAACAAGTTTCAAATAACCACTAGAGCCGAGCTTGTGTGTCCCGTGCTTTTCTAGTCTTGCCTTGGTTGCCTTTAATGTGTCACTTAGTCTATGAAAAGTTTGAAATATGTTAGACCATATAAATATAAAGAGTAATTAGTACATAATTACATTCTTAACAGTACCACATACCTGCTTCTAGTGTATGGTGGTGTATTTCATTTTTTCCTTTCAATTCTCTCCTTTGCATCCAAAATCAGATTCTACCACACTCATCCTCGGGAATGTAGGGGGCACACATACTTCAAGTTATTCTCTAATGTTGTCCTATACTGGTCCCTCAAATACTTCATACATAACCCAACTTTCTCAGGGAGCCTATTTTTCTTGACTGCGCGAGCTCCAAACAACTTGGTCATATTCTCTATGAGATCATTCTTTAACTTTTTATCTTGGTTATTCCACCTTTTAAGAAAAAAAAACCTTTTAGATTCATAAATGAAGTGAAGCTACCTTTCATATAGTTCATGAAATGAATCAAAGGAAAACTATTCTAGAAATGATATGAAATCAAAATAGTGGATTGGGGTTTTAGTTTAGATATGATGTTCCACCATTTACGTATGGTAAGCCTGAATATCCACAAACACTCATCATTAAGTTTTCTATAAAAAATATCATTCCCTAAAAAAAATCATGGGATCATTCGTCAAAAAAGAGTGATCAATAAGTAAATTACTATTACACTATATATAATAATAACTTTAAAGTACTTGGAACCTTCGCTACTTTTAAGGGAACCATTTCTTCATTGCTCACAAGTAATATGCAGTCCTTCACCATTCTTGTACTAGAAATATGAGTACATCCAGGAAATGACACTACATTGTCATGTGCTACATATCCTACTACATAAAATGAATCCATTATGAAATGCCCCCAAGAAATAATATTTCAAGGGAAATAAACACATAACAAAAGAGAGCAAAAGAGGGATCTATGAACCAATAGGTGGTGCAGTAGTCGATGTTTGCATGCTGTGTGTTGCCAACATTGCTAGTGTAGGAGCACCTAGGGGTTACTTTTTTTGAACCCTCAAATTTTGGTGTGTGATCCAATCAGGATCATGGAGTGAATAAAGACTATCCAATAGTCCAGTAGGTTGCAAGCTATTTGTGTGATTTTCCAAAAGCTATCCCAAGTTCAACATTCATCACATTGGGTTAACTTTGACCAATGTCCAAATTTGTAATGGCTAAAGGAAAATATGCCATTGGGTTACCTCAGGCCAATGACACCCCATTGGGTTAATCCAATGCTATCGGTGAAGCTATCTATAGATAGGTTGATCACCGATGAGGGCAGGGAGCTAAGCTATACCGATGATATTCCATCAAACTACCTTTGTCTATCGGGGAAGTATGGTTTAGTTTATGCCAATCTCTGATTAAGACAATAGAGTTTGAAATTTCAATGGATGGCTAAACCATAAGGCACCAGGCACTCAAAAAAATGGGTTTGTTCCTATGCCGATACCTGATCACAACATGGGGACAAGTTTTTCTGATAGGAGGAACAATACCACATCAGGCCAAGTTATGCCACTCCATTAGAAAAATGTCATAGCGGAGGAACTGTGAATTGGTTTTTCCAATTTGCGATCATGTAAGTGGGATAGGCTATACAAATGAGTCAGTTTTAATAGTTGCACATAGAGTGGAAAAACTAGTTGGATTCAAACTATTGTAACCGATCTAAGGAAGATATAAGACCTTGAGATTTTGGGTAAAGGGGTTGGGGTTTTTTTAGTATTTTTGTGGCACAAATTCCAATACTAAGCATTTTAGCAATTTTAAGTTATCCTGACTTTGTTTTGGTTTTCATTCCAATTCAATGGATTGAATCAATAAATCTTTCTTGTAGATAGTTTTAAATTGATGATTTCATTGCTTTGTGTGTACTATTTGAGTTCTGTTTTGGTTTATTTATGTAAATAAGTTCTGTCCCTAGTTCTGAGTCTCTAGACTAGACATGGTTTACATAGTGAGAATGACTCCTATTTGAGTTCCCATACTGGAAAACACTCGGTCCTTGGAGGAACGAGAATGGAGTCTTTTTACAATAGTTTTTTTTTTTGTGTTTTGAAGGTGGTGCTTGATATTTTTAAACTCTTTCCCTAGGCAAGCTTGGCCATAGTCTGGCTAGGAAGCAAGAGTAATAGAAGCTTATAACTTGCAGGAGATGATTGGATGAATGAATCCAATGCATGTGAAAATGATTGCAAGACCAATCAAGAAGAACTATTTGGTGATTGAAATAGATGATTCACATGCCTTAGACTTCTACGAGGTGATTGTGAAAGGGCTAGAAGGTGGTTGTAATACCCCAAAAATGGGGTTCAGTACCATTGACCCTTCTAAATTGACAAATTGATCAAAATCGACCCTAAAGTCCTAACCTAAGGCACATTTGCACATCAAATCATCGAAACCCTAATCGATCCTATCTTAATTCTACATCAGGGAATATTCCTAAATATTCCTAATCTATCCTAATTATTTTGAATTAAATATTATTTGGCAATAAATTATTTTATTTTATTTATCCTAAAGTCAATTAATTGAATATTTAATTAATTAAACTTAATTCTGCCACTTAATTAATTTATTTAGATTTAATTGAATTTATTCCTAATTAATATTATTTTTATTTGACAATAAATTAAATTCCTAAAAAAATTGATTAAATGTTTATTTAATTGATTAAATCAAGTTGTCAAATTTAAAGATTTAATTTTGTATAAAGTTTGATTAAATAATTGATTAACCCATAAATTAGTTATTTTTATTCAAAAATTAGTTAAGTTGAGATTAAAACACATGGAAATTAAATAATTCATGATTATCCATGCACAAATAAGAAAAGTAGTTAAACTCTAAATCAACTATTAAATTCAATTTGTTAACTTTTTGAACTCAACATGTGATTGTGAGTTGAAAAGCAGAAAAGCAGATTGGAGTAATATGAACTCCTAATTTGTGTTAAAAAGCTGATTTTGCATGATTTGTGAGATAACTATTTCCAATTTCCTGATAACTCAACAATCAATATGAGTTGATCAGGGAGAGATTTTTGGCTTTTCACGAGTTCTCAAAAACCCTAGATTTCTATATAAATAGGCCTCAGTCCTTTACAAATGACCGTGAATTTTGGAGAATCCTTGCACATGCGATTTGGCGAATTGGAGATTGTGCAACTTTTGAGATTCTTGCTAACCATTCTTTTCATTTCATAGCATTCATATCATTGCTAGACTAGATTTCAATTCATATTTCATCTAGTTTTAGATTATTTTTACATTGTTTTTCATCCATATTGCATAGAAAAATTCAAAAACATAGCTTAAATTTGCATCCATTTTCATACTTTCATCATTTAAATCCTTCATTTAGGTGTTGCATCATCATTGATCTCGGTTATTTCTTAGAATACCATACTCGCATCTACTAGAAGGCAGTAAATTGCCTGGTTAATGATATTTGTCTTCATTGTAGATTTTTTGATTTATTAACCAATAATGTTTTATTGAAGTGTTGTGTCCACAAGAAGGTACAATTTTACACGCACATTTCTAGCACCCACCGTGGGGCCCGAAAATAGGTTTCCATTCTTATTTTCATCATTTTCTAACATTTTCAATTCAAGCTTCGATTTTTAATTTTTCTTCCTCACAATCTCATACGACACTTGCAGATTGTCATATCAAAACTCTTTGTTTGTCATACGATATATAAAAGTTTGTATTGTCATATCGGTTGTTTGGTATTGTCGTATTGGCCTTGAAATTTCATGTGTGCAGATACCTAGAGTCGTATTGTGCCTGAATTATCGTATGGGAACTGGTATATTGTCGTACGAGTTTTGACTCGAGTTTTCAATTATCATATCAAAATTTTGATCATTCTTGAGATTTTTGATTTGAGATTTTGACTAACAACTAACTCTAACATTTCTTGCTTGCTAGTGATTGACCATTTCACAGCCTAACACATCTTTGCAGGAAAAAAGGATGAAGACTTGAGCATAAAAACCAGATCTTTAGCCTCTTCTTGTCTTGACTTCTAAGCCCTTCTTTTGCAGGGAACCCTCTCAGAAAAATTTCTTGTCAAATATTCTCATTCAACAAGATTTCTGACTGGTGGTTTTGTAGGTTGCCAAAGCTTCATCAAGAAAATATTCTATTTTCTTAATATTTCATTTCATAGGTACCTAGCTAATTAGGTACGTGTCCTTATTTCCATTGAGGCAGATATTGAGGGGATTATGCTCTTCTCATTCTTAGGAGAATCAAAAACCCAAAAGGTATCTTCCCTAGTGCCAGTTTGTGTACTACCTTTGGATTAACTCTTCTTGATGTGTTTTGGATAGGGAAAAGGACAAGGTTAGGGGATTATGCTCTTCTCTTTCAGAGAATCAGAAACCCAGATCCTGTGGTCCCCAACCTCACATTTTCTTTAATCCTTTAGAGGGCCTACCAAAGAGGTAAAAATCTCCCGGGAATGACCGAAGTGGGTACAAGTCTTACGCCAACTCTTCTACCCCACTATAAAATTTGACGCTTCCTTGAGGTTAAAGCCTCAGAAGACATAGTTGCATTTGTTCCTTGGATTCATTCCATGAACATTCTTTGATTTTGTGTAGAGCGGAGCCGCTTAAATCTTGCTTGCGAGACTACACTAGTCAGAGTACTCATAGGGTTAATAGCCTAAATCCTGCTTGCAGGACTATGGGGGATAGTTGTGAACATATGCCTTGATTAAGAGCCTAAGCTAGTTTGCTACCGATCTTCCTCAGAAGGATTTTTAATGCTTGTGTGAGGTGAATAGTAATCACCCCAAGGCACTCGTCAGATCAAGCCCTCTTTGATGCTTGAACTTGGCTAATATGGGTTTCAACATCCATTGCATGTTGTTGGACCTACATATTCTAAGTAGTTTCTGAGTGTGTTCCTAAGTCAATGAGAAATTAATACATCTCTTCTCCTTGCTAGGGTAAGGTAGGTTTGATTGATTCATTGAGTCAGTTCCCTCATGTTTTCTGTGATTGTGAGCCTATTTCTATGATAAACAACCTTAGACAATCCAATAACAAGATCTTCAAAAACTTGGACAAAAAAATTTGCAAAACAATTGAGACCAAAATCTGGAAAAACTTGACAAATTGAAGAAAAATCCTTTTTTTGGTGTCAACTATTGTACAAAACCCTCAATTGTTGTACAAAAATTGCCTTTGATCTACAATTGTTGTACTAGAACCCTCCAAGTGTCGTATGGGCATCCATACTATGTCGTACGAGAATTTTGAAAAAAACCTTTAGCAAAAGAAAATCTTGGTTCTAGTTGTCGTACAAGCCTGGATACTGTTGTATGATAGTTAACCAAAAATTGCCAGAAAGTCAAAATCTTGTTAGAAATTCAATCAATTTGCAACTATTATCTAGATTCTATTAGAAAATTCACTATGTCAGGAACAGAGAAGAGAAACAAAGAAATCCTCTTATTTTCCCAAAAGTGATCCTTTAGCTCAATTTGTCATCTGATAAATTAATCTGAACCACGTCTTGTCTTGTGTCAAAACCCTTGTCAAAACAAACTCAATTATCATCTCAAAATGGCTAAGTGTTGCAAATTTGTGTCCACCATCTTTTGGGCGTCTACCCATATATCTTAGACACAATATCCTTTATTTACGTCCAATCAATCTTTTTCAAAAACCAATCTTGACAAGGTTGCATCACCTGATACTTCCTAATTCAGATTATCTATCAGTTATCTTATCTTTCTCTTCAGATTCATCCAAGGTTAATGGTGGAAACAAGAGCTTTCTCACACAAGAGACAAAGAGAAGGACCTAAAACATTAGCATCATCTTCTCTTATTGTTCAGACCTTTCATCAACCCTATGACACAAATCTTTACGAAAAAGACACCCTAGGAAATCTATATTTGAAACAAGGTTACTCTAATCCTCCTCAATCAATCCCAGGAGATAATCAAAACACCACTATGTCTCAAGGAGGAGAAAACCAAGGCTCACAGGGTCACCAATCCAATCATGGTGGAGATCAAGAACCCACACCAACAAAAATTGAATGATTTCATGATGATGACCTCTTTAAAAGAATGATGAAACATTTCTTACAAGAAGAAAAAGAGGCATATTTCCTACAATTGGATCAACAAGGAGCCAAACTTCCTTGAGACTTTAATGTTGAAAATATCATAACACAAGAGGAAGAAATCCCCATTACAGCTATGATGAAACAAATGCATGCCATGCAAGTCAAACTTAACAAGCTGGAAAAGGAGAAAGAACCTAAAGAATTCTCTATGGAGGCCCTATGTCCATTTCCATTCGATCAAAGCTTGTACATGCCACCATTCCCAAATATAGTGGAACTCCCTAAATATGACAATTATGATGGAAAATTTGATCCTCAAGATCATGTCAGGGAATTTTGTACTCTATCCATGGAGTTTATGCACAAACCAACATACTTAATGCATCTCTTCCCACAATCTTTGGGAGGAGAAGCCATCAATTGATTCTCTAAGATGCCTCCAACAATCAAGACTTTTGATGAGTTAATCAAACTATTCTATCAATAATACTCCTATAATATCCAACATCTGGTCACCATGATCAACATCTGCAATCTGAAACAAAATTCAGGAGAACCCTTCCTAACCTTCCTCAAATGTTGGAGGAAGAAGCTCTCACTCTATGCTCGACAAATTTTGGAAAATGAGAAATTAGAAATTAGAAATATTCATCAATAATCTGGTTCTGGAAATCAATTATCATCTTCAAATGCAGAATCATACCTCTTTTGATAAAATGGTGGAAAATGCCATAAAGATCAAAAAATGTGCTTGTTCATAAGGGAGATATATTGCTTCATAAAGAGAACACGTATGGTTTAGGTTCTAGTTCCAACAACAAGGATAAAGGAAAATTCTGGAATAAAAACAAGAATATTGTTATTGTAATCACCTGAAAATGGACAAGATTATTTAAGTGAGAAATCAAGGCAAGGATCAACACAATTAAATACAATTAAATCAAATCAAGATCAAATCAAAGATAAATTACAATTGAACATTAATCCAAAATTAATTGAAAATCAAAAGCTATCAAATCAATTTAAATCAAATAAATCATGATAAATCAATAAATTATGTAATTAATCTAATTTATTACATAGTTCAATTTAAATCAAATCAACCCATTCAAGGGGTACACATGGCTAAACAAATTAAATAAAATCAATTGATTTATTCCTATTTTCTCTCAACACCACATGAGAGGAAAAAATATCAACCAATAGGAATTGAGAACCAAGCTCACATGGATCAAGCCTAAAATGAATCTCAATCACTCACTTGGAGGATGAATCTTGTCCACCCATTTTGTCTTCTTGTCCCAAGCTTTGAGGACAATCCATTTAAATTATCTCCAAAGGGTGGAACCAAGGACTTAACCCCAACTCAATCATGATCAACTCAACTACACCCCCTACCCTTGCCAAAATCTATAAAAGAAAGGCATAATTCACTCATAAATCATCCAAAAATATGAGAATAGCATCAAACCTCTTGCAAATTAGAGCTAGAAAGGCAAATATAGAAGCTAATTAGCATTTCAATTTGGAATTAACATTGTTTTTATCTTTCCTTATCATTCTCATTTTAGGACTGTCACTAATGGAGGCTTGCTGAGAGCTTTATCATTAGCATCCCTAAATAGAGATCCATAGAGTGCTTAATTGTCAATTTTTAGCTTAAATAGATTGCTATTTGTGGTAATTTAGTGTTTATTTTGAATTATTGATGATACTAACCCTATGAAGGTACCTTTTCTAGTACACAAAATGGCACCCACTATGGGGCCATAGGCCTCATAAATTTATAACTTCAGAGAAGTGAAATTTTTCTTACAAATCTTGTTTTCTTGTCTATTTTGCAGGTGAAATAATGCGTTTGACACTTTCTGCAGTGCGTTTACCAATTTCTGCAGCATTTCTGAGACCTAAAACAACTCTTCTACAACAAAGTCTTTTGCCTTTACACAGAGTTTCAACTCATTTGATTCCTTCTATCTTCTGTCTAATATTCTTTCAGCACTTTTGCCCTAACTAGCCAGCGCGTTTGCATAATTCTCCAATGCGTTTAATCTTTTTCTAACACCTTTGCTAAGTTTATTAGGCCTTTTAAATTCTGTTTCAATGCTTTTGAAAATTTTAGTAGTGCGTTTAAGCTGATCCACAACACGTATACACATTTAAAAAGTTCTTTCAATAGATTCTGTAGCGCTTTTGATTAAATTGAAAATTATTAAAATCTGACTTGCGGAAAATGTTTTCTCTGTGTCTGTAGGATGTCTGGACATAAAAGAATTAAAAAACCAGAGACCAGATTCAACAATGAGGGAAGAGCCTTGACAAAAAGGATCAAAGAGGAGAATATTGCACACATTAAGCTGGTTTTGGAAGATTCTCAGCAAGAAAGCAAGGTATATGAACAATACTTAAAAGTTGTAGAAGCATATAAAACAAAGTTCGTATCATTAAATTGGATTTATTCACCTTAATCAAGTTTTGCTCAAATTTGATAAATAAGGCTTAGATTCAATTTTATCTTTATTTTCTTCATTTTGGCTGGTTGTGTTGACTAACTTGTTGGAGGAGAAGCGAGTGCAAAGGAACAATCACCACTAGGTTAGCATAAAAATGAAAACATCATAAAAAATGCCCCTAGCCTTAGCTAGCTTCGATTGAAGGTAAGCCTCAAACTTAGTCATTTTTTTTCTTAAATTGTGGCTTTGTCATTTTCAAAATCTAGTGATTAAAGAAGCCTATTATTTTTTGAGGAATTTGACATTAGGCCTATGCTCTTCACTTTCTAAGTGAATCAAAATGCCAAAAGTGTTAAACTCCTTGATTAAAAGAAAGGCTAAGTAAATTAAGCACTAAATTTGAACAACCCCTTGTTTGTAGAAAAGAGTAGAAATACTCGATTCTCATTAGTTAGTGGGTTTGGTAATTAAACCTTGTTAAAAGTGTTTGGGGATTGAGAAATAGATAGGGATATGCTCTTCACCTTTTGGTGAATCAAACTCCCAAAACCTATCTCTTTATTCCACTTTATTTCTTTCAAATGAACATGCTAGATCTATAGTGGGCTCGCCTCCCGAGATTTGCCTTAATAAGGCCGGTGAGAGGGACAGCCCAAAGTGGGATACAATCACCTTTTCCATGATAATCTGACCCACTCTAAAATAAAATACATATATCCTTAATGGGGTGTGTGACAAAAGGGTCTTAAATTTTTGAACTTCCTCGAGTAGTCCTCCGGGATTGCGCAAAACTCTAACATACCGGTGGTGGGAAGCCTCTTAATATACTTGGAGGATGAAAGTTTAATATCCATTTTGAACGGAATCTTGATTAAAACCTTGTTAACTTATAAAATCCTACCTTGTAGAGCCATATTTATTTACCAAATTGTGAACTAGGTAGCTTGCTTGAAGTATCTTTTTGTGTAAAAACCCGTGATAACGTCCTTGAAAATTCAAACACTTTTTGTGTAGAGGGTTAAAAAGAACAAGTGTACTTGTGGTTGTTGTGTTTGAAAAATACATAGAACAAGTGAGAGAGATCCATTTGAAAACTCATCTTATATTTTTAAAATCTCTTCATAAAAACCAACAATTACCAAATTGGGGATCAATTCAAAATCAAACCTTGTTGAATGCCGGTTTCTACATGTTCTCACAAACTCAAATTATCTTAATGAGAAGATGACACTTGCATTTCAAAAGAGGTCCTTGAATTTTAATATCAAAGTCTTTTCAACAATCATGACCAAGGGGATAGTCTCCCAAATCTATTTGAAAAGTGACTTGAATCAATGGATAGAAACTCCGTGTTTCACGATTACCATCATGGAGGAAACAACGACAACATTAATCATGCTAACCAAGAGCCTAAGGAAACACTTGAAGAAAGGGATAATAGAGCAGCTCAAGATACTAATTTTCTTGAAGTCATGGAAAAACTAATAGATAGGGATAGGGAGAAGTTTTTCCTATCTCTAGCCCAAGCAAGGGTAAAGCTCCCACATGATTATGATGTGGATCAACTCAAGAAAAATCAAGAAGATGAAAATTTGATGAATTCTATGACTCAACAACTGAAAATGTTCCAATCACAAATTGACTTAATGAAAAATGCCGTTGAACCTAAGCCTTTCTCTATCGAGGCCTTGTGCCCATTCCCTTTCAAAAAAAGCTTAGTCACGACACCTTTTCCTATCAATACAATCTTTCCTAAATATGATAAATACATGTGTAAATCAGACCCACATGATCATCTTAGAGAGTTTTGCACTCTAAGAATTGAATCTTTATGCATAACACCACGTACTTAATGAGACTTTTTCCAAGAAGTTTGGGAGGGCAAGCCATGGAATGGTTCTCAAAACTTTTGCAAGGGATAAAGACTTTTGAGGAATTAGCCTCTAAATTTGTAACTCATTACTCCTACAACATCGAACATGAGATTACCATGCTAAAAATATGTGATACAAAAAAAAAGGATGGTGAATCTTTCTTAGGGTTCCTTCAAAGGTGGAGGACAATTTTTGCAAGATACCCACGAAGTATCCCTGAAAAGGAGAAAATGGAGATATTTATGAATAATTTAAATATGGAGATGAACTATAGGCTCCAACTTCAATGTCCCCCTACATTCAAAAAACTTATTGAGAATGGGATCAATTTTGAAGATGTATTGTTTAAAAAAGGACAGATCAAATTGTTCAAAGACAATAAACCCTATACCAATACTAGTAATAATCATTATATATCTAATTATACCAACAATAAAGGAGCCAAATCACAATGACAAACCTAAACTATGGTTGAAGAATAATAACAAAAATCTTGTGAATGATGGAGTTGTGGAAGCCCACAACTTGAAGGCTACCCCATTTAATTTATCAAGTGGAGTGAATTCAACATACAATGTGAATCAGACTAATAAAGCTCCTTTTAATAATGCCAATTCCAACAACAACAACAACAATGCTAATAATAATCCCTTCAATAAAGCTAATGGTAAAAAACCTAAGCCTTCCTTTTCCACCTATCAAAAGAGAAAATTCACCTTCTTAGGCGAACCATTGGAAAATGCATTAAGGACGTTGGTGGCCAACAAAATCATCACTCTACCCGAGTTAAGGCCGTATGAACCCCAAATTAAGCCAAATTGGTGGAATGATTCTCACCATTGTGAGTATCATCAAAATAAGGGTCATAATACTGATGAGTGCATGAAGTTGAAACATTTGGTGTAAGACCTAATTGATGATGGGATGATAAAGGTTGAAGGGCCCCAAAACAATGAAGATCATATGGCCTTCAAAAATCCTTTCCTAAACCATGAAAAGGGTGAGTCATCAAACACCAACCAAAATAATAAAAGAGATAATGAGAAAGTCAACTTTGCTCATACTTATGATAACACAATTAATGCTTTAAGTGGTGATGAAAGCACCATAAATGTTATTGTGGTAAAAGAGAAACCAAGGGAAGCAACATCTAATGTTGTAACTAGGGGGCAAGCTTCAAAAATTACTCTACCTAGAAATGCTCCAAGAATTGTTCTACCAAATCAAACCTCATCTTCATCATCAAAAAAATATAATTTGGTAGACCAATTACAATGAACCCCTACTCAAATCTCTATTTTAGAATTTCTCAAACTCTCACCAACTCACAAGGAGATTCTAGAAAAGGCCTTGGTAGAGACGAATGTACCTCTAAATTTGGAGGCAAACAAATTTCAAAATATGGTGGGACATCTTATTGCACCTCATTGCCTATCTTTTTTAGAGAAAGATGACATGTCATTAAATCACCCACAAAACTTTCCTTTGCATATAGAGGTTCTAATTCACAAGCATAGGGTAAAAAGAGTCCTTATTGATGGAGGGGCCGACTTGAATATTTGTACCCTAGACTTGGTAAAGGCCTTAGGATTTTCTAAGGAGGCTATTGACCCAAAGAAAAAGATAACTATAAAAGCCTACGATGACGAAGAGAGAGCTTCTAAGGGTGTCATAGTACTTCCTATTAGAGTTGGCCCAATGCAAAAATAAACTATTTGTCAAGTCCTAGACCTAAAGATGACTTACAATATCTTACTAGGGAGACCGTGGATTCCTGAAATGCAGGCCGTGCCTTCTATCTACCACCAATGTCTCAAATTCCCTTATCTAGGACAAGAAATCATGGTAAGCAGGGACTCAAACCCCTTTCAATATTATAACAACATGAAGCCTATAAATAATTCTCTAGTCCAGCATAATGTAGAAGGGTCTATTCCTCAAAGAATAGAGCAAGGTCAAAGTTCAAAAGATCTCCCATCTTTAAAGAGAAAAGAAAAAGAAGAAAAAGAAGAAGTTGTTGTTGAAAACATCCAAAGTCTGACTAACCTAGCTACATCAACAAAAGGAAAAGAAAAGGTTAGTGAAGAGAGTACTCTTGAGACAAAGAAAGAGGACCAAGATAGATCTGTTCAAATCTACACTAAGGAGGCTCATTACCAAAAAATGGACCATATGATGAAAAACGTTGAGAAACAATGTGAAATCAAACAAAAGGGAGTAGGTGAATACTCCTTATCCATGATGGACCTACCTTTATCTCCAAAATCATATGGAAAGCCATCTAATCTACCTCATAAATATAATGATCACTTTGTGAGGGATAATACATCTTAATTCATGGAGTAAGAGGAAAATGAAATCCTAAACTGGTTAGACAAGGATGAAGAATCAAGTACCCATGAGAAGCACATACAAAATATAAGCAATCCCACACATCAATATGGGAAAGGATTTCAAATTATGCAGAAAATGGGATACAAAGGACAAGGACCTTTAGGAAAAAGAAATGAAGGACTCCTTGAACCCATTGAAATGACATGGATAGATAGCAAAGAGAAGATATGATTAGGCTACCTAGAACAAGGGTATACTCAAAAGCACTATCCTAAGGTCTATGATCAAATATTACAATTAGAGTCACACAGTGATGAAGACTCAAATGATTGGGAATGGGATACTTTGTCAAATGAATCATGTCAAGATAAAGGTATTGATGTCATTCATACTTACACTCCTAGCAAAGGGAAATAATCAATTTCAGAATCAAATCAGATTCAAGCCTCAAGCTCAAGCCAAGTGGTCCTAGATAATATAACCATTCAAGAAATTGAAATAAATCAATGGGTAGGAGAACCCTACATACCATCATGGAGACCTGCTATGGAAGAATCTAACATTAAGTTTAATCCACGAGATTTTTCCCCAATAGAAACCTTAGAGTATTCTAGTGAGGAGGATTTTGGCCATAGTTCTCTAGAACATCTCAAAGAGGCACATGTTATAGAATTAAGTGATACAATGTTAGAACCTTAAAATGAAGTCTTGTCCTTAAACCCTATTGGCCTAAACCAAAATATTGATCCTTTGACCCTAATCTATCCATAATTAATTGAATGGGATTCCATTGAACCTACCATACTCCCTACATTTTTGAATGACAACCTGGTGTCCCAATACCTAAATGTGGTTGAACCTTCTTCTACCATGGAATATCAGGAAGGAGTGGCAAAGGAAGGTATCCAAACTCTCAATTCAATAAAAAATGAAAAAAAACAAAAAAAACAAAAAATGGAAAGAATCTAATGTTGAAAACCACATCGTGGCAGCATTAGATAAAAAAGAGAAAGAAACAAAGAATGATTCCAAAGGTGAAAAACCAATTGAGGCACCTAAGGAAGGGAGTTTGGATACTTTACCCGAGCACTACGAGGAAAGATCTCATATCTTGATTGAACCAACAAAAAAGGTGAATATTGGATCATAATTAGAACCAAGGATCATACACTTAGCAAAATATTTATCTAGTGAGGAAAGAAAATACTTCATCAAATTTCTCAAGGAAAAGAAAATAAATTTTGCATGGTCTTATGATAATATGCTAGGATTAGATCCAAATCTAGTCATGCATCACTTGAACATAAAAGGAGTAAGACCAGTAAAGAAGACATTAAGAAAGATGCATCCACACATAGCTTTTCTTGTAAAAGTGGAGTTAGAAAAATTGCTAAAAGTTGGGTTTATAAGAGCCATTGATTATGCCTAATGGATTTCAAACATTGTACCAGTTTCAAAAGTAGACAAGTCCATCAGGATTTTCACAGACTTTAAGGATCTCAATCTTGCATATCCTAAAGATGACTTTCCATTACCAAGCATAGATGCCATTGTAGATATAACAACAGAACATTCAATTTTCTCACTTATGGTTGGGTTTAGTGGCTAAAATCAAATAAAGATAGCACCCAAAGATCAAGACAAAACAACATTTACATGTGCATGGGGGACATTATGTTGGAATGTTATGCCCTTTGGTCTAAAGAATGCCAGAGCGACCTATCAAAGAGCCATGACAACAATATTCCATGACATGATGCACAAGTTCATGGAAGACTATTTAGATGATATACTTGCTAAATATCATTCAAGAGAAGAACATCTACCTATCTTAGAGAATTTTTTTGAAAGATTGGGACAATTTAAAGTAAGGCTGAATCCAAAGAAGTGTGCATTTGGTGTTCAATTAGGAAAGTTACTAGGGTACATTGTTTCAGAAAAAGGAATAGAGGTAGACCTAGCCAAATTAAAAGCCATCATGGAAATGGAAGCACCTATAAACATAAGTCAGATGAGATCTCTTCAAGGTAGGATCCAATCCATACTAAGGTTCATATCTCAATTGGCAGAAAAGTGCCATAATTTTATTCAACTCCTTCATAAGGACATAGTTTTCAAATGGGATGTGAAATGTGAAGAAACCTTCAATTTGTTGAAGAAATATCTAATGAACCCTCCAAATTTGATGCCACCTATAAGAGGCAAGCCTTTGATTCTATATATTTTGGCGACCAAACATTCATTAGGGGCACTCTTGGCACAAGAAGATGAATCAGGAAAAGAAAAAGCCATATACTACATAAGTAGGACTTTGGTAAAATATGAGTTGAACTACACCTTCATCAAAAGAGCATGTTTGGCCATAGTTTTTGCTTCCCAAAAATTGTGCCAATATATGTTATCCCACAAGATTAGACTCATTGCAAAGATTGATCCCTTGAAATATCTTCTTAGAAAAACAACATTGAATGGAAGGCTAGCCAAATGGGTCATGGTGCTAAGTGAATTTGACATAGAATATGTGGATCAAAAATCTATCAAGGGCCAAGTCATAGCTAATCAGTTAGCATAATAACCATTACAAGATGACCATCCAATAAAAGTGGAATTTCTAGATTCTAAAATTGTGAATGTGGAGGCAAAAACATGGCAACTATATTTTGATGGTTGCTACACACAACATGGATCAGGAGCATGCATACCTTTGATTACTCTTCAAGGGTCTACAATTCCAAAATCATACAAATTTTTGTTCCCATGCACAAATAACATAGTTGAGTATGAGGCATTGGTCATTGGAATAAAACTGGCATTAGAGTGGAAAGTGACAGAACTACAAGTCTATGGAGATTCACAATTAGTTATCAATCAAATTAATGATGAATATCAAACAAAAGATGAGAAGATGGTACCTTACAAGAATATGGTTGAGAATCTCAAGAAATACTTCACTCTTATCACATTTGAGAAAGTACCAAGAGAGAAGAATAAATCAACAGATGCAATGGCTACTTTGACATCACTTCTCCAAATACCAGATCAAAGCATCATATATGAATTCATGGTAGAAGAAGTTGAGCAACCCGCATTTGATCCTACCCATCCTCATACCATTTTTTTGCTAACCACACATGAATCATCTTGGTATGGAGATATTTACACTTACTTAAAAGACCAAATCCTACCCATAGACCAAACTAGGAACCAAAAGAAAAGCTTTATCTGACAAGCCACTCGTTACACCTTAATATCTGACACATTGTATCATAAGAGTCTAGATGAAATGCTTCTTAGATGTCTAGAGAAAGAGGAATCAGATATAGTCTTATGAGAAATTCATGAGGGGATTTGTGGGTCACATTCGAATGGCTTAACCCTAGCTAAGAAACTTCTTAGGATAGGATATTTTTGGCCTACGATGGAGAAAGATGCTTGTCACTTTGCTAAAACTTGTAGAAAGTGTCAATATCATGGAAACTTGATACATGTACCTGCACAAGAGCTTCATCCTATGACGAACCTTGGCCATTTTATCAATGGTGTCTAGAATTAATAGGAATGATTTATCCACCATCTTCAAATGGTCATAAATTCATTATTACAGTAACATAGTACTTTACCAAATTGGTGGAAGCTCTACCCTTATCAACTGCAATGGGAAAGAAGATATCCTTGTTTATCCTAAACCACATAATATGTAGATATGGTGTCCCTCATGCCATCATAACAGATAATGCAAAGCACTTCAAAAACAAGGATTTAAAGGAGTTATGCACAAAGTTTCAAATGATCCACCACTCATCTTCAATATATTACCCCCAAGGTAATGGACAAGCTGAAGAAATGAATAAAAACATCTTAAAGATATTGAAGAGAATTGTGGACAATTCAAGTAGAGATTGACATATAAAAATAAACCTGACCTTGTGGGCTTATAGGACAAGTATCAGAATGCCAACAAGAGATAGACCATTTTCCTTAGTCTTTGGAACATAAGTAGTTTTACCTTTGGAGGTAGAACTTCCATCCTTAAGAGTATCTCTACATGGTTTGATAAGTGAGGCAGATGAATAAGGTGAAATGGTGTTCACCCTAAAATGTATGGGGGAAATATGAGATCCACTTCTAAATCCAAATTCCTAAAGGAGAGATCCAAATTGATCAACCAAAAGGTTAATGCACAACTGAATCAATCTATGGAGAATATGAAAGAGGAAGAAAACCTTATATTTCCCTATAATAGAATTGTTCTTGAAAATCTAAAATAATTGAAAGGAAAATACTAACCTCAAAATAGGGAAAATCTAGAAAATACTGATTTCTGATGTCTATGTGTAGTTTCGGGCAATTCTGCAACTTGTTTCGGACTGGAAATGACGAGATGAAGAAAACCCAAATTTTTTTTATCTTTTTGACAGCAGGTAGTCTTTGACCCCGATAAAAGGTCAAAGGCTACATTAATATTCTAAAGGTCAACTTTGACTTTGTTCGCAAATCTTGAAAGTTCACTAAAAAGGGTATCCGAATCCAAGCTCAGATCCGAAGTTCCACACCTGTACCTATAAGAAAAAGAGGGCTTTGTTGTTTGTATGGGAGGTTTGCCTTGATCAAACCCCAATTTAGGAATTAACCTTGAAATTGAATTGAAATTTTAATATGCATAAAAAAAGTAAATGAAACTTTTCACCTTGCTTATGTTGAAGTCCTTGAAGCGGATTCAAATCCTCAAATCCACAAGTGGGGATGCTCCAATGAATGTAGAATGAATGTAGGATGTCTCAAATCAATGGCATTTGATCTTCAACACCAATCTTGAATGGATCTTTGCATAAGAATTGACTTGGATGAATGTGGAAGGATGGATCTTCAAGGGGGCTCCAAAGAGATTGAATCCTTCAATGACTAACAATGGATCTCCTTGATGAATGAATGCTTGAACAATTGAATGCTTGAAGGCTTGCTTGAATGCTTGAATTCACTTTCTTGCACTTGAGATCTTGCTCATGAAATTTCTTGAGATGTGATGCAAACTTGATTGAGAGATGGATTGAAATGAGAGAGGAAGGCCTCCTTTTATAGTGAACTAGGGCACAAACCTCTAGAGAAGGCCGACATTGGGGAATTAAATCCCAATTAACCTTAACCCATAAAAATGGACCCATATTAAATGAAATTTAAGGATTTACCATTTCAAAACCCGAAATGGCTGACCCAGAGGTGGGAAAAAGAATCTTTCCGAAACCTGATACCCAGAAATCAGAAAATCTTGAAATTTGAAATGTGGGTCAAGGATGAGGTATACTCTACCCTAGCTTAGAGTCAAGGTCGACCTGACCTAGGTTAGAGTCAAGGTCAACTTTGACCCTCAAATTTGACTTTGACCTTGAGGTCAAAAACCTCAGGACCTCAGCCCATAATGCTAGGAAATGCAGACATGAAGTAGAAAATAGGTGCAGAGAGAAGCAGAACGGGGGGGAAAAACCAAATAAATGCAAAGACCCAATCAAGGCACTTAACATGACCCCAGAACACTCACACAGAGGGCTAAATGCTCTTATCATGGAAGTGCTTCCATTTTAAGATGATATAGAAGATTATGGAGTTGCTAGGTTGCATGAAATAGAACTACTAGATGAGAAACAACAACAAGCATTTGATCACTTGAAAGTATATCAAAACCGAATGTCAAGGACTTATAACAAGCACATCAAGTCAAGAATATTTCAAATAGGTGACTTAGTTTTGTGAGAGAATCCCAAGAATCAAGTAGAAAGAGAAAAAAAAGGGAAATGGGAAGCAAACTGGTTAGGACCTTTTGTGATCACTTCGTCTTTTGGGACAGGCACCTATAAGTTAGCTGATTGTGATGGAGAAGAGTTACAATAACCGATCAATAACATTCATCTCAAAAGGTTCTACACATGAAGCAGATGAAAGAGGATAAATAAAAAGAGTATTAGAAAATCAGATGGAAAGCATCCTATTTATTGTACATAGTCAAAAGAGATCCTGAAAATACCAAAAAAATTAAAAATCAGAAAAGAGAAAATAAATTAGAAATGCGGAAAAGATAAAAAATAATGGAAAATTGAGTATGAAGAAAGCCTAAAAACATTCATATATGATCCTCAAAAAGATGTTGTCTTGGTGAAAACCTAGCAAATAGGTGCCTTGATGATATGAAAAAGAAAAAAAAATTGAAAAAAGAGAAAATACAAAAAAATTAAAAAAGGGGAAAAAGTGCCTTGGTGAAAACCTAGCAAATAAGAGCCTTGGTAGCAAAAAAAAAAGGAAAAAGCTTTAAAAATAGAAAAAGAAAGCAAGATTCATTCAATCGGTGAAAACCTGGTAAACATGTGCCATTGAAAGTCCAAGTCAGTCGCATACCTAGCAATCATCCTTGTAAATATTGCATTCACCAGCATTTGTATATATTGCATAATAAAACCCCATAATTGCATTCGCAAGTACCTAAAAATTTTGGTCTCCTAATCTGTAAACTGTCCTAAGTCCAACATTGTAATCATATCAAACTGGGGGCAATATACTCTAGAGAAGGAAGGATTCATCAAAAGCAAACTTCAATCAATCATTGAATCAATTCATTAAAAACACAAGTGAAATGCTTAATCAAATCCTAATGCCAATCCAATCTGAACCAAAATGCAAAATTGATTTGAAATCTTACACGACCTTATCTTTATCAGGATTAAAAGTATGAAATGGATGGAACTACACTTGAAATATGGATTTGAAAAATATTGCAATTTTTTTTCTAAAGTGTTGACTTGATTGATGAAATCATGTCTTTCTAGAAAATCGATGAAAGTTTTAAAACTAGACAAGCTATGATGAAAGCGTGATATTTTATGGATTTATGATTGACTGTCTTAAGATCAAAGTTTTAAAGCATGTATTATTTTTCTAAGGAAATGATCATCAAAGAATCATCGAGGACTTGTACATATGATGAAACTAAGATTTTTGTTTGTTTACGCAAAAGGATACCTTGGATATTTTGATGTTCAATATCATAATACCAAAATCTAATTGCAACATAAAATTTGACAAAATCGGTATTTGCACTCTCATGCTTGGCTTCAATCAGTGATAGTCGTACCATAAAAAAGATGAGAAAGCAACGAAAGAGGTGCAGAAAGTATTCATATCATCATGGTTGAACTAGTGATGATTGTACTAAATTAGGATTCCAAAAACTGCTCAATGATAAATATCCAAAAAATTGAATATTGATAGTTAGTTGCATACATCCTAGATTAAATGCATTTAAAGTATATTCCTTTCTTAGTTTCAAAATTTAAATTGCAAGAGAAAAAGAGAAAGGGGGTGTAGTCAAATCAAAAATCAAATGAGCATCAAAAACTATATGTGATTGAGTGTGTTGGAAATAAAAAATAATAAAAAACAAAGGTGCATCCCATTAGTTCATGAGCATTTGTTAGATCCATGTTATCTTGCCTTAAGGTGCATTCATTTTAATCTAAGTTCATTCCATATAGTTTACAACATCTTCATAACATTAATTGCACTAAGTTGCATTCATATTCATATCTTGTATAAAGTTCATTACGCTAGGTTGCATTCATTTTAAATCTCATCTCATTTAGTGTGCATTCTTTAAGTCATTCATATCAATCCATTAAGTGCATTTACCATTGCATTTATTAGTTAATCTTCATTGCATCCATTAAAATAATTTTAATTCATCATTAGGTGCATATCATTTAGTTAAAAAACATGGCACATTGCATTATTCATTTAGATCCATATATTTAGTTTCATCCTATATTGTATATCATTGCACTATCATGGCATGACATTCAATAAACTATTGGAGATTTGCCAGCAAGCCAGTGTTGACTGTATGTTTTTCATTGATAACAACATATGGTAAGTAGCATGCATCGAAGACTTATGTAGTAAGATTTCATTATATATAGCATGGACATGTTATCAACATGATATCACGGGCACAGAGGTTAACTATTTGTACATACAGTTATATAGCAACTTGTATTAGCAATGTTTCTAACAAAGTAACAGGCAGTGTTCTGTGTATGATTGTCCGTACAGTTATCATGGAGCTTTGCACATTTGGATATGTGATGAAGATATGTTAGTGATGTTACATTCATGAACACAGAGTCTGCTGATTAGTAGAAGTGAAGTTATGCAGTCGCTATTCACCAGTAGTAGTTTCCTGTGTTTATTCAGAAGAGCCGACATAGATTATATTGGTTTTGACGTTGCGCCTATAATTTTGGTATGTGCCCTTAGATTAGATCTTGGAGAAGAGTTAGGAAGGTTTAGTTAAGAGCACATGATATAATTCAGCTTGAGGAGAAAGATCCAATTGTTTTGGTAGAGCTGACAGTGTGTAGCGTGTGTCTACAATTATCTTATTGGATAGGTCCTAGAATGTGTTGCATGTTTAGTAGAGCCGACTGAATTATTATTAGAGTTTTTCATGGCTTCTCTAATATGATTTCAAGGTAGTTTTAACAAGCCAACTTGATTATATAATTTAGAGGAAATATATTTATAGGCAGTCATTTGTGATTCTTTGAGTGTGGTTCATAGTTTGCGAAGAGCAGAACAAAGTGTGCGAAGTGTTGAGCCATTAGAAGAAGGTCTATGTGACCAAGTAAAGTATTTGTGATATACATTGGAACTGATCTAGATAGTAGGTCAAAGTGTAGTTCACCAAGATCCAGATATAGTGTGTATCTGTTAAATAGAAGGTTGTAGCCTTCACCCCTTTGAGCAATGTGCTCTCAGACAGTGCGTCCTCACCTCTAACATGGTTAATTGTAAAAGATTCCTAACAGGATCTGACCCTTGACCAGGTCTACTGTACTAAATATATTGTAAAGAAACTCATAATAGGATTAATGATCTTCTAACAAAGATCATTATTCACTAGTGTAGAATATTAGTGGGTGTCAATTCCCACCGGGGTTTTTACCTATTTGGGTTTCCCCATAACCAAAATATTGGTGTTGTGTTCAAGTGTTCTTTCATTGTGTTTATGCTTTATGTTTAAGTATACTTAATTGGATAAAGAATTGAAACTTGTAGATAATTGATTCACCCCCCCTCTCAGTTATCTCTTGGGACTATTCCTAACAATTGGTATCAAAGCCAAGTGCCTCAGAGAGAAAGTTTAACAACTTGAGGTTGATCAGATGACATTCTTCAGAAAAGAAAGTCCTAAGTTTGATGGAGAGAATTATCTTGATTGGAAGAACAAGATGGTGACTCATTTGCAATGCATTGCTTTTGAAGTTTTTGATGTAACTATCAAAGCAGTCAAGATTTCTACTTTAGAAGACCGTGCAAAGGATGATGCTACTGAAAAGTAAAAGGAATTGTTTCATCAGAATGCAATAACCAAAGAAGCCATTATCAATGCCCTATTTGATAGTGAGTTTTCAAAAATAAAGAAAGTAGATACAACCCCAAAAATATGGAAGTACCTAGAAGACATATTTGAAGGAGACAAACAAGAAAATGATGCACGTAGAAAAACATGGAAGAAAAGATACAATGCATTAGAGATGCTACCTGAAGAAAACATCAGAGCTTACAATCAAAGGATCAATGAAGCAGTTGCTGGAATCATGAACAATGGTGGAGAGATCTCAGAGGAAGATATTATCGACAAATTGATGACTCCTCTCACTCCAGAAAATGAAAACAAGATCAACATCCTTGATGAGACCATGTCACTTACATCAAATTTCAATAGAGAGACCTTGATCAACAAAATCTTAGCTTTTGAGATTTCAAGATTGAAGACAGAACCTAAAAGTGAGACATCCTTCAAAGCAACCATCCATGGTAAGAAATCTATAAACACTTGATGTAGGAGCATCCTGGGTGTAAGAGCAATCTTGCATCACCCAAAAATATTTCTGTTTGCTTTTTAATAAGGGCTATCTTGTGCAGAGCTGCTATTTATGGAAACTTACTATTTTTAGTAAGTTGGTCATATGATCTCAGAATGTCTTGATTTCACAGTTGGAGGTTCATCCTAGTCATTTCAGCCTACCAGTTGAGTTTCATTGCCACATCATCAGTATTGGTGAAGTTATTGAAGTTTTTGGGTACAAAATCTTTTAGGTCAATTTTGAAGGCCTTAGAGGCTCTGGATCATGATCGACCTCTGACTGATTGACGCTAGCACATGTTAGGTGCTGTAGATCTCGTCATGGCATTTTTGAAAAGTGGTTACAATAGAAAAATGGAGCTATGGTTAGAAAGTTATGGCCTCTGAAAGTTGGGTTACCTAAAATCATATTTTGTATTTCTTTTGAGCTGACCCTATTGTAAAAATTGTGAAAATAAATTAATTCTATGTATAGTTAGCCTTAAGGGCTAAATTTCTGGAACCTTCTCGGGTGGTGAAAATTGCCTATATAAAGAAGGCCCGTAGTGTTGTCTAGGCAGTTCTAGGTGGTAGATCTGGGTAATAATTTGAGACTTTGTCCTACAGAATATTGTAAGAGAATGCCCATGTGGCTTTGCATATTGTAATTCTGAAAGTTTGTAATTCCACATTTGTGGAGATAATAAGAAGCCAATTTTTTGTTATTGCATATTGTTATTGTTTCTTTGTTTCTGTTATGTGTTTGTGGTATTAAGGGGAGCAGCTTTCATCAAGTGGTATCAGAGCAGGAGTTCCTGAGTGTGTAAATAGATCGCCGACTGTGAGGTAGTTTGCATCAGGACCATGGTTAGGGTTTCAGCGCGCATCACAAAAATACCTCTATGAAGGGAATGTAGCAGAAGAGTTGGTGTTGTAACACCTGAGGTAAGAGCGCTCTAGAGACAAGTGCGAGCATTGCAAGAAGAGATTCATAGAGGAATGAATCTTAATGTCAGAGATAAAAGTGAGGATGAAGCCGAAGAAGGAAATGATGATCAAGAAGAAGGCAAATTTTGAATCAAGAAGAAGAAAGACTTTTTTGGGCCATTTCCAAGATTGGGAAAAGACCTAAGATCGAGGTTCCTACATTTTTAGGAAATCTTAACCTAGAAGAATTGATCGACTGGATCAATGAATGTGAAAAATATTTTGAGTACGAAGATATTAAGGATCTTGATAGGTTCAAATTCGCGAAGGCCAGACTGAAAGGTCATGCGAAGATTTGGTAGCAAGAGATTCAATTGAAGTGAAATAGAAGAGGGAAAGATAAAATCACAAGATGGGATCGGATGGTGGATAAATTGAAGTGACAATTTATCTCTATTGATTATGAACTTGACCTACTAAAGAAAGTGCAAAGTTTGAAGCAAGCAAGACGATCTATTCAGGAGTATACAGAGGAGTTCTATTGAATCCTCATCAGAATAGGCCATGCAGAAGCTGATAAGGAGAAATTTGCTCGTTACCTTAATGGGTTGAGGCCAAGCATTCAGGAGGAGCTGAATTTGGTTTGAATGAACAGTATTGAAGAGGCATACCAGTTTTCCCTAAAAGTAGAGGAAAAACTAAACAAGAAGTTTGAGAGCAGACAAAATGGAAGAGGTTGCGGTGGATGGTCTGGTGGATAGTCATATGGAGGCCGAAATGAAGATCCAAAAAAGAAGAATGAGGCTAGTAGTAGTCAAAATTAGAGAGGAAATAATTCTAATCATTTCCAAGATCAGAACAATAGAGATCAGAGAGGAAGAGGAAGAGGACAAGGTTCAGGAAGAGGAGGCTTTCGTGGAACATGTTTTCACTATGGAGAAGAAGGTAATAGGGCATTTGAATGTCCTCAACACCAAGGAAGGACATATAGGAGGAATGAAGGCCAGGCCAAAGTTGCACATGTAGATGAAGATGCCAGATCATCAAATTCTGAATATGCTGAAAGAGGAGAAACGTTGATTAACAGAAGAGTCCTTCTGAGTGGTGAGAATGAACTTGAACAAAGGAGGAGCCTGTTTCGCACTAGATGCAAGTGTCAGGGTAAATGCTGTGATGTGATTATTGATAGTGGAAGCACTAAAAATTTGGTGTCAGAAGAGATGGTAACAAAGTTGAAGCTCAAGAGACAGAAACACCCACATCCATATCGAATTTCTTGGGTGCAGGATGACCACAAGGTCATGGTCAGTGAACAGTGCCTAGTAAAGTTCAAGATTGGCGGGTACCATGATGAGGTACTATGTGATATCATACCTATGGATGCATGTCACATGTTGTTGGGTAGGCCGTGGTAGTTTGAAAAATGTGCTATACATGGTGGTCGTGTGAATACCTATTCCCTGAGAAAGGATGGAGTGCGACATAAGCTAAAGCCATTGAAGGAGACCAAAGCAAAGGTATGTGGTAATACAAGAATAACTTTTGTTGATGGAAGAAAATTCTTAGATGGTATGAAGCATGAGCATGTGTGTTTTGCTTTAATTTCAAAAGCTGGTAAAGAGGAAGTAGAGGATGTACCTATAGAGGTTACAGATTTGTTAAAAGAGTTTTAGGATATTGTATCTGATAATGTACCTGATGGATTGCCACTGGTAAGGAAGATCAGTCATTAGATGGATTTGATTCCAGGAGCCAGTTTGCCAAACAAGGTAACACACAGAATGACACCGACAGAAAGTGAAGAGTTGAACAGACAAGTACATGAGTTGTTACAGAAGGGATTGATTCGGGAGAGCTTGAGTCCATGTGCTGTACCAGCAGTATTAGCACCAAAGAAGAATGGAGAATGGAGGATGTGTATAGATTCCAAAGCAATAAACAAGATCACAATCAAGTATAGGTTTCCATTGCCACAAATGGATGATAGTATGGATTGTTTGAGTGGAGCTGTGTATTTCTCAAAGATAGATCTGAAGAGTGGATATCACCAGATTCAGATCAAAGAAGGAGATGAATGAAAAACTGCCTTCAAGACAAAGGAAGGATTGTATGAGTGGTTAGTCATGCCTTTTGGGCTAACCAATGCACTGAGCACTTTTATGCGGCTCATGAATGAGGTTCTAAAAGAATTTCTGGGTAAGTTTGTCATTGTGTACCTAGATGATATTTTGATCTTTAGTAAGACATTGGAAGAGCATATGATGCATATTCATATGGTGTTTAAGAAATTAAGAGATGAGAAATTATTGATTAATTTGAAGAAGTGCAGTTTTGTGAAGAAAGAGTTAGTGTATTTGAGATTTGTAGTTTTAGTAGAAGGTCTAAAAATGGACCCAGAAAAGGTACAAGCTATCCTTGAATGGCCTACTCCAAGGAGTGCTACTAAGGTAAGGTCTTTTCATAGTTTGGATAGCTTTTACAGAAAGTTTATCAGAAATTTTAGCAGTATTTGTGGACCCTTGATTGAAACAATGAGAGGGGATAGAAAAGAGTTCAAGTGGACTAATGGGGCAGATAAGAGTTTTAAATTGTTGAAATAAAAAGTTATAGAACAACCTGTTTTAGCACTTCCTAATTTTAATAAGGTGTTTCAAGTAGATTGTGATGCTAGTGGTACTGCAATAGGAGCTGTTATGAGCCAAGAAGGTAAACCTATTGTTTATTTCAGTGAGAAGTTAAATGATGCCAAGAGAAAATATTCTATTTATGATCAGGAATTTTATGCTATAGTTCAGGAATTGAAGAAGTGGAGACACTATCTTCTTCCTAAGGAGTTTTTTTTGTATACTGATCATCAAGCTTTGCAATATTTGAATAGTCAAAGAAAGTTGAATCAAAGACATTTGAAATGGGTTGAGTTTTTGCAAAGTTATATATTTATTTTGAAACATAGAAGTGGAAAATCTAATAGGGTTGCAGATGCGCTTAGCAGAAGGCAACTATTGCTGACAAAGATGTAGATTGAGGTGGTTGGGTTCAAGGAACTCAAGAATTTGTATCCAGAGGATCCTGATTTTGGTGAAGCTTGGAAAGCTTGTAAAGAACCTATTACTCTAGACAGAATGAAGTGGCTGGATTTCATCATTCAGGATGATATGCTATTCAGAGTGAGTTAGTTGTGCATTCCAAGAAGTTCTATGAGGGAGAATCTCATCAAGGAGAAGCATAGCAGAGGATTGGCTGGACATTTTGGTCATGATAAAACCTTTGCTTTGGTTAGTGAGAATTATTATTGGTCACAGTTGCAGCAAAATGTCAAGAAGTTTGTACAGAGTTGCAGAGTATGTCAGATGGTGAAAGGAGTAAAGCAAAATATAGGGTTGTATCAGCCATTACCTGTACCAGAGAAGCCTTAGGAGGATATCAGTATGGACTTCATTCTTGGTTTACCAAGGACACAACGGGGACATGATTCAATTTTTTTGGTAGTTAACAGATTTTCAAAGATGACACATTTTATTCCCTGCAAGAAGACTAATGATGCTGTTCATGTAGCAAAATTATTTTTCAGAGAAGTGGTGAGACTACATGGTTTGCCAAAGAGTATAGTTTCAAATAGGGACACCAAGTTTGTTAGATATTTCTGACGTACATTGTGGAAGAAGTTGAAGACAAATTTAAAGTTCAGTTCATCACATCATCCACAGACTGATGGATAGACAAAGGTGGTGAATAGGAGTTTGAAAAATTTGCTGAGATGTTTGGTTGGAGATAAGCCAATAGGATGGAATTTAATTTTACCACAAGCATAATTTTCATACAATAATTCTATCAACAGGAGCACTGGTAAATCACCATTCCAGATTGTATCTGGGAGTAGTCTAAGAAATGCATCCGAGTTGAGAAAGATAGATAAAGGAGAAATAAGTAGTGTTGAAGCTGAGGATTTTGCAAAACATTTGAAGAACATCCATGAGGAGGTGAGGAAGCACATTACCAAGATGAATGCATAGTATAAGGCTAAGGCATATGAGAAAAGGAGGCATAAGGAATTTCAGGTTGGAGATGAAGTCATGGTTCATTTGCGGAAGGAAATATTTCTAGTTGGTACATATAACAAGTTGAAAATGAAGAAGTTTGGGCCATGTAAGATACTGAAGAAGCATGATTCAAGAAATGCATATGAGGTCAAGTTTCCTACTGAGCTAAATATTTCACTAGTATTTAATGTTTCAGATCTGACAGAGTATCATGAAGGAGGTGTTGAAGATGAGGTTACAACAACACAGTGGAGTATTCTAGCAACCAGTTCAGATATCAAGGAGATTGAAGACATACTGGATCGTCATGTTGGCAGAAGCACAAGGAATAGGACATATGAAGAGTATTTGCTCAAATGGAAAGGATGACCTGTTGAAGATTCATTATGGCTAGCAAAGGAGGAGGTTAACCATCTTGGTTTTCCTCTGCACACCTGAGTCGTGACAGGGTCACTTCTCAAATTACCCTAGGTGTTTGATGCAGGAGCATCCTGGGTGTAAGAGCAATCTTGCATCACCCAAAAATATTTCTATTTTCTTTTTAATAAGGGCTATCTTGTGCAGAGCTGCTATTTATGGAAACTTACTATTTTTAGTAAGTTGGTCATATGATCTCAGAATGTTTTGATTTCACAGTTGGAGGTTCATCCTAGTCATTTCAGCCTACCAGTTGAGTTTCATTGCCACATCATTAGTATTGGTGAAGTTATTGAGATTTTTGGGTATGAAATCTATTAGGTCAATTTTGAAGACCTTAGAGGCTTCAGATCATAATCAACCCCTGGCTGACTGGCGCTAGCGCATGTCAAGCGCTATAGATTTCATCATGGCATTTTCGAAAAGTGGTTACAATAGAAAAATGGAGCTATGATTAGAAAGTTATGGCCTCCAGAAGTTAGGTTACCTAAAATCATATTTTGTATTTCTTTTGAGCCGACCCTATTGTAAAAATTGTGAAAATAAATTAATTCTATGTATAGTCAGCCTTAAGGGCTAAATTTCTGGAACCTTCTCGGGCGGTGGAAATTGCCTATATAAAGAAGGTCCGTAGTGTTGTCTAGGCAGATCTGGGTGGTAGATCTAGGTAATAATTTGAGGCTTTGTCCTATAGAATATTGTAAGGGAATGTCCACGTGGCTTTGCATATTGTAATTCTGAAAGTTTGTAATTCCACATTTGTGGAGATAATAAGAAGCCAATTTTCTATTCTTGCATATTGATGTTGTTTCTCTGTTTCTGTTATGTGTTTGTGGTATTAAGGGGAGCACCCTTCATCAACACTTCTAGTAATTATGATGATGATGATGAAGAGAAAACACTAGATGATTTCATTGCTATGATTACCAAAAGAGAAAAGAAAGGAAAAGGAAAATATGAAGGTCAATTGCCATTTAAATACTTTTCATGTAATAAGATTGGTCACTTTGCATCTAAGTGTCCTACAAGAGCTAGAAAGTTTAAAAATGACTACAAGCCTAAATACTCTAAGGAATGTTACTATGCTGGAGATGGAGTTTCAGATGATGATTCATTTGGATAAATACAATGGTGGCATGGTTAGATTTGAAGATAACAATCCTAAACCCATTGTTGGTAGAGGAGCCATCACCTTGGATGGAAAGAATAGTACTGATGATGTTCTTTATGTCGATGGTTTGAAACATAACCTACTAAGTGTTGGGCAGTTACTTGACAAAGGTTACAGATTGGAATTCAATGGAAACAAGTGTATCATTAACAACAAAGAAGGAGAAATAATTGCATCAGGATCACAGACTAAAGGTAATGTGTTTTTAGCTTAATCCAGAAGCAAGTTGTTTTGTTGCTAAAGTAGATGACAACTGGTTGTGGCATAAAAGACTATGTCATATCAATTTTGATAACATAGTTAAGATAAGAAATGTAATGGCAGTAAGAGATCTACCTAGAATAGAAAAGCCAATTTATACTATATGCAGGGAATGTGTGATAGGAAAGAATGTAAGAAACTCATTCAGGAGAAAGCACAATTCAGTAGAGAACAAGTTGGATCTAATTCATACAGACCTATGTGGTCCAACTCAAGAAAGATCATACTATGGTGAAAGGTATTTCATTTTGTTTGTTGATGACTATACTAGAATGATGTGGGTTGCATTCTTGAAAGGAAAGTCAGAAGCATTTGAGAAGTTCAAATTATTCAAAGCTAAGGTTGAGAATGAATTTGGACTAAAGATAAAATGTTTGAGATCGGATAGAGGAGGAGAATTCACCTCTGATAGATTCTATGAGTACTGCAAAGAACATGGCATCAAGAGGTAGTTGAGTGCACCTAGAACCCCTCAGTAGAATGGAATTGCAGAGAGAAGGAATATGATCATCCTTGATACAACACACACCATCATGATTGAAGGAAAAGTTGCACACACCTATTGGAAAGATGCAGTCAATACAATAGTCTATACCATCAATAGAATTCAATTGAGGCCTGGCATGGACAAAACACCATATGAGCTATGGTTTGGTAATGTTCCCACAATAAAATACTTCATAATCTTTGGAAGCAAGTGCTACATCAAGAGAGATGAAGCAGTAGGCAAGTTTGATGCAAGAAGTGATGAAGGTATTTTCCTTGGTTACTCTACTAAAAGTAAAGTTTATAGATGTTTCAATTTAAGATTAAAAAAGATCATTGAAAGTGCTCATGTTAAGTCGATTAATGAAAAATTTATGGTTTAAGAAAGATATCATGATTACTCACCCATGATTGAAGAAGAACCTAGACTCTCCACTAGTGAGATAGTTATTGAAGAAATTTTTGACAGTATTGATGTGTTATTCAATGACCCTGAGACAAGTGAAGAAGAAACTCCTAAAGAAGATAGGACAGTATCACCCAAAGCTCCAAAGTTTACATCTAGATATCATTCTAAGGATGACATCATTGGAGATCAGAGTGGAAAAGTCACAACAAGATAAAAAACAAAGAGTTCTGCAAGCAATGAGGTGGTATGTTTAGTATGTCCAATTGAACCCTTAAGTGTTGAAGATGCATGCAATGATTCAGATTGGCATGATGTTATGAGAGAAGAACTAGATCAGATTATCAAGAATGATACTTGGGAACTAGTCCCAAGACCTAGTGATAAAAATGTGATTGGAACAAAGTGGATATTCAGAAACAAGATGAATGAAGATGGTACAGTAGTGAGGAATAAAGAAAGATTGGTATGTAAGGGATATGCACAAAGAGAAGGTATTGATTATTCTACACTTTTGCACCAGTAAGCAAGTTAGAAGCTATTAAGTTGTTTTTAGCTTTTGCAACATTCAAAAACTTCAAATTTTATCAGATGGATGTTAAGTCAGCATTCCTGAATGGTGAATTAAAAGAAGTATATATTGAGTAGCCAAAAGGATTTACCCTATTAAACAGACTTGATATGGTATGCAGATTGAAGAAATCCCTCTATGGACTTAAGCAAGCCCCTAGAGCTTGGTATGAGAGACTTGATGGATATTTAAAAAAGATTGGATTCAAGAAAGGAGCAGCAGATTGTAACCTATTCATAAGAGAGACATCTGAAGGACTACTAGTTGTAGCTATATTTGTTGATGACATTATATTTGGAGGTAATGAAAAACTTAGTGCTGAATTTGATAAGGAGATGCAGAGAAAATTTGAGATGAGCATGATCGGACCTATTAAGTACTTTTTGGGATTGAATGTGCAGAAGACAGAGAAAGGTATTTTCATTAATCAGTCCAAGTATGTGAAAGAGATATTGAAGAAATTCAAGATGGATGATTGCAAGCTAGTAGGGACACCTATGATAACTAGATGCAAGCTTACAAAAGGAGATGACTCACTAGTAGTAGATATAACATTGTACAAGTCTATAATTGGAAAACTCATTTATCTTACTCAAACTGGACCTGATATTTCCAATGTAGTTGGCATAGTTGGAAGATTTGCAGCAGAGCCTAAAAAAAGTCACCTCATGGCAATAAAAAGGATATTCAGATACTTACAAGGCACTATAGACTATGGTCTATGGTATCCTAATTCAGAAAATGTTGATCTTCATGTGTATACTGATGCAGATTGGGCAGGATGCATTGATGATAGAAAGAGTACATTAGGTGGAGCATTGTTTCTTGGTGACAAACTTGTCACTTGGACAAGCAAGAAATAAAATTGCATTTCTCAGTTAATAGAAGAAGAGAAGTATGTTGCAGTAGCCCTGAATTGTTCTACAATTGTTTGGATCAAGTAGATGATAAAGGATTTTGGAATTTAGATTGATTATCCTATTGTTATTCACTGTGATAACACTAGCACTATCAACATGTCGAAGAACCCTATGATGCATGCAAAGACAAAACACATTGAGATCAAGTATCACTTCCTAAGAGAGAAAGTAGCATAAAAAGAAGTTAAGTTGGACTATGTGAGTACTAAAGATCAGCTAGCAAACATATTCACAAAGCCCTTGTCAAAGGATACTTTTGAGTATTTCAGGGAGAAGTTGGCAGTAATTCCCTTCCTCGATTCTGCCTAGAAGAAAGAAGAAAGAGCATCAGTCCTCAGAGACTGATGGATGGTTGAATACTCTACCTAAGGAGTAGTACTGATGCTTAAACTATTTGGCACCCTTTGTAATTGATGTCAAAGGGGGAGTAATATATAGTCATGAAAAGAAGAAGCAAAAGGAGTAATATACTAAGGGGGAGTAGTATTCAATTATGGAAGTGGTTCAATTGAGGAAATGGAGAATGTTGAAGAATATTGCAGCAGATGGAGGATTCAGCCTTGGGGGAGTTTTGAAGAGGAAATGGGGAATGTTATAAAAAAAATGTTCATTTGGATTGGTGGAGTTTTTCATTCCATATGTTGCCATCAATGGCAAAGGGGGAGATTGTTGGAGATTTTCCAGCAAGCCAATGCTGACTGTATGTTTGTCATTGATGAAAACATATGGTAAGTAGCATGTGGGAAGACTTATGTAGTAAGCTTTTAGTATATATAGCATGGACATGTTATCAACATGATATCATAGGCGAAAAGGTTAACTGTTAGTACAGATAGTTATATAGTAGCTTGTATCAACAATGTTCCTGACAGAGTAACAGAAAGTGTTTTGTGTATGATTTTTAGTACAGTTATCATGGAGCCTTGCATGTTTGGATATGTGATGAAGACATGTTAGTGATGTTACATTCATGGATGTAGAGTCTGATGATTAGTAGAAGTGAAGTTATGCAATCGCTATTCACCAGTAGCAGTTTCTTGTATTTATTCAGAAGAGCCGACATAGATTATATTGGTTCTAGCATTGTGCCTATCATTTCAGTATGCACCCTTGGATTAGAGCTTGGAGAAGAGTTAGGAAGGTTTGGTTAAGAGCGCATGAAATAATTTATCTTGATGAGAAAGATCCAATTGTTTTGGTAGAGCCGACAATGTGTAGCATGCGTCTACAATTATCTTATTGGATAGGTCCTAGAATGTGTTGCATGCTTAGTAGAGCCGACTAAATTATTATTGGAGTTTGTTATGGATTCTCTAATATGATTTCAGGGTGGTTCTAATAGGCTGAATTGATTATATCATTTAGAGGAAATATATTTATAGGCAATCATTTGTGATTGCTTGAGTGTGATTCATAGTTTATGAAGAGCAGAGAAAATTGTGCGAAGTGTTGAGCCATCAGAAGAAGGTCTATGTGACCAAGTAAAGTATTTGTGCTATACATTGGAACTGATCTAGATAGTAGGTCAAAGTGCAGTTCACCAAGATCTAGATATAGTGTGTATCTATTAAACAGAAGGTTGTAGCCTTCACCCCTTTGAGAAGTGTGCTCTTGGATAGTGCATCCTCACCCCTAACAGGGTTAATTGTAAAAGACTCCTAACAGGGTCTGACCCTTGACCAGGTCTACTGTACTAAATATATTGTAAAACAACTCCTAATAGGGTTAATGATCTTCTAACAAGGATCATTATACACTAGTGCAAAATATTAGTGGGTGTCAATTCCCACCAGGGTTTTTACCTATTTGAGTTTCCCTGTAACCAAAATATTGGTGTTGTGTTCAAGCATTCTTTCATTGTGTTTATGCTTTATGTTTAAGTATACTTAATTGGATAAAGAATTAAAACTTGTAGATAATTGATTCACCCCCCCCTCTCAGTTATCTCTTGGGACTATTCCTAACATAAACATCATTCATCTATATCACATATAACATTTAGGATCAATAATCATTAAATAAACATAATCATTATACATTACATCATATAGGCCCATCACATTTGCATACCATAAATCCATTGCATTCATATATCCAAATAAATACATCTATTGCATCACATTATATTGCATTAACCATTTCATTATCCATCTAACACATCGATATATCATTTGCATCCATAAATCATCAATCATTAAATCACATCATTAAGTTCATATTGCATCCATTCATCTATTCTATGTCATACATAAGACAACCATTTAAGCATGAATAAAACATGTGCATCCATATCATAAAACTGCATTTTAAAAAGCATAAAACAAATCATATAGCATAAATCTGCATATCATAGTAAAACACCTGAAACATGAGGTCCAACACATGATGACATCACATAAAGTAAATACATAAAAAATGAGAAGCAAAGTCTATGATACCATCATCATAAATCAATAGAGTATCAAAGTCTACGATATCATCACTGAAACATCTGGAAATCAAAAGTCCATTAGAGTATCAACAAGTATCAAACACATAAGGGAACATCAACTGATCAAAAGAATACAACAGAGTCCAATGTCTCAATATCAAAATTGAGATCATCATATACATCAATAAATGAAAGAATATATTAGATCAATATGGATCAACTGGCTAAGCCACGAGCACCATCACCACTATCAGGACTAGGACCATTATTAGGAGGATGACTCAAACTAGCCTATAGCCCATGCTGACTCATAGCGGCCATGAATGCCTACATCATACTACTGAGTTTCCTAACCTCCTGTCTAATCTTAGAAACATCTGACTGTAAAGATTGAACCTCTGATGTAGCCATCAGAGCCTCTAAAATAGGAACCTATGTAGGAGTTTGTGGTGGAAGCATGGAAGAATATGGAATAGATAATGATGGAACAAAAGAAGAAGAAGATTGACAAGATGAAGAAGATGGCACAAGCGCAGAAGCAGGTGCCTGTGCTAGAGGAGCCTGTGGAAAAACTAGTGGAATAATGTATAGAGGAGCCCAAGGAGGAGCCTTTGCTAGCCTACCCTATGCCTGATCTAATAGAGCCTATGTAGCCTGGGAATCCAATTGCCTTTGACACCTAGCCCTATGATGACCCTATCTACCTACCAGATCTATAACAACTTTATGTAAATCTCTATTCACACCTCAACCCCTCACTTGACCACCACCCCTAGGAGGAATGGGAGCAACAACAATAACTAGAATTGATACTCTCCCTGCTCTAGCTATTGGATGACCCGGTCATCCCCGACATGCTTGTATCCTACCACCACCCCTACCACCATCCCCATCTCCACCATCATATCCACCATCATCATCAAATTCCTCATCAATACTAGGTACCCTCTCAGCTGGATCTGTGAATCTTGAAAATAGGTTCTGAGTGAACCAATCATCATAATCATCAGTCATACCAGCATCAATAACATGCTCTCACATATCCCATAGTAAATGACCTAGGTCCTGAATCTCTTGCTGTGTTGTCATGAAATCAACAACAGGGCCCCATAGTGATCTCTCAGCCTGAACTCGGGCATACATAGCAACACCTTGTGGCATACCTTGAGTGCGACCATACTATTGTAGCACTTGCCAAAAGAAAAATATCTCTATGATATGTGGCATATGACCAATCATCCAATGAGGACATCACATAAAGGGAAGCTCAGTCGCATCCTCCGGCCATGACTCATAACCTAGGTAGGGACGCCAGATGACCTGATCCATATCATCAATGAACCTGCACCAATAATCAAGCTTTCCCATGTGGGCTTGTACAACCATACCCTCATACATCTAGGTGAATGACCATCTTGGATCTCGGTGACATGATGCAATAGGTCTCATCATTGGGAGATGCTCCCAGGTCCAAAGCTGTAATAATATAACTCCTACGAAGAGAGTAGAAGAGCGCATATATACAACAGTATGCAACTGATGATATAGTTGCACCAACACACATGACCCCCAATCAAAGCACCGAGGCTGTGCCATAAGGTCATCAAGAATAGGACCCCAACTAACTGCAAATCCATGTCCTTGTTGATTTGGTATGAGGAATCCTCCAATCAATGCATCCAATACAGCTGGAAAAATTGGGAAGGAATGAAACTGAGACTACTGAATGTGATCATCACCAATAGTAGGATCCTAGAAGACTCGCCGACACACTACACCATCATACACCTAGTCATAGAATACCAACTCTCCTCGAGTAGGAATGTGGAGGAGACGGTATACATCCTCAGGTGTGATCGTCATCTCCCCCATCAACAAGTGAAAAGTATTATGGTCCGAGTGCCATCTCTCAGCCATAGCAGTAATCAGACCCTGATTCACTTAGAATTGAGGTAGATGAAGTAGAAAGGATAGTCTACATCTGCCTATGTGCCGACGATCTGGAGCACTCAAGTCATGAATCATGCTAAATGGTAATAGATATAAACCTTGAACGACCAGTGACTTAAGCACTACCTACAAAAAGAAAGTTAAATTACATCAGTTTTGAAATCAGTTATCTTTTGAATTATTTAAGTCAATCAAACATTTCCAAAATATCAAACCGTAATCAATTTTCCTGATTCTATTCAGAGAGGATGGAAAATTTATCGTCACCCATCATCTAAATCTAGATTGACAATCACACATTTAAACTATAATTGACTCAAACTGACATCCTATGACTTGCTACCAAATTAGGTTTATTACCTACACCAATCAACTAATCGACGACATGGAAAAGTTTGGAAAAATGACTAAGGCATTTAAAATTTTTTCCTATTAGGGTAAAAGTACTATTTTAAGGTTTAAAAGTGCTAAAATGGAAAAGTGCTATTTAAAAGATTAAAAGCACAACCTAAAAGATCAAATGCACTAAAAAGTTTCATACGCGCTAAAACTTTTCAAAAGCGCTATTTTAAAAATTAAATGCGCTATTGCAGAGATCATAAGCGCAAATGCATACAAAAGTGCTAAAGAAAATTACATAAGTGAAATGTGCCCTAAATTCAATGTGCAAACATGTTTTTTCACAATGCAAAAGTGCTATTTAAACACGTGGAAGCACTGAAAAACAAGTAAACGTGCTATTAAAATGCTTCAACGTGTTTTTTTAATAATAAAATGCAAAAAAAGAGTGTTTCACCAAGAAAAATTCAAATTTTTTTCAAATGAATGCATCAATTGAAAAATAGAGAGGATCAAACACTTATCAGAGGTTCGTAGGTCGGTGGCCGATGATATCATCGACCGTGCTCAAATCTATGCTCTCTAATCAGGATTGCCATTGCGAAAAGCTCAGAGGGAGTCAGAGAAAAAAGTCAACTAAGAAAGTGAAAATGAATAGTAAAAATGACTTTTTACCCCTTTATATAGGCCATTTTGACCTAAAAAGGGCATCTTTGACTAGAAAATGCCTAGGGACCCAATTTGTTTTTACCAAATCAGCCAAATCATGGACATTTGTCATCACTCAAATGCAAAATCATTATCAGAAATGAAATAAAAATTCATTATAAAATGGACCTAATCAATGCAAAATGACCTAAACCATCATCTTTTTCAAAACATCTATTAAATTTCATTTCATTTTTGAGGGGGCATACACTCGGATTATTAGAAACAATAAAAATATCATCAAATCAGGGGCACAACCATCAAATCAGAGTTTAATCTTTTATCATAAATTCTTTTGCTTATCAATCTAAAGGGGCATCAAACATCATATTAGATCAAATCAGGTACCATATCAGGGAATTATCAGCAAATCAACCATTAGGACAACAAATCAATCAGAACTGCATCAATCCTATCATCAAAATCTGCATCTTACATCAAACATCGAGATCGACCATCGATGGAATTAGGACCTTATATCAGTTGAATCAGGACATTCTTTGAATCGACACGCTTCGCATGTCAACTCAAAGAGGGGAATTTGTAATCACCTAAAAATGGACAAGATTATTTAAGTGAGAAATCAAGGCAAGGATCAACACAATTAAATCAAATCAAGATCAAATCAAACATAAATTACAATTGAACATTAATCCAAAATTAATTGAAAATCAAAAGCTATCAAATCAATTTAAATTGAATAAATCATGATAAATCAATAAATTGTGTAATTAATCTAATTAATTACATAGTTCAATTTAAATCAAATCAACCCATTCAAGGGGTATACATGGCTAAACAAATTAAATAAAATTAATTGATTAATTCCTATTTTCTCTCAACACCACATGGGAGGAAAAATCCTCAACCAATAGGAATTGAGAACCAAGCTCACATGGATCAAGCCTAAAATGAATCTCAATCACTCACTTGGAGGATGAATCTTGTCCACCCATTTTTTCTTCTTGTCCCAAGCTTTGAGGACAATCCATTTAAATTGTCTCCAAAGGGTGGAACCAAGGACTTAACCCCAACTCAAACATGATCAACTCAACTACACCCCCTACCCTTGCCAAAATCTATAAAATCAAGGCATAATTCACTCATAAATCATCCATAAATCAAGAATATCATCAAACCTCTTGCAACTTAGAGCTAGAAAGGCAAATATAGAAGCTAATTAGCATTTCAATTTGGAATTAACATTGTTTTTAGCTTTGCTTATCATTCTCATTTTAGGACTATCACTAAGGAGGCTTGCTGAGAGCTTTATCATCAACATCCCTAAATAGAGATCCATAGGGTGCTCAATTGTCAATTTTTAGCTTAAATAGATTGCTATTTGTGGTAATTTAGTGTTTATTTTAAATTATTGATGATACTGACCCTATGAAGGTAATTTTTCTAGTACAGAGTTATAGATGGTGTTGTTGATCACATTAGTGCTCCACCTAAAGCACCAACATTTAATCTCAGTATTGGCACCCAAGCCATAAAAGCTTAAAAAATGAAGGCAACATAACCTGCTAAAAAGTCAGCTGACTATAAACCATGGGTTACAAAACCAAAGCGTGAGTTGACTCCTCTAGGCGAGTCTTTCGAATCTGCCATGAAAACTCTATTGGAAAACAATATCATCACATTACTTGAGATCAAACCATATGATCCCAAAGTCAAACCTAAATGGTGGAAAGAGACCGATTTCTATGTTTTCCATCAAAAAAAGGGTCATAAAACCAATAACTGCATGCGTCTTAAACATCTCATTTAGGACAAAATTGACACTGGAGAAATTGTGATTGACGACCATAAATCCAATAATGATCATACAACATTCACAAATTTTTTTCTAAAACATAATCAAGGAGACTCATCTTCTAAACCTAACATGAGTGCTAAAGTCAATTACACTTACTTTGGTAACAATGATGTCATCAGTATGGTAGAACCATGCCTATCTGAACACTGCAATGTCATCACCATTGTAAAAAAGGACAAAGATAACAAGATAGCTAATGCAGTTACCCAATCTCAAGCTCAGGTAACTCTCCAAGGATATAACTTGGATTCATCAAATGTCATGAAGGTACCATTCAATCTTGCATCTGCATCTAAACAAAGTAATACTTCCAAATCTTCAAATTCTAAAGAGTCCAAAGTGGTATCATACAACATCATCCAACAACTGCAACACACTAATGTAAAAATTTCTATATTTGAGCTATTACAAATCTCTCATGCTCATCATGCAATTCTCGACAAAGCTCTCATTGGCTCTAATGTTCCTGAAGATCTTTATCTTCATAGATTCCAAACAATGGTGGGTCACCTAATGTCCCCTTAGTACATATCCTTTTCAGAAGAAGATGACAACTCACTGAGTCACCCACATAACCAGCCCTTCCATATTGAAGTATTAATCCAAAACTATCATGTCAAACATGTGTTGATAGATGGAGGTGCTGGTCTAAATATATGTTCCTACAAATTGGTTACACAAGTCGGATTGTCAGAAGATGCTATTGATCCTAAAAAAAGATAACCATAAAAGAATATGATGAACAAGAAAGGAATTCCAAAGGAGTCATTGTGCTACCTATCAGAATAGGACCTATCATCAGAGATATCACCTGTCAAGTACTAGATCTCCCATTGGCCTATAACATTCTTCTAGGAAGGCCTTGGATTCATGAGATGCAATCTATTCCATCAATGTACCACCAATGTGTCAAATTTCCTTATGATGGAGTAGAGGTCACTATACCTACAGACACATTATCATCTTGCAATGCTTTGAAAGAAAGTGCAAATAAACTTGTCCCACATAACAAAGAGTCTTCTACAAAAAAAAATAGACATAACATCTACATCTAAAATGGAAGACCTATCAAAAGGAGTCAAGATCAAAGACACAAGGATGGGAGAATACACAATGGAGCCAGTCCTATCCCTCACATCTCTCCCACTTTCACCTAAGGCTTATGGACAACCTTCAAAGAAAGTAAGATCTACAACCAAAGAACCTCAGGTTATCTTCGATGGGAGTTTCATCACCGAATAGGTTTCCAAACAAGAATTAGATGAGGAAGAGGCTATATTAGCTTGGTTATACAGAGATGATTCTCAATCACAAACAGTTCAAAAATGTGACTCTAAAATACCTAAGATTCTTGCAAAATCATATGGACCAGGTCAAAAGCTAATTGCTAAAATGGGATACACAAGAAAAGGACCTCTAGGAATAAGAGGCAAAGGCATCATTAGACCCATTGAAAATTGTGGGAGGAAAACCAAGGATACTACAGGCATAGGTTATCAAAAGAAACCTTTCCATCTTAGTGGAAGCTCTACACATGTCCTAACAGATTAAACCAAAAACAAATATTTAGCAAAAGAAAGAAATACAACACTCAGACAGTGATGATTTAGACACAATTAATATTTTTCCTTATGAATGTATACCTCGACATATCTTAGATCTTATTGAAAATGAAAAGGAACCTAAAAGAATCAACGTAGTAGACACACAAGAACCTACTATTGAACAAGAGATAGTCACAACACAAGAACCGACTAATCTTGAAAATAAATAAGAAGAAGAAAGTGCACCTATCACAATAGCTAAACATTTGGGACACAATAGTGATTCTGAGATAGAATCCCATGAATATGAATTCCGCTTAGGTTTTGAAGGAAACCCTAGTCGGGGAATTCATCTATATTTTACACATTCTTAATTTTCCTAGAGATCCAAATGAAGAATCAAATGAATGTGAATGGGGAATTGTTCTAGAAGAAGATGAGCTTATAATAGAAAAACACATAGATGTCATTCACTGATATGTACCTATGTATGAAATGAGTCTAGAATGAAATGATAGACCTTGTGAGTGTGATTCACTTATCACTAACACAGGATCCAACGATGAGGTTGATGCTTAATGAACTGAACATTCTAAGTAGTAATATCATCCTCAAATTTGAGAGTCATATCAAAACCAATAGTGATAACACTGTATGTGTAAACACTATCAGCCAATCCTTTCCCATGCTTACTTTCCAACATCCTCAGCTTATTTTCCAAAGATCTAATGATCCAAGCTGAGACATCCATAATTTTGGGATAGACTATGCTCTTGCATGCTATCTAAATGCAGTAGAACCCATGACGATTTCCATCAGTGAACCTAGCGTCAGCATGACAGAGTCGGATATCAAATATCTCAGTCAAAAGAATAAAAGAAAAAGGAAAAAGAGTTCTGAGGGTGAAAACCACTATGTGGCAGTCTTAGAACCTAAAATAGTAAAAACAAAAGATGTATCTGAAGGTGAAAACCTATCTGAGGTGCCCAAGGATGAGATATTTGATGTCCTTCTGAGTCATTTATAGGACAGATCTCTAGTATTGATAGAACCAACTCAATCTATCAATTTGGGCATAGCAGAGGAACCTCAATTGATTCATGTAGCACAATCTTTTTCACAAGAAGAAAAACAAGCATTCACAAAATTCTTAATAGAGAAAAAGATCAATTTTGCATGGAAATATTTAGATATGCCTAGATTGGATCCAAATCTCATAATGCATCATCTCTTTATTGCTCCAGGAGTTAAACCAATCAAGAAAAAGTTGCGTAAAAATACATCCTCATGTTGCACTCCTAGTCAACGTTGAGTTAGAGAAACTGCTAGAAGCCAGATTTATTCAAGTCATTAATTATGTAGAATGGATTTCAAACATAGTTCCAATATCAAAACTAGATAAATCAATTAGAGTATGCACAGACTTTAGAGATATAAAAAAAGCATGCCGTAAGGATGGTTTTCCACTACCAAACATTGATATGATAGTGGACATGACTGCGGGCTTTGAAATGTACTCTTTAATGGATGGTTTTTCTAGATACAACCAAATCAAGATAGCTCCAGAAGATCAAGAGAAGATGGCTTTTACTTGTGCATGGGGTACTTTCTACTGGAATATCATACCGTTTGGTTTTAAGAATGCTAGTGCTATATATCAAAGAGCTATGACGTCCATTTTTCATGATACGATGCATAAAAATATGGAGGACTATGTTGATGATGCCTTGGCTAAATCAATGAAACACTCTGAACATCTAGCAAACTTGGGTACAATACTGGATAGAATGGAAAAATTTAGTCTTAGACTAAATCCTAAGAAATGTGCCTTTGGTATCACTTCGGGAAAACTTCTAGGGTACATTGTTTCAAAGAAAGGTATTGAAGTGGATCCTGTAAAAGTCAAGGCAATCATGGAGATGAAACCTCCTAAGAACATCAGTCAAATGAGGACCTTACAAGGAAGGGTACAATCAATTAGATGCTTCAATCTCAACTAGCAGACATATCACAACTTTTCACAAAGACATTACATAAAGGTGTGACCTTCTCATGGAACAAGGAATGTAAAAAGAACTTCAACCACATAAAATAATATTTGGAAAATCCACCAATTCTCATGCCTCCTATTCAAGGGAAGCCATTAATATTGTATGTCTCCGCTACAGATACATCACTGGGGGAATTACTAGCACAACATGATGAGAATAAGAAGGAAAGAGCTATCTGTTAGGAATGGGAACACTGAGAGGGGGGGTGAATCAGTGTTCATTGTATTTTATCTTTTTACTTAATCTTTAATCTAAAATTAAATGCTTAAGTACTGAAATGAACATCCACATAAAAATGAAACATGAAATCAACAAATAACACCAATATGGTTATGAGGAAACCCAAATAGGTAAAAACCCTGGTGGGAATTGACACCCACTAATATTTTGTACTAGTGTTTTATGATCCTTGTTAGAAGATCCTTAACCCTGTTAGGAGTTTCTTTACAATGCATTAAGTATAGTAGAACTTATCAAGGGTCAGACCCTGTTAGGAGTTTTTTACAATAGTCCCTATTAGGGGAGTGGATGCACTATCCTAGAGCTCACTACTCAAGTGGTGAAGGCTACAACCTTCTGATCTTAGATACACACTATATTTGCTGGATGAACTATTATTGTGACACTGCTTGTTAGACCAGTTCCTTTGATGCTCTGATGCTTTAACCTCTTGCAAAGCTCTAATACATCTTATATTCTCTTTGCACACTTCTACTCTGCTTATCACAACTCTCTATGAACTTTCATATCAATTACAATGGGCGCATCTCATATTTATATGTGCATACAAAATAAATAATTAGGTCGGCCCTTAAACCTATTACATACAATGCTTCCAATTGAATTGGCTTAAGTGTGTTTAAAAAAAAAAATATATACATGTCTAAAACCTAATTACAATGGGCACATAGCCTTGGCATCATTAGAATATAACCGCAACTCAAAATGCTAACAGTCGGCTGGTTACTTTGTTCTTCTCTGGCACACACTGGCTGTGTAACTTCAACTGTCTGTATCTTTCTCATACTTGCATATCTGATCATGCGCTCATAGACTAAGAATGAATATAGTCTAACCAGCTTATCTTCTAGGGTGCATACCATAACTTTGTCATACACACATGTGCTGATGCTCTAAGCTTCAGGAACTCTGTACACTATCCAGTCTTCAACACTTAGCTGATTTCTGATCTTCCCATCAAGTGGGCTGACTCCAAACTGCTATATGACTTTGTTTCCATAATGAAAACACTATACTATGTCATATACATTAGTTTAGCCAACTTTCCAACAATCTCCCCCTTTTTCATTGATGGCAACAAAGTAATATGGCCAAGTTGCTAACTGTCCTTAATACAAATTTTTTTTGTCTTATATCTCCCTATACATATCTTTCTATCTTATATCTCCTTATACATATCTATAATCAATATCCTACACATACTCCCCCTTTGAAATTAATGACAAAGGTGTTTCAAAACTAAATCTACAAAAACTTACTGTGATAGAACATCCGGATATGCAATCTGCAGATTTTGGATCTCCTTCCAAAATGTGATCAGCGAATTTACAATTTATAGATGGGCACATAAAGCATACTGTAGCTTCTCCATCCTCTCCATATTAGTGCTAGGACCTTGATCATATGTCACCATGGTGGCATCGATCTCTTTGATATTCTAATTTAGTATGTCTAATGAGGGCACAAGAGCATTCCTTAGCTGAGTATTCCTAGCCCTTATCTTGATCATCTCTTTTTCTGCCTTCTCAATCTTGTCTAACTGTCCTTGCTAGACATTGTTGCACATGTTCACATGAAAAGATGGATCTTCTACTAATTTTCTTATGCTATCTATCATGACTTCTGCCTCTTGTACCTTTTTGTATAGATCACCAGTTAACTTGTCTTGGTTCATACATTTGGCAATGATCTTTCTTCCCTTTGCTGCAAACTCCTTCAGGGATGCTTGACCAGCCTTTAGTGAGCTCAGGTCAAGTGTATAGTTTCTAACCAATTCACTTAATTTATTCTTCAAGTACTTCTCCTCTGCAACTCAGGATGCAAATTCTTCCAAGCTAGAGAAATTGCTTTTGAATTGTGAAATGACTACACTTACATCATCAACAGAGTGTACCTTGGACACTTTCTTGTCTGTATGTAACAAATTGTTCAGTATATTTACTGAATCTACAAGGAGAGGATTCCTCATCACTTGTTTCTCCTTGGCCTTCTCCATAGCTAAGACATTGAACTTAATCAGGTCTTCTTCTCCCCATGAGTCTAAACTAGTTGTGTTAGGTGTCAAACTTGACAACAATGCTACTGAGGGAGTGATGGGAGTGCTATCCATCACTTCTTGTTTTACCTTGATTTGTTCAACTAATGTTTCATCTTTTTGTTCACTTCCTTTTACCTCTTCTTCTTCTTTTTGTTTTTCAGTTTCTTTTTCTTTTTCTCCTTCTTTCTTATCTTCCATCTTTTCTTCTTCTTTCTCATTTGTTATATCCTCAATCAATATTTCTTCTTGATGAGTAGGAGGAGTGTTACTGCCTAAGATTTCAGCTTCTTGTGTGCTCACAAAAGCTTCTTCAAATTTGTCCAACTCAGTGTCAGTGGCCACCATGGCTATCTCCACATTATCAATGATAATGGTGCTATCTTTTAGTGACTTTGTCATGGGTGCAGACTTGTCTACCTCTATTTGTGTTTCTAATACAGGAGCTGAATTCTAAGGACCTGTTACTGATGCATTAGTGGGCTCTGCCACCTTGACTTCTTTTAAGGGTGCTTGTGCTATGGGCGCAATAGATGGATACATGTGTCTATTCATAAAGACCTTCTCCAAGGCTTTCTCTATTTCCTTAGCCACCAGATCATAGTTCTTGTCCATTATATGCAAAGTCCCTGACTTTGTTCTGAGATGTGGCTTCACCAGATCTAACAATAGAGATTTGTCTTCTAGGGAACATACTACAAGAGTGTCACCTAGAATCTTTTCCCTTATCCTTAAATCCTCTTCAATGGCTTATCTCTTTTGGAATTCTAGGATGTTCCATACATTGTCAGGGATCATTGTCTTAAGTTCCAAGATTGTCTTCTTGAACTTCAGCATGTGTTTGACTATCATTACATGTATCTCAAATTTGTCTATCTCACTATATTTCTCATAAAACTTTCCTACTTGATCAATTCTCCCCTCATCAATTATTCTTGCACTTGGCACACTAAGACTAGGTTTGAAACTTACTTCAGGAGATGCTTGTGAGTTCTTTCTATTCCTTGTTACTCTTGAGGATGGATGACCAATGCTGATCTCTTTCTTCCTCTTCGAAATTTCCTTATACTTAGGAGGAGTAGTAAGGTCAATGGTTTCTTTGGATGCAAAAGGAGTAACATCAGTATTACCCTTCTATTCATCAGATTTTTCAATCTTCACTTTCTTTAGCTTAGGATCATCTGATTCTGCCTTTGCTGCATTTGCGCTCTCTAATTCCAAAGCAATCTTTTGTTCCCTTGCTTTGTCTAGGTCTTCTTGAGATACTCCATGTATTATTAAGATCTCTGAGGTAACCTTGGAAACCTTCCTCTTTGTTGCTGTGTTGTTTAGTTTAGCATCTATCTCTCTTGTCTTCTCCTCATAGGCTCCCCATCTTGGCTCATTGGGGTCTTTAGGTGCTGCTAACAGAACTTGAGCATAAGCCTCTAGAATAGGATCTTCCACTTCATATCCTAGTGGATGAATCCACTTTGTTCTTGGTTCAACTACCTCCATGCATGTTGTGTCTGTCTTGACCATAAAACAAATAGTATCCTTATATTTCTCAACAATGTTCTTTGGTATCCTGTACCTCATATACATTTTGACCCTGAATGTCTTCAACTCTAGTGTCATGTAGTCTCTTAGAGTGCTCTCTATAGATGCTTTGAAAGATATCTAAGGCATGGTAGGAATAGTCTTTTCTAGGTATGAATCTGACACCTTTCCAATAATATGGAAGCACATATAGATAATTAGGGACCCAAACCTAAATATCTTGGTTTTATCATGCTTGATTGCCTTGATGTTGTCAATTAGCTATGCACACAAGATCTCACATAGGTTGAAATTTCCATTTTCATTAACAATTCTTATGGCTGCAAGAATTGTGGCTATAGACACACTGTTTACCTTGCTGGTGTGTTGAAACCTGTATCCAAGTACCATAGACATCAATTTGATGTCATCTTTCTCAATAGGATCTATGGTCATTCAGCACCTATCACTCCTTGACTTGCAAGTCTGTTCAACAATCTTCCTCACATCTTTACCCACTGGAAGGATGGCACCTTTCCTTGAGAGCCCTGCCATCTCATGAATTAGGTCACTGGTAATTCTGACTAGCACTTCACCTATCCAAAATAGGTCATCATGAATCCTACTCAAAAGAATTTTGATCCATTCTGATTCATAGAACTCATATGCCGTAGCATAATCCACTATAGGGTGATTATCCCACTGCGCATACTCATCCAAGAAGATTTTTTTTGGTTTTAACATGGTTTCCATGTGTGTCCTTAATCTATCCAATCCTACTGGTTCTTTCTTATAGTAGATGTATGCCCTAATGTCCCCGACATGCATAACGCCCATAGGCGTGTGGGAAAATGCCCCTTCTAGGTCATCTAGTGTAGATTTAAATGGATGCCTCTTAAACACATATCTTTTCTTCTCTGCAACATCAAATACTATAGGAGTAGCCATCACTTACTTGTGTATCACTTTCACAAAGGTTTCCAAGAGATTTTGAATCGGTGCGATGAACTAGGGTTTTCACAACTGATCAAATGCACAACAAATCACTTGAAGAATCAAACTACAATCCTTCTCAATCAACTTATAAGGCTCTTCTTCTCTTCAATCACTCTTAATTCAAATGCAATGAGAGATCTTCTAACTTTAATGTACTTTAAAGTATAAATTCTACCATTAATGCTTGTCACGTAAACCAAGCTGTCACTTGGAAATTTCTAACTTTCATTCTGCAAACAATTAGCTAGTGCACTTTTGCATGAAGGTTCCCTTAGTCTCCAAAAGCTTAAGTCCAAAGGTGCATACTTTGAGAGTGAGTATACCAGCCATGTAGGGGTCTAGAGCTAAATTAGCTCCCCCTATGACCCTGAGGGCCATTCATCCAAATATAGAGGGTGCATCCACTATGGATGCAACCAATACATACTTATCAACCTTATCTTTCTTTTCTTCTGACCAAATCATGCTCACATCCTTTGAGGCTTTCACAAACTTGACTTCTCCTATGGGATCCAATACTAGTTCTTCGATCTTTTCAGGGCTTTCCTGACCTTGCGTCCTTGATCTACAGAACTTTGAAATGTGTCCAGCCCTGTTATAAGAGTGAAAAATGAATGTAGGCCTTATATTCCTCGGTGCATTGACATGAGTCCATCTTAAATTATTTAGCTGAGTGAACATTATAGTTACATATCTGACATGTAACATTTTGAGAACTTCTTACATTTGACTGATTCTAATTTCTTTGATTGTGAGTCCTATTCTTTTGACTTGTCTTGCAATTCATAGCTCTATGAACAAATTTATTGCATGAATAATAGTAACCATTGAAAGGTCTTACCTCTGTATAGTTCCTTGCTATGTGTCCATGCTTGTTACATGCATAAAAAGTGTAGTCTACTAGTTTGCATTCATTCTTAGGTGGTTCAATCTGATCCTTAGTCTGACTTCCAGTCTTGTTAGTATTTGAGGTGCCTTCTAGTGCTTTCATTCTTGCTTGCATGTTGTCAATCTAATTTTGTGCTTCATTGTATCCAATGCAGCTAATATCTCCTTTAGCTCTTCTTGTATACAACTGTGATTCTATCAAATCAAAACTGGTGTGTAATTTGTCAATGTGATTCTTTGCATCTTTCAATTTAGATTCCAAGCTTTCTTTGTTGTTTCTTAGCTCTAAGATTTCCATGTTTGCTCTCCTCAATTCTTCATTCAGTTGAAGGTTCTCTTTGACCTGTTCATCATAGACTTCCTAATTGTTAGTTAGCTTATCATCAAATTCTTCAAGTTGTTCTTTTAAGGATGTTTTTTCTTCATTGAGCTTGTTGACCATTGTCCCTAGATCACTGGTAGAGCATTCTTTCAAATCCTTAGCCTTTTGATGACTGATTGAGCATCACTGCGTTTTTTGCTTAGTTCGTTAGTTTCTCTATCAGATTTTTCCAGGTCTTCAAGAGAAGCTTCCATATTTCTTTTTAAATGTTTCATTTCTTCTTTGTCCATGATCTCCTCAAGTGGTTAAACTTATTTTCTAAGGACCAGAGCTTTGATACCAATTGTTAGGAATGGGAACACTAAGAGGGGGGGGGGGGGGTGAATTAGTTTTCACTGTATTTTATCTTTTTACTTAATCTTTAATCTCAACTTAAATGCTTAAGTACTGAAATGAACATCCACATAAACATGAAACATGAAATCAACACATAACACCAATATGGTTACGGGGAAACCCAAATAGGTAAAAACCCTGATGGGAATTGACACCCACTAATATTCTGTACTAGTGTTTTATGATCCTTGTTAGAAGATCCTTAACCCTGTTAGGAGTTGCTTTACAATGCATTAAGTATAGTAGACCTTGTCAAGGGTTAGACCTTGTTAGGAGTCTTTTACAATAGTCCCTATTAGGGGAGTGGATGCACTGTCCTAGAGTTCACTGCTCAAGTGGTGAAGGTTACAACCTTCTGATCTCAGATACACACTATAACTACTGGATGAACTATTATTGTGACACTACTTGTTAGATCAGTTCCTTTAATGCGCTGATGATTTAACCTCTTGAAAAGCTCTAATACATCTTATATTCTCTTCATACACTTCTACTCTACTTATCACAACTCTCTATCAACTTTCATATCAATTACAATGGGCGCATCTCATATTTATATGCGCATACAAAATAAACAACTAGGTTAGCCCTTAAACAGGTATTACATACAACGCTTCCAATTGAATTGGCTTAAGCATGCTTACAAAAAAACATATATACATGTCAGAAGCCTAATTAGAATGGGCACATAGCCTTTACATCATTAGAATATAACCAGAACTCAAAATGCTAATAGTCGGCTGCTTACTCTGTTCTTCTCTAGCACACACTGGCTGTGTAACTTCAACTATCTGTATCTTTCTCATACTTGCATATCTGATTATGTGCTCATAGAATAAGCATGAATATAGTCTAACCAACTTATCTTCTAGGGCGCATACCATAACTCGGTCATACGCACGTGCATTGATGCTCTAAGCTTCAGGAACTCTGTACACTATCCATTCTTTAACACTTAGCTGATTTTTGATCTTCCCATCAAGTGCGCTGACTCCAAACTACTATATGACTTTGTTTCCATAATGAAAACACTCTACTAAGTCATATACATCAATATAGCCAACTTGCTAACACTATCTACTACATCAGTAGAACATTGATAGCTTATGAGAAGAACTATATATGATAGAGAAAGCATGTCTAGTTGTTATCTTTGCATCACAGAAACTAAGACACTACATGTTAGCTCATACTACATAATTAATAGCAAAGATTGATCCATTGAAGTAATTATTGAGAAAATCTGCCCTCATAGGTAGACTAGAAAAATGGGTAATGCTGCTTGGTGAATTTGACATCGAGTATGTTGAAAGAAAAGCTATCAAAGGACAAGTAATTGCAGATCAGTTAGTTGAAGAACCAATGTTTGATGACCAACCAATGCAAATGGAATTTCTTAATTCCTCTATCATGCACCTATCTTCAAGAAGGTGGCAGTTATCCTTTGATGGATCCTACACACAGATCAAATATAGAGCTGGCATATTGTTCATAACACCACATGGTTACTCAATTCCAAAGGCATTCAGGATCAAGTTCCCTTGAACCAACAACATAGTTGAATATGAATCTTTTCTAAATGACATGAAAATAGCAATCGAATGGAGAGTAACAGAAATACACATTCATGGAGACTCACAACTAGTTATACACCAAGTCAATGATGTGTATCAAACAAAATATGAGAAACTCATTCTATACAAGTGCATGGTAGATGATTTAAAGAAATATTTCATATCTATCACATTTGAACAGATTCCTAGAATGGAGAACAAGGTTGCTAATGCTATGGAAACTCTATCATCTTTACTACAACAACCTGAACATGAGCTACGCTACGAGTTCCTGGTGGAAGCACTGTCATTTCCCACCTATGATTTTCTAGAAACCCACATGATCTATACCATTTTTGGTCATGATTCCTCCCGCTACAAAAAAATATACTCCTACCTTCGAGACCAAATCATTCCCAATACCTTTAACCGCCATGAAAAATGTTACCTTATCCAAAACACATCGCAGTATGTCATCATTGGTAATGATTTATACAAACAAAGTATGGATGATACAATTCTTAGGTGTTTAGAATGTGAAGAGTCACAATGCACATTAGAGGAAGTCCACAAAGGTATTTGTGGATCACATTCCAATGGTTTGACACTAGCTCAAAAACTCATTAGGGCAGGGTACTATTGGCCAGACATGGAAAAAGAGGTCATAAAATATGCTAAGACTTGTCAGAAATGTTAGGTCCATGGAAACTTGATTCATGCACTAGGGAGATGTTTGATTCCCTTTACAACACAATGGCCTTTCCAACAATGGGTGTTTGATCTCATAGGGGCTATTTATCTACATTCAAAATGGTCATACCCATATCATAACAGCAACAGATTACTTCACAAAATGGGTAGAAGTAGTTTCTTTGACATAGGCCACTGGAAAACAAATCTCTATGTTCATACCGAATTATATCATTTGTCTGTATGGTATACCACACTCCATCATCACAAATAATAGAGGCCAATTCAAGAATGAGGACCTAGATTCCTTATGCTCTAAGTTCAAGATCAGTCAACATTGGTTGTCCATTTAATATCCACAAGGGAATGGACAAGCTGAAGCATCCAACAAGAACTTATTGAAAATTATACACCATATAGTCAAAAAAATAGGAAGAGATTGACACCTAATGATAAATCTAGCTCTTTGGGCCTACATAAAAATCATGAGAATGCCCACTGAGGCTACTCCTTTCACTTTAGTATATGGGGTTGAGGAAGTACTACCTATTGAGGTTGAAATCCCATCACTAAGACTCAGAATGCATGGTTTGGTAATTGATGATTATTACAGAGTATCTAGGTTACAAGAGCTTGAACTACTAGATGAGCGCAGGCAAGTTGCTATGATCATCTCAAAGTATATTAGAAATGAATGTCTATAACAAGAAAGTCAGACACAAAGAATTTAAGGTTGGTGATCTAGTCTTGAGAGAGAATACTAAAAATCAATCCCATCGAGAACACAAGGGGAAGTTTGAACCCAACTGGCTGGGTCCCTTTGTTATCACTACTACTTTTGGCTCTGGAACCTATCAACTCTCAACAATTGATGGATAATAGCTCTAAGAACCAATCAATGTTCTCTATTTGAATAAATTATACACCTAAGACATTCAGTCTGTGACAATGTCTTAAAAAAAGTATAAAAATTAGAAAAGTTCCTGAAAAAATGATCATTCTGGTGAAAACCTAGTGATAGGCACCTTGATGGTTCACAAAAAAAAATTAAAAAATTAAAAAATACAACAAAATTGAAAAGATGTAAAATACAATAAAATAAGAAAAGGAAAAACTACCTTGGTGAAAACTTGGTAAACAGGTGCCTTGGTTGCAAAAATAGAATCTCTGCCAAGATGGTGAAAAATTGGCAAACGGGCCCCACTTGTATAAAAAACACTCCATCTATCAATGCAATCTTGGTATTTTCCAAATTTTAGTCTTCTTTAGTTTGTACATATCTCCTTGTTTACTTTTACATCCTATTTTCAATAAAGTCAGTTTGTGCACCAATCAACAAGAGCGTCTGTATCCTATCAATGTTTCAAACTTGGGGGAAACTAATGTTGTATCCTACAGTTCTCAGTATACCTTGGACGAGTCATATCTAGTCAAAATCCTTCAAAGCTATATTTGAGTTAGTTTGTCAGTCTCCCTACCAGAAAAAGGATTTTGCACCTAACAAGAACACAAACAAACTACAACAAAAAACAAAAACAATCTCTACAAACACGTTTTAATCTTCTTGTATGCTAATTGATTCACATTATGATTTTTACATATTATGTTCTCATGAGCTCATCAATGATGTCCTTTCATAGGATTTAGAGAGTGATGACATAGGGGCATAATCTTTTCTTTCTCTTTTGTTTGTAAGTGAAAATCTAATAACTCTGGAAATTCTGGATCGAATTGGTGTCCACTATAAGTGCCTCCATCGCGATTGGATGGCCATGTATACCTCGACCATTGATACCTGGATGCTTTAGGGAAGTCAGATCTAAATTTGTATTTTGAGTGATTTTTTATTTCTATAGTGAAATGCAACATTACCCAAGGATGTGAACAATAAAGGGTCAATGTGGGTAATTCACATTAGAATCAGAATGATCTACCCACTGCTTGGTGTATTTGTATGCAAGGTGTATTTAGGTCATCACAACATTTATGTTCTGATGCTTATACAAATTGCTAAATCAAAATGGACATGATATTCAAGTCATCCTAGCTTTTGTGCCTTGGTGCTTATATCTAAATCTGATATTTCAAACTAAAAGTCAATATTCATATGTTCATGGTTGCCTAACTAGTGGACATTGTATCGACTATTCGGTGTTACCTAAAAATATTCAGTGATGATAAAGACCGACATATGATCAGTGAATAAGTCCTAGGTCTGGCATTTCATTTGCATTTTTCATTCTACATGGTTGCCTCTTTTTCATGATTTGAATAAAGCATGTTATTTGATATTTTCCAAAATTGTACTAAAAACACATCACAAGGACTGAGCATCGTGTGAAGGTCCCTACAAACTAATTAGTAAGCAATCACTATTCTGGATCACACATCCTTTTTGATAATTGATTGAGCACTTGAAATCTTCATATACCTACAAAAAGATCATGAGTATCGCTGCATAACATCTCATTTTCATAAATAGTTCACAATCTACTACATGCATACATGTTCATCCATCCAAAAATAAATAAAGTCATACATTTGCATTATTCATCTACCATCTATCATTGCATTTTACATTGCATATTCATACATTCAATAGTGAAAGGGAAATATTTCATACATTTGCATCACATGATAAAATATCATAAATTGAAATGAAAAGTTCTATGAAGTCAAAACCAATACGAATGATCTCATATATATACATACATATATATATATACACATATATATGTGTATATATATATACACATATATATGTGTATATATACACACACACACACACACACACACATATATATATATATACACATACATACATACATACATATATATATATATACACATATGTATATATATGTATATGTATATACATATGTACATATATACATATGTGTATATATATATACATATACATATATATACATATGTGTATATATATATATATATATACATATGTGTATATATATATATATATACATATGTGTATATATATATATATATATATATATATATATATGCACACACACACACACATAGATATATATATATACACACACACACACACATATATATATATATATGTGTGTGTGTGTGTATATACATATATATATACATATGTATATATACATATATATATATATATATACACACACACACGCACACGCGCACACACACACACATATATATAAAACTACTGATATAGTACAAGGGACACAATGTGCATATAGAAAAGAATGAGCTCCAATGAGCTATCAAATATGATCAAAATGTCAAAAAAATGAGGAACACAATGTATGAGCTGTCAGCTTGGTCCTCGACATCAGATGCTATTCCTCCTCCTGTAGGTGCATCAGGTGGTGGATCAACATGTGTTGCTCAAGCTATCTCTGATGCTAACATATGCTGGGAGTATGATGTCACTCTTTGCCCATGTGGCACCATTAAAAAATAAGAAGAAATGCAATATGCAGCACACCCTGTCTGGTGGATCACCTCAGCCTGCAATCGCCTGACCTGAGCATCTTGCTCTCTCAGCTGTCTATCGCCCTCTCATAGATGAACCTCTAGAGCTAAGCCATGTGCAATATGATCTTGGAGCTGGTGATGTACCTGCTTGATAATGTCCTGAGGTTTCTGCCTCAGTCTAGGATCTTCTTTCACCGCTACCTCTGCATCCTCCATCACCTCATCGCCACTGATATCTATATCAGTCCACACCTTACGACATCTAATCTCAACTCCTAAATCAAAATATAGGGCATCCTATGCCTTATCCATGGGTGCATCTTGATGGGTGCCAAACACCTCCTCAACACCTATCATACTCCCAATCCCACCTAGTGTACCACCCTCACCTCTACTATACTGACGCTACAAAACTATTGGTCTAGCTACTAGAACTTCCCATGGTATGAGGGGAGGCCTCATCTATCCTATTTCTCTCAGGGGAGTCCCTATAGCTCTCAACATAGGTGGTATAGGCTGCACAATCAGGATTTATTCCTCCCTGCATCTCTGTCCTCTATCCATAGGGGCACTTGTCACATCCTCAACCTCCTCCATCGTAGGAATCAACTCTATCAAATCAGAGAACTGCCTAATGGGATGCTCCACAATATATTCTATGTAAGAATTAGTAACACCTACATTAGCTACTTGGGATCGGTAAGCCCAGTCCCTACTCTGTATCTTGCTATACTCAAGGCTACACACCACATAAGATAACCGGGAAGACCATCCCAATCCAATATCTCACACTTGTCGTGTGTATGCAGAAAACTCTTGAGGCTCATCTTGTATGAGTCCATACTCTCTCCAAACACGTGTGATAAAAAATCTCTCAAGGACAGTGGTAGAACAACCTATCAAATCCAACTCTAATAAAAGTAGCCAAACTGAGCATGAGTTGTAGACCACACCTCTACCTGCAAGTATGGTCTCCAGACCATAATTGTCATGTCATTTATCACTTGGTGGTAGTACTCTATGTGCCCCATCCTAACCTATGTTACAAATCTTAATTACCTATAGGTAAGAGGCTCCTAGGCCTGCCTCTCATCACCGCATATAGGCCTACATATGGGAATGTGCTCCCATGCCTAGATCTTGAGTACTATGGCTCTTGATGCAAATGTCTTACCCTCATGGTAGATGATCTCATGCATCTTTGCGAACATATGGGATAGTAAGCACTGTGCCCATCCATACTCTATGGGATGCGCCATCAATCCCTGAACCATAGGAGCCCAGCCCATCAGTAGACTATTCTGTTGAAGGTCAGACATGATGATCCTGCTAATCATCCCAACAATAATGCACTCCAGACAATGAGTCTTCCTGTAGCATTGTATGAGTACCTCCCATGAAATCTACTGAGTGATATTCTCATCTACTCTAAAGAGTGTCCGGAATGCCTGCAAACCTGTATTACCCACACTGAGATAGTCTGGGTGAGGGCCATGAAATGGAATCCTAAGAATCATGTATACATCCTCTAGAGTTATCGTGATCTCCCTAGTTAGGAGATGGAAGGTCCATGTCTCAGAATGGAACCGCTCTACAAGCGTGATAATCAACCCATGGTTCACCCAAATGTTAGGCAAACTGATACTCAAAGCCACAAGCTGCAAGATGCACTCTCATAGGATTAGGTAAGGCCAAACAGAGTCTCTAGGCAGCTGGATGTGATATGCGGACATGGAAATCTGGGTACTTAACCTACAAAGTATAGAAAAAGGATGAGTATCAGAAATTCAATCCAAAATAAGGATAAATTCATGCAAAATGAGAAAATGAGCATATCAGTAAGTGCATTAAAGGCTATGCAATTCAGCTTGACAATCAAAATTTTTGAAAAATTTGCTTAAGGACCTCAAAAATGCTCACTCTTTTCCATATGATATTTCAGATGGGTGCCAATTGTCGTATGACAATATACAACTACCCATATGACATTTAATGGGTATACGACACTCTACATGTTCTCGCATGACACTTAAGGGACCTGATGAAATGTCGTATGATAGATGAGTGTCTCTCATACGATAATCTACTAAGATAGACACGAAAAATCAATTGGACTTGAAATTTCGTATGACTCTCCATAGGTTATTGTATGACATCTCGTGAAGCAAAAATTCAAAAATTGGAAAATCATACTAAATATCCTAGAAAGCATTAAAAATATGTGAAATTGAATTAATAGAGGCATAGAGGTCCACTAACTGGATTACCATACTAGTGGGGTCTCTGATACCGCTTGGAGCACTGGAAACAATGTGAAGATACAGGAACCTTCATTTTTCTCTTAGAGGGCTCCATGAGGTTTCTAAAGTCAAATGCTTGAAATGAATTGAAAATGACCCCTTTCAGCCTTATCTAGGTTTTTGACCTAATTTTTCAAAGTGCTTTGTTTTGCGTAAAAATTACACCCCTAGCTAATTTCAACATTTTGAACCCATTTTTGGGATCAAAATTGAAATCTAAGATCATTTACTTTGTCAAAAATGTGATTTAAAATTTTTTGGACCTAGGACGGCCGACTGCTTACATAATCGACCTTCGTAACATCACAGAAATCTAGTATTCAACTTAACTGATTGTCTAACATCAAACTCTTCAAATTTCAACTTGGTTAACCATGGTTAACTCATGGTCAAATAAAGTCAAACTTGGTTAATAGGACCCCTAAAGGATGCAGAACGTGCCCCTAGATGTCTACAACCACTTCTACAATTGATTACATTGCTTCTAATCATTTCATGCTGACTTTCTTACCAGATTTTGATTTTCATCCTGAAGGGGGCATGGTATTACACATCATTAATCAAATTTGTCAATCAAATTTCCTTCAGCAATCAAGACAACAACCATGTCTAGTTGCTGACTCATCAAAGTTCTCGTCATTTGGGGCACATCACTAGGGGCATAAAAAATTCATCAAAATCCATATCAATTTGGTATTCTGCTAATCTTGTAAACTATATAAGCTCTTCGTAACCATCGGTTCATTAGTGTTATTTCCTTGATTCTTCATAACTGAAGGGTTTAGATTGGCATCCTTTCAATTCCTTTGGACAATCAGGTCTAGAGTCAGGATGGTCACTTCCTTGTAGTCATAGGTTTAGAATCAAGTGTCGTATCACTTCTTCATAATCACCAGTTCATTTTTGGTACTGTTAACATCATCTTGATTCTTTGGTCAATTAGGACCTTAATCAACATCTTCAAATCTTTCAATTGGTTTTTGTCTTAGAATCGGTTAACCTTTCAGGATCAGTTTCTCCACCACATAACTGAGTCTGAATCTCATAAAAAATAGATTAATCTTTGAACCACTGCACTTCACAAAGTAATTCAAAGAGGGGAAAAATGTAATACCCCAAAAATGGACTTCAGTACCATTGACCCTTCTACATCGACAAATCGATCGAAATCGACCCTAAATTCCTAACCTAAGGCACATCTGCACATCCAATCATCAAAACCCTAATTGATCCTATCTTAATTCTACATCGGGGAATATTCCTAAATATTTCTAATCTATCCTAATTATTTTTAATTAAATATTATTTGGTGATAAATGATATTATTTTATTTATCCTAAAGTCAATTAATTGAATATGTTGAATATTTAATTAATTAAACTTAATTTTGCCACTTAATTAATTTAATTAGATTTAATTGAATTTATTCCTAATTAATATTGTTTTTATTTGACAATAAATCAAATTCCTAAAATAATTGATTAAATGTTTATTTAATTGATTAAATCAAGTTGTCAAATTTAATGATTTAATTTTGGATAAAGTTTGATTAAATAATTGATTAACCCATAAATCAATTATTTTTATTCAAAAATTAGTTAGGTTGAGAATAAAACACATGGAAATTAAATAATTCATGATTATCCATGCACAAATCAGAAAAGCAGTTAAACTCTAAAAGCATATTGGAGTAATATGAACTCCTAATTTGAGTTAAAAAGTTGATTTTGCATGATTTGTGAGATAACTATTTCTAATTTCTTGATAACTCAACAATCAATTTGAGTTGATCAAGGATAGATTTTTGGCTTTCCATGAGTTCTCGAAAACCTTGGATTTCTATATAAATAGGCTTCAATCCTTTGCAAACAATCGTAAATTTTGGAGAATCCTTGCACGTGCGATTTGGCAAATTGGATATTGTGCAACTTTTGAGATTCTTGCTAACCATTTTTTACATTTCATAGCATTCATATAATTGCTAGAGTAGATTTTAATTCATATTTCATCTAGTTTTAGATCATTTTTACATTATTTTTCATCCATATTGCATAGAAAAATTCAAAAACATAGCTTAAACATGCATCCATTTTCATAGCTTTCATCATTTAAATCCTTTGTTTAGGTGTTGCATCATCACTAATCTAGGTTATTTCTGAGAATACCATACTCACATCTACTATAAGGCAGTAAATCACTTGGTTAATGATATTTGTCTTCATTGCATATTTTTTGATTTATTAACCAATAATATTTTTGTGAAGTGTTGTGTCCACAAGTGCACAGGTACAATTTCACACGTACAAGTGGTAGATGAACTTACCCTTGTGAGTTCATGGTGGAAGAGTGAGTACTTGAACTAGTAGTGGAGATCTAGTAGAGTAGGAGGTTATAAACTTGAAAATTCCTAAGGTAATGGGGCTCTAGAGGAAAAGAAACCCTAATAAGTCTTAGAATAGATAGTTTGAAGAACTAGGAGTAGTTCTTAGGAGAGCCTCCCAATCAAAGTGGTATCAGAGCCCTAAAGATTTGGGCTAGTGTGAGTGGAATGTTGTATACTGAATCAGTTGGATAATCTAGGATGGTGACCAATGCAGAGTTGGACAAGAAGGTAGAAGATTAAGAAGAGGAAAAAAAATTCTTAGAGAAATATTAGATAAACTAGAGTTCAAGCTACGTGAAGTAGAAGTGAAAACTGAAGAAGTCAGTGGGAAGATAGAAGAGAAGGTAAAACAATAGTAGTGGAAGATGAGATCCCTGAGCCAGACCCTATCATCCAAGAAGAACCCTTTCTCAAATCTCTCAAAGATATGACTGGAAAAGCCTTAGAAGGAATACCTCTTTTCAGTGGTAAAATGGAACCCGACTTAATTATGGAGTGGATTGAAGGTTTAGAGAACCATTTTGAATGTGACAGTATAAGTGAAGCACAAAGGGTTAATGTGGCCAAATCAAGATTGAGAGGGGCTTCTTTAACTTTTGGAAGTTTGTCCAAGTTGAGAGATAGAAGGAAGGTAAGAATCCCATCTCCACTTGGAAGGGCATGATTTCCAAGATCAAGGAAACATAAATCCCTAATGATTATGAAATTCAACTCCATAGGAAGAGGCAAAATTTGAGATAGAAAGAACTAGATGCAAGCACTTGTATAGATGAATTCTAAAAGTTGTGTCTGAGATCCAATGTGATAGAAGATGAAAGCACCAATGTAGAAAGATACATGAATGGGTTAAAGTGGAGAATCCAAGAAGAGATTAGTTTGTTGATTCCAAATATAGTCCACAAGTGTTATCAATTGGCACTTAAGGTGGAAGAGAAAAGTAAAAAGAAGTATTAGAAAAGTAACAGGAGTAGAGGCAGAGGAAGAGATAATAGAGGTCACAAAGGAAGTTTTGGTGGAAGAAGCACATACCAAATATCCAAAGGGGAATCCAAGTGGGAAGAGAAAAGTGGGGATTCTAATAGAAGATGCATCTATAGAGGAAGGGGTCTAGTAGTAGTAGTAAAGGTAGGTCTAGAGGATCAGGAAGAGGGTCCTAGTTCTCCACTATGAAATTCTACAATTGTCATCAAGTTGGACACCCTTCCTATAGATTCCCTAAGAAAGCTTCTTCATCCCAAAGAGGGGATAAGAGAGTCAACTATGTGCAAGAGGACACTGCAAGTGTTAAATCACCAGAGGTGAGTTTAGACTCAGAGATTGGAGAGAACCTTATGAATATGAGGGTCTTGATAAAAGAACCAGTGAAGGAGGAGCCAAGCCAAAGGAGATCCTTGTTTAGGATAAATTAAAAGATTATGGGTAAGGTGTGCAAGGTTGTTGTGGATTCAGGGTCCACAGACAACATAGTGTCTAAAGAGGTAGTAGGAAAACTAAAGTTGCAAAGAATCCCTCATAGTAATCCTTATAGGGTTTCTTGGCTCAACAAAGGGAAACATGTTTTGGTAAATGAACAAACTTGGGTGGAGTTCACCATAGGAGGATATAAGGACAAAATTTTGTGTGACATCTTTCCAATGGATGCATGCCACCTACTACTAGGTAGGCCATGGCACTATGACAGAAAAGAAGTCCATCATGGGAAAAATAATTCATATCTTTCCAAAAAGATGGAGTCACTTATAAAATACAATCTATAGGAGAAAAAGAAGAGGGTATGTCTAGTGGCCCTAATGTGTTGTTAGTTTGTGAAAAGGAGTTTTTGAATACTCTCAAAGAAGGACAAGGAGTTGGGTTTGCAGTGATTATGCAACCTAAAGGGGAGAAGAAAGATATGACAGTGAGCATTCTTGTCGAGGTACATAGCTTGCTAGATTTGTTCAAGGACATCATAAGTGATGGAACAGCTTCTACTTTACCTCCACAAAGAGTAATAAGTAATCAGATAGATCTCATTGCAGGGGCTTCCCCACCTAATAAAGCTCCTTACAAGATGACTCCCTAGTAGAACAAAGAAGTGGCCAAATAAGTTCAAGAGCTTCTTGTATGCACCCTAAAATGGTCACCTAGACTTTGGGCCCCCATTCTCCAATTTATCAATTTCTTGAATCAATGCTTTGAAATATTTTCAATTTAAATCAATTTCCTTAATCAAATCATAATTAATTCAATTATTTCAATATTTTCTAAGGTTTGATCATTTTATCCTAAGCCTCATTTTAATTAAAAGAAACTTCCCTTTTAATTAAATAAATTATCTTATTAAAATAAAATTCCTCTTTTAATAAAATCCCCACATAAATCTCTCTTTGTGTTGAAAAAGGAAATAAAAATAAATAAAAAATAAATAAAAATTCCTTTTTCTCTCCACTTTGAATGCACATACTTTTAAGTGGTGGGCCTTTTTCATCCTTTTGCCTCTTAAAGAATCTTGAGCACATGGATCAACTAAGATTTAATCTCCACCATTGCTAATTTCTTTTTGCCTCTTAATCTTGACCATCCGCTTTTCTTTATAAGGAGCCCTCTCCTTCTCATTTTTGACACATCTAGGTTTTGTATTGTTATGCTACAGGTTTGGAGAGAAACTTTGGAGAAGATTCTTGAGCACTTGATCTTGAATATTGCAACTTCTCTTTTCTTGTCTTCTTCTCTCATGCCCCATGGCAATCCATTTAGATTAATCTTGCATTTGCATATTAGATTAGATTCATATTTCCTTTCATAGAATAATATTGCATAATCATTTCCTTTCATAGATTAGTTTCCTTTCATGCATTGTTATCATATAGAATAGCTTTCATTTTCATTTGCATGCATACTTGATGATCACGGAGACAAGCATTCTTTCTTTTCCTCTTTGAATCTCTCATTTTATGGTGTACTTGCATGGGCACAAACTAGGTCTAATCTTAGGGCCTTCATTACAAACCCTTGCACTCCATGAATAAAGAGCTATGAGTCACCATTTGAGACCTCATTCTTGAGCAATCTTGGATTTAATGACTCATAGAAGTGTGACAAAATTTTAGCACACATTTTTGGTGCCCATCGTGGGGCAAAAAATTCCATTTCTTGCCTCATAATATTTTATTTTATTTTTTTGATGATTTTCATGTGCTATCCGTACTTTCATGTGTCACTTTTACGAAGTCTTGCATGAAGTTTCTCACTATATTGCTCAAAATTTTTTTGGTATTAGCATTTCTACGTGTGATAAGGGTGTTTTCTTGTGCGGCCCTATGTACTTTCTCACATGAACCTATGTACTTCCTCACATGGCCCTATGTACTTTCTCATGGGGGTTGATACTTTCTTGCATGACACTGGTTATTGTCTTGCGTCGAATTTTTGACAGCAGAGACTTAAATTTCTAGATTTGCTAATTTTGCTTGTTGTTTTCTAACATTAATGCTTGCTATGGTTTATTTCCTTGATTCTGATTACTGAGCCAGCATAACATTGGATTATAGATCTTTGGACCTAAGGTGAGTTGCTATGATCTCTATAACATTTTGGTTTTGGGCATAAAATGAATATCTCATGTGTCTAGCTTGAGTGTTTATTACTTTCATAGATCACAGCTCAATTTTGGGCTCTAAAAAGAACATAGATTCACTTTCTTGCATATGTGTTTCACATAGTAATTAGGCCCTATGAACACTATTCATGGAATTCTTGAGAGAGTGGGTTTCTTGCGAAGCTCTTCTTGATGATAGAACCCCTTGTAGGTAGGGAGGATATTGTTACTATCTCATGGTCTTACTTGGTTTAGTCTTCAACATTGATTGGTACATTCTCTCTTGGTCCCTTTTAGAGAGATCGATAGACATTGTTGTTGACATCATGAACCTTGGTGAGGTGGTTTCAATCTTAGCGTGTCAATGAACTTTCTTGCTATGTTTGGGTGAAGTCAAGAGGCTAGAGGATTATGCTCTACTCCCTTTTTGGGTAGTACTAGAAACTTAGATCCTTGAATCTAAACCAAGTCCCCATGTGGTCCTTTTTGTGAGTCACCTTGTTAGAGAGGGTTAACCGTAGTGGACATTCCCTTTATTGGGTCAACCACGTGGATAGAACCTAAAGTGGTAATAGCCATTTTTTCCATGGTAGCAACAACCACTATACAAATGTCCTTGTGGAAGAAATCTCCATAGGTGTAGTTTATTTTTGGGTTGTCAGATCTCCTCAGCATCTCTGATTGATTAAATTATTGGAATGTGTCAAAACCCTGGTGTGCTTGGATTGGAGTTCACCCTCTTGAGATTATAAAATTTGCAGAGTCAAACCATTACTAAGAACCATAGTGCAACCAAATTTTTACTTGCTAGGACTATGTGCATAGTTGGAAAACATTTGAAGAACATACACAAGTAGAATCTTAAGGAGTAGCATACTAAGTCACTATTCTTGTTCATGTGCAAGGTTGCTTTGTCCCTTGACCATTGTTTGAAGACATTTATTTTCTTGAACTCCTTGATTTCTGTCTTATGTGCTTGATTAATAATAAAAATCTATTGATGTACTTACTTGACCTTTTAAAACGAACAAAAAATGAGTTCTTGAGTTTACAAACTTGCTATCAAGCAGCCTGACCCTATTTTGTTGCCTGGCTCTGCACATTCTCACATGAGCTTGGCCTTTCTCACATGAGATTTGATTTCCTCGTGGGATCCCTTGTGTTTCCTTGTGAGGGAATGCATTCCCTCGTGGGAATCTGTCCTGCAGTCTATTAGAACTGTGAGCTGATTTTCATCATTTTTAGTTTTCCTTAGTCGATCCAGATTATAGTAGGTCACTTGCCTCATAGTTGGAAGCTTGTTTGCACCTTGGGTTCCTGTGTCTTGACCTCTTGGATTATTATTCTTTTATTTCACAAGTAATCTTGCTTGGAATCGGTTAGTTAGAAATCATCCTTGTTGAGAAAGTAAACCTTTAGATTCTTTGATAACACACTTGGAGAGTTTTAGTAATCTCTTGTCCAATTCACTTCCATTCAAAATAAATTTCAATAAAATATAACTTGGTTAAATCATCATCCTAATCCATATGTGTTAGGATACTTATCCATTGATTAGGCACCTCTGTGGCAGTGTTGGTTTATACCTTTTGCAAAAATTCTATCTTATCATCTCTCTTTTGGACAATTGAATGCTTTTACTATCCTAGTTTGGTACCAACATTTCTTAGGGTCATCTTATCACCTAGGATCTTTTCTTTCACATTGGTTACAACAAGATATCAAGTAAATCAAGGAAAATGAACTCAAGTAGTCTTTGACTAATTACCCTTAGTTCAAACTCACCAAAAACGTAAGGGAAAAGAGCCTGTCTTTGATCAATCCCCTAGGAATACCTCAGAAGCTTGGTTTGATCCCAAGAGTAATCTTAGCGAGTTGAGCACATCCTTAACACCTCAATCAAATATGGACATGCATTACACAATGAATCGAAGGGAGAGGGAAGAAAGGGATAAAAGTCTTGATGACATATTGGAAAGACATAGAGATAACATATTGTTTGGCAGTTCCTCTAATGCAAATCGACCAGTTTCACCACTTATCTCAACTAGATATTTGGATGCTCACCAAAGGACTAGAAGGGAAATGAGAAAATCCTATCAAGAAGAGAAATCACAACATGACAGTCAAGATGATGAGCCTTATGATACTCATGTGAATGCGGTATATACCAATGACTTGTTTAGGCATTCAAGATCGAGTTCACCACTTCAAAAAACTTCAAGATACACAAGTGAAAGACTCAAAAGGATTGAGAGTGAAAAGAAAGCCTTCCTAGATGAACAAGCTACAAAGGAAGATAAACTTAAGCTCCTAGAGTTAGAAAGACAAGCCTTATTGGATATAGAAAGGAGAGTCGCACAAGAAGAGAGAGATAGGATTTTGGTTCAACATCTTAATGATCAATACAACAACATGTGTGTTGGTGGTGGAAACAACTCTCCTCCACCCACCCCTCCTAAAACTCCACAAAGTGGAAGATACTCAAGAACACCTTCAAGATCTCCTAGCCCTAGAGGAAAAAGGGCTTCACAAAAAGACCATTATAGGAGACAAACACCTCCTAGGAACTTAAGGCAACCTTCTCAACGTGCTCACCATGGTTCACAATATGGTGGTGGTAGTTCAATTTTTGACCTTGATTCTCAAGATTTCATGAAAATGCAACAAGAACCACTATTCCAGCAGTATGTGCAGAGGTATGTGGAGCAAAACAAAGATAAGCTCCTAGAGAATTTAATCAACAAGGGTGCTAGAGTCCCCTACAACTTTGATGTGGACAGAAAGATCAAGAAGCAAGGTCCATCTCAGGAAGAAATGATTAACCAACTTCATAATATGATGGAAAAGATGTTGGCACCCAAGAGCTCATTCAATCTTGACTCAATTTGTCCCAATCCTTTTGACAAGAGTGTGATCATGAAATATTTTCCTAGAAAGGTTGAAATCCCTCAATATGACAAGTATGATGGTAATGGGGATCCACATGATCATGTGTGTTGGTTTTATATTATGAGTTTTGAGTTCCATCAAGATGACTCCTACCTTATGAGATTGTTTCCAAGGAGTCTTAAAGGTCAAGCGATGGAATGGTTTACCAACATAACTCCTCCCATCAAGACTTTCAAAGAACTTGTTCATAGATTTGTTCAACACTTTGCATACAATCTTTCAAGATCTGTCACCATGTTGGACTTATGCAATTTAAAGTAAAATCAAGGGGAATCCTTTGTCACTTTCTTGCAAAGGTGGAGACGACAATGGTCTCGCTACTCTAGGACCATTCCTGAAAATGAGAAGATTGATATCCTTGTTAGCAACTTGGTTCTTGAAATGCGGTATGAAGTTAGGAAGATGGCCTTTGATTCGTTTGACACCATGGTTGAAATTGCATGTAGGATTGAGGATTTCTTGAAAGAACAAGGAATTTTGGCCAACAACAAAAACAACAACAATGGTCAAAATAACAACTCTAATAAGGATAAAGGGAAAAACTAACATTGGAATAGGAACAAACAAGTGGTTAATGATGGAGTAGTGGAATCTTCTCAACCCAAGGATCAAGTTGTTCTTCACTTGTCTAGTGCTATTCAAGCTATGAAGCTCAACTCATCTAACCAACAAGAGTACAAGCCAAGATATCAAGATAAGCCTAAGAAAGAGAGGTGAAAATTTTCTAAACTTGGTGATTCATATGAGGATGTCTTCAAAACACTCATTTCCAACAACCTTGTGCATCCTCAAGATCCCGCAAAGCATCATATACCTGATGTTAAGCCACATTGGTGGGATGAGAAAGCCTTCTACAAATTTCATAATGGCATTGGACATAATATTGAAAACTATTGGAAACTTAAGCATATCATCCAAGATCTAATTGAGAATGGAAAACTTCAGATAGATGGGTTGAACACCAATGCTGATCATAAGGCTTTCAAAGAGCGTTTGTCCAAGTATGAGAAGGGGGAAACCTATAAACCTAAGAATGGCAAGGCTGAGATCAATTACACTTACACAGCTATGGAGAATGTTGTCAACATGCTTGAGGTTGTGGAAGAAAATGTCAATATGATGAGAAATAAAGATCCCTATGATTATGATCTAGACATGGACTCTCCTCCTATCTTTGATGAAGAACTTGTTGTGGTGCTAAGGGGTCTTAACTCTAGAATGTCATCCCAAGCTCTTAATACTGTCACACGAAGTCAAGGTCCTGTTGTCATTAGAGGACCCAACTCAAATCAATCCAATAAACCAAAGCAAGTGGCATCCAAGAATGTCACCTCAAAACAAGTTGTGAATCCTAAGTTGAGCTATAATCTTATAGATCAGTTGCAAAGAACCCCAGCTCAGATTTCAATCTTTGAGCTCTTAGAGTTGTCCCCAAGACATAAGCAAGTCCTTGAGTATGCTTTGTGCACAACAAATGTCCCTAACAACTTAGATGTCGATCAATTCCAAAACATGGTTAATCATATTACTAGCCCTCATTACCTTACCTTTTCAGAGGACGATGATAAAGCTTTGAGTCACCCACATAATCTCGCCCTTCATATTGAAGTCATGATCCAAAAAACCCATGTCAGGTGTGTGTTGATAGATGGGGGTGTTGGGCTTAATATTTGTTCTTTAAGTCTTTTGAAGATATTGGGTTATTCGAAACAAGTCATAGATACTAGAAAGAAGATCACTATCAAAGCCTATGATGAAGCATAAAGAAGTTCCAAAGGGTTGGCCATCCTTCCTATTAGGATTGGCCCTATCGAGATAGATATTTTGTTTCAAATTGTTGATGCTAGTCCTCTAGCATACAATATCTTACTTGGTAGACCATGGATTCATGATATGCAAGCAGTGCCATCCACCTACCACCAGTGTGTTAAGTTCCCCTACAATGGAGTAGAAATTTGTATACCTGGGGATAGCACATTATTTGTTAACTCAATTCTAGCAAGCACTCATGTTCCCCTCAATAGAGAAGAAGAAGATTTCAATGCAATCTTAACAGAATGCAAAGACAAGTTCAAGTCGATAGACCTTGGTGTAGGGGGGTATCAACTTAACTCTTTTACAAAACTGCCAGTTTCAACTAGATCTTATGGAAAACCTTCACAAGAAATGAGACCTTCCTCTTCGGCTATGACTTTATTTGGAACATTTGTAGAGTCCTCAGTGCCTATTCAAGATGAGAAAGAAGAGGTGGCTTTTAAAGATTGGATCTATAGAGAAGAGAAATACATGCACAATAAGAACTTCTCTCCCTCTCCTAAGGCTTATGGAAGAGGGTATACTTTTGTCAAGTAGATGGGCTATCCAGGACATGGCCCTCTTAGTCATAGGTTGGATGCTAGAGCTAAACCTCTTGATCATGCTCTTTTTGGACGCAGGTCTAAGAAGATGGTTGGCCTAGGATTTGCGAATCATAACAAGAAAATTGCTCCTATCCTTGATAAGTCAGATAGTGAAGATGAACCAAAATACATGCCAAATTTGACAAATCAAAAAGATATGTGTGAAGATTGGGTCCCTTCCACCAATCTCCTTGGGGGGGATTTAGATAATCCAGTTGCTCATGCGACAGTTGCAATGTTAGAATAAGAAGAATTAGATGTAGAAGATCCCATTAGAGAACATCAATGTAAGAATATTATTCATTTGATGGAGAGAGATGTTACCCTTGATGATATTAGAGCTTCCACATCAAGATGTCCCAAACCTTCATGGTGTAAACATCCTAGTCAGGATTCAGAAATAGATTCACATGAGTATGAATGGGACTCTCTCTCAGAGCCTTCTACAGTCGACATGAATGTTGATGTCATCCATAATTATAGTTCTCAACTTGAGTTAGTTGATGAGTCACATGTAGGATTAGAGGATTTGAACCCACATGTTGCCTTACTGAATGATTCTTCACTTGTTAGGATGAATCCTTATTTGAGTAGCTTAGAAGGATACTTGATGGACTCTGACTCTTCGGTCACCAAAGATGATATCATTCATATCCATAACCTTGAACCAGCCATTGACTTACCTCTTGCTCATCCTAACCTCATTGATTGGTCCCAATGCTATCAAGAGCCTCAGCTATTAACTTTCCAAAATGGCTATGAGATAACCTGTTACTTGAATGCCATTGAACCCGTAGTCTCTTCCACTAGTGAACTAGCTACCAGCATGAAAGAACCATACATCAAGTACCTTAGTCACAAAATAAAAAGAAAAGAAAAAATAATAAGAGTTATGATAGCAAAAACTACTGTGTGGTGGTGTCAGAACCAAAAAAAATAAAAATAAATGACGTATCCAAGGGTGAAAACCTCTTTGAGGTGCCTAAGGATGAGGTACTTGATCATCTCCCTAGCTATTTTCAAGACAGATCTTTGGTTCTTGTTGAGCCAACACAAGTAGTCAACTTGGGTACAAATGAGGCTCCACAGATAGTACACTTGGCTTAGTCCTTGTCAACACAAGAAAAAGAAGCCTACACTAAGTTCTTACAGAAAAAGAAGATCAACTTTGCTTGGACTTATTCAGATATGCCAAGGTTGGACACTAATCTTATTATGCATCACTTGTCCATAGATCCAGGTGTAAAACTAGTCAAACAAAAATTGAGAAAAATGCATCCTCACATAGCTCTTCTAGTCAAAGAAGAATTAGAGAAACTCCTTGGTGCAGGGTTCATAAGAGCTATTGACTATGCTGAATGGATATCAAACATTGTACCAATTTCCAAACATGACAAATCCATTCAAATTTGCACAGACTTTAGAGATCTCAATAGAGCATGCCCAAAGGATGATTTTCCACTCCCCAATATAGACATGATAGTGGACATGACGGTGGGTTATGAGATTTATTCCTCGATGGATGGTTTTTCTGGATACAATAAGATTAAGATAGCTCCTAAAGATCAAGAAAAGACTGCATTCACTTGCGCATGGGGTACCTATTGTTGGAACGTTATGCCTTTTGGATTGAAAAATGTAGGATCCACCTATCAACGAGCTATGAAAACCATTTTTCATGACATGATGCATAAAAATATGGAAGATTATGTGGATGACACCTTGGCCAAGTCTAAGAAAAGAGACACACACTTAGATGATTTAGAAGTCATTCTAGATCGCATGGAACAATTTCAATTAAGATTAAATCCTAAAAAGTGCGCATTTGGTGTCACCTCTAAAAAACTACTAGGATTCATCATTTCAACAAAAAGAATAGAGGTAGACCCTGAAAAAGTCCAAGCAATCATGGATATGCCACCTCCTAAAAACATTATTCAAATGAGGAATCTTCAGGGACGTCTTCAATCCATAAGGAGGTTCATTTCACAATTAGCAAATAGAGCTCAACCTTTTAACAAGAACTTACACAAAGGAGTCAAATGTGTTTGGAATGAGGATTTTCAAAAGAGCATAGATCAAATCAAGAAGCACTTGGAAAATCCTCCTATTTTAATGCCTCCAATCCTAGGGAAACCACTTATTCTATATGTTTCAGTGACATAATCCTCCTTGGGGGCATTACTAGCTCAACTTGATGACAATGGGAAAGAAAGAGCAATATACTACATTAGTCGTACTCTGGTTCAATATGAGGTTAATTACACCAGCATTGAGAAAGCTTGCCTTGCAGTTGTATTTTCTTCCCAAAAGTTGTGGCATTACATGCTTGCGCACACAATACACCTCATAGCAAAAATTGATCCACTCAAGTATTTACTTGGTAAGGCTGCCCTCACAGGTAGACTTGCTAAATGGATGATGATCCTTTCTGAGTTTGACATAGAGTACATTGAGCGTAAAGCAATCAAAGGACAAGCCATAGCAGATCAATTGGCTGATTTACCAATTCAAGATAATGCACCTATTCAAGTTGACTTCCTAGATGAGCACCTTATGTATTTGACTGCAAGAACATGGAGGATGTTCTTCAATGGATCTTTTATGCAAAATGGTTCAGGAGCTGGTGTGTTGTTTGTTTCTCCTCGTGGGTACATGATTCCTAAGTCATACAAGCTATTTTTCCCATGTACAAACAACATTGATGTGTATGAAGCTTTAACAAATGGACTTAAGATGGCCATAGAATGGAGAATCATAGAGTTACATATCTATGGGGATTCACAACTGATAATCAACCAAGTCAATGAACAATATCAAACAAAAGATGAGAAACTGGTACCTTGCAAGAAAATGGTTGATTCCTTGAAATGATACTTCACATTTGTCATGTTTTAGCAAATCCTCAGAGCAGAAAATAAAGCAGCTGATGGTATGGCTACACTTGCTTCACTCCTTTAGTTAGAGCAACATGAGTTCAGATTTGAATTCCTCATGGAAGAGCTACATTACCCTATTTATGACTCCCAAGAAAGCCATGTTATTTGTACCCTTGTTGGTCATGAGTCATCCCGTTATGGTGCCATTTACTCATACCTTTGTGATGGCATTATTCCTAAAACCTTTAACCGATCTAAACCTAGAAACCTTACCCGAAATGCCTCTCACCATACCCTTATCTTTGGTGATTTGTATAGGAGGGGTCTAGATGGAACACTTCTTAGATGCTTAGAAAAGGAAGAATCTGACCAAGTGTTAGTTGACATTCATGAGGGCATCTGTGGGGGACATTCCAATGGTCTTGCCATGGCCCCGAGGTTGCTTAGGGTGGGGTACTATTGGCCTATGATGCAGTAGCTTTTGCAAAGTCATGTGAAAAGTGTCAAAAATATGGTAATCTGATACATGCTCCAAGAAGAGAGCTCATTCCTTCTACATCTCGTTGGCCATTTCAGTGCTGGGCCTTTGATCTTGTTGGACAGATTCATCCCAACTCATCAGGTGGACACAAGTTTATAATCACTGCTACTGATTACTTCACTAAATGGGTAGAAGTTGTCCCACTTTCTATTGCCTCAGGAAAGACAGTCTCTCTATTCATTCTAAACCATATCATCTATCAATATGGATTACCTTATGAGATTATCATTGACAATGGAGGTCAGTTGAAAAAAAAGGATCTTAAACAACTCTGCAAGAAATTCAAGATTAAACAAGATTGGTCCTCCATTTACTCCCCACAAGGAAATGGTCAAGCAGAGGCATCAAACAAAACCATTTTTAAAATCCTACATAGAATAGTTCATAAGAATGGTAGAGATTGACATTTATAGATAAATCTAGCTTTATGGGCTTATAGAACAAGTATTCATAGTCCTACTAGGGCTACTCCTTTTCCCCTTACATATGGTGCTGAAATAGTGTTACCTTTAGAGGTTGAGATTCCTTCACTTAGAGTTTCCCTCAAAGGTCTAGTTATAGATGAAGACTACCACACCATGCGACTTCAAGAGTTAGAACTTCTAGATGAAAAATGTCAAGCATCATTTGACCACATGAGGGTTTATCAAAAGCACATTTCCAAAGCCTTCAACAAAAAGGTCCGCCCTAGAGAATTCCAAGTGGGAGATCTTGTCTTGTGTGAAAATCCTAAGAACCAACAACATAGAGATTAAAATGGAAAATTTGAACCTAATTGGCTTGGACCTTACATCATTACAACACCTTTTGGGACAGGTGCTTATTTATTATCTACTGAAGAGGGAGAGAAGCTCCCTAATCCTATCAATGTCTTGCACTTGAAGAAGTTCTATCCATGATGCCCATTCTATCTGGGGGCATCCTTTGTACATACTTATTGATCCTGAAAAATCCAAAAAAATGATATATTATGAATAATTCTAAAAATTAGAAAATGTCCTTAAAAAATGATCATCTTAGTGAAAACCTAGCAATAGGTGCTTTGATGTATCTCAAAAAATATATATATTCCAAAAATACAAAAAAATCAAAAAATTCAAAAATTGAAAAAAAATAGAAAAAATTCCTTTGTGAAAAACTTGGAAACAGGCGCCTTGGTAGCAAAAATACAAAAAAAATAAATAAAGTTCCTGAAAAAAAAAAAAAAAAGAAGGAAAAATTTGCAATAAATTTCAAGTGGTGAAAACCTGGAAATGTGCACTACTTGAGACCTTTGCACCCCTATTTCTTAGCACTCATCCTCGACACTTAGCCTTTCTCCATCATGCCTTTTCCTTGTTGCCTTGGTTTGGAATTGGTCTTTGTCTTTGTCTAGGGGGCATAACTGTGTTAGCTTTGGTCTCTTGGATGCGTTAGTCTTTAGGATGCCTTGCAAATGGTGTTTTTTCAACACCACCCCAACTATGTTTTTCAACACAACCCCTGGCATCGAGTATTTTTCAACACTTATTGGTTTGGTCTTATCTAGTTTTGTCATGTGATCTTACCTACTTGGAAGCATTTGATCCTTATCCTTGGAACTCAGTATCAGTTAACACACTTAAATTTTTAAACACAACACTTAATGCTTGAGCTATGTTATGATCTTTTCTTTGTGTGCTGATTGTTATTGATTTTCATTGAGTGTCCTTGTCTAATAAGCCTCTCCAGGATGCATAGCTAGAGGACTTGGGGCATGAGGCATGTCTTTAATTTCTTTCTACTTGTGGGTGTGGTCTTGAAGCTCTTGAGTGTCTCTTGTTGTTCCCTTGAAACACTTAGGAGATTTGAGGCATCATCCTTGACTATTTTTGCACAACCATTCTTATGGACATCCTAGCATCTTTGCCTTGATGTGAGAGTGGTTTTTCTATATTAAATTGGGTAAGCTAACATCGAAGTCATCTTGACCTTTATGTCTTTGAGGCTTATGTTAGAATCTTTCCACATTCCAATCTGATATAGATCACATTCATATCTTCATAGTTGTGCTTGTGACTGGTGATGATTGTGTGATTTTACAATGTCCGTTAATAATGGCCCAATGATGAAAATAAGTTCCTTAACATTCTCTAATGAATTATGAAAACAAAATCCTATGTTACAGTTTCTCTATTGCAACTACACCTTTGCATTTTCATGCAGCTTGCATTGTTAGACTTCATGTTAATTTGCATTTTTAGGCTGTATTATGAGTTGGAAAGGGTTTCCTTCATCTTTCTTTTGGAATTTTAATCAACTGTGGTCACGTTTTGATCTTCATTTCCTTATCTTCTTTCATGATCTCAATCAAAATTTCCTATCTTAAACAGTTGATTGATTTTGAGGCATTCTCTTTTTTGAGACAAATTCCCTTTGTTCTCTCCATTTCTTTCCACCTCTTCCAAACTTCTATCTTCCATTCACTTTCACCCTACTTCTTTTCTTCTAATTCAAACTTGGGACATAACCTTTCATGATGATCTACCTTGGTTTTGTGATCCTTATATCTTTCATCTTACATCAAGAACCTTATTTCTTTAGTTCGATTTGATCAAATTTATCAATTTACTATTTTTCCTCTATCTCATTTTGATTTCAATCACGAGGGGGTAGTACCTATCAAACTTCAATCCTTGATTCAGCTTTATCAAACCTATTAATCAAACCTTTCTTGAGACTTGACAATTACCTATTTACAGGGGTGTTGGCCTTGTCTTTTTCAATCAACTTACTTTGTCCTGATGTGTTCCCATCTGTCGATCACATGTCTGGGTTGTTTTGTGATCCCAAATCGATCTCACATTTCAACTTCATTCTTTGACTACATGTGTTCCCATAAAGATCACACATTACCCAAAGAGGGGCAAATGTATGCACCCTAAAATGGTCACCTAGACTTTGGGCCCCCTTTCTCCAATTTATCAATTTCCTGAATCAATGCTTTGAAATATTTTCAATTTAAATCAATTTCCTTGATCAAATCGTAATTAATTCAATTATTTCAATATTTCCTAAGGTTTGATCATTTTATCCTAAGCCTCATTTTAATTAAAAGAAACTTCCCTTTTAATTAAATAAATTATCTTATTAAAATAAAATTCCTCTTTTAATAAAATCCCCACATAAATCTCTCTTTGTGTTGAAAAAGGAAATAAAAATAAATAAAAATACCCTTTTCTCTCCATTTTGAATGCACATACTTTTAAGAGGTGGGCCTTTTTCATCTTTTTGCCTCTTAAAGAATCTTGAGCACATGGATCAACCAAGATTTAATCTCCACCATTGCTAATTTCTTTTTGTCTCTTAATCTTGACCATCCACTTTCCTTTATAAGGAGCCCTCTCCTCATTTTTGACACATCTAAGTTTTGTATTGTTATGCTGTAGGTTTGCAGAGCAACTTTGGAGAAGATTCTTGAGCACTTGAGCTTGGATATTGCAACTTCTCTTTTCTTGTCTTCTTCTGTCATGCCCCATGGAAATCCATTTAGATTAATCTTGCATTTGCATATTAGATTAGATTCATATTTCCTTTCATAGAATAATCTTGCATAAGCATTTCCTTTCATAGATTAGTTTCCTTTCATGCATTGTTATCATATATAATAGCTTTCATTTTCATTTGCATGCATATTTGATGATCATGGAGACTAGCATTCTTGCTTTTCCTATTTGAATCTCTCATTTTATGGTGTACTTGTATGGACACAAACTAAGTCTAATATGAGGGCCTTCATTACAAACCCTTGTGTAATACCCTAAAATTGGCACCTAATAAATTCAATCTTTTTTTGGTGCATTTATCTTCAATTTTACACCTTCAAAGTCCTAGTTCCCTAGGTAATTTTCTCTCTCCTACCTGACTTAATTTGACTTGATGTCAATTGCAAAGACCATAAATTGCATTAATTAAATATCAAAATTAATTCCTAAAGTCCTTGACTTTAATTAGCTAAATTACCCTTATGATAATTTAATTTAATCCTAAAGTCCTAAGTGCTTAGAATTAAATTAAATCCACCCCATTTGGCTAATTATCCATAAAAAGGAATTAATAATTGCTTGATATTTGAAAGGACACACCTTTTTGAATTAATAATTCAAGATATTCGAAAGGCCACTTGTGTGGCATTTTCCATTCTTTTTATTAAGTAATTCTTGCATTTTTGTCTCAAATGGAAATGAAGGGTCAGGAGTTTCAAATCAAGAAAACTCTTCATTCCTCTTTTGGCTTTTCTATTTAATGGACCTCATTTTTCTTCACTGGGGAGGGAATTTTTGAGAGCATCTACACTATAGGCGATTTTAGTCTCATTCAAGCTTTTTTTATTGCATAGTTAATCTCATATTTCATTATTAGTTTAATCTTGCATCTCATATTAGATTAATTTTCTTATTTACTCTTAGTATAACATCATCTTTATTTCAAGTTCTCTAAAAATAAAAAATTTGCATTTCATATCTCTTTCAAAGAGTACTTCCTCGCATGGCAAGGAGTACTTCCTCGCGTGAGATTCCAGGACAGTGACCTAAATTTTCCTACTTTTTGGCTTTTTGTTTCAGATTTCTAACAGTTTTCTGTTTGCTGTTGCTTAGTATTTTCTGTCATTTTCACAGCATAACAATTTTCTGCAGGACGTTTGACCAAGAACTAAAACATGCTAATGGTTTGATTGGAGGTTGATAGTTGAAGATTGCTAAAAAACGTTGTGTTTGTTTCCTGCTTTTATTCACATAGTTTAAATAGGGCTCCGTTAAAATTTCTTGAGGATTTTGATAGTGAGTAGGGACTTTGGCTCTTCATTACATGGAGGTGATGACCATGAATGAACCCGAAATCCTAATGATCTTACTAATATGAAAAATTCTTGGGGAAGCGGAGAAAGGTAGTGAATCTTTACGCTTCTATTAGCCAGGGGATTATGCTCTTCTCTCTTTGAGAGAAAAAGAAACCCAAAAGCTTGTAGTTGTGGTGGAGTGAAACTAACTCGGTGATGAATCTTCTTGATGTGTTTGGGTGAGGAAATGGGATAGAGAAGTATGCTCTTCTCCCTTTGGGAGAACTAGAAAATCAGACCCCCGAATCTAAACTAAGTCCAGTGTCACCTTTAGAGTGCCTGCCGGTATTGAACCTCTGAGAATGACCTAAGTGAGTATGAACCTATCACCGGTGATTCCACCTCACTCTAATAAAGAACATTTTGTTGAGTCTAAAGGCTCCAAAACCATGTTAGCTTCCTTCTCAAGACTTTGACTATCATCTTGAGGAGGCTCCGTCTGTTATACTGAGCAGTGCCGCTCCTAGCCTTGCTTGTAGGGGTGTATGACTTTCGGGTGTTGGTGTGGCTATGAGGTGTCAACCCTGTATCAAGGGCACTGAAGGTTAGCGTGAATGGAAGCCTACTAAGAATTTGTCATAGCTAGTGGCCTACTTGGTTCACCTCTGAGAGGAGTCATAATCTTTGCATAGGGAGGGGGAAGAATCTCTCCCGTCGATTCCCATCATAGGCATACACCTAGACATTTGGAGGTGGTTGCAACACTGGCCCCTGCTACAAGGGTAACCTTTGAACATACACTGTTGAGTCCTTGGAAACACCAAAAACATGGGTGCCCTCTAGGGGGTGACACGACTGTGTGAGGTTCACGTATGCATTCAAGCAATGGGGCAAAGGTTTTGGCTTCTCACCATTTTTTTTGTAGGACTAAGCTATGTGTTTGTTATCAAGTCTTAAACATTGTCCAATCATTATCAAACAAAGACTCCCCTGATGCTATCAAGTTGCTTTGTCCTTGATAGGTCTGTTAACGACTACTTCATGTTTCACAACTGCTTGATTTGAACCTATGTGTCTTTAAACAAATGCTTGAAATCCTAAAATGAGATTGTTGATTAAACTATTCTTCAAACCTGTCAGAAAATTGGATTTTCTGTCAGACATCAGTTCAAACTATACTTCAAAATTCAACTTTAACCTCAAAAATTGTGCCTAATTATCAAATTTTGTACCTTTCTCATGCGAGGTTTCACACTTCAAAGCACTTTCTCGCATGAGACCTTGTCTTCTCATGTGAAGTCTAGTGTTGTCTCACGTAGCTTGGTACCTTCTCACGCGGCCTGGTACTTTCTCATGTGAGACTGTAGCCCAGTTTGCAAAAATAGAGACTTATTTTCTATTGACTATTTGACTTTTATCTGATCTGCCTTTTGTTTGAGGTCTATTTTTCTACTTTCCTATTGTTCAATATGAAAAACTAGTTGTTTTGAGTTAGGAATCGATCGATTTTTGCTTTGACTCATGTCATCTCTCATTGGTTTACCTTATCTCTTTATGCCTTTTATATCTCATGTTGCGATAGTCTTATCTCGACTATTCTAGCCACCTCTTTTTGATGATTCGTACAGATCCATCTCACATTTTGGCTATCCTAGACTTCATCTCTTTTGTGTTGTTCTTAGAGATTGAGTCTAACCTTGTATTGAATCCTCTCTCATTTCATCTTTGTCTATGACTGTCACGACTAGAAGTGGAAAAACTTATCCTATTCAGAATCCTGATCAAGGTAGAAGTGAACCTCCTAATCAAGAGATAGATCCTCCTGAATCCATTATGAAATCTAAACTTTGTGAGACATCCTCATTTTCCTCATTGAGCACTTTGAAAAGTAGTCCATCTCAATCGTCACCTCTGATGTTTCAAGAGTGCTTCAACCCATTATTTGAAGCGCAACCTAGTTTTTCATTTCAAGATCAAGGCAACTCATACTTCCAAAACAATTCATTGTTTCATAACTTTGGAAGACCTCTTAAATTGACTAGTCCTATTATTGTATCGGTTGATCCTAATAAGAATAGTCCTATCATTGAACCTAGTGGTACTATTGAAGATATTTTTCCACCAGAATTTGTTAAATCTTTTGATCTTATTCATTCACCAAAGGTTACCTTGGCTACACCTTTTCGATCTCATTCACATCACTTTGTCAAGTCTCCAGATACTATGCAAGTCTATGACACGATGGCAGATTCATTTGATTTTCAACTAGGCAAGTATTGTCAAAACACTGATCAATCTCAAAACAATCAATATCATGGTCAATCTTCTAATGAACCATGTCATGGTCCACCTCAGAATGAACATTCTCATGGTTAATCTCAATATGACCAAAATCTATTCCACAATGATGATCAATCTTGAAGCAAACCTCAAGGTGGTCAACAACCTGCCTATTTCTATTGTTGTCATCCATTCAATCAAAACCAAGATGATCAGCAACAAGATCAGGGTCTGAGTATTTATGAGTTCCCTGGGACTAAAGCTGAAGTGATAACTCAACAAGATATAGATGCTGCCAAAGCTAATAAAAGTCTCATTAAGATGATGGAGGTTCTTCTCTTAGAGAATAAAGAAAAGTACTTCCTTGAGCTAGCTAAACAAGGGGACAAGTTACCCCGAGACTATCAAGTTGAAACACTCATAGCTAAGGAGGAAGAAACTGAGACCGCAAAGTTGTAAAAGATGGTCTGAGAAATGCAAGATTAGATTAGTTAACTTGCAAGGAATAGAGGTCAACCCACTCAAGAATTTACCATGGAAAGTATTTGTCCTTTTCCTTTTGATAGAAGCATTCATATGCCACCTTTTCCTAGAGGTGTAGAAATCCCCAAATATGACAAATACTTGGGTACAACCAATGCCCAAGATCACTTAAGGGAGTTTGGTGCATTGTCTATGGAATTCATGCACAATTAGACATATCTTATGTGCTTGTTCCCTCGAAGTTTGGGTGGACCCGCTATGGAATGGTTCTCTAGATTGCCTATTGGTATTAAAACTTTTGATGAAATGGAAAATATTTTTCTCCAACACTACTCACATAACATTCAACATCTGGTCAACATCCAGGATCTCTGCAACTTAAAATAGTGACAAGGAGAGCCTTTCCTAACCTTTCTCCAAAGGTGGAGATAGTTATGCACCAAGTGTCCTCATAAATTACTAGAGTCTAAGAGACTCAACATTTTCTTGGAAAATCTTGTCCCTGATTTTGGATACCAAGTGCAGTTGCAAGGTCCTCTTACTTTTGATAGCATGATTAGACAAGCAGTGCAAATAGAGGCCTTCATGATCAAGAAGGGAGAGCTAACTTTGAATAAGGACACTAAACAAGGATTCTCCACAAACAAGGATAAAGGAAAGAGTGTCAATAAGAACCGAGATGTGGTAAATGATGGAGTGGTGGATAATGTTACTACAAAGCCTTCAGAGCCTATTTTTAATCTTACTTCCAGTATACAAGTAGCTAAGGTTTCCGAAAAGACCACAATTGCTAATCAGCAACCTTCAAATTTTTCTAAGAACAAACCTTGGTCCAAACGACCCAAGCATGATTTCAATCCTTTGGGAGAGCCTCTCGATGTGGTCTAAAAGACTCTTATACAAAATCAAGTTCTTACTCCTTTGGAAAAGCATACTTATGACCCACAACCATGACCTTACTGGTGGAATGACAATGATTATTGTGACTATCATCAGAATATCAGTCATAAAACTTCTACTTGTCTCCAACTGAGACATAAAGTGCAAGATCTCATTGATAATGGTGACATCATTATGGAGAATCATAATAAGAATTTGGATCACCAAGCTTTCAATGATCCTTTTCCTCCTCATTAGAAGGGAGAGTCTTCAAACACTAAGAATACCAATGCTAAAGTGAATTACATGTACACTAATAATGACAATGTCATTGGTATGATCAAACCTGTCGAGATGGAATATTGTGATATGATCACTTCTAAGGGGAGTGATGACACTCCAAAATCTAAAACACCCTTTGTGTTGCATAGTTCTACATCTCATTCATCTGAATCTGAACAATCCCAAGGTTGTGCTAATGTTGTCACTCGATCATGAGGAAGAGTTGTGTTGAAGGGTCCTGATACTTCTACATTTGCTCCTAAGAAAATAGAAAATAAGAGACCTGATATTCCTACATCCACTCCAAAGCAAAGCATAGATAAGACTTCTATTAGCCCCACCAACAAGAATACGAAAACTATTCCTATAGCTAGCTCGGCTAGTTATAGTATTTTAGACCAACTTCAGTGAACTAATGCTCAGATTACCATTTTTGAGTTGCTGAAGATCTTGCCTGCTCACAAGTAGATTTTGGATAAGGCTCTTGCTGAAGCTAATATTCCAAAGGATCTTGATCTCAACTGGTTCCAATCTATGGTGGGTCATTTGACTTTGCCTCATTATCTATCTTTTTCTGAAGAAGATGACCACTCTTTAAGTCACCCGCATAATACTCCACTGCACATAGAGGTCATGATAGGTCCTAAGTGCATTCGCCAAGTGCTCATAGATAATAGTGCTGGCCTTAATATTTGTTTCACTAAACTGCTCACTCAGCTAGGATATGATGAGAACTGCATAGATCCTCGCAAAAAGATTACCATAAAAGCTTATGATGAGGAAGAACGCAAGTCCTAGGGCTTAGTCGTGCTACCTATCCGTGTAGGTCCTATTGAGAGAGATGTTACTTTCCAAGTGCTCGATATTCCTCTAGCCTACAACATCTTGTTGGGTAGGCCTTGGATTCATGAGATGCAGGCTGTTCCATCCACATACCATCAATGCATTAAATTCCCATTTCATGGGGCAGAAGTCACTGTACCTACAAATACCAACTTCTCTTGCAATACTCTTACGCAAATTGCAGATAGTTTTGTTCCAACAAATAGGGAATCCACTGAGTTCTATGAGGCTAAGCTGAAAGAGATGGCACAAACTTTGAGACTTGAGGATACAGGCATGGGAGAATATCAAATGGAACTTGTGCTATCTCTTGCTGCTCTACCTTTGTCTCCACATTCTTATGGGAGACCTTCTGAAGACAACAAAGTTCCTAATGCTCCTCCTCAAACAATTTATGATGGCGCCTTTGTGAGGGCCTCTATACCTCTAGAAGATGAGGATGAAGAAAGAGCTATCAGAGCTTGGATCTACAAAGGAAAGGAGACAGCTAAAACAACCACTCCAGATTTAGAGCAAGAACCATACAGTGAAGCTTTCAAGATCATGAAGTGCTTTGGTTATAAGGGGAGTAGTCCCATAGGAAAAAATGATAATGGCTTGATAAAACCTATTTAAGCTACAGGCCACCACACAAAAGATACTAGTGGCTTAGGCTTTAAGAAGACTCCCTTGCATTTGGGGACCAAGAAATTTGTGTCAGTTCCTGAGCCTGATCCTAAGCCTGAACCTAAACCTGAACAAGAAATTGAAGATACCACTCCAGAAGTGAATCCAGAGAATAGCTTTGATGAGAATACATTTCCTTTTCCTATCCCTCTGGATATTGTGGCACTCCTTGCCGAACTTGATGAGCCTATCATACCTGTTCATATGGTAGAGTCTGATACTGATACTTGTTCTGAAGTTGATTCTGATAAAACCTCTTTAGTGCATCAAGTTACATACGAGGAATGGAAAGCAACACTAAATGATGATCCCAATTTTACAGGTGAATGATATAGGCCACCATATTTTCAAAAGTACTATGAACAAGAACAACTTCAACAAGCTATCAATGCCACAAGGGATAATAATGAGACTGATGATGCTGATAATGAAATCCCTACATCAAGTACAGACTCACATGAATATGAGTTTGACTCTTTATCTGATGCCACTTATGATGTAGACATAGATACTATTCACGTGTATGAAAGGCTCCTCAAAGTAGGTGAAGGGTCTAGTGCTAGGCCGCATGAATTAGATGCCACTAATGTTAACATGTCCTCTAACTCTAATGTAAGGTCTTATAGGGATTCAAATGATCCTTTGGATGAGATCACTTTAGGCCTTGAATTTCTTGTTAACACTTTTGAGGGTTATACCGTGAATGCAATTGAATCAGTCACTACTCCCCTTTCACTCCATCATCCCGATCTGATAAACTGGAACTCCCCTCTTGAATCCAATGAAGTCCTAACATTCCAAACTAATTATGATCTAGCCTGTTACCTCCACACAATTGAGCCTATGATGTCCTCCACTAGTGAGAGTAGTTTCAGAATGACAGAGGCGGATATCAAGTATCTCAGTCAAAAAATCAAAATAAGAAAAAATAGATGCTCTAATGGTGAAAACCACTTTGTGGCAGTATCAGAGCCAAAAATAGTAAAAATAAAAGATGTATCCATAGGTGAAAACCTCTCTGAGGTGCCCAAGGATGAGATACTTGATACTCTTCTGAGCCACTTCCAAGAGAGGTCATCAGTATTGATTGAGCTGACACAGCCAGTCAATTTGGGTACATAAACTAGTCCACAGATCATTCACCTAGCACAATCATTGTTTGCTGAGGAAAAAGAAGAGTTCACAAGCTTCTTCCAGAGCAAGAAAATAAATTTTTCATGGACCTACTTTAATATGCCTAGATTAGACCCCAATCTAATCATGCATCATTTGTCCATTGCACCAGGTACCAAACCTGTTAAACAGAAGCTGTGAAAAATGCATCCTCATGTAGCACTTTTGGTCAAAGTAGAACTTGAAAAACTCCTTAAGGCTGGCTTCATAAGAACTATTGATTATGTAGAATGGATTTCAAACATTGTTCCAGTCACTAAACATGAAAAATCCATTCGGGCGTGTACAGATTTCAGAGATCTCAATAAGGCATGTCCGAAAGATGACTTCCCGCTACCTAATATTGATATGATAGTTGACATGATAGCAGGATATTAGATGTATTCATTAATGGATGGATTTTCTGGCTATAATCAAATAAAAATTGCACTAGAAGATCAAGAAAAGACCACTTTTACATGTGCTTGGGGCACCTTTTGCTGGAATGTCATGCCTTTTGGGCTTAAAAATGCTGGAGCAACATACCAAAGAGCTGTCACTACTATCTTCCATGATATGATGCATAAAATGATGGAGGATTATGTGGATGATACTTTATCCAAAAGTATGTAGAGAAGAACTCACCTCATAGACTTGGGTCCTATTCTTGACCGTATGGAACAATTTAGTCTTAGGCTTAATCTGAAGAAATGTGCTTTTGGTGTTACTTCTGGAAAACTCTTGGGCTATATTATTTCAGCTAAAGGCATAGAAGTAGATCTTGAAAAGGTACAAGCTATTATGGATATGCCTCCACCCAAGAATATTAGTCAAATGAGAGGATTACAAGGAAGGCTACAATCCATCCGGTGCTTTATTTCACAATTGGCCGACAAGTCACAGCCCTTTACTAAAAATTTGCATAAAAATGTGACCTATGAATGGAATGAGGAATGTGACAAAGGACTTGCTCAAATAAAATATTATCTTGCTAATCCACCAATTCTAATGCCTCCTATCCATGGGAAGCCACTTATCCTATACATATCAGCAACAAATACATCTTTGGGTGCTCTCCTAGCTCAAGAAGATCAAAACAACAAAGAGAGAGCTATATACTATATCAGCAGAACATTGGTTGCCTATGAAATGAACTACTCCATCATTGAGAAGGATTTTCTAGCAGTGGTATTTGCTTCTCAAAAATTGTGGCATTATATGCTAGCTCATACCACTAGGCTTATTGCAAAAATTGATCCATTGAAGTACTTGTTGAGCAAGGCTGCCCTCATGGGTAGATTAGCGAAATGGGTAATGATCCTTAGTGAATTTGACATTGAATATGTGGAAAGAAAAGCCATTAAGGGACAAGCAATTACTGGTCAGCTAGTGGAGACTCCTTTGAAAGATCACCAACCTTTGAGTATTGAGTTTCCAAATGAATCCATCATGCTTCTCACACATCAATCTTGAAGCATGTTCTTTGATGGATCTTTCACTCAACAAGGGTCTGGTGCGGGCATTCTGTTTGTTACACCTCAAAGATACTCATTGCCAAAGGCATATAAAATGTTGTTTCCTTGCACAAACAACATAGCTGAATATGAAGCTCTTATTAATGGAATGAAGATAGCCCTTGAATGGCATGTCGATGAGCTTAAAGTCTTTGGGGATTCTTATTTAATTATCAATCAAGTCAATGATGTCTACCAAACAAAAGATGACAAGCTAATACCTTACAAAAGAATGGTAGATGATCTCAAGCAATAATTTGCACATATTTCTTTCCAGCAAGTTCCAAGGATAGACAATAAAGTGGCTGATGCTATGGCCACTCTAGCCTCAATGTTACAAATGTCAAAAAATGATTTCAGACACGAGTTCCTGGTGGAGACATTACACTACCTTGCTTATGATAATCTTGAATCCAGGATGATTTGTTCAGTCATTGGACATGATTCATCCCGCTACCACCATATATTTTCTTACCTTCATGAATAGATCATTCCCGACACTTATACCCGAAATGAGAAGCGTAATCTCATTTGTACTACTTCACAGTATGTTCTCATAGCAAATGACTTGTATAGACAAGGTTTAGATGGTACTCTTATTAGGTGCTTAGAACCTGATGAGTCCAAACGTGCATTGGCTGAGGTACATGAAGGTATTTGTGGGTCTCATTCTAGTGGTCTAACGTTAGCCCAGAAACTTATTAGAGCTGGATATTACTGGCCGGATATGGAAAAAGAAGCTGTTCAATATGCCAAAACTTGCAAGCAATGCCAATTTCATGGAAACTTGATTCATGTTCCTACTCATGAACTTAGTCCTCTCATTAGTTTCTAGCTATTTCAGCAATGGGCCTTCGACTTGGTTGGTCAGATACATCCTTCATCTTCCAAGGGGCACAAGTTTATTATTACAGCTATTGATTACTTTACCAAGTGGGTTGAGGTAGTGCCTTTCATTGTAGCTGATGGCAAGACCATTGCTATGTTCATACTGAACTATATCATTTGCAGATATGGTATACCCTCATCTATTATCACTGACAATGGGGGACAATTCAAAAATAAGGACCTAACAGACTTATGCACTAAATTTAGAATTATTCAACATTGGTCATCTATCTATTATCCTCAGGGTAATGGACAAGCAGAGGCTTCTAATAAGACAATTCTAAAAATCTTGCACTGAATAATTCATAAATCTAGTAGAGATTGACATCTCCAGATTAACCCAGCTTTGTGGGCCTATAGAACAAGTATCCGAACACCAATGGGGGCCACTCCCTTCACCTTGGTTTATGGAGTAGAGGTAGTGTTACCTATTGAGGTCAAGATTCTGACATTGTGAATCTCTCTGAGGGGCCTCATCACTGATGAAGATAACAAAATATCTCGGCTTCAAGAGCTTGAGTTACTTGATGAACGTTGGAAGGTGGCATTCGATCATCTAAGAGGGTACCAAAAGAGGATGTCTAAAGCTTATAACAAGAAAGTCAGACAAAGAGAATTCCAAGTGGGTGATCTCATCTTGAGAGAGAACCCCAAAAATCAACAGTAGCGGGCCTAGAAAGGAAAATTTGAACCAAACTAGGTTGGTCCGTATGTCATTTCTACAGCATTCAGGTCTGGCGCTTATCGACTCTCCACTACTAAAGGAGAGCAACTCAAAGAGCCTATCAATGCTCTTCACTTGAATAAATTCTACAGCCGAGGCATTCTTTGTATGCTCATGTACATACTTATTGGTCCTGAAAAAAATCCTAAAAATTGATATATTGCAAAAATCTTAAAAATTGCAAAATGTCTTGAAAAAATGATTATCTTAGTGAAAACCTGGCAAATAGACACTTTGATGTATCTGTTATCTTGGTCAAAACCTGGTAAATAGGTGCCTTGATAATACTCAAAAAAATAGAAAATTGAAAAAATACAAAAAACAGTGAAAAGATCAAAAATACAAAAAAAAAATGAGATATTAAAAAATACAAAAAAATAAAAAAAAAGAGAAAAGAACAAAAAAATTGAAAAAGAAGAAAATGTGCCATTGATGAAAACCTGGTAAATAGGTGTCATGGTAGCAAAAATAGAATCTCTGCCAAGATGGTGAAAACAAGGTAAATAGGTGCCTCTTGTTTCCTGAAGCTACATCTCATCTCAACATTGCTTGGCTCCTAGTTTCTAGCTTTAGTTTCCTTGCTTTAGTTCACTTTCTTGCTTTCCTACTTTAGTTTGTTTCTTGCTTTGAGTTTGTTTCCTACTTTAGTTTTCCAGCTCATGCTCTTCCCTTTAGTTGTCTTCAAGATTTTCCTCGACTCTTCATGGATTGGAACTGGTCCACGCTTGGGGGCATCTTCCTGGTTTAGGGGGCATTGTCCTATCACTTTCAGAAGTTTTGTTTGTGCATCAGTCACCAGTGATTCTCACTGCGTCTACTTACTGATGCCTAGCTATTTGTGAGATTTATCTCCTTGAGGATCTCTCGTGTATTGGTCGCCAGTGGTCTTTCACTATGCTTGCCTACTGATACCTAGCTTTTGTTTGACCTCTCTCTTTCAGGATCCTTTCTTTACATCATTCACCAGTTCTTCTCACTGCGTCTACCTACTGATGTTTCACTAGTATCTTTTGAGATTTCTCACCTTGAGAATCTCTCTTGTATTGGTCACCAGCATTTCTTGCTGATACTTCACCCTTCGATATCTTCTTGAGACTTTGTCTCTTGCGATGGTCACCAGTGGTTCTCACTGTGTCTGCCTGCTGCCGCTATCCCGTTGAGACTTCGAATGGTGTTTACTTCTGCTTTGACTTCAACCCGCTTGAACACAATGTAAACTAAAATTGAAAACTAACTTTGTGTTCCTTTGAAGCATGCTGAGCTTTGTTTTCTTTGAGTGATTTTTTTCTTGCTTTGTTCTTTTTCTTTGCTTTCTGTTTGCTGGTCTAGTTCCAATGATCCAAGGAATCTATCTAAGAGGGATGTCCATCTGTAAGAGCCTTCATCTCGTATTGGATGGCCATGCATACCTTGAATCCTTTTATATGGACACTTTGGTGAGGTTGGTTCTTCTCCTTGTCTGTTTTGAGTGACTTCTTTCTGCTACAAGAGAAATTGCTAATGCTTGTCCTGTTAAGTGAAAGTAAGGGTCACTACGAGCACTCTTTGGCAAAAGAAGGAACTCTTGCATGTTTGGTGTGTCTGTTCACAAGCAACATTCAGGTCATTCTAGCAATTGTGCTTTGATGCTTATGTTAACTTGCTAAATCAAAAGGAATAGGTGTTCAGGTCATTCTGGCTTCTTGTGCCTTAATGCTTACACCTCATTCCAACAAATCTAAGACTTATGTCATATTCATATTCTCATAATTGCAATATTAGTGAGGATTGTATGACATCTTGCGATCATCCTGTACCTAAATGAACTCGATGATGATAAATACAGTGAGTCCAACAACCAAGTCCTAGGGTTTGCATTTTCATTCTAGGCTTGCATTTTGTTTAAACTTGCATCTTCATTCTCAGCTTGCATTGGGACTATGTTTTGGTGCTCTCTTGATTGCTTTATGCTCATCAAAGGTCTTCATCTTTTGTCTAGGGTTCTTCTTGGCTGCACAAGTGTCCGGTCCTCGCTCTCAATCTTTGAACACATACATCTTTGATTAGTACCTGCCATATATTGCTAAAATCCTGCATGAGATGATCAATATCATATTCATTACATATGCATTTTCATTTCATTTCCATTTGCATTCATTTGCATCTACATATACATGTGCATTCACTATAAGCATAAATCATACATTTCACATATGCATACATTCTATCCATCTACCATTGCATCATAATGATAAAACCATGTGCATACTCATATTCATCAAAGGAGACATGTGCATTTCATACATTTCTATCCCTACATCTAAACATATAAAAACATCTCACAAAACATTAATAATCAAAGCAATATATAACAAGTATGATGATGTCAAAACTCAAGCTCGTATATATATATCAATGTCATGTACAAAAAGAGGAGGTGCTACTCAAGCACAATATCAAAAATGGACTACAATACATGTCTCTCAAAAATGAGCTAGCAACAACAAATACATCAGGATCCACTACCACCTAGAGGAGGTGGTGGCAATGGTCTCTGTGGTAAAGGCATCAGCCACTCTGGGGGTGCCTGCTAAGGAGGAGCCTATGGTGGTGCTTGTGGTGGTGCTAGTGGAGGTGCCTGCAGAGGTGCTAGTGGAGGTTCCTATTGAGCTCCTACATACTCGGTGAATGGTGGCACCTACTCTGATACATCTGGTACAGCTCCATAGTAAGCTGCATAATAATAAGCTACCTGGGCAGCCTCATATCTCGTCTCGAGCCAAGAATGTGCTAGCTCAGCCCATAGCTATCTAATCTTAGCATCCCTATCTGCCACTTATGTCTCCTCTCTGATAACCCACATGTGATAATCATCACACTCTTGCTGCACCTACCGTACCCTCTCCTGGCTCTTCTTAAGAGCCTCCTATAACTATGGGGTACCCACCCCAGCTGGAATGTTCAGCATATCTATATCATCACTCAATGGTGCCTACTGTGATGTATCATCCGTATGCTACCTAGTAGACCTCTGCTAGGTACCACTACTCCTAGCCCCCAGATCTGAACCCATAGTCCTAGCAGGGATGCTAGTTTGTCCTACTCTGGGTCTCAACACTCTCTGCCGTGCTGGTGGCTACTATGTTGGTGGCTGCTGGGCAGGTGCCTATTGATCCTGTGCCTACTACTGCTGAGCTCCGACACCAGCTGGATCTGTAAATCTAAGATGTGGATGGGCTATCAGCTAATCTCTATATGCTGGTGTCACCCCTGCATTGGTGACACCCACCATGTAGTCCCATCTCACTAGAGGAATCCATGCCTCTATCGCACATCACCCAAGGTCTAATCTCTCATGCCACCCTTTCTTCTCCTCATCAGAGAAGCGGGCATAGGGGAAATACTCTTGCGATATGTCCTACTATCTGCCGAACTGGCACAAGACATGTGTAACACAGAACATCTCTATAGTATGAACGCTCTGCCTAATCAGTGGACGTGAAATGAATATATGTGCAAGCTTCTGATGAGCATCATCCCATGGCTCCATGGCCACCTAGGGTCTCCATACTACTATCACCATGTCATCTAGTTGTCCTCTCCACTGCTTTGTCTTACCCAACAGGGGCTGGGTCACGACACCTAAATATCTGTAAACATATGGCTCCAGCTGCTGCTGTGTATCATGGAAAATTGGCCTGCACATGGGGAGATGCTCCCAGGCCCAAATTTGTAATATGAAGACCCCTACCGCCATGGTCCTTGCACTCCTATAAATAATCTCATGCATCTCATGATACATGTGGGCAAGCATGCACTCACCCCATCTGAACCTCACTACTGGTCTGGCTAACATCTGCTGCAACATGGTGCCCCAGCCGCACTCTAGTCCATGCTGTCCTCGATCAAGAACAAGGTAATAGCTCAAGAACATCGCTACAACAATGGGAAATGGGTGTGCATCATCGTATCTACGTATCAAGTCCTCCCACAAGATGGCTTGACCCATCACTAGATCATCCTGGATGATGGTCCTCAAGGCTACAGTCCCTTGCCATGGCTGTGTATCATACTCTACGTGAGTACCATGAATGGGAATCCTCATAATCTAGTATATATCCTCCATAGTCACCATCATCTCTCCCATGGAAAAATGGAATGTGTTCGTCTCCGAATGGAAATGCTCTACCAAGGCAGTAAGAAGACTGTGATTTACCTGGATGTCGGGAAAATCATGTAGACATCCTAAACCAAGTGCATCTATATGAGCACCCTCTGCATCTGTCAATCTCTAGACTAAGGTGGTAAGAACGGGATGGTGCATCCTGAAAACAACATCGGGGAAGTCAACCTGCAAAGAAAGCGACGGCATTGGATTAGTATCTCAAACATGATGATTTTTAACACAACAACAACAAATACAACATGGCATCTATTCTAGACAAGGCTCTGTGACACTATGCTTGATTGATTTCATGCAATTTGACACAATTTTGATAAACGGGTTCAAACTCTACAATAGTCTTTCACGCGAGAAAATTGTTCTCTCGTGTGAGATGGGACTAGGCTTCGCGTGAGATCCTACAATCTCACGCAAGAACCCCTTTTGGCTTGCGCGAGCTTCTAGACTGGGCTCACGTGAAGGACCCCCAGGTCATGTGAGGAAACTATTTCCTCATGTGAGAGGAAACCTGGGCCCGTGCGAGGAAACTATTTCCTCGCATGAGATTCTTAGAACATGGTCTAAACCTAGCTCGATCTTCCTAATTTGACCTAATAAAGCTGTACAAATTGAAATACAAGGTAGTTTATCAACTACTTACAGGTGTGTCATACTTCGGTGGCTGAGCATGTCATCAGGAGTGCTCAAATCGATGCATATGCAGTGGAAGACCCTCCATCTCTCTCTTAGAGCTCAAAATCAACAAGAAGACAAAAGTGAATAATGAATTGAAAATGACCCCTTCGGGCCTTATATAGCTTTTGACCTAATTTTCAAAAGTGCTCTATTTTGCGTGAAAATTGCACCCTTGGCTAAATCGACTGCTTTGAATCCATTTTCAGGATCAAAATCAAAATTTGACATCTCTAGATAGCTCAAAATCACATTTTAAATTTTGGGACCCTTTAGGATCGAATGCTTGTGTAGTCAGCCTTCTGGTGTCATCTCCTTGCCAGATCCTCATCTTTGCATCATGTTCTCAAGATCTTTTCTCTTTTCATCAATGTCAACTCTAGTCAAATTTGGTCAACCATGGCCAAACTTGGTCAACAGGACCTCTACTTTGCTTCGATTTGCTTCTACAGCTTCTCGAATCTAGTCTAATTGCTTCTGCTCTGCAATCTCTTGTTGTCAATTGTCCTTCTGATATGTCATCTTTCGATTTCACTCCCAAGGGGGCAGGATGATTACATCATTTAAATCTTTTTGAATCAATTCTTGAATCAGTCTGATCTGAATCTTCAGTTCTCATTGCTAGGGGCATCTTGGTGCCTCGCATCTTGCTATATGGTCATCTATCTTTTAGGTATTTGAGCAATCTAACTTAGATCCTCAGGAATCAAGCTTCATTCTGGAGATGGTTCTCAAAATATTTTAGGTATTGGGGCAATCTAACCCTAATTCCTGGGAGTCAAGCTTCATTCTGGAGATGACTCTCAAAATCTCTCTTAGACCATTATCTGGGCAATCTAACCTGGGTCTCGGAGGGCTAAGCTTCGTATTGGGGCAATCTAATCCTGATTCTAGAGACAGTCCTAAGTTTGCATCTAAATCTCATTTTGGGCATTGGGGCAATCTAACCTTGATTCTCATTTTCCCTCAAGACCGTTGTCTTCACAATCTAACTTAGATTTCGAAAAATCATGCTTTGATCTATTCGGTGTATTGGCAACTTAACCTAGACTTCTGAATTTCTCGTCACCTGTCACTTTAGACTATTCTTTGAATCAACGTGCTGTTCACACATCAATTCAAAGAGGGGAAAATGTAATACCCTAAAATTGGCACCTAATAAATTCAATCTTTTTTTGGTGCATTTATCTTCAATTTTACACCTTCAAAGTCCTAGTTTCCTAGGCAATTTTCTCTCTCCTACCTGACTTAATTTGACTTGATGTCAATTGCAAAGACCATAAATTGCATTAATTAAATATCAAAATTAATTCATAAAGTCCTTAACTTTAATTAGCTAAATTACCCTTATGATAATTTAATTTAATCCTAAAGTCCTAAGTGCTTAGAATTAAATTAAATCCACCCCATTTGGCTAATTACCCATAAAAAGGAATTAATAATTGCTTGATATTTGAATGGACACACCTTTTTGAATTAATAATTCAAGATATTCGAAAGGCCACCTGTGTGGCATTTTCCATTATTTTTATTAAGTAGTTCTTGCATTTTTGTCTCAAATGGAAATGAAGGGTCAGGAGTTTCAAATCAAGAAAACTCTTCATTCCTCTTCTGGCTTTTCTATTTAATGGACCTCATTTTTCTTCATTGGGGTGGGAATTTTTGAGAGCATCTACACTATAGGTGATTTTAGTCTCATTCAAGCTTTTTTTATTGCATAGTTAATCTCATATTTCATTATTAGTTTAATCTTGCATCTCATATTAGATTAATTTGCTTATTTGTTCTTAGTATAACATCATCTTTATTTCAAGTTCTCTAAAAATAAAAAATCTGCATTTCATATCTCTTTTAAAGCATTTCTAGATTAATTGCACTCATCTTAGTTTAATTTCAGTTTTCCATATCATCTTAGCTTTGAAAATCCTCCATTGTGGGATTGGTCTATGGTTGTTGGCTCTCATTCTGAGAGTAATTATACACCTCATCCACATAGGAGGCAACAGGTCGATTCAATCGATGTTGTGAGATGGACAATTCATTTTCATACTCACTATCTCATGATTGAGCAATGACTATGTTGGGTTTGTGCCTGATTTAGAGGTCCACATTGAGACACACACACCTTGCACTCCATGAATAGAGAGCTATGAGTAACCATTTGAGACCTCTTCTTGAGAAATCTTGGATTTAATGACTCATAGAAGTATGACAACATTTTAGCACACACTTCTTAACAATGGATTGATAAGAAAGAGTATTAGCCCATGTGTAGTTCCAATAGACTTAGTACCCAAGAAAGGAGGACCATGGAGGTTATGTATGGAATCTAGAGCCATCAACAGATTATTATTAGGTATAGGTTCCCTATACCTAGAATTGAAGACCTTATAGATTGTGTAGGGGGTGCACATTATTTATCCAATATATACCTTAAATGTGGTTATCACCAAATAAGAATCAAGGGGGGAGATGAGTGGAAGACAACATTAAAAACCACTGAAGGCCTTTATGAATGGCTTGTCATGCCATTTGGTGTCACCAATGCTCCTAGCACATTCATGAAACTCATGAATGAAGTCCTCTAAGATTTTTTGGTAAAATTATAGTTGTTTATCTAGATGATATCTTAATTTTTAGCAAAACTAAAGAGGATCATCTTGAGAATTTAGGAATTGTACTTAAAAAGTTGCATGAAGAACAACTAGCCATAAATTTGGAGAAATATGAGTTTATGAAGTAGGATCTTGTCTATTTGAGATTTTTAGTCTCAAAGGGAGATTTTAAGATGGATGCATCAAATGTGGAAGCAATCCTAAACCAGCCTACTCCCAAGACAGCTAGTGAGGTTAAGAGTTTCCATGGATTGGCTCAATTCTATAGGAAATTTATAAGGAACTTTAGTGCAATTTGTGCTCCTATATTGGATACAATCAAAGGAGGTCTGAAAGATAAGTTTCAATGGACAAAGGAAGATGATAAGGGATTTGAAGTTCTAAAGAAGAAGGTAGCTACACAAACTATACTGGTACTACCTAATTTTGATAAACTCTTCACCATAGAGTGTGATGCAAGAAACATAGCAGTTGGGGTAGTTTTAAGCCAAGATAATAGATCGGTGGTATTTTATAGTGAGAAGATTAACAAAACTAAGAAAAGGTACTCATCCTATGACCTAGAGTTATATGCATTGGTTCAAGTACTTAGGAAATGGAGGCATTATCTATTTCCCAAAGAGTTTGTTGTTTACACTGATAATCAAGCATTGAGTTTAATTAACTCACAAGACAAGTTGATGTTAGAATAATTGAGAGGGGGGTGAATCAGTTATCCAGTGTCACAAATCAAAATGTATAATTCAAAACATCTTCTTCAATTTCTGCTCGTCAGTAAGCAATAATAACTCTCACTGTTTGTGCTTTTACTGATTACCAGTCTAATGCTAAAACAGATTACTGATCAAATCTAACATGTCATATGCAAAGTATGATAACAAACAAATATCACAATCAACACATAACACAAGAGATTTAACGTGGAAACCCTGTAAAGGGAAAAACCACTTGGGACCGGCAACCCAAAATTGTTCACTCTTTTGAAGTGAGGTCGGTTAAGACCCAACCCTGTTAAAGGTTACAAACACATTGTCAAGTGTGACCTTGTTAGAGGATTTTAGACTAGAAGTTATCATCCAACCAACATTCACTATGGGGTTGACAGGATAACAATGTTCATTCTATGAATGATACATCATAAGACTTTTAGAGTCCACTCGGTTAAGAGATTTTGACTGTGTACAATGGTTAAATATGTAACAGTAAAATGACCTACCTTAATACAACTTCAATTGCAGATTACAGATCAATATTTAGTCCATACAAATCCTTCTGATCAATATTTCACTTCAGATTCAATACTATATCAACTTACTATCTGTTGGTACTATCTCTCTATAGCTCGATAACTATTCTGCAGCTCGGTTCTCACTAACCAGTATGATCAGAATGCATGAAAGCTTGTTCATGTGAAATTCCTACAGCTTCTTCTTCTTCCAGCTCTCTTCATAAATAGATTATGTTCTCTTATATAGATGAGTAAATCATTTTCTTCTCCACCATTAGATTTTTCCGCTTAAAAATTTCTCGGTACTTGTCTCAATAATATGTTTCAATTTGCTCCGTTAGATCTTGAATTTTGTCAGCCGTTGATCTATGTAACAAACATTATCTGTTACCTTGATGTTATACTCTTGCCAGCTCATCAATCTTATCAGCTAAACTAATCATTTAATTCATTATGTCTTCCTCGGTTAACAAAGAATGCATCCGTGAACACTGCTCAATTAATACTGCGGTCGGTATATACTACACTCCGTCGGTGTATACTAGAAATGCTTCATTTATCGACAACACTACTTTGTGTCTTTCAGCTCTATACTTCATTATAGATGAATGCAACATAATGAAGTCAATATCATCAAGTCATAGACTCATCAAAAAGTTACTCAATGTGTTCCTTATCCTCATCTATCTTGTACATCTTTCCTCATGTAAATTTCTCTGTTCTTCATCTCTTTCACTTTTCTTCAAATGTCTTGGTGTAGTAACTTACAAGATAAGTGCTGTCAAACTAGTTGACATCAATGACAACATAATACTGATTTAATCATATTACATATCTAATCAGCAACTTCTCAGTGATCTTGCAATCATAGATCCTTTAATCAGATTCCAAATAAGTTGTAGTCCAACAATCTCTCCCTTTGGAATTGATGGCAACTCAAGTAATATGAAATGTACCATACACATACCAAACATACATTCTACAACTTTGTGAATAAATGCTGTAAGTTGAATAGACTTAATATGTTTAATCACTATGTTATTGAACCAGCATTAAGTAATACAACTTTACCTTCTGTAGTTGTAATCTTTGTAATTCTTCTGTTCCATTCAGATTGTCTCTCCCTTAGATAGTTCTCTCTCCCTTTCATTGTTGTACATTCCTTTCATATTGTTCATCTCTCCCTCTGACAAGAATGCCAAAGAAACAAAGAAATAATTAGCTCTGTAGTAGCTAAGTAACTCTTTGTGGTGTCCAATACTTCCTTTGTATCTTTGTATACTGATATCTCATCGGTTCAAGTGCTTAAACTTAATCACAACCTTGAACATGATTCAAAGTGTGAACTGTGCTGCATCAACATGAATGATCTTTTGATGAAAGTAGGCTGATGCAACATTCAGATCACCTTAGTGACTGATAGATAGGGGACGGACCCCAAGTCTAGTCCTCAAGTATTCAAATGTGTCCTTTGGTAGAGGCTTTGTAAAATTATCAGCAAGTTGTTCAAATGTAACAAATTCTAACTTCACTTGCTTCTCTTGCACTTGTTCTCTTAAGTAATGATACTTAATAGATATATGCTTTGTCTTAGAGTGCATCATAGGATTCTTTGAAATATTAATAGAACTAGTGTTGTCACAGTATATAATCACCAGGTCAGTGATTACCTTATTCATTCCTTCCAACACTTGTTTGATATATGCAATGTTTGAATAGTTAGTAGCAGTAGCAATATACTTTGCTTCAGCTATAGACTGAGAAATACAAGCCTGCTTTTTACTTGTCCAGGTTACAAGTCTTTCATCAAAGAAAAATGCTCCTCCGATGGTGCTTTTTCGATCATCCACATTTCCAGCCCAATCAGCATCGATGTAAACTTTTAGTTCAAACTTCCCTTCCTTAGAATACCATAATCCATAATTCTCTATTTTCTTCAAGTATCTTAAGATCCTTTTTGTAGCTATCATGTGTGATTCTCTAGGTTTAGCAGAAAATCTTGTAACAATTCCCACAACATGTGCTATATCTGGCCTACTGTGAACTACGTACATTAACTTACCAATCATGGATGGGTAAAGTGTCTAGTTTACCTTGGTAGTTTCATCTTCCTTTGTCAATTTTCATCTAGTAGCCATCGGTGTTCCTATAGGTTTAGCATCTTCCATGCCAAATGTCTTCAGTACTTCCTTTATGTATTTAGATTGTGTGATGAATATGCCATCATTCTGCTGAATCACTTGTAGTCCAAGAAAGAACTTAATCTCTCCGAACATAGACATTTCAAATTCCTTTTTCATTTCATCAACAAATGCCTTGCAGACAAGATCTAAGCCACCAAAAATGATATCATCAACAAATATTTCAGCAATGATAATAGTATTATCAATTTCACCTTTCACATACAAATTGCTATTTTCACTTGTTCTTACAAATCCAATACTTAACAAATAAGTATGCAATCTTTCATACCATGCTCTCGGTACTTGCTTTAGACCATATAAAGCCTTATGTAATCTACATACCATGTCTTTATTATCAGGATCAACAAATCCTTTAGGTTGTTCAATGTAGACCTCTTCTTCAAGTATACCATTCAAAAATGCTGACTTCACATCCATTTGATAGACTTTGAATTTATTATGTGCAGCATATGCAAGTAACATTCTAACTCCTTCTAATCTAGCAACTGGTGCAAATGTTTCACCATAGTCAATGCCTTCTTCCTGTGCATATCCCTTGCATACTAATCTAGCTTTATTTCTTGTGACTTCACCATTTTCATTCAATTTATTCTTGTAAATCCACTTAGTGCTGATAACATTTTTATCTTTTGGTCGGGGTACTAAGGACTGGGTTTTGTTCTTTTCTATTTTCTCTATTTCCTCTTTCATTGCATTAACCCATTCTTCATTTTCTAATGCAACTTTCATAGTTTTAGGTTCAAACTCACAAATTAGACATGTACCTTGTCTTGTTTTGCTTCTGGTTTGCATTCCAGCATGTCTATCTCCAATGATTTGTGTTTTAGGATGATGTCTGTTGACAAAACTAGCCAAGACTTGATTTCTCCTTTCTTGTTCATCCTGGTCAGGGTCATTTCCTTGCTCAGTAGCCTCTTCATGTTCATCAGTTTGTGGTGCCTATTGTACTGCATTGTTTCCTTGCTGACCAGTTGTTACAGCTTGTGGTGTCAGTAGATACTTTGGATATTCAATATAAGTGAATCTACTATAATCTTCTGGTTCCTTTGTACTTTCCTTTGTGTACTTTTCATCAAACTCATCAACATGAACATTAGTACGTTCAACAATCTTATTTGTAGCCTTATTCAAATATTTGTATGCTTTACTTGAAGTGGAATATCCCAGAAATATTCCTTCATCACCTTTAGAATCAAATTTTCCATTTCTCTCATCTTTCAAAATAAAGCATTTACTTCCAAAAATTCTGAAATAACTTACAGTAGGTTTGTATCCAAACCATAGTTCATAAGGTGTTCGGTTGGAGTCCTTCTTCAGTTGTACTCGGTTAAGAACATATACAGCTATGATGACAGCTTCCCTCCAATATGTCTAAGCAACATTCTTCTGTATCATCAAAGTTCTAGCATAGTCAATTATAGACCTATTCCTTCTTTTAGCAATGCCATTTTGCTGAGGTGTCCTCGGTGTAGATACCCACCTCTTGATTCCATGCTCATTGCAAAAGTTAGTAAATTCATCAGAGATAAATTCACCTCCTCTATTAGATCTTAAAAATTTTATTTCCTTTCCAGTTTCTTTCTCTACCTTAGCTTTATACCACTTAAACATTTTGAAAGCTTTAGATTTCTCTTTTAGGAAGATAACAATCATCAGTCTAGTGTAATCATCAACAAAAAGAATAAAATATCTATCACCATAATAACTCTGAGTTCTCATAGGACCACACAGATTGGTATGAACCAACTCAAGTATTTTCTTTGTAGAGTAGTTTTTTCTTTTAAAACTAGACTTAGTCATCTTACCTCTTTGACATTAATGGCACATAGCCTGATCAAGTTTTGTTAAGTTAGGCAGTCCTCTAACTCTTTTCTTTCTACTAATCTTGATCATGTTGTCAAAATTCACATGGCATAACCTTCGACGCCACAACCAAGCATCTTCATCCTTTATTAGCAAACAAGAAGACTGATCCATATCAAGATAAAATAGATTACCTCTAGATTGTGTACCAGTTTCAACAAGTCTTCCTCCATCATCATAAATCTTCACCTTTTTGCTCTCAAAAGCCAGTCGGTGGCCTGAGTTGTTCAACTGAGCCACACTTATCAGATTATAGTTTAGTCCATCTACCCAGTATGCATTTTCACATTGTAATTTTTCATTGATCATCAATGAGCATTTACCTCTTACCATACAAGGTGCATCATTTCCCATTCTCACAGATCCTCCATTATATTCAACAAAATGATCAAACTTCTCTACATCACCGGTCATATGATGTGTGCAGCCACTGTCTATGATCCATGTATCATTTCTTCTTACTTTAGAGATTAGTGCTATCTCTTCATGTTTCTCTTCCTCTTCTGAATCATCTTTCATAGAAACAAATACAACTTCTATATCATCATCAAAATCAGATTCAATTTCAATATCTTCAGCTATGTAACATACCTTTTTTCCTTTTTCATCTCGGTTGTCTCTGTTGTTGTGTCGGTAACCTCTATTGACTCTTCTCCCATAGCTTCCTTCAGATTGGTCTTTGGATCTCTCATCATCTTTCTTTTGAGGACATCTAGCAGTGATGTGACCAACTTCTTTATAGTTAAAGCATGCTAAAGGTAGCTTGCCTCTATATCTTCCCTTTCCTTTGGGAAATCTTTGGGCCATAAGTGCTTAAAGCTCATCAAGTTCATCATCGGTATTGTTATGACTATCACAATTCTTACTATTCCTGCTAGACTTTCCAATCTTCAGAGAAGACATGAAAGCAGATTCAACAAAAGGAACAACACTATTATCAAAGTTTTTTAATTCAAAGGTTGTAAGTTTACCAATTAGAGTGTCAAGAGTAAGGTTGGATGTAGCTCTTGTTTCATGAATTGTAGAAATCTTGATTGCATAAACTGGTAGCAAAGTTCTGAGAATCTTTCTTATCACTATTTCATCATCAATTACTCCATCAGATGCTCTTATAGCATGCACCACCTCTTTTAGTCTATTTGAATATTGGACAATGTTTTCACCTTCTTTCATTCTCATATCATCAAATATGCCTCTCAAACTTTCATCTCGGGCTCTTTTGACATTCAGATCTCCACTGTAGATTTGTGCTAATTTATCCCACATTCCTTTGGTAGTTGTGCATGTCTTGATATCTTCAAATTCAGCATCGCTACAGGCAGCAACAAGTTCCATCATAGTAACATTGTGTTCATGCTTGTCCTTTAGTTGATCAATAGTTAGGGGACCAGTGGGCAGTTGTATGTAGCCATTTTCCATCAGATCTAGTGCTGAGTTCCCAATTCCAGATATGTGCAGCTTCATTCTGCTTTGTCATACTACGAAGTTCTCTTTGTTTAGTTTCGATACTTCCCTCTTTTACATCTTGAGACCTTTATGCTTAAGTCCTTAAAACTTTGTTTCAAGCAACCAGTGCTCTGATACCAATTGTTAGAATAACTGAGAGGGGGGTGAATCAGTTATCCAGTGTCCCAAATCTAGATGTATAATTCAAAACATCTTCTTCAATTTCTGCTCATCAGTAAGCAATAATAACTCTCACTGTCTGTGCTTTTACCAATTACCAGTCTAATGCTAAAATAGATTACCGATCAAATCTAACATGTAATATGCAAAGTATGATAAAAAACAAATATCACAATCAACACATAACACAAGAGATTTAACGTGGAAACCCTGTAAAGGGAAAAACCACTTGGGACTGGCAACCCAAAATTGTTCACTCTTCTGAAGTGAGGTTGGTTAAGACCCAACCCTGTTAAAGGTTACAAACACATTGTCAGGTGTGACCTTGTTAGAGGATTTTAGACTAGAAGTTATCGTCCAACCAGCATTCACTATGGGTTGACAGGATAACAATGTTTATTCTATGAATGATACATCATAAGACTTTCAGAGTCCACTCGGTTAAGAGATTTTGACTGTGTACAATGGTTAAATATGTAACAGTAAAATGACCTACCTTAATACAACTTCAATTGCAGATTACAGATCAATATTTAGTCCATACAAATCCTTCTGATCAATATTTCACTTCAGATTCAATACTATATCAACTTACTGTCCATCGGTAATATTTGTCTGTAGCTCGATAATTGTTCTGCAGCTCGGTTCTCACTAACCAGTATGATCAAAATGCCTAAAAGCTTGTTCATGCAAAATTCCTATAGCTTCTTCTTCTTATAGCTCTCTTCATAAATAAATTTTGTTATCTTATATAGAGAGTAAATCATTTTCTTCTTCATGATCATATTTTTCTGCTTAATCACATTCATAGATTTTTCCGCTTAAAACTTTCTCGGTACTTGTGTCAATAATACATTTCAATTTTCTCTGTTAGATCTTCCTTGAATTTTGTTAGCCGTTGATCTATTTAACAAACATTATCTGTTACCTCGATGTTATACTCTTGCCAGCTCATCAATCTTATTGGCTAAACTAATCATTTGATTCATTCTATCTTCCTTAGTTAACAAAGAATGTGTCGGTGAACACTGCTCGGTTAATACTGTGATCGGTATACACTACACTTTGTCGGTGTATACTAGAAATGCTTCATTTATTGACAACACTACTTTGTGTCTTTCAGCTCTATACTTCATTATAGATGAATGCAATATAATGAAGTTAATATCATCAAGTCATAGACTCATCAAAAAGTTACTCAATGTGTTCCTTATCCTCATCTGTCTTGTACATCTTTCCTCATGTAAATTTCTCTGTTCTTCATCTCTTTCACTTTTCTTCAGATGTCTCGGTGTAGTAACTTACAAGATAAGTGTTGTCAAACTAGTTGACATCAATGAGAACATAATACTAATTTAATCATATTACATATCTAATCAGAAACTTCTCAGTGATCTTGCAATCATAGATCCTTCAATCAGATTCCAAATCAGTTGTAGTCCAATAGTTGAGTCAAAGAAACATCAAATGGGTAGAATATTTGTAGTCTTATACCTTTACAATAAATAATAAGAAAGGACAGTGTAACAAGGTTGCTGATACTTTGAGTATAAGGCTACTGATAGTAAAAGAAATATAGTTGAAGAGAATAGGGGTTGAGATTTTCAAAGACCTATACAAAGAGGATGAAGACTTTACGAAAGCCTACAAGATATGCCAAGATTTTAGTAATCATTTTCATAGTGAACATGCAGATTACATTTTTCAAGATGGAATCCTATTTAAGGGTGGATAGTTATGTGTTACCAAGGGGATCTATGAGAGAGATTTTGATTTAGGAAAAGAACAATGGAAGCTTAAGTGGAAATTTTGGATTAAACAGGACTTTAGAGTTGGTCCAAAGGTTCTATTATTGGCCCAAGATGCATAAGGACATAAGGAGGTATGTTGAGTAGTACATAATTTTTCAAAGAACCAATGAAAATTCTTTAAATGTTGGTCTTTATCAACCATTGCCAATTCCCAATAGGCCTTGGGAATGTGTAAGTATGGATTTCATAGTTGGTTTACCCAAAAAAAAAGACTAGTTTTGACAATATTTATGTTGTTGTAGACATGTTTAGTAAAATGAGTTGTTTCATTCCTTGTAAAGTGACTCATGATGCCAGTCATATAACTCATTTTTTTTTCAGAGAAGTCATTATAATACATGGCTTTCCAATCAGTATAGTATCAGATCGAGATACCAAGTTTATGGGACATTTTTATTAAACCTTGTGGAAAGGGTTAGTAACTAATCTATCTTTTGGGTCTTCTTACTATAATTGATAATAATAGGATCAATAGAAACCTGCAATAACATATAAAATCTCAACCATAAAGAGATAATTAGAAAAATTAGTATTCCCAATATTCAAGAAAGGATGCAAGACAAATAATAAGCATAATCAATCAAATATTATGAAATCAATCCAAAACATGAATACACAAACCATAAAATTCTTCCTTGGTGTTCTCCTTCTCATGCAATGTGGGCTCTCAGAATTGAGCTCAAGATTATGCTAGCATAAGAATTCAAAGAAATTGTGGTTACCAAAATCAAAAGTTTGGCTCTCTATTTATAAGATTTTAGGGGTTTCAACCAAGAATCCATGATTGAAGGGATGATTGATTGTGGTTGAGGAGTTGAACTCAGAGTGAGTGAGAGTTCAACTAAGTTGATTGCTTAGATTAACATGATTGATTGATCCGTCAACAAATATATTGGAGAGATGACTGGAATGGACTGATGAGTTAACTAATTGCATGGATGAGTCAACTGATTTGATATATTAGAAGACTGAATTGATGGAAGACTTAACTGGTTGCTGAGGGAAGAATTAATAATATGGATTGAATAGTTAGGATAGGGAATTGTGGAGTTAGGAGCTCTGATTGAAAAGCTAACTCAAAGTGATTGTGAGTTAGGATTTAGGAGGATAATTATGATTTAAATAAATAAAATATTATTTTTTTACATGTGGAGATATTTTATAAATAAAGAATTACTTATTTATTTATGAGAGGGATTGTTAGTTTTAATTAAATAAATATAATTTATTTAATCACAAGAGGGGAATAATTAGTTTAATTAAATAAATATTATTTATTTAATCATGAGATAGAATTTTCTTTAATTATTACATCAATACAATAATTAGGAGGGGTAACATTGATTAAATTTGGGTTTCAGGCACCTTGTAAAACCTATTTTATGTAATAAAAAATATTAATTAAATTTGGTTATTTAATTAATAATTATAAGGTAGGGTATAATTGAATAAGGTTATTTATTTAATTATATTATAGATGAATATATGATGAATTAATTATTTAGAAGTTTAATAATTAAAGTAATTAATTAAAATCACTTAATTATGGAATTAGGGAGAAATGAAGATTTTGATCTTAAAATATGGTAGAATGACATGATTAATTAAATAATAAGGATTATTTAATAATCTAGGAGGAATGTTAGTAATGCCATTGCATTAGAGAAATAGGCCATTTTTAAGTGTCTACATTTTGCCCCTCTTTGATACAATGCATTTTAGGCGTTGTTTCAAAGAATAATAAAAATTATTCCCAAGTGGGAATAATGTGACAACAAGGTAAATGATGCCTCCCCCGAGAGATTATTTGTGCAAGAAATAAATGAATGATCTCTTGAAAGAAGATTTAGATTAAATGATGCAAGACAAGAATAATTAGTAAGTAGTGAAGAATGTTGGTAGATTATGATGTCTGTTCGATCGATATTGGACATAGAGATTGTTGATAAGAATCATGTCTAGTTTTAGGAAGGACCCATCATGTATAAGACTAGCTACATCATCTGGTTTCAGGGAAGACCTACCCTGTATAAGACAAGTGACAACATCTGGTTTCAGGAAAGATACATCTTGTTAAGATAAATGATGATGTGTAGTTTTAGGAAAGACATATCCTGTTTAACACAAATGATAATGTCCGGTTTCAGGAAAGACATATCATGTATAAGATAAATGATGATGGAATGAATGACCAAATGATTTGACCGATTTGAAAATTTATTTGATCATTTTGACAAAAAAGATTGAGTGAGTGAAGAGATTCGACTGATAGAAGAGATTTGACTGATAGATGAGATTTCATTGATTTAGAAATGTTAGTAAAGAAATTTTAGAAGATGATAGAAAGGGGATGAAAGAATGATAATGAATTATTGATTGAAATCCTTAGTTTATAGTAAGTAGAGAGGTTAATTATTTAATAACCATGCTTTTGATTTCCAACTGATTTGAGCTATTTATTTATCATCATTGAGCCACTATTATTATAGAAAAAATGGATACCATCTTACCAAGATATGAAAGATCTAGGTACAATTATCCTCTTGCATTGAAAACAGGCATGCTGAACAGACAAGGAATGTGGGTCGATCCATCTAGGTCAAGCATTCAGATTTGAGATATGTGTGACATATCGCAACCAAAGTATCCATTGCAATGTTGCAAATTTGATATTTGTATATGGATGTGAATGCTCTTATCAAAAACACCTAGATTGCTCTTTTAACACTTCACGACAAACATTCCACAAACAAAAACCAAAGAAAAATAAGTCATGAACCATCATGGCATCTCTAAATCACTTGTGGACATCCCAAAGATGCATAAGAGCATGACTTGTGAAGATCACGCCATAATAAGACTAACTTGACTCAACAAGTTCCAGTTGTACCGATTATGTGTCTGTGTATTTGTAGTAGTTTGGACATTTGAATTTTGATGTATTGTTGATGCTATCTGATTTCAAGAACAAGGTACCCCATCTAAGAATTCTCCATTTGATTTCGAGTGTTCCTTCCCTTGTCTAAGATAACATGATTTTTGACACAATTCTTTGTTGTGGGACCGATTGATAGATAAGATAATTTTGGCAGTGTAGTTGAGGACTTTTTGAACAGTTTTAACTATTTTGACTTAGTTCCACTGAAGCTCATATGTGTTGTATGTCATCATTCAATGCCTGGTTTTGAAATGCCAAATAATTGGTTATGTACAAAGGAGATTTATTGTAGGATTTTTTGTTGGTTGGTTTTTAGATTTGTTTGGTTGTCTTCGACAATTTTTGATGTTTTACAAATTTTTTTGGTCCATCATATGGTTTGTATGTTTGGAGTTGAGGTATGTGCAACATATCATAGAAAGTGAAGGATCTTATCACATATACCCTAAAAATGGTCACCTTTAGATGAATGTTTTATGTTTTATGATGTTTTTGATTGTTTTGAAGGTTTTTCTATGTTTTTTTTTTGGAGTTTTACACGATGATTTTGTGTTGTTTTTGTTGTTTTGAAGGACTCTTTTCAATCACTAAATGAGGTGAAAGGCATATGTTAGGATTTATTCTCAAACATTATTATATTCATTTTCCCCAATGTCTAGAAAGGCATGGAATGTTATGAATGGATGAATGAGTTAATGGGATGACAATAGATATGTGAAAAATGGAATTAGAGTTGATTTGGATGCAAGGACTATCTCACAATGGGATAACATGTTTACCCAAGATACGGGACCAAAAGTGTGGCTATGTAGGAAATGACATGACACATTGAATGACATGGGATCTATAGGGAATGGACATGTTAAGAGACTTCTCAAAATATGTTCTTTTTTTTTTATGTCTTTAATTTTGATTAAGACCAAGGAAGAGATTTGGGATAGGTAATATGAAACATGACAATGGATGATAAAAGTAAGCGATGGATAAGACAAAGGATTATTGTAGAGTGTGGATAAAATGAAGCAGAAAGGATGTATGAAGCCTTTTCAAGATCAAAGGTGGAAATAAAAGGGATTTGGATGGATGTAGGACTACAAAGGATGTGATAGGTAGGATTGCATGAATGAAACTTTCCCCCAAGTGTAGAGGGTAATGGATTACACATGACACTTGTTTGCTAGGTTTTCATCATGGTACTTGACCAAGGTGCCAAAAGAAGTGGTCATAGGATGAATGAATTCACTTGATATATATATATATATATATATATATATATATATATATATATATATATATATATATATATATATATATATATATATATATATATATATATATATATATATATATATATCATCTTAAAATGGAAGCACTTCCATGATAAGAGCATTTATCCCTCCAAGTAAGTGGTTTGGGGTCATGTTAAGCACCTTGATCAAGTCTTTACATGTATTTGGCTTTCTCCCCCCGTTCTACTTCTCTCTACACCTGATTTCACTTTATTTCTGTATTTCTTGGCATTATGGACTAAGGTCTTGAGGTTTTTGACCTCAAGGTCAAAGTCAATCTTGAGTGTCAAAGTTGACCTCGACCCTGACCTAGGTCAAGGATGACCTCGACCTTGACCTAGGGTGGGGTCTACCTCATCCTTGACCCAGATTTCAAATTTCAAGATTTTCTAATTTCTGGGTTTCGGGTTTCGGAAAGATTCTTTTTCCCGCCTATGGGTCAGCCATTTCAGGTTTCGGAATGGTAAATCCTTAAATTATATTTAATATGGGTCCATTTCTAGGGGTTAAGGTTAATTGAGATTTAATTCCCCAATGTCAGCCTTCTCTAGAGGTTTGTGCCCTAGTTCACTATAAAAGGAGGCCTTCCTCTCTCATTTTAATCCATCTCTCAATCAAGTTTTGATATCTCATATCAAGAAATTTCATGAGAAAGCTCTCAAGTGCAAGCAAGTGAATTCAAGCATTCAAGAAAGCCTTCAAACATTCAAGTGTTTAAGCATTCATTCATCAAGGAGATCCATTGTTAGCCATTGAAGGTTTCAATCTCTTTGGAGCCCCCTTGAAGGTCCATCCTTCCACATTCATCCAAGTCAATTTCTATGCAAAGATCCATTTGAGATTAGTGTTGAAGATCAAATGCCATTGATTTTAGACATCCTACATTCATTCTACATCCATTGGAGCATCCCTACTTGTAGATTTGAGGATTCAAATCCTCTACAAGGACTTCAACATAAGCAAGGTGAATTGTTTCATTTACTTTGTTTATGCACATTTCAATTAAATTTCAAGGTTAATTCTTAAATTGGGGTTTGACCAAGGCAAACCCCCCATACAAACAACAAAAACCCTATTTTTCTTATAGGTATAGGTGTGAAACTACAGATCTGCGATTAGATTTGAATACCCTTTTTGACAAAATTTTGAGATCTACGAACAAAGTCAAAGTCGACCTTCAAAATATTAATGTAGCCTTTGACCTTTTATCGGGGTCAAAGAATACCTGCTGTCAGAAAGATAATTTTTTTTTGGGTTTTCTTCATCTTAGCATTTCCAGTCCCAAACAGGTTGCAGAATTACCTGAAACTACACACAGACATCAGAAATTGACATTTTCTAGATCTATCCTATTTTGAGGTTAGTACTTGCCTTTCAATTATTTCAGATTTTAGACACATTTCCTTTATACAGAAATATAAGGTTTTCTTCGTCTTTCATATTCTTCATAGATTGATTCGATTGTGCATTAACCTTTTGGTTGATCAATTTGGATCTCTCCTTTGGGAATTTGGATTTAGAAGTAGATCTCATATTTCCCCCATACATTCTAAGGTGGATACTATTTCACCCTATTCATTTTCATGAACCTGACATACTTACTTTCCTTTCTTTTGTGGAATTGGATGCCCTATTGTGTTTGGTGGTATTATATTTCCTTTTATCTTGTTGGTATTAGATTTCTCTTTATGTTAAATTTTGCATGCTAATTAGATTTCAAAAATACAAAAATATTCATGCTTTATGTGTTCTTAGTTTAGTTCATTTGCGTTGCATTGGTTTATGAGCTTTATTACTACTAGTCCTAATTATAACATTCTGATTAGAAGAAGTCGTAGACTCATGAGTGCCTTTGATCCTGAATCTTCCTCTCCTTTCCTTAGGATCCCAGATGATAATTTTATTCTTCATGATTCCAATCCTATTATGGAGCAAAATGCTTCTCACTCATCCCATAATGAAGATGACGCTTTAAGAGTTCCTCCTGAACAAGTCCAAAAAATTTCAACTGAACTTGATAAAATGGGTAATTGGCTTATTCAAGAGAACCATAATCAAGATTCTATTCAAGCTATAGAGGCTCTTAAGAAAGTTCTTCATGATAGTAATCAAGGTGTTAACCTCTTGCATGGTATTACTCACCTAGTGCATTCAAATGTTAAACCTTTAGCTCAAGAAGCTCAAGATTTAGGGTTGAATCCTCCTATCACTAGTGTAGAACCTCTTGCTAATCCTTTACCTAGTATTCCTACTTATACTCCTTCTTTGGTGACTGTGACAGCTCCCTCTGTTCCTATGAGTGTTCCTCTTGTGTCCCTCCCTACATCACAATCTTCATATCATAATGTTCCTTTTACTTATTCCAAACCACTTCCAACTGTAGTTCCTAGTGTTCCTCTAGTTGTACCTTCTATTCCTATAGCTTCTTACACTTTACCTAGTGTTTCTAATGTTGCTACTCCTCCTATTTCATCTAATGATTCAACAATCATCAGTTAGGCTCAAACTGTGTCATCCTTACAACAACAAATTTCTTCCCTAACTCAAAACAAGTTTAGTGTTCCTACATGTGACATGGGAAGTCCTTTGTCCTGAGACATCATTCATATTCCTATTCCCTAGCAAGTCAATATGCCTCATCTTGAGAATTATAATGGAAAAGGAGACCCCATTCATCATGTTAGAACATTCCAAATCCTTTGTAGTGATTATTCTCAAGACCATAGGATTTTAGCCAAACTATTTGCTAGAACCTTCCGTGACAAGGCCTTACAATGGTATTGTTCCTTTCCACCTTATTCTATTGATTCCTTTCCACAACTGGCCAATGCCTTTATTCAACAATTTAAAAACAACATTGGCCCGCAAGTGTCTTTGATTGATTTGATGCATTGTAAACAAAGTGCTAAGGAAAAATTGACTGAGTTTATTGGTAGATTTAAGCATTTGTATGCTCAGATTTCCTATCCTATTCCTGATATTGATATTCAACGTATGTTTATTTCAAATTTGCAAAAGGATATTAGAGATAAGATTCTGCTTATTGAATTTACCTCTTTTCAACAACTTTGTGTAGCGCTTCATCATTATCAATTACAAGTGAGTCAATTTGAGAGAAACACTCCAATGGCTCCTATTCTAGTTGATAAAAGTGATGCTGCTCCTAATCCAAACAAATTTCAAAAATTCAACAACTATGTCAAGATAAACAAACAAGTGAATCTAGTTGCTGATCAAGTTGTTGTTGCATCTCACAATGCCACTTCTGCATCCACTGCTTTTTGATTAAATCGTACATTTACTCCTCTATCTGAATCTTTACATGCTATTATGAATAGGTTGTTAACTGCTAATATGATTACTTTACCTCCCATTCGACCTCTTTTACCTGCTACGATTGCATCTAAATCTTTTGATCCTAAAGCTTTTTGTCAATATCACCATCAGAATGGTCATGATACTGAAAAGTGTTATTCTTTAAAACATAAGGTTGAAGACTTAATTGATTCTAAGGCCTTATCTATTGATAATCTTAATGGTAGTGGGAACAAATCTATCTCTCCTTCTAATCAAAACCTTTAAATCTATATGAATCCTTTACCTATGCATGATACTAATACCATTGCTCAGCCATCTGCTATGGAAATTGTGTATGATTCAAAGATGGATGATCTCAATCATGTTGTTAATAAAGTGGATCATGTTGGTTAATTTGTATCTCCACCTCAACCTCAGATTCAACCTCAACCAAAACCTAAGCCTAAATTGAAAACTCAACCTAAATCTCGACAACAACCTAAGAATAAAAGACTTTGGGAACTTTTGATTACCTTTGATGACTCTGAGACTATTAAAGCTCCTGATGGTCCCCTTTACATTTATGCTAGGATTTCTCAAAAACCTACTCATGGTTGTCTTGTTGATCCTACATCCTTAGTCAATGTTATTACTTAAGAAAATATTTTTATGAAAAGCTTACAATGTGATTCTTATGATACATCAGATGTGTGGATTCAAAATTGTAATGGTTTTCTTTATCCATCATTTTGTTCTATTACTTTATCAGTTGAACTTTGTGGAAAAATTGTGAACACTACCTTTGTTGTGGTTCCTACTTCTGATCAATTTCAAGTTAAGCTAGGTTTGCCTTGGTTGAATGCCATGCATGCTGTTGCTTCACCTATCCTTAAATGTCTTAAATTTTTCCATGATGAAGAAGTGAAGATGGTTAATCATAGTTTATATCAACCTTCTAAGCCTAGAGATTGTGCTACTCTTGATTTCTTTTGGCCTTCATTACCTAATTCATGTCCTCCTCGATTTGATAATCTTTTTTGTTCATATCAAGCTTATAAACATCATAAGATTCTTGAATTAAGCATACCTCCTATGGATCTTAATCATGGTCTTTTGCCTACACCTTATATACCTCCTTTAACTATGGCTTCTAGTTCTATTAATCAAGTTCCTCCTATTGTTGATAATCCTATTGATCTTCCTAAAGAACCTATGAAGGATCCTATGATTGTTCCTCCTAGTTCTCAACCTATTTCAAATAAATCAAAATGTAATCAATCTACTAATGAATTTCATAAGAAGCATCATGCTCATGCTAAAGCTCATAATTCTATTCTTCAAAGATCTCTGCCTTCTTCGGATAAATCTATGCATGATGTGTTAGAATAAGTTGTTACTAATAATAATGTTAAGATGCATGATTATGATAATTCTATTCGTATCTTAGATCCTATTTTGATTAATTTTGATGAAGAAGATACTCTTGATGATATTGATGATGTTAATGATGAATATGAGACTATTGACATTGACATTGATTTACCTAATATGCTTTCATCATAATTAACTCTTACACCTAGTGTCGAACATTGTGATTCTCAAGAGGATCCTTGTTTGGAACTGGCTATCATTCCTACTATGTTGGATATAGTCCCTCTTGCAATTTACTCACCTTCCCTAAATGATATACAATGAGATGGGGAGAGTAGGCGGCATGCTTGAGCAGCTTGTCTTTTGTGGTAGTTTTTTTTGTGTGTTTTCCTACTGTACCATGCTTCTCCCCTAATGTGTTTGCTAAATATTGTTAGATTCTTTTATACAATCCTTGTTACTCTGATGGTGCAAGGTGATAAAGAAATCGAACCTATTGTACAATTCCTCTATATGTATCTCTATTCTTTTATGCATTGTTTCATGTTATGTAGTAAATGTGCTATTGTTCGTAAATGTTTCCTTGTGTAATTTTCTTGGATTTGAGATGTGGTAGCATTGATTCTTTTTGGTCTCCATGTCATGGTCCAAAAAGATTCTCCTTCATATATCTTATGTAATATTTCTTCCTTTGTGATTGTAGTTCTACTTTTTTTGGGGAATGATGTCAATTCATTTGCAATAATATTATATATATATTATGTTATGATCACACTGACCCCACGGTAGGTAGATCCCTTCTGTGTTCTTTGTATGTTTCTGTGATATTTCCCTTGATTTGTATTCATCTGGGGGCATCTCGACGTGGAAACGTAAACAATGGAGTTGTTTATGTTTCTGTTAAAGCCATTGCTCCTTTTACAGTATTAGCAATGACTTTAACATGGGGGCATACGCTCTGATCACCTGTTGCACGCAAACTTTTCAATATGCACATATTATTTTTTCAAGATACCTTTTTCTCCCTTTTTGGATTAGTGACTAATCCTTAAATCATGGATTTATATTTTAGGATCTCTTGATCCTTCTAGTTTCATATATATATATACATATATATTGATCCCTTAAGGTCGGAGGTGTCCTTAAGATTGGATCTCTTTTATTTTTGGTTTTATTCTTATGGAATATAATATTCCTAAGGGTGAATCCTTGATGGGTTGACTAGTGAGTAGCCACATTCACTAGGCTGTTCAATTCCATCTTTCCAGTTGTGCCATTTCTTGGTGTGGTTCACAATGGGACATAAGTTCTCATTGGGTGAGATAATCACACCCTTTCCTTTTCTCTCTAGAGATGTTTCTTTTACTGTGATCTTGGAGTTGACAAAGACTTGAGTCCCTGGGGGCTTGAGGTTTCTCTTTGTCCCTTTGATTATGATAAGATTATCTTTTCATTCTGATCTCCTTTACCAAGAGTTTGCATCGATTCCATACTCTTGCTAAAGTGGGGGCTTAATGTATCATCTTAAGATGGAAGTAATTCCATGATAAGAGCATTTATCCCTTCGAGAAAGTGGTCTAGGGTCATGCTAAGCACTTTGATCAGGTCTTTGCATGTATTTGGCTTTCTCCCCCCGTTCTGCTTCTCTCTGCACCTAATTTCACTTTATTTCTGCATTTCCTAGCATTATGGACTGAGGTCCTGAGGTTTTTGACCTTAAGGTCAAAGTCAACCTTGAGGGTAAAATTTGACCTCGATCCTAACCTAGGTCAGGGATGACCTCAACCCTGACCTAGGGTGGGGTCTACCTCATCCTTGACCCAAATTTCAAATTTCAAGATTTTCTAATTTTTGGGTATCGGGTTTCAGAAAGATTCTTTTTCCCACCTTCGGGTTGGCCATTTCGGGTTTCAGAATGGTAAATCCTTAAATTGGATTTAATATAGGTCCATTTCTAGGGGTTAAGGTTAATTGGGATTTAATTCTCCAATGTCGGCCTTCTCTAGAGGTTTGTGCCCTAGTTCACTATAAAAGGAGGCCTTCCTCTCTCATTTTAATCCATCTCTCAATCAAGTTTTGATATCTCATCTCAAAAAATTTCATGAGCAAGCTCTCAATTGAAAGCAAGTGAATTCAAGCATTCAAGAAAGCCTTCAAGAATTCAAGTGTTCAAGCATTCATTCATCAAGGACATCCATTGTTAGCCATTGAAGGATTCAATCTCTTTGGAGCCCCCTTGAAGATCCATCCTTCCACATTCATCCAAGTCAATTGCTATGAAAAGATCCATTCAAGATTGGTGTTGAAGATCAAATGCCATTGATTTGAGACATCCTACATTCATTCTACATCAATTGGAGCATCCCTACTTGTGGATTTGAGGATTCGAATCCTCTACAAGGACTTCAACATAAGCAAGGTGAATTATTTCATTTACTTTGTTTATGCACATTTCAATTCAATTTGAAGGTTAATTCCTAAATTGGGGTTTGACCAAATCAAACCCCTCATAAAAACAACAAAAACCCTCTTTTTCTTGCAGGTACAGGTGCGGGACTGTGGATATGAGATTGGATTCAGATACCCTTTTTCATCAAACTTCTAAGATCTGTGAACAATGTCAAAGTTGACCTTCAAAATATTAATGTAGCCTTTGACCTTTTATCAGGGTCAAAGACTACCTACTGTCAGAAAGATAAATTTTTTTTGGGTTTTCTTTGTCTCGACATTTCTAGTCTGAAATAGGTTGCAGAATTGCCTGAAACTACACACAGACATCAGAAATTGACATTTTCCAGATCTATCCTATTTTGAGGTTAGTACTTGCCTTTCAATTATTTCAGATTTCAGACACATTTCCTTTATAGGGAAATATAAGGTTTTCTTCCTCTTTCATATTCTTCATAGATTGATTCGATTGTGCATTAACCTTTTGGTTGATCAATTTGGATCTCTCCTTTGGGAATTTGGATTTAGAAGTAGATCTCATATTTCCCCCATACATTCTAAGGTGGATACTATTTCACCCTATTATATATATATATATATATATATATATATATATATATATATATATATATATATATATATATATATATATATATATATAGTGTGTGTGTGTGTGTGTGTCACACAAGGTTCCTGTTTACCAGATTTTCACCATGGTAACCATTTTCTTTCTTTTTTTGCTTTGTTTTGACATTTTTGGAAGATAATGTATGACAATAGATAGGTAAAAAATGGAAGGACTCAAGCATCTTTTTCTTTGGGTAGTATTCTAGAAGGATGTGTTGTAATGGACCATGGCTCTTTGAAAATATCCTCAAAGATGTTGATAGGGTGATTGAAAAGGGGAATGAAATGGATGAAAAATGGACTAGGGTAAGAGTTTATGAATAGGATTGGATAAGTGGGATGGAAGGGTGGATAATAGGTGTTGGATAATGAATGGGGTATTGAAAGACTTGTGTATGGGTGGATGAAAATGTTGGTAAGATCAACGGTGGAACACACCTTGAGGGGTGGTCGAGTGATGGAAAGAAAATTGATTATGGATTTTGGGATTTAGATGGAGGAGTGGACGTGAATTTTGGGACACAAGGAACCAAAATGGATGGAGTAGGTGATGGAGTATATAAGGTAGTGGATTTTGGGACATAGGGACCCAAAATAGATTTGGAAGATGAAATACATTTATGTGGGGGATTGATGGAAGCCTTTTGAATAGAAACTTTGGATGCCAATTTTGATTTTTCTTTGGGATATTGTGCTTCGAGGAGCTTCTTGGAATCCACATGTTTTTTAATTTTTCATTCTTTTGTGGGTCCTTGGAATGCATTTCTTGCATATGGGATTTAGAAACCCATATGGATTTTGACTTTTCTTTTTTCTTTATTAGCCTTTGTGGCCTTTTGGATATTTCTTTTTTGTTTTGGATCATATTTTTCTTTATTTTTTCATGTCGATTATATATGACATGTTGATCCTTGATTGCATGTGGATTTCTTGACCTAGAGATTTTATGCTTGGAATCCAAATTTCTTGGAAGGGAAGTGGTATTACTGGGTGGATAGGCATTGAATGGAGGGTTATTGCATGGGTAGATGGTTCTGAAAGATGTGTGCCTTTGTTGAATTGCATGTGGGAAAGGGCAAGTGGATTGTGAATTAGTGGATGGAGGAATATATGAACCTAAGATAGATGGAAGGAATGAGGGGGAAGGCATATGCTTGGGTTTATATGGGAGAATGTTAGATGTAGAGGGTATATCAACATCTTGATGATGAGCTATATAGTCAAGGCCCTGATAATATGGATTTTCTTTGATATCAAGGTGATGTAATATACCTTGATCATTATGGAATTACCCCTTTCCTTGATAATTCATTTTATGAAAAATCTTCTTAGAAATTGGATACTGATTATTTTTGAAACAAGATGCGAGTCCATTTTGAGGTGGAGGAGGTACATATGGAATAGTAGGACTATGAAGTAGACTAGACCGAATGAATTTGGATGAACCAAGTTGATATGTAATATGATCATTATTAACATGGGTAGAGGTGATGGGATATTGTGGTGGAAAAGGAGGATTATGACATGGAGATAGAGGGATGATGGGGTCTTGTGGTGGACATGGAGGATTACTTTGATCTTGATATGGAGGAAGAGGATAATTGGATGGAGTGTAAGGGACATCATGGTCTTTCTTAGGGAGTGGGTTATGAATGGGACTTAGAGGAATGATTTTTTCTTGGGATTGAAGGGGATCATATTGGGAAAGAAACAAATGGATAAGGGGTTCATCATGAGATTCTGGCAATATGGGATCTTGGTAAATTGATTGGACATTTTGAGTATCTTGATCTTGACCAATTTTAGGACTTGTTTCTTTATAAGTTGGATTATCCTCTTGAAATGGGACATCAGTTTGGATATCTATGGTGGATTCTTGAAAGGACTTGACTCTTGGGAATGATGTGGAAGCACTTTGACTGGGACTTAGTGGGGTATCTTTCCTTAGGAATGGGGCATCTAATGGTATTGGGTCTAAGACTGTCAATTTTTAGACGAGACTGGATTTAAAGAATGGATTGGATGGGATTTCTATCATGGATAGCCCTTATGGGAAAAATGGAATTGCTTCATTATTAGATACATTTCTAGGTGGAGATAGTGTGGAGGAAGAAATACTTGGAGATATGGATATTTCTTGTGGGACATTACTAGACATAGGCATGTGATTTTAATCATGTTTGGGAATGGTGTCTTGACATTTATCCAACTCCTCATTAGGTGAATTATTGGGATATTCTTTATTAGTAACAACACAATAATTGTCTAGACTTCTGGTAGTGATGGTATTAATTGTCAAATTATTGTTTTCTTTCGTATACGAAAGGTTAACCTTATTATCTTGTTTGGTTGTAGAGGCCTTATCTTTTCCATGATCCATTAATGGATTTTGGAATATCTTATGGTCTTGGTTGGTAGTGCTAGAATTTGTGATAACTTCAATTTCACCACAGTCGATGAAATCTTGGACAATGTGCTTAAGTTGCACGCAACCACTTGTTTTGTGTCCCTTAGTTTTGTGATAGTTATAGTAACCATTATAATTCCACCATGTTGGTTTTTTAGGACCCTCATAATGTCTTATCTTAGGTAAAGTGACTAAATGAGATTGTATCAATTTCTTTAGGATCATCTCAAGAGGTTCTACAAGAGGTGTAAAATCACGTTGAGGAGTAGGGTTCCTTCTTGCATAAATTTATTGTTGGTTAAACATATTGATCTATTCGGGACTTTGTATAGGAGTAGTGGTGTTAACATTGTGAGTTTTTTTTGTTGGTTGGGTATGTTGGATCAGTGCTAGTTGGGTATGTTGGATAGGTGTTCGTGCTTGCACACACAGGACTGGTTGTGCCATTTTTACATCCATAATGCCATCATTTGTCACATTCTTATTTTTGTACTAGTATTTGGATTTTTCATAGGGTGTTGAATTAATGGTCACTTTCTTGAGTATTCCCTTCAAGGTGAGGGATCTTTCTACTTTTATCCCTTGCTCAACTAGTTCTTCAAAGGTCTTAATGCACTGAGAGTTAAGTTCACACATTAGGTCTAGCTAAAATTTTTCAATAAACATGTGGATCTTTTCTTTAATTGGAACATGGAAGGATGCATTGGAGGAAACATTTCTCCAACATTGTGAGAAAGAGGCAAAGATATCTCCATTATCTTTCTTGGTGGTGCAAAGATCCATCAATGTTACTTCCATGATAATATTGTGTGAATAGTATGATTTAAATTTTTTTGCTAGTTCGTTCCATGTCCTTATCCCAGGAGAGACTCTGGAAAACCAATCCATGGATGTACCACTAAGACTGCATGGAAAAAGTCTAATAAGATATGTTTCATTGTGAGAAAGTTCCATGCAATCTATTAAAAAATTCTCTTATGTGATCGCGAGGATCACCCTTTTCCTTGTACCTATCAAACTTAAGTGTGAACAAAAACTGGTTGGAAAAGGTGGCATATGCAATGTCCTATCAAGAGGATAAGGACTAAGGTCTATTGTGGCATAAGACCTTTTAAAAGAACATGTTTGTAGATTCATGAACTATTGTTGAAGGGTTTGTAACTACTGAGCAAGTAGATCAGTGGTATTTGGTGTAATAGGAAGTGTGTTAGGGTTACCATACGAGGCTCCAGTATTTTGAGATGCTACAGGTATATATGGTGGTGAAACATGCTAAGATGCTGGTGTGTATTGAGGTACTGATATAAACTGAGATGTTGGATTATGCTGAGGTACTGGAATGTACTGGGATGATGGATTATACTATGATGCCAGATTATGTTGGGGTTCTAGATTGTGCTGAGCTATGAGATTATGCTAGGATGTTGGATTTGGAATGTATTGAGATGTTTGGTTTTGCTAAGGTACTGTTGTAAGATAGGAACTATTATGCCCACTTGCCAACATATTTTGGATGAAACTAGCAAACATTACTGAGTAATCTAGATTAGTTGGAGGTGTTCCTTGGCTGATTTGGGGATGTCTTGAATTGGAAGAGGTGCTCCTAGTAGGGGTAGCCCTTTCTTTGGTTGGGGAATTGTGTTAGAGGAGCTTTCTACCATCATTTGTGAAATAACTGTAGGATGATTCAAGGATAATATTATAGCTGGTGTTACTATGGTAGCAAGTGTAGTAGATGTAGATGGGAAACTAGGAAATAAGGGACTGGTGTACTGGATCCATAAGGTACTAGAAGATGTGGTAACTTGGGAAGCATTTTTCCTAGAACTAGTGGATGGGATGACTGAACTGAGTGGTAGGAGTGTTTTTGAGGCTACCCAAGATGATGGTACATGTATGTCTTCCACTATGGTGGATGTTTCAAACCCACCTGGTAATTTATAATCTTTTTAAATGAGCATGTCATGAAGGTATTTGTTTGGGTCAGCCTCTATCTTAGATTCTAATATTGATTTCATCTTCTTTTCATGTAAATCATCATTGATCTCTTCTTTCATACATTTGGCTTTGATTTTTGTGGGGGTTAGTTCATGTAGTTGTAAAGTATCACCTAGTGTTTTCTCCTGGCGTAAAAATGTCTTGGGATTACTATAATCTAGTGCCAAGGTTCTTAGTGCAAATTCAATTTCCTAATGGAGATCATGGTCGAGGATTTGATTGTACTTTATTATGTCCTTAGTCTTCCTTGATCAGGTGTTTTTCATATGCAAGTCTATGATGAATGCAGGATAACCAAGGAAAACAAATTCTATCTTTTTTATACTTTTTGATATGGGATGATAATGCAAAATAGGATGAATAATAAAATATGATGTCTAAGGTGTAAGTACCTTACCCTGAGAGAGATTCTAAAAACTTCAAAGGTAAACCCTCTAAGAAAAGACCCAAATGATAATGAGGATTATCTTGACACCAAAAGGTAGGATAAAAGTGATACATTCTAGCAATAGTGTCTGTCTAAGACAAATATTAACCAAAAGGACAAGTTGCATGTGCTGAGGCCAGTAGATAAAGATAGTGTTAACAATGTCAAGATAAAACACAAGAACACTATAGGAATGTCCTAGGAAAATGAACCCTCTAATTTGAAAAATGACTCTAGGAAGAGTAATACTTTAAATGTAAGAGATGCACGCTATGTTTTTAAGATTTTTTTTTATTTTGGAGACTAATATGATGACTATGCAAAAATGCAAGATTCTAAGATATGATCTCTAAGTATGTTGATCACAAGGAACCAAGATGAAATGTTTGTAGGACCAATTATTTGTAGTATAAATCTTGTAGGACAAATCCTGTAGGATAAATGTTGTAGGATAAATGTTGTAGAGAAAATTTTGTAGAACCAATTATTGTAGGAAAAATATTATAGGACTAATGTTATAGGACCAATCTCAACAAACTCAAAATCAGTGTGTAGCTGCAAAAATGACTCAAAAGAAATGATCTATGTATATTCAACAACTTTTTCAAATGAAAGTTTTCATGAAGTCAATCACAATGGAAGTAGTATACAAGTAGTTTAATCTATGGTCATATTTGGATTCATCTGAAATATTATAGGCCCATTCCTTGGGTGTTTGTCAAATCACACAACATAAGTGCCACACAACTAGAGTTAAAAAATCTCTTGAAGGTGCCTGTGCTATTTCCTTTTCTGGGTGTTGTTGTCATGTTAACAAAGATCTCTTTCACAACACAATATCCCTGGGACATATATGATAGGAATCTTAGGGGAGATTCTTTTTTAGCCTCCCCTTGCACTATAATAAGACAAATGTTTGGAGGTAAACTAGGTGGCATTTAATTAATAGGTTGTAGTAAGTTCTGTGGAGTCTCCCCAATTTATTTGTATGCATGTGACTCACTTTAGAGCCTAGTTGACCATGCTGGCTGCTTAGGGATACTTTACATGGTCTAGACTATCATCAACACACCTCACCTGAGCTTGAGGAGATAAGACCAGAGTTTTCTTAGAGTCTTATTTATATACCAGACATAAGGATTTTCTATTTTGAGGTCATCCTCTGTAATGGGTTAAGAGAACCCTCCAGGCATGCCTCTCTAAAAAATGGTTGCTAATCTAATAGATTGTGCAAGTGCACTAAGAACTTCAAATACCAGGTTAATCGTATAAAGCACCAATAGTCAAATGTGAATTGAGATATCATCCATACAAGCACATGAGTTCAATTTTAAGCCCAAACCAAATGAGTATTATTTTTTCCAATTTTAGATACACCAAAGTCCAAATGTATTTTGCCTTGTTTTATTTTATTGTACCATGTTGGTGTTTCAAAATAGCTTATGCTCTTAGGCTACCAATATACCTTCAGATAGATTTTGGGAGTGGTTAGTTCTAAAATGTATAAGGGGCTTAAGGTAATTGGACCAACTATAGGGAAAAGACTGCCCTTTGCACTTTTGGCTCTACAAAACCAAGGTGGGTATACCTAATCTAGTGAAAAATAATACTCTTACAACACTAGGACTATATTTTGAACAATAGATAATATCAAGAAAGTACTAAATGTCAACCAAATATTCATTGACTCTCTATTTCTATGGACAAGCTAACAACTCCTCAACTAAAGTTTAAAAGCTTAAAACTGGTTCTTGATTAAACTTTGCAGATTGTGACAACCTTGATCAATACATGCTAACAAGAGATATACTCACTTAGGCCAGTGCCTTATCCATTGGGCGAGAACTCCAAAACAAAGAGGAAGCAAAGACTAGAAAATATCAAGGATTCATAGCCATAAATACATGTATCACAAATCTTTACTACTTATATAGAATCCTTGTGCAAATTAGGATGAACTCATATCCCATCCAGAGCAATATTTAATCTAATCCTTGATCAAAACTCAGGAATGAAGATACACACAAAAATAATTATGTACTGGACTAGAAAATTCATAATTCATAAAACTTGACATAGAGGAGAGAAAAGAACCAAATGTTTGTATTAAGTATGATGAATCCTTCCTGTGCATACAATCTATCTCAGAATACAAGCTTGCAAATAATAGATTAGACCTACAACTTTCTATCTCTCATTAACAAATACTGAAGCAAAATTTTACAATCCTGATTGAGAATAGGGTTCACAAAATGTCTTACAAACACCTAACTCCCAATACCACCAAATGATCATGAAAAATCCTTTATACCAGGATTGCAATAAGCATCCAATCATTCAGGACAAAATTAAAAATACCTAACCACTTTCAAATAATTGAATTATTGTAGACAAGACATGCCACCCAGCACAAGGCCATCGAGGTCAAACTGATCTACAATCATAGCAACAGTCTAGCAATGTGCCCCACAAGGATAGAGAAATTGTCATTAAAACCCTTGTTGATTTAGGATGCATCAGAGATGACATGACCTTCATATCAATTTCTCCATGGCAAAAGCACCTCAGGACACAAAATCAGCAGGAGACAACCACCATGATCCTACTCATAAATTTCCACTTGTAACCTTGTTGGAACATGACCAAACCCGACTTGTAAGTATAAATTTGAATTTTGAAAAATAACGGCTACCACTAGGTTTAAAACACAACCGTCGATCAAATCTCCTCCCGGCACATCGGACGATCCTCAAAAATCATCAAATAGTCAACTGAGCCCTTTAAAGTTACCTGGCCACATCATCATTCTCGGCACCTAATTAGAAACAGGCACATCAGATCAACCTGGCACCGAGGACCCATCGTATCATCTATCCTTACTAGCTGGAAGATCAGATGGTTGTCACAAAAGTGTAATGAATAACATCCGGGCATCCTTCCTTTGCGGCTATGCGATGATCGCCGATCTTGATCAAACTTTAACCGACCACATAGCCTTAGGAGAGTGGGCCCACCTTGACATGTGTCTTTCAGTCATAGCCCCACAAAGAGCAAAAGCATGACAACATGAAGGGTTGCGGGGTAATGACAACCATAGGATTAAAATGATCTAACAGTTGAGAAAAAATCCAAGGGACACTAAAGTTTTGAGGGAAAGTTTTTATGGAAAGGGGACCCCGAATAAAAATCTAGCCGCTAACACATAGGTCGATAGCTTAAGTTATAAAAAGGGGCGCATGCATTTATTCAGACCTTAAGTGTTCAAAAAGGTAATGAAGAAATAGAAGGAAAGCCAAGGAACTAGGGTTTTATCACTTTTGAAGAACTAGGTTAACCTGGTAAAGGGCCATTTCAAGATTTCTTGCAGGGAGAGGATCAAATTTTTGTGACACAATCAACACACCAATCTCAAATGTTCTTTGCCTTGTTCAATTTTTAACCACCACATCAATTTTAAGCACCGAAATGAGATATGAAATGTGAAGTTTGAGCATGCATTGTTTGTTTTAAAGCACCAAAATGAAAGATGAATTGATTTTAGATTAATAAGATTAAAACCTGCTTCCAAGCCACATGCTAAAAAGAAAATTTTGTACCAAAAATAAAAACCTTCTTCTCTGATTTATACCTCCAAAGCGTTGATTTGTTGTTTCTTAGCTATTATTTTGTTATGTTTTATCTTTCTTTCTCTTCTTCTCTACTCAACGGGCTCCTAAATCTTGACTTTTTGTTTTATTTTGTGCTTTTGATGGTCAAGTCCATTACATCAAGTACATATTTTCAACAATGAAAATGTATCATTTTACAATAGAGAATGAGATTTAGATGGAAGAGAAGGAAATCTTATTTTGTAGTTCTGAAACAATGTTTTTTGTAAAATGATTATCACCTGCACCTGCACACAAAAAGCAAAGTTTTCAAAGATTATATATATATATATATATATATATATATATATATATATATATATATATATATATATATATATATATATATATATATATATATATATATATATATATATTCAAAAATATTTCCCATCAAAATTAAAATCACAGAGAATAGACCCCCTATAGAATTTCAAGAGATTTCTAAAAAATGTAAAGTTTTCAAATAAATATGCTGATTTGTGTCTAGAAATATTTTTTTATGTTTCAAATAAATATGATTTTTTATGTCAAAAGAAACTTGCAAAAAAAAATTCAAATCATAATTCTTAATTTTGTGCTCTCGAGACTCATTTTATTAGAACATACCAGTTTTAAAAGATCAACCTTTTTTGAAAATATTTGCTAACAAAATTTAAATCACAGAGAATAGACCCCCATTAGAATTTCAAGATATTTTTAAAAATGTAAAATTTTCAAATAAATATGCTGATTTGTACCCAAAATCAGTTTTTTTTAATGAAAAATCATAAAAAAAAATTATTAAAAAATTAAAAAAATCCAAAAATCCCAAAAAATCTGAATTTTGGAATGTAGCCTCTCTATATCAGCGCAAACTTGAAAAAATAAATTCATAAATAAATTCCAAGTGGTTTGAGAGATATGACCAAATTTCACGTCGGGTTCACCATTTGTAATCGGGTAATAATATGATCAATAGAAACCTGCAATAACATATAAAATCTCAACCACAAAGAGATAATTAGAGAAATTAGTATTCCCAATACTCAAGAAAGGATGCAAGACAAATAATAAGCATAATCAATCAAATAATATGAAATCAATCCAAAACATGAATATTCAAATCATAAAATCCTTCCTTGGTGTTCTCCTCATGCAATGTGGGCTCTCAAAATTAAGCTCAAGATTGTGCCAACATAAGAATTCAAAGCAATTGTGGTTACCAAAATCAGAGGTTTGGCTCTCTATTTATAATATTTTAGGGGTTTCAACTAAGAATCCATGATTGAAGGGCTGATTGACTGTGATTGAGGAGTTGAACTCAGAGTGAGTGAGATTTCAACTAAGTTAATTTCTTAGCTTAACATGATTAATTGATCTGTCAGAAAATAGATTGGAGAGATGACTTGAATGGACTGGTGAGTTAATTGATTGCATGGATGAGTCAATTGATTGCATATATTAGAATACTGAATTGATGGAAGACTTAACTGATTGCTAAGGGAGGAATTAACAATGTGGATTGAATAGTTAGGAGAGGGAATTGTGGAGTTAAGAGCTCTGATTGAAAAGATAACTCAAAGTGGTTGTGAGTTAGGATTTAGGAGGATAACTAAGATTTAAATAAATAAAATATTATTTATTTACACATGTGGAGATATTTTATAAATAAATAATTACTTATTTATTTATGAGAGAGATTGTTAGTTGTAATTAAATAAATATAATTTATTTAATCATGAGAGTGGAATAATTAGTTTAATTAAATAAATATCATTTATTTAATCACGAGATAGAATTTGATTTAATTGTTACATAAATGTAATAATTAGGAGGGGGAACATTAATTAAATTTGGTTATTTAATTAATAATTATAAGGTAGGGTATAATTAAACAAGGTTATTTATTTAATTATATTATAGATGAATAGATGATGAATTACTTGTTTAGAAGTTCAATAATTAAAGTAATTAATTAAAATCACTTAATTATAGTTAGGGAGAAATGATGATTTTGATCTTAGAATATGGTAGAATGACATGATTAATTAAATAATAAAAATTATTTAATAATTTAGGAGGAATGTTAGTAATGTTATTGCGTTAGAGCAATAGGCCATTTTTAAGTGTCTACACTTACCATCCCCAAATAGATGGACATACAGAGGTGGTCAAAAGGACCCTTGGAAACCTCTTGAGATGTTTTACTAAAGAATATGGGAAGACTTGGGATCAAGTGATTCATCAAGCTAAATTTGCATATAATGATAGTGTGAATAGAACAACATGGAAAAGCCCTTTTGAAATTGTGTATGGACTGCATCCTAGTGGTGTATGTGAGCTTAAAGACTTGAAAGACATGGAAGGAAGAAGTGGACATGTTGAAGACTTTGCACAATCCATGAAGGAAGTGCATGGTTAGGAGAGAAGAACTCTGACTGAGAACACCCAAAAGATCAAGGATAAAGTTGATGTCAGGAGGAAAGACATGCAATTTGAAGTGGGAGATTAGGTAATGGTCCATCTGAACAAGGCTAGACTTCAGAAAGGAGTGCCAAGTAAGCTACATATGAGGAGAATAGGTCCCTACAAAATTCTTGCCAAATATGGAAACAATGCATATAAGATAGATTTACTAACAAACCTAGCCATGTCTTCTATTTTTAACATAACTGACCTAGTACAATATAAAGGTCCAAGTCCAAAAGGAAGTGCAAAAGATCCTAATTACAAAGATGGAAAATGATATGACATTATTGTCCCCACCTAAGCCTATAATAGAGAAGGTGTTAGATTCAAGGATTGCAAAGAATACTAGACACAAGAACTACATGGAGTATTTAATCAAGTGGACACATATGCCCCAAGCAGAAGCTACTTTGGTACCTGAAGGTGATTTCAAAAAGCTAGGAATTGATATTTCCTTACTATCACCTGATGTGACTTAATCTATTTTCTTTTGGGGGAGAATGGTGCAGGAGCACCTAGGGGTTACTTGTTTTGAACCCTCAAATTTTGGTGTGTGATCTAATCAAGATCATGATGTGAATAAAGACTACCCAATAGTCTAGTAGGTTGCAAGCTATATGTGTGGTTTACCAAAAGATGTCCCAAGTTCAATGTTCATTGCATCAGGTTAACTCTAATTGATGTCCAAATTTTTAATGGCTAAAGGAAAAATATGCCATCGGGTTACCTTAGGTTGATGACACCCCATGGGGTTAATCCAATGCTATCGGCGAAGCCATCTTTGAACATGTCGATCACCGATGAGGGTAGAAAGATAAGATATACCAATGATATTCCATCAGACTACCTTGGTCTATTGGGGTAGTGCAATTTAGGTTGTGTTGATCCCCGATGAAGATAACAGAGTTTGAAATATCAATGGATGGCTAAACCATAAGACATCAGGCGCTAAAAAAAAAGGGTTTTTGTCTATGCCAATACTCGATCACGATAGTGGGACAAGTGTTGCCAATAGGAGGAATAATATCACATCAGGCCAAGTTATGCCACTCCATTGGACATATATGTAATAGTGGAGGAATCATGAATTGGTTATGCCAATTCGCGATCATGTCAGCGAGATAGGCTATACTGATGAGTTGGTTTTGTTAGTTGAATGTAGAGTGGAAAAACCAATTGGATTAAAACTATTGTAACCAATCCAAGGAAGATATAAGACTTTGAGATTTTGAATAAAGGGTTGGGTTTTTTTTAAGTATTTTATGGCACAAATTCCAATACCAAGCATTTTAACAGTTTTAAGTTATCATAACTATGTTTTGGTTTTGGTTTTCATTCAATTTCAATGAATTGAATCAATAAATATTTCTTACATAGATAGTTTGAAATTGATCATTTCATTGATTTGTGTGTACTATTTGAGTTCTATTTTGATTTATTTATGTAAGTTATGTCCCTAGTTCTAATTCTCTAGAATAGACATGGTGTACATAGTCAGAATGGATCCTGTTTGAGTTCCCACAGTGGAAAACACTCGGTCCTTGGGGGAATGAGAATGAAGTCTTTTTAAAATAGTTTTCTTTTTGTTTGTGTTCTGGAGGTGGTACTTGAGATTTTTAAACTCTTTCCCTAGGTGAGTTTGGCCATAGTCCAACTAGGAAGAAAGAGTAACATAAGCTTATAACTTGTAGGAGATAATTGGATGAATGAATCCAATGCATGAGAAAATGACTACAAGACCAGCCAAAAAGAACTGTTTGGTGATTGAAATAGATGATTGACAAGCCCTAGACTCCTACGAGGTGATTGCTAAAGGGATGGAAGGTGGTAGATGAACTTACCCTTGTGCGTTCATGGTGGAAGAGTGAGAACTTGAATTGATATTGGAGCTCTAGGAGAGTAGGAGGTTAGAAAATTGAAACCTCCTAAGGTAATGGGGTTCTAGGAGAAAATAAACCCTAAGAAGTCTTAGAATAGAAAATTTGAAGAACTAGGAGTAGTTCTTAGGAGAGCCTCCCTATCAATTACATTGGAAAATACATTTGCGGTTATCCTCGTTTGAGGTGGTGTTGGCACAAGATCATTGACATGAGATAAAGAATAAGATTGTTAAAGCATAAAAAAAAAGCATGGAATAGCGTGGATAAGATTGTTAGAGTATAAAAAATATTTTTAGAGCATATTGTCATTGATAATGATCATTCCTATATATTTAGTTGAAAACAGAAGTGGTGGATAGAAAATGCGATCTACTTGAACCACCTATAGTACCCTCATCATGGCCACAAGGTTCAAAATTACACAAAAAAAGCTATAAAAACAACACATCCATATTTTAGTTAATGACATAAAAGAGTATAAAATAAAAATTATTATTGAACTTTTGTTATAATTAAAAATCTCATTAATAATTACTCTCAAGTTTTCTTCTTAGTGCATCAATTCATTCAACCTCTCTTGTGAATTAGGAGTTTGAGGGTATATGGATGACAAATGAAATTTTTTATTTTTCATTTTCTATAGTCACTTTTTAATCGCACCGATTGGGTCATCAGATTGTGTGAAATAAAGAAATAGTGGGTCCTCATCAAAGGTGTCCTTATGAGGGACTGCAGGTTCCTTTCCCTTTCTTTGAGCATCCATCTGTGACAATAATATTATTAGCACTATCAAAATTACTCCAAATAGCTAAGAAAAGAACATAATAAAATAACATTTTGCTTCTATCTAATTTGTACAATTACAATAAGGTTTACCTAATGGGTAGAAGAACCGGGAGTGTCAACATTGTCCCTTCTATGTGGCTACTCCATGTGGCCCTATGACAAAGATAAAATATAAAAAATGTTAGAAGAAAAAATTAATAATAAAATTCATGTGTTGGAGTCATTGATTACAGGTTGGTTTAAATGGTGCATAGTGCATACCTGCACCCCCATGATAGTAGATTTGTTTATAGCTATGCAATTCAAATTGTAATCAATAAGAAGCTCTTCCCCTACACTTATTGATTTTATTGCACACATGAATACACAATTTCCCTCCTGCACCTCAAATATGCAATTGGATTGCTTAATAGTTGACCCAGGTCACATACTATTTATAAAGCTTGCAATATTTGTTGTTGCTTTTGGCCTTCCATCAATGTATATAGCCACTCTTTTACATTGATTATTGTTTTTCTATTGTATATAATTTTTTGAGAATGCATACCTACGCATGCTATTTTTATATCGAACAATATGCATCCAAATTTTGTAATCATAACAAGGTCCGACAAACTCCATCAATTCAACAAATTTGTTGTAAGAGACATTTATGTCATCCATGGAAAATAGGCCCAAACCATGTAATAACGATGGTTTTATGCGATATATCCTCTTGTTAACACAAAAATCAATGTTTATTGGAGGAAGTTCCTTGGGTACCTATTGTTTTTGTAGATGTTGGTACCTCAAGGGAACCTCAATGTCACCTTTGGTCTCATCATCATAAGAACATGACCCCCCTCAAGCAAGGAAAAAGTTCATGTATTTATTCAATTTCCTTCTAGTCTTTTGACCCCTATTTGATCTCCCTATTTTAGATCTACATGTCTCACTTTCATCTTCTATTCCTATATTTCCCTCACTCGAGGAAGATACATTTGACAAATACCTATTTATTGGTACTTGCACTCCATCAAATGAGAGAGATATCTAGTAATGAGAGATATTTTTCAAATGAGAGAGATATCTTACAAGAAATTAATCTTAATATTGATAACTGTATTAAATAAACTATCTCTATAGGGTGTATTGACTTATACCTGTCAATCAATGAGACTGTGCGGGATGCTTGTGAAAGGGGTTTGGGTTCCTTCATATGTAATTCAATTATCTTATGTTAACTAAACATTTCATGATACATATACTGAAAATTACATAGTAGATAACATGAACAATATGTAGTCATCATAATCATTGTATATTTTTTGTATTCCTTACCTTTACTTTATGTTTCCTGTAAGGATCCTCAATAGAAGCTGGGTTGACTATTTCTATAGTCAATTACCTATTTCCCCAAGGGTGGCAGCATTGCACAAAATATATACATAAAATCAATAAATACATATGCATCACATCCATCATAAGAATAAAATATGAATTAAAAAAATTAAAAGGTACATCACAAATTAATTATGTAATGGCATTGGAATTATATACATAATGAGTAAACTATGTAACCATATAAGTCAAATATATTTCTATCAAGAAATTAATATTAAATAGATTAAATATTGACCACATAACTCTACATATCATTCATGCCATTGATCTTCTTCTTCATCCAAATCATCATCATGATCATCATCGTCCTCAACACCACCACCACCACCACCATCATCATCATTTCCATCATTGCCATCATCATCATCATCATCATCATCATCATCATTAGTAGAAACATCATTGTCATCATCTTCTTCTTCTTCATGAACATTTTCATCAAGAACATCATCGACTAACTATCGATCATGATCATCATCTACATTATCTTCTTCTTCCATCACATTATATTTTATCGGCCTTCCTCTTGGATCATGTCTAACAAAAAATGACCAAACCAATTTATGAGGAACCTCTAAGTAAAATACCTTCTCACATTAGCTTGGAAGAACATAGGTATCATCCCCAACTAGCTCAAATGACTTTGTATTAACCATTGTAAATCCATTATCATGTTTAATAATAGTTCTATCAGGATCATTCTGATTAAGTTGTAGCCTATACCATTTGATGAAGAAGACAACTAATTTGAATGAATTAAAGTCACACTCAAGTATATCATCCAAAATTTTATATTATCAATTTTGAGACTCTCGAGGATGTAAGTCATTTCTAGATGAAATATTAGTCACCTGAAAGACTGCAATTATCCTAGAATTACAAGTTTTCTTCGTGTCATCCAACTTTTTGATGAAAAATTTGTGACCATTGCAGAACATAGCCTTGTGGTGTTTGACATGCAATAATATGTCAAACATGTAAAAAGTATACCATCATGAGTTGATAAACATATAGGTGATTAATAAATTTATACGGACCTATTTATCTCTTAAACCATATGCTAAATCTATTTCCCTTTGCGTAACATTGGAATCCATTATGATGAGATTCTTTAACCAATGAAGATACAGCTTCCCATGTTAATGTGCGACCAGAATGTTGACATCATTCAATCCATACCATCATCCAATAAAGATTGTTTACAATATACAAATGAAGTGCATCCCACTCTCGACCAACTATACAAAAAATAAATAGACAACTTACAACCGATTTATTTTGAAGATTAAGAATTAATTAACTAAAATAACATATTATAATTAATTACCTCTCACTTTCTTCAATCTAACTCTCTCCTTCAAGTGATACTCCTAAGAGTTATTTTGGTTGTCATTAGTTATGATGAAGTCATATTGTTTGTCAAAGTCATTCGGTAATAAAGGAAAGACAAGTTGGTAAAGCAGGAAAAGCTACTCAGTAAAGGAAATAAAGGAACATGTAATTTTTGTAAAAGTAAAGCAATTTTAGGCACTGAGAAAGGTAGAAATAAGAAAGAGGAAAATATGTTACTAAGCATAGCATGCCGACACAAGGATAATCTTTAAGTACATTGAATCTGGACACCAAATAGAAAATGGTTTACAAATCTTGATGAGATTGTATGAAAGAACATTGGAGATTGAAGCATGATGACTACACATGATTAAAAGGTGAGATCTATGAATGAGAATAAGTATGAAATATAAATTGGAGGATTAAATAATGCTAGCACCACTTGAAGAGATGATTCTAGAACATCTAGCATCACTTCTAGAATTGTATTTAAGAGAATCAGAGTGTGAAGATCAATATGCATGCGTGAAGGGAGATCACCTGTGTGAAGTAGAGATTGCAGTGAAGGTGAATAGCAGAGAAACCACTGAGTACAGAGTAGTGAAGAACACAAAGTGATTGTGATTCAGAAGTGAATTTATAGAGTACTGAATTGTTAGTGTAAGAGGTTCATAGTATGAGGTAATGATTTATTGAGCATAAAGAGTCTGATATGCATATGATTGATGCAAGTTTAACAGACAAGTTTGAGTTACTGATTAAAGAGTAATCATAATTATAAAGTCTCTTAACCAAGCAGATCCTAACAGATCTTATTTTGTAAATCCTTTAACCAAGTATAGTTCTTAGATTAGAATTGTAAAATCCTTTTACAAGGTAGACTTAATAGTCTTAAGACTATTAACCAATTTAATACTCTTAGTAGGGTAAGCTATCAGAAATAGCTAAACATTGTAGCTCTAACTGAGTAAACTTTTTACTGCAATAGTGAATTCTTGTGGGTGTCATCCCCATTGTAGTTTTTATCCTCTAACAAGGATTTTTGTGATACCAAAATATTTGTGCTATGATTTATTTGTTATATGTTTTATGAGATGGATGAAAAAGATATGGATTTATTAAATGGTTAAGAAGGAAAGTTTAATTAGTTAAAATTGTTTTACAGTACTGATTCAACTTTCCCCTCTCAGTACTCACTTTTGCATACTTAGTCGAACAATTGTTATCAAAGCTCAGTCTCTTATTAAGAATTTTAACCACTTGAGAGGAAAGATATGAAAAGATGGAAAGCTACAAGTATGAAAGGGTGATTGAGAACATCGACATGGAACTCAAGATGCCTAATAAGAAGGTTGAAGAATTGAGCAAGAAATTGAAACACTAACTCATCAAGAGAAAGGAGCTAGCACAACAATTGAAAGACAATCAAGATTAGGTTGACGAACTTGAAGAACAATCAGAGGGAAGCATGTCTGATGAACCTGATGCTATAATATCAAAACTATCTAAAAAGAACAAAAACCTAGCTGATCAAGTGAAAGCATTGAAAAGAGAACAAGAAGCACAATCAGTAAGGATGTGTGAAATCCTAGAACAAAAAGGAAAAGATGAAGATGAAAAAAGAATAGTTGAAGATGAGAGAAGACAAATGAACACAAGACTAGATGAGAAAGATAGGGAAATATTAATATTGACACAAACTCACTACAACTTGACATACCAACTAGTTAGTACAAATCAAGATATTGCATGTAGAGTTGAAGAAATTGTTGAACTGAGAACTAAGAATGAACATAAGAAGAATGATCTAAAATTTGAGAAAGATGCTAATGAAGTCTTGAAAAGAAATAAAGAAGCATTAAATATTCTAGATGAACAACTAAGAATCCAGAGACAACTGATAGACACAACTGGACTTGGATACAATGCAAACAACTCCACCGAGAAGGGTGAGTCCTAATCAAGCAACCAACCGTGATAATGCTGCTATCCCACCAAATACAAAGAAGCCCACATGCTACCATTGTGGAAAACTAGGACACACAAAAAATGTATGTAGGAGCAAAAGATGTAATTCACTAAATAATCCTAAGTTTAATTCTCATTGTTACAACTATAATAAGTATGGTCATAAGGCATTTGAATATAGATCAAGAACTGCTAGCAATCTAAGGAATCCAATATTTGAGAGTTAATGTAACAACTGCAAGAGACATGGTCATAAATATAGAGAATGCAAGTCACAAAGTAAAAATGAGAAATTGGTCCCTAACTGATAGAATGCTAAAAACAACTGACACAGACCAACTATACCATGGGAATACAACACAAGAATCACTTGTACTGCATGTTGAAGATTTTGTCACATTGTTTCAAATTGATTTAGGATGCATGGTATGAACACCAAGAAATCATGGAGAAACTTTGGAATGGCTTGTTTCCACTATCACAAGGTCAGTCACCTAGCCAAAGACTGCAGGTACCGAGGTAAAGACTCAATCAAGGAACAACCGAGTGAAAAGACTCAAGTTAATACTGATGAAATAAGAGATCATATGAATAGTACTTGGAGAAGGAAGTCTCAAGATGATGAAATGAAACTTGGAACAACTGATGGCACCACATCCTCTGGATTAGGTGCACCTATCTTCACTTAATTGGTCAAAGGTATGTGTAGGAGGCGATAACCTAAATTCTATCTTAAATCGGTTCCTAGAATAAGTGTTAAGATCCATATCAGCATACTAAGATGCATTTGGATATAAGGTGTGAAGTTAACATTTCATATGTTTGATTGGTAAAGTATATGAGTTATTTTATTCCATTCAGTAAAGGAAAGTGTAGTTTAGTTATCGGTGAAATAAAGTAGGTAAGAAGCATTTAATGTAAATTTTATAGCCATTGGAAGCCCCAATAAAAGAAAAACTATAAATAGAGGGTATGCTATTTCATTTTTACCTTACATTTTTATGAGCACTTTGAAGCATTCGACAAAGAAGAGAACATTGAGCAATTCCAAGTGATCATTTGAGCATTTCGAGCATCTGCAAAGAACATTCAAGGTATTTCTAGAGTTTACCAAGCTGAGTTCAAAAATTCTAATTATTATTCAAGTGGAACCCTGGTGTTTAAAGAATATTTATGAGATCAAAGATGGCACCTAAGATATAAAAACCAATTATTGTTGAGAAGATTGGTCTCGTGAATCCTAAGTACAAGCTACCTCCCACCATTACTACAAAAATTGACAAATTTGGAGCCCTATCATCGATCATGCCAAGGGTTATACTAATTGAAGATGTTCACCCCTTCATTCACTACAAAACTTAAGACATGTGCCAAGGAGAAATTGACACATCATACATGAATATGTGTTTGAATGGAAAACTAAAAGATGACCACACACATCTATGGACTAAGGGTTTGGTCCACAATATGCATGTGCCTATAGTATTCAAGCATGAATGGATGAGGATGGTACTTAGCCGAGTGCATGATTAGTTCATGTGGCTTGATGGACTAGATAAAATCACAAAGGATGTTTTACACATAGTCACATGATTTCTAGTCAGTGATAGACCAAGAGCATATCGATCACCATATTCTGTTACTATAGGGCATCCCATCGATCATTATTAGAGATCACCTTTCTCAGCTCAACTATCTCCTCCCATCCTTTATTCATCGTATTATAGAAAGCTGATTAATTACTGTAGCCCCCTCCTACTTCCTACCTCCCACCTAGCCGCCCCAACGGATATAAAGGTTGATGGATTGAAGATAGATGCAAACTAATAAAAATAAGCTATATGAGCCTACAAAAGACAAATGGGATGGAAGAGGATTGAAGTTATCTATCGTGGATGATCCTGAATTAAGATTTGCATCTAACATCATATCCTACAAAATATTTCAATCATCTTGGGTAGACAGTGTATCCTATGGAGTAGTTGAAATAGCATACAAGATTGTCCAGAAGGATATGAAGATAGATTTGTGTGAGATATTGTTGAAAAAACTAGATGACAACATGAATACTATAAGGAAAGAAAAGTCCAATAATTTGAAGTTCAAACCACTTATGGTATGGATTTTCTTCTATTTTTTGAACTTTTTCCCTACAGTCAGTGAAGTAACTTGGAAAGAAGATAAATCGATTATTTATTAGATTAATGAGTCTATTCAAAATATAGGAGATAATTTTGATGTAATCATGAATGACTATTTTATTAAATTTCAAGCAAGAATGCATAAAAGATTCAACATTCCACCTCATCTAGTGGAAGAATATAAATATGAGATATGTTTTGAAGCAGATACTGACATATGTATCATAAGAGCCATGGACCCAAGAACCAAGTGGTTGCCACCTATAGAAGACAAGATAAACATTGATGCTACATCTATTCAAATTAAAGGGCTATTAGAGAAACTAGTTGATAGAAGTTCAACTCGGTATGGAACACTTGAGGAAGTGAAAGAGAAAATAAGGCTAGGTATATTGATACCTAAGGCAATTACAAAAACAAGCAGAATGATAAACACTTTGTACAAGAATTTGGGTATTATTGATGATGAAGAGATTTCTAAACCATCTGAGGTTAAGGGAAGAAGACAAAAGTGAAGAAAGAGACCCCTAACCCAATCAGTGTTAGACCATTTACATGATCTACCTCCACACTGAGAGAAAAGAAGAAACCAGATGTAGAACCGGTAAAGACAAAAACTTACATAAGAGAAAATAAGGCTACTAGAAGGCCTAGAAAGAAGTTGAAGCTATAAAAAGAGAGTGACACAGAGTCTGAAGACCTATCAAAATTCAAGGTTGTACACAGTAAAGGGAAGAGTCTTGATGAATTTCTCAAGACACTTGAGAAATATGGAGGATATTCAGTTATGAAATAACTAAAGTATGAAAAGAGGAATGATGAAGATAAAAGTGAATTTGAAGAGACTATCATTTCCACCTTAAATAAATTTAGAATAACACCTGTTGAAGTGGCATCAAATCTTGAAGATGAGGTTTATGATAAAATTGATGCTAGATTGAATTATTCTCTAGCTACAATGAAAGAAATGAGAGAAAGGTCCCTAGGTATTACTATCTCAGACCTAACAAACAAAGGAATCAAAAACACCTTACAAGAATACTCAAAAAGATTTTGAGTAAAGGGCATACCATTGAGCATCATGTTCAATAAGATTGAAGAAGTTAAAAATGACACTGATGATATTTGGAGAAATATTTTCTTTATTGATCCATTAACAACTAAAGAGATTGAAGAGGAAAAGAGCAAGTCTAATCCAATTGACTTGACAATAAATGAAGAAGAAGTAATAATTGAAGACATAACTAATCTAGACCCTGATGACACAATACAAGTTGATGAAGACATCATGGAAATCAAGGCCATAGATAAAAAAGAAATGGATGTTGATGATTTTGCTAAGGAAAGGCTGATGGCAGAAGATCCTATAATTGAATAGGTTCTAAATTTTCTTGAGATAGAGGAATTTATCTTAGAGGTAACAAGGGATGTACCTATTGATGATGAGACCCCTACCAAGCCAGCATAAGATATTGCAACCAAGGAGATCAAGGAAACAAAAGAGACTGAAATAGTAAATGGTCAAAATCAAGAATCGGTAACTCCTACTGAGACCACTAAATAAAAGAAGGAACAAGAAAAAGAGAAAGAAAAGGAAAAAGATGAAGAGAAGAAAGATGAAAAACAAGAGAAGGAAGAGAAGAAAGAAGAAGAGAAAAAGTGATGTAGCAGATTCAAGGAAAAGCATAAAGGCTAAAGAGAAAAAACTAGGATCACTAATAGATCCTAGGGGGAGAGAAGGAAAAACATGACCATGATGGGTCATTATTATTGTAATAAGATCATATTTGGTCCTTTAATTATTTTTTGAATCATTTTGTATTGAGATCAATGATGTAGGCCATGATGACATTTGGTGGCTAGAAGTGCACCTTGGGGTCATTTGAAGATCCTAAGAGTAATTGATGTTAGTGAAAGACTTATATGTTTGTAAATTGGCCATTAGAGCCATTTTAAAGTTGTCAAATGTACTAAAATTGCCAAACATGTAAATTTGCAAAATGAAGCCTAAAAGGCTTATGCATGAGGTTTAAGAAGGGTTTAAGGTTTTGAGTGTTAGGATGGAAGTCCTAAAAGCCTTTGAAAGGTTAATAAAAATGAAAAGTATTAAAAGCTGTCAAGTTGACAACAATGTTTTCAACTTGACAACAATAAACTTAAAAGACAATAGTCATATAACTGACTATAAACGGTTGAGGGAAGTTGAAACCAGTTTGGAAATGGTTTATTTGCATTGGTGTGTGTGAGTTTGAGGAGGAAAGGAGTCTAGGAGTTTTATTGTGTGTTTTTGGGTCGAAGGAAGCAATGTAAAGAAGTTTCAAATCAATAAACATTTAATTTATGCAAACTGCCTTTCTCTATTGTAAGGGCACAATCACTATTTTGGGATCTTAAAAACTCTTCATTCAATGAAAATGTGATTGGAAATGGATTAGGATAGTTATGGTTTAAGTATTTTATCATTTCCATGTAGGTTTGTGTTTTTTTTGTGAATTTTTAAGGCAAAGGAAGCCAAGATTGTTTTGACTGTTCCTAGATAGGGTGTTGGTGAGCAATCAACATTTTCTTTGAAGACACCATGAATGTATAAGACTACCCCACTTAATATGGTTAATGTGACTTTTTTGGAGATTCTAAAACATGTAAAATATGTGTCCATAGGTGTTTGTATGCAGGGATGGATAGGAGATTGAGAAAAGGATCAAACATTGTTGAAAATTGTTGATTGAGCGTACATGATGGTTGGATCAGTCAAGGTATGAGAGTTCCACCCAAAGGAGGGAAATTTTTTATGGCATGGAGTGTCATGATATGTTTATTAGATCATGTAGCATCCATTGGTAGGGTCTAGAAAGGTTTGGAGAGGTCTTGTTGACAAAGCCCTAGGCTTGTGCACCTAGGAAGGAGGGTTTGGTGATTGGGGTAGAAGATCTTGGTGGCACCTATTGAAATTTTGAAAATCCATTGATTTGGATCATGGCTCAAATTTTTTTGAAGGTTGGGAGGTTTGAGGATGAGATCTATTAGTAGTTTCTTTTTAATAGGAGGGCTAATGAGGGCTAATTTTAGGGCATCAAGTTATTGGATTGGGCATTTGGTCCAAAGGAACATTATATGATTTTGAGGTATGTTGAAGAGCGCCTATCAAAAGGGTATCTGAATATACTCTTGGTTTGGTAATTTTTTTGGAGAATGTTGGAGTTATCCTTGAGAAACCCATTGAGCATGGCTACTAGGGATTTAAGCCTAGTGAGCACCTGGGTAAGGGATAGTTGAATGATCAAGTTGTTTGGGTGAAACCATTGATGTGTTTGAGGGACATTGGAGTAATAACAAAGGTGTGGAGCCTATGGTGGAATAAGGAGTTGATGTGCACTATGATTAGTTATGGTATGGATTGGATCAAGGAGAATGATCCTAGTGAAACAAATTGTTGGGTTTTGTGGAGTCCCTCTTGTATTTACTGATTGCAAGTCCACCTAAGGCCTCTGCATCAGTTGGTATTAGAGCCTAGGAGCATCCTAGGTTGAGAAGTGGTGGATAAATCTTTCTAGGATTTGGAAGGTTTAGAGTCTTTTGTTGATGCTTAGAGTTGAATCATCCTTTGAGAGTGTTCCAAAGTGGTGGCTTGACATATAAAGAATCCTAGATTGATGTGATAAGATGGAAATGACCAAAAGTGAGAGAGAGTTAGCCCAGTTACTGAAAGAATACTTGGATGAAGGAAGAAAAAAATATGACAAAAAGAAAAGAGAAAAAGAAGAAATGAAACAAGAAGAAACAAGAAGGAGACAAGAAATAGAGTTGATGAGATGAAAGAAATTGAGAAGCTTGAGGAAAGATTTGGAAGAGAATGAAGCAAAGTGGAACAAAATTCAAGAGAAAAGAAGAAAGGAAGATGAAGAAAGATAAGCAAGAATGGAGAGGTTAAGGAGAAGAGCCAAGATTTGGCACTAAAGGGTGAAGAAGAAGATAAAATGGCATATTTAAAGACTAGTTGCAGCAACAAGAAAGAAGAGACAAGTGGAAGAAGAAGGGGGTACTAGGATGGGTACTCTTAGAGTGGAAGATACACCTATGATGGAAGGTGTAAGGACTTGTGATGAAGTCTTGCTCAATGATGGAGAAGACAACATAGAGGAAGGCATGGAAGGTCTTGAATATGAGGTAGATTTGTGAGAAATTTTTTGCTATAGTGGAAGAATGGAAGAGTTATGGAGGTAGTTTGGAGGTACAAGAGGGAGCAGCCTTCAATGAAGTGACTAAATTTGTAGAGATGGGCCATGAGGAGGCTCAAAAGATGATAAAATTTTCTCCTAGCATGAAGATATCACAAGATGAATTATAGATAAAGGTTGGCATTTTGGTGAGTAAGAAGATGTAGCAAAGGCATGTAGTGTTCACATTGTTGAGAGAAGGTAGACCAAAATGAAAGATGAAGATGCATGGAGGAAGGATAGCATGGTTCATGGAAGATCTATATTTTCCAAAGGTCAAGATGAAGGCTTGAATTTTTTTATGACATTTGTTTATTTGTAGGTTTCCAAGAAGACTTAGAAAAATTTTAAAGCTAAGGAGTATGATGCAGGAGCGCCAAGGAAAACCATAAAGGCTAAAGAGGAATACTAGGGTCATTGATAGATCCTAGGGAGAGTGAAGGACAAACATGACCATGATGGGTCATTAGCATTGTAATAAGACCATATTTGGTCCTTTAATTAGGTTTTGATTATATTTTGAATTATTTTGTATTGAGATCAATGATTAAGCCATGATGGAATTTCAAGGCTAGAAGTGCACCTTAGGGTCACTTGAAGATCCTAAGAGTAATTTATGTTAGAAAAAGACTTATATGTTTGTAAGTTGGCCATTTGAGTCATTTTAAAGTTGTCAAATGCACTAAAAGTGCCAAAAATGTAAATTTGCCTAAAATGGCAAAATGAGGCCTAAAAGGCTTATGTATGGGGTTTAAGAAGGGTTTAAGGTTTAGAGTGTTAGGATGGAAGTCCTAAAATACCTTTAAAGGTTAATAAAAATTAAATGATTAAGAGTTGTTGAGTTGACAACTATGTTTTCAACTTGACAACAATAAACTTAAAAGTCAACAGTCATATAACTGACTATAACTAGTTGAGGGAAGTTGCAACCGGTTTGGAAATGGTTTATTTGCATTGGTGTGCATGAGTTTGAGGAGGAGAGGAGTCTTGGAGTTTGATGGAGTGTTTTTGGGTCAAAGGAAGCAATGTAAAGAATTTTCAAATCAATAAACTTTTAATTTCTGCAAACTGCCTATTCTTTGTCGTGAGGGCACAATCACTATTTTGGGCTCTTAAACCTCTTCATTCAATGTAAATGTGATTTGAAATGGATTAGGATAGTTTTTGTTTAAGCCTTTGATCATTTATATGCAATTTTGTGTTCTTTTTATGAAGTTTTAAGGCAAAGGAATCCAAGATTGTTTTAATTGTTCCTAGACAGGGTGTTGATGAGCAATCACCATTTTCTTTGAAGACACCATGAATGTGTAAGACTCCCCCACTTAATATGGTTAATGTGACTTTTTGGGAGAGTATAAAACATTTACAATATGTTTCCATAGGTGTTTGTATGTAGGGATGGACATGAGATTGAGAAAAGGATCAAACATTGTTGAAAATTGTTGATTGAGGGTACATGGTGGTTGGACCAATCAAGGTATGAGAGTTCCACCCAAAGAAGGGAAACTTTTTATGGAATGTAGTGTCATGATATGTTTCTTAGATGGTTTAGGATCAAATGGTAGGGTTTGGAAAGGTTTGGAGAGGTCTTGTTGACAAAGCCCTAGGATTGTTCACCTAGGAAGGAAGGTTTGGTGATTGGGGTAGAAGATCTTGGTGGCACCTATTGAAATGTTGAAAATACATTGATTTGGATCATTAATAAATTCTATTTTAAGGTTGGGAGGTTTTGGGATGATATATATTAGTATTTTCTTTGTAATAGGAGGGCTAATGAGGGCTAATTACAGGGCAATGAGGTATTGGATTGGGCATTTGGTCTAAAGGAACAATATATGATTTTGAGGTATGTTGAAGAGTTGTGAAAAGGGTATATGAATATAATCTTGGTTTGGTAAGTGTTTTTGGGAATGTTGGAGTTATCCTTGAGAAACCCATTGAGCATGGCTACTAGGGATTTAAGCCTAGTGAGCACCTGGGTAAGGGATAGTTGAATGATCAAGTTGTTTGGGTGAAACCATTGATGTTTTTGAGGGACATTAGAGTAATTAAAAAGGTGTGGAGCCTATGGTGGAATAAGGAGTTGATGTGCACTCTGATTAGTTATGGTGTGTATTGGATCAAGGAGAATGATCCAAGCAAAATAGCTTGTTGGGTGTTGTGGAGTCCCTCTTGTATTTACTGATTGGAAGTCTACCTAAGGCCTTTGCATCAAAAAGAAAGAAAAAGAAGAAAAGATCGAGGATACATCTACTCAATCTGATGCAAAGAAGACGTATAATTCTAAAGGAAAATCAAATAAGAGGAAATATGAAAAAGAGGTTGATATCAGTGAACCTATTATTATTCCTAAGGTTGATATCTCAACCTTGAGCCCAAAGGAACTCTTAGAGTTTGGAGACCTACTAAAGAGAAAAGCTACACAAGACAAGATGATAGCAGAGAAGCAAAAAATTGATGTATTATAACAAGTCAAAGGAATTTTGAATGAGATTGTACTTGAAGCTACAATAAATGAAAAAGGAGATATTTATAGTCAATTAAGAGAACTGGTAAGTCATATAAACTAGCCTGGTACCGACACATCAGTATAAATGCTACAAGTGCACAAGAAGTAAATGGAAACAAAAGTGATTGAAGAACTCCTTCAACCAGTTGCATTAGATAAGGTAACTCTTTCTAAGTTAGTAAATGAATTGGAGAATGAGTTGCAATTGATTATTTCATTATTTCAATAAATTTATTTAATTTCAAATTTTATGAAGGATATAAGGGAGAAAGATAATAATGTGGAAAAGGAGCTCAATGAGCAGTTATCAAAAATTTCCACTGAACCTAAATCTATAAAGGAATATTATGAAAGGATGAAGAACTTGATGGGAGTGCAATATGAGCTAAGAAAAAAGGAGAATTAGATTAGATTGGATCTATTGGAACTCCAAACAATTTTGATTCCCCATATTAAATCATTGCAGAAACAGATACACAAGGAAAAGGACTTAGTCAACACAACAGGTGTTAGTGCTATGGATAGCATGGTAATTTTAACCACTGATTTAAGTGAGAAAATTAGTGTTACAAACACTAAAGGACACATGGATGACATTACTGAAGGATGCTAAAGAAAGCTATACAACTATTTTTGACAAGATCCCCACAACAAAAAAGAAGTAAGTTCTTATTTTGGTATTTTTGTTAAAAAAAGTGGAATATATAATACAGTTGAAAATATGTAAAAATGGGATAATAAGTATCAATACAATATATATATATATATATATATATATATGTATATATATATATATATGTATATATATATATATGTATATATATATATATGTATATATGTATACATATATATATATATATATGTATACATATATATATATATATATACATATATATACATATATATACATATATATATATATATATATATATATATATATAGACACACACACACACACACACACACACACACACACACACACACACACACACACACACACACACACACACATATATATGATACAGATGAAGATGAATATATGAGAGGGAATATAGTATGAGTATGTACAAGAGACATTACTTCAGGGGGATAATAAGTTTTATCAAGGAATGGTTACATGGACAAGGACAAATTTTTTTGATGACTTTGAAGTTTTTAACAAACATACCAAACTACTGCCAAAGGGGGAGATTGATACTCCTAAGAGTTATTTTGGATGTCATTAGTTATGAGGAAGTCATATTATTTGTCAAAGTCATTTGGTAATGAAGGAAAGACAAGTCAGTAAAGCAGGAAAAGCTATTCGGTAAAGGAAATAAAGGAACAGGTAATTTTGGTAAAAGAAAAGAAATTTTAGGCACCAAGCAAGGAAAAACTGAGCACCGAACCGAGAAAGTGAGTCAGTTATCGAACAAGAGGAAAATGTGTTACTGAGCATAGCAAGCCGACACAAGGAGAATCTTTAAGTACATGGAATCTGGACACCGAACAGAAAATGGTTTACAAATCTCAAGGAGATTGTATGATAGAATATTAGAGATTGAAACATGATGATTACACATGATTACAAGGTGAGATCTATGAATGTGAATAAAGTATGACATATGCATTGGAGGAGTAACCAATGCTAGAACCACTTGAAGAGATGATTCTAGAACATCTAACGCTGCTTCTAAAATTGTATTTGAGAGAATCAGAGTGTGAAGATCACTATGCATGCACAAAGGGAGATTGCATGTGTGAAGTAGAGATTGTAGAGAAGGTGATAAGCAGAGAAACCATTGAGTACAAAGAAATGAAGAACATAAAGTAATTATGATTCAAAAGTGAATCTACCAAGTACTGAATGTTTAGTGTAAGAGGTTCATAGTATGAGGTAATGAGTTATTGATCATAAAGAGTCTGATATGCATATGATTGATGCAAGTTTAACATACAAGTTTGAGTTACTAATTAAAGAGTAATCGGAATTGTAAAGTCTCTTAACTGAGAAAATCCTAATAGATCTTATTTTGTAAATCCTTTAACTAGGTACAGTTCTTCGATTATAATTGTAAAATCCTTTTACAAGGTAGACTTAATAGTCTTAAGACTCTTAATTGAGTTAATACTCTTAGCAGGGTAAGCTATCAGAATTAGTTAAACATTGTAGCTCTAACCAAGAAAATATTTTATTGCAGTAGTGAAGTCTTGTGGGTGTCATCCCCACCATATTTTTTATCCTCTAACAAGGATTTCTGCAATACCAAAATATTTGTGTTATGAGTTATTTGTTATATATTTTATATGTTTTATGAGATGCATGCACAAGCTATGGACTCAGTAAATGGTTAAGAATAAAATTTTAATTAGTTAAAATTTTTTTACAGTACTGATTCACCCCTCTCCTCTCATTACTCACCTTTGCATACTTAGTCCAACATCAAGTACTCCTCTTCGAATTTGTTAATGGGGTCGGGATCCCAAACACAATCTACATGGATATTTTTTGCAAACTTAGGAAGATATTTAGTAATGTACACCATAGTATGGTATACCATATATCCCTCCACCATAGAACCCTTAGGATGTGCTCTTTGTCGAACCAAATCCTTCAAAGATTTTAAGTGCCTCCCAACCATCCACATTGACCTAGTGTGTAGAGGTCCACACAATTCAATCTCCTCAACTTGGTGTATGAGGTAGTGTTCTTGTGCATTGAAAAAAGTTGAAGGTAGACACTTTTTCATTTCACACATTAGATGAGAAATTTTTCTCTTCCAATATTTTATATCTTCTTTATGGATTTTTTTAGATGACAACTACCTACAGTAGATTAAAGATGTAAAAATATATAAATACAAGACTTTAAAAAATAATATACAATATATTACATAACAAGAAAAAAAAATCATGAATATAATAAATATATACAACAAATTTAACAAATATCACTACTTAGCTCATATATTTTCCAAGACCATATATCACTTGTTTGACGTTATTGTCGAAGTTCTCTAGGAGAGATAGAGGTAGCATGTACTGCAACAATTATAAATTGATCATTTCATTATTTTCTAATATAATACAATGACAAGTACATGTAGTTTACAAATATATTGTAAATACAAAAGAGCATGAATTACCTTGATGAAGGTATGCCAATCATGCGTTTTCATCCCTGACCCAAATTCACTTCTCTTTGATATGAGATTGTTTATGTTCATAGAAAATCCTATGGGAAATCAAATTTTTTGTATGACTCCTTTATATCATTGATTTGTTGGTCTGTTAATAACCAAGGAAGGGCACTTATATTAATTTGGTCTCCATTTCTATTTGATCGAATGAATTTTTTCATTGCATGATTGGATTCATGAATGTCACTACAAATTTTGATAATTTTTCTTTGTCATGCCTTCCATCCAATATTTTCCATAATGTCTCTATTATATTCTTTCCAATGTGAAAAGTATCAAAAAAATGCATAATTTGTAGCTTCTCGTAGTAGGGAAACCTACTAAATTATCTGGGATAAATTTTTAGTCCCTTTGGAAGGTGGTCAGTAATGCCTTGATGACCTTCACGGTCATCAATTACATAATCAGTAAACAAAATATAATAGAAAAATATAAATTTCAAACATAAACCATTAGGTGGAATGATATTACCTTGATGATTAATTCTATTATATTCCAACTTCCATAGGTGAGGTGTCATTCTTTGTGGCTTTGATGTAGTTTCTTCGTTCCCATTGAAAATATGTTTTTCGGTACTTCGATACTTATGATTTCTGTGGAGGAAGTGCCTATACTCATCAAACACCTACTTTCCTAAACTTTTTGAATGACAACATTTCATCTTTGGACCACAAACTGGACATGCAAATTTTCCCTTTGTTTGAAGGCCTACAAGATAATGATATAGTTGGATTAAATATATTAATTTTTATAATTAGAATTATCATGCGTAACTTGAAATCATTATAACATACCACAAAAATGTGTTAGCCCTGGGGCATCATGTATTGTCCATACAAGCATTGTAAGGAATTGAAATTGTCGGTCCTACTGATTTAGAGACATCATACATAGTGACACCATTTCCATAACTCCAGAAACTCATTGATAAGAGGCTCACTATTTACATTCATATCTTTAACTTGGTACTTACCTAGTTGAATTAATAACAACATTGCATAATTATTGTGACCATTTTACTACAAGATTTATAATTATGTGTAGATAACTATTAAATGATAAAATACATGGAAAAATCATTGCCAACATAATGTGCTCCCTCTTTACTGACATCCATGGAGTAATTTTATTGTTGATAACAAAAATAGGCCACACTGAGTGAATAGATCTCAACTCTCCACATGGATTGACACTGTCTACTGCCAATGAAAGCCTGAGATTAAAAGGTTCTTTAAAGTGTGGCCACTTTTCCTCGATGTCCATAAATGTTGAACCATCTACAGGCATTCAAAAATAATGTCATCTTGACTTCTATTGCATGCATGGTAATCTATAAATTTTTCCAAGGTACTGCACCTGAATAATCATTGCATACGTGGAATAATAGGAATGTAATGAAGAACCTTGTGAGACACATTTTTTGTTATTTGATATGTTCGATATCTATGTGTATGACATTCAAGGAATTCTACTAAAAATTCATGTTCTTTATGATATATAATATGATCATTGGGACAAACATCTATTGCTTGGTACTCCATTCCAATATCTTTCATAGTGGCACATAATTCTTGGTATGAGCGAGGTAGAATATTTGATGGTGGTAACAAAAACTCACCTATCAATCTACAAAAAAAAATATAAGTTTTTAATATAAACAATATTAATGTTACATGATTAACGCTTTATTAACTATAATGCCATATATGACATAACTTAACATACATGACATTTTATGTTGGATAAACCATTCATAACCTTCTAGTTCACCAACAACAATGCAACAAAGAGAAGGGTTGTTTTAGAACCTTCATAAAGGGTTGTGTTTTCCTTCTCAAGTAGAGGTATATCATGGATGACATCAAGGTCATTTTGATGATCATCATCAGTTGCACCAGTACCAAATGTGTCATGGATCAATGTATTTGTACCATGACCTTCAAATGTGTTTTTTGGCGCATGATCATCATCTCCCATGGGATCATTATCTCCAGCTTTGATATTCACACATTCATGTTCCTCCACTTTGAAAACCATATTCTCTGGGTTGTGGTGGTCCATATCATGTGCCCCGAGGAGCTAGACCTATATAAAAAAGATGAACATAAATAAACCATGATCATGATCTCATCATCAAGTGATTTCCTATGTATATAAATTTTTAAAATGATATAATGAACAAATTACCAATGGATGATAATCATGTCCCCCTTCAATGTGACCATTCTCCCTACAATGTCTCTTAGCTATTTTGATTAGTAGTCTTCTAGTGTTTTAGCCCTTACAAATTTTGTAGGGACAATAACATTTTCCATCACCTTTTCTTTTGAAGTTAGACCACAATCTAGTGATTGTCTCCCTAACTTGTTCTCCACTTATATTATCTGACATGATCCTTCTTTATAGGAAAAAAATAAGGCTATGGAAACTTTGGTCTATAACCTTCACAAACTAAGAAAAATGATGCTAAAAGTATAGAAATCTTCTTAGACCTAGTTATATATAGAAACTGAAAAGGTAGTTATGAAATGATGTTTTAGTATAGTATACCAAATTGAAATACTTGAACATAGAGACTTTTAACATCCACAATTCATCATTCACAAGATCCTGAGGGAATGCAATGGAGGTTTAAAGACAAATGGAGCATAAAAGACCTATAAGGTCTTTAAATAATGTAAACATGGCCATTTGAGCCATTCAATGTAAACATTACAGAAGATATATTGAGACTAATAAGTTTAAATCTTTAATTAAAATTTATTTAATCATTTATTGACTCTAGTTGTCTTTAGGTCTCAAATGAGGACATTACATAAGATATATTTGTTATTGTTGTATGTAGTCCTGTGAGCATATAAAATTGCATTTATTAGTGATAATGGATTCTTTAAGTCCTTACAAATTTTGCAGGGACAATAACATTTTCCATCACCTTTTCTTTTCAAGTTAGACCATAATCTAGCAATTATATCCCTATTTTGTTCTTTGGTGATATTATCTAATATGGTTTATTGTTTGGTCTTGTCCTTTTCAAGTTATCATTCTAAGTCTCAAGAAGACCATAGTTAAAAAAACATAAGTATGGACACATGATTGTAGATCTTTAGTTGGGAATTGTTCCTTTCCATTGTATCACATCATCGGCCATGTCCCATTCCATTGTCCTAGAAACAAGCCTTTGAGATAAGTCATGTTGGGGATTATAGAAACACCCTACCATATGTTGTGTTAAGTATTATAAAGCCTTCCTTTGCATCATAGTGCAAGATATTTGTTACCTATTTTGTCACTTTGTGCAAAAAATAGACTTCATTATACCTTAGGTCATCTAAGTTGCTTACAAGTATTTTAAGGACCTTTATCATTGATCCTAAAATGAGAAATATACTTACTTAATACTTTTATACCTTTTAATTACTTGTTTGAAAGTAAAGTGGTGAGGAAAATACGTGGTTTTCTATTTGAGAGGGAATTTTAGTTTCATGTTCTCAAACTCTCAAAGACACACCTCAAACTCATGGTCAAGGTGTAGTTAGAGTGCAGGGAGCCCTAAAACATGCCAACATAATTTACTTTCCCTACCTTGTCAACATTTAATGAAGATCTTGAATGATTTGTTCAACAATGTGCACATAATGTGCTATGTATCCAATTGTTTTTACGATTATATATATAATACCCATAGATATTGGATACCCGATTTGGATCAAATATCTAACCCCAATTGGATATCTAATACCATTTTCCTCTTTTCCATCGACATTTCATTATAAAATTATATTATAATACTGTTACATTATAATATTATAATATGTTATTATTATAGTATTATTATATATATTATTATTTTATATCTTATTATTATATTATATACATTAAAATATATAATAAAATATAAAATATATTATATTATAATAATATATAATATAGTATGTTTGTTTAGGTGCTTCAAAGGGCTCATCCTTTGTCTAGAAAAATAGAGCATGCACTAATACATTTGGTGTTATTTTCTGACAACAACTTTCCATGGAGGATACACTTTTTTGTGAAATTGGGTTTTTTTTTGTAATTATCCCCAATCAAGTCAAAATTTCGACAGCTATTTAGTAGACTGTCAAAATTATAAATTTTGTGGGCTATACAAGAAAAAAAAAGTGAAAACCAAATCATTTTGATGTTAAGTTCATCGCAGGAGAAAAGGAGCGCAAATTCATTCAGAGGTAGGGTATGCCATCTACAAAAAAAATTAATTTTGATATATGATGATGCTATTTTGATATAGGTTCTACCAGTTTAGAAATAGAAGGGGTTTCCATACAAGTCTGAATCTCTTCAAGTGTGCCGCACATATCCATTGGGGGCTATACCAGGTCTGAGACTGAGGTTTGCACAACATCTGAGGTTTGTGCATTACAATCACTCTATTTTTGGTTTTTATCACTGTTATTGGTTTAATAGATGTAATACAACATTTCCTTGTTTGGATTGATTTGATATTAATTTACAACTACAAAAAACCTTAAAAACTAGGGCAGACCTTTACAATTTTTGTCCTCAAGAATTTTTGGAAGAATTTGTAAATTACAAGAAACCTAATACAACCAAAACATGGTTATAGGCAACACGGTTTAATGAAAAAGACTCAAACTTGATGGCATTATAATTACATTTCAAAGTTTTCTTTTCATGTAAGATCAACCCAGTACAACCAAAAAGACTCAAATTTGATTACAAAACTATAGCTTTCTCCTATGATGAATACGTGCAAAATCTAAGTATTCACACTCAACTCATATTGTTACAAGCAACCTAGTACAACCAAAACATAATTACAGACAACCTAGTATAACCAAAAATACTCAAATTGATGTCATTAAAATTACATTTCACATATTTGATTTTCATTTATCTACACAAAACTAAAGATTTTTCCTCTTATTCATCAATATTAAAGAAAAATCCAAATATTGACACTTAGCCTATAACTTAAAAACTAGCTAACCTATAAATAAATAAACTATCTTACCTTATAGCTAACCAGTAGCTAACACCTAGCTTAAAAAAAATTTAGGATCTTGCTTTTCTAGGATTGAAGTCTGATAAATTGGAAAAACTTGCTAACTCCTTTAGGTACTTGCTTTGCTAGGATTGATTTGTGATAGATTTTCAAAAATTATTATTGCTAATTAGATTGCTCTCACTTGAATGCTTAGAGAGTTGAAAACTTTGTAGATTATACAACTACACTTTCAAATACAAAATAAACTTTCCTCTTTTACTAGCAAAAAATGTGCTCAAACAACATTGTAGTAGTTTGACAGGCTATACGATCATACAAACTAAAGAGAACCTAGCTATTCTTGAACTCAAATCCAAATTTAACAAAGTCATTCATTTCATTACATGGTGATTAATGATACCTTCAATGATATGTTAGGATTAACAAGGCAGAAATAACAATTATGTGCAAATATAACTAATATTAGAAAATAATAAACCACACAGAATAGAACACAAGACACACAAATTTAACGTGGTTCACCCAATCCCTGGGCTACATCCACCAACAGCGAGTCCAATATTATTATTATCCAGTGATTACAACCTGATTACAATCCGTAATCCCTTACAGCCCAATTCTGCCGCAAGTACTAAAATCATAAATCATGAAAATCCCTAACCCTAAGCCATATTATACAATATTTTCCCGCTTTAGGGTTAGAATGAGTTATAAGTAGTCAGCCCAAAAAATTGAAAAAAGTAGTTGGCCTCAAAAAAAATTTCCTCGGGGGCTGCGCCCCCGAACCCCTGCTCTTGGGGGCTGCCACCCCCAAACCCCCGCTCGGGGCCCGGCCTGGCCCCAAACCCCAGCGAGGTCAGGAGGAAAAGTGTACAGTACTTTCCTGGATAGTACTTTCCTGATTAGTCACCACAAGCTAACAATCTCCCACTTGGTGACTGATCAGTATCCACACTATACTAAAAAACCTCCCACTTGGAGACTGATCTTGTAGCAATACCGCTACCCACATGAGGCTCCCACTAGATTGAACCACCTTGGACTCAGTTGTTCCTTTATTTTGTTCAGTCTAGAAGACCAACTGAAGCTGAACATGAGTTCAACTTCTCCCTTGTTACTACCTTTGTAAACATATCTGCTGGATTATCATCAGTATGAATCTTTTCCAGCCTTAACTGTCCATCATCCAAAACTGATCAAATGAAATGGTACCACAACTGTATGTGTTTTGTCTTTGAGTGCAAAGCAGAATTCTTTGCAAGATGAATGGCACTTTGGCTATCTGTATGTAGAAAATTATCCTTTTGTGGATGTCCCAATTCTTCCATGAAGAATTGAAGCCATATCATCTCCTTGGCTGCCTCTGTAGCAGCAACATACTCTGCCTTTGTAGTGGATAAAGCAACCACCTTTTGTAGTTGAGAAATCCAACTCACTGTTGTCCCACCAACAGTAAATATATAACCTGTAGTACTCCGCCTGCTATCTATATCTCCTGCCAAATCTGAGTCAACATAGCCTTGTACAGTAGTAGTAGAACCCCCAAAGTGTAAACACTTACTGGATGTGCCTCTCAAATATCTGAGAATCCATTTGACTGCATTCCAATGCTCAAGACCAGGGTTACTCATATAACGGCTAACGACTCCCACTGCGTGTGCAATATCTGGCCTAGTACATACCATAGCATACATTAAGCTCCCTATAGATGAAGCATAAGGTACCTTAGACATTTTAGTCTCTTCTTCTGGTGTCTTGGGACACATATCCCTAGTCAATTTCAAATGACCAGGCAAAGGTGTGCTGACAGCTTTGGCATTTTCCATAGAGAAATGTTGCAACACCTTCTCAATATAATCAGCCTGAGATAGAGACAATTTCTTATTTTTCCTATCTCTACAAATTTTCATACCAAGGATTTGTTTTGCTGCCCCCAAATCCTTCATAGCAAAAGATTTTGCTAACTGTTGTTTCAACCCCTTAATGTGATTCATGTTAGACCCAGCTACAAGCATATCATCAACATATAAACATAAAATAATGTAGCTGTCATCATCCAACCTCTTAAAATAAACACAATGGTCAGAATGACACCGATGATATCCATGCCCATTCATAAAAGTGTCAAATTTAATATACCATTGCCGAGGTGCTTGCTTCAAGCCATATAAACTTTTCTGCAATCTGCACACCAAATTCTCCTTACCCTTGACCTCAAATCCTTGTGGCTGAACCATATATATTTCTTCATCCAAATCACCATGAAGAAAGGTTGTTTTAACATCAAGCTGCTCTAAATGCAAATCTTCAGTAGCCACAATACTTAAAATAGTACGAATAGAAGTCATTTTAACAACTGGAGAAAATATCTCATCAAAATCAATACCATGTTTCTGTGCAAATCCTTTTACGACTAATCTGGCTTTAAATCTTTTCGTACCTCCATCCTCTTCTTTGATCCTGTAAACCCATTTATTCTATAAAGCCCTTTTACCTGCAGGTAACTTACATAAATCCCATGTCTTATTTTTCAGCAAAGAGTCCATTTCATCTATCATTGCAGACTCCCACTGAAGCTTTGTATCCACCTGCATAGCTTCATTATAACATTCAGGTTCACCAGCATCTGTTAACAGAATAGAATACAAAGATGGAGAAAATCTTTCTGGAGGTCTACTTAGCCTTGTTGACCGTCTAACACTCACTGGGGTGTGTGGTATTTGTTGTTGCTATTGTTGCAGAGCATAAGGAACTACTGGAACATGAACTTGTGGAGTATCATCCAGTACTACATAGTCATTTTCTTTCTTCTCATGCTGCAGCAACAGATCTTTGTACAATACTTTCTCATTGAATATGACATCCCTGCTTCTTACAATTTTATGATTTTCAAAATCCCAAAGCCTATAACCAAATTCATCAATGCCATACCCAACAAATACACATTTCTTTGACTTAGCTTCCAGCTTGGTTCTATTTTCAGAATCTATAAGTGCAAAAGCTTCACAACCAAAGGTTTTGAGAAAAGAATAGCTCACCTTCTTACCACTCCATGCTTCCTCTGGAATACCACAGTCCAAAGGAGTAGATGGGCCTCTATTGATTAAATAAACAGCAGTGTTCACTGCCTCTGCCCACATATTTTTGGGCAGCCTAGCATGCAACCTCATACTCCTTGCACGCTCCATTATTGTCCTGTTCATGCGTTCAGCCACTCCATTTTCTTGTGGAGTCCTTGGTACAATTTTCTGCCTACGAATACCATTAGAGGAACAATATTCTTCAAATTTTGTGCTACAATACTCACCACCATTATCAGATCTAAGACATTTTAACTTTTTACCAGTCTCATTCTCAACCAAGCATTTCCATTTCTTAAAAGTTTGAAATACATCAAATTTCTGTCTAAGGAAATAAATCCATACTTTTCTTGTTGCATCATCTATAAATGTAACATAATACAGAGAGCCACCAAGGGAAGATACCTGAGCTGGTCCCCATACATCTGTATGCACAAGCTCTAATCTCTCATTTTTCTTTTCCTTCCCACTCTTCACAAAACTAACTCTCTTTTGTTTTCCATAAACACAACTTTCACAGAAATCCATATTGACACATTTCAGACCAGGTAAAACTTTCTTTGAATGAAGTAATTTCATACTTTTTTCACTCATGTGCCCGAGTCTATTGTGCCACAGTGCTGTGTCAGAATCTATAGCAACAGTTTTATGTTCTTCCTGCTCAACTGCAGCCACTGTTCCTGAACATTCATTATCTTCTGAAACAATTAAAGTAGAAGGAACAGTATGACCTGTACAAAGATATAAGGTGCCTACTTTCACACCTTTTGCTACTACTAAGGAACCTTTTGAAACCTTCCAATTTTTATCATTAAAAGTAACTGTGCAACCCTCATCACCCAGTTGCCCTGCTGAAATTAAATTCCTACTCAGCCTTGGAACATGTCTTACCTCTTGTAGTAGCCAATGATTCCCATTCTGCAACTTAATCTTAATTTTTCCCTTTCCAACAATCTGACAGGGTTCATTATCTCCCAAATAAACTAGCCCAAAATCCCCTTGGACATAATCAACAAAATAACTTCTATGGGGTGTAGCATGAAATGAAGCCCCAGAATCTAAAACCCATGAATCATCAATACTTTCTAAGGACAAGAGCAAAGCATCCTCCTCGGATTTGTTACTTACCACATTTGCCTCCTTGTTTCCATCATTTTTGTCTCCTTGATCTTTCTTCCGAGACCAACAATCTTTCTTCTTATGACCTGGTTTTCCACAGTACCAGCAATCATTTGGCCCTTTAGATTCAGACCTCTTTCCCTTTGATTTTCCTCTTGATTTCCCACGATTTCCAGAGTTGTTTTCTCTATCTCTTGTTCTGCCTCTGCTTTCTGTGTTCAATACACTACCCGATGTGGATGCCCCTGAGCTTTTCCTATGAATTTCCTCACTCAATATAACACCAATAACATCATCATACTTTAGGGCATTAGAACCAGAAATAGAATTACTAACAGCCATTACCAAGCCATTCCAGCTTTCTGGCAAAGAACACAAAATCAAGAGAGCCCTAACCTCTTCATCAAAAGTAATTTTAACTGAGGTTAATTGACTTGTAACTATATTAAACTCATTCAAATGATCAGTAACTGATCCACCTTCTACCATTTTCATATTAAATAAACGCTTCATAAGAAATACCTTGTTTGAAGCTGAAGGCTTTTCATACAACTTCGCTAGGGTTTCCATCAGATCTTTAGCTGTCTTTGCTTCAGTAATATTGAATGCCACCGATTGTGCCAGGCATAGACAAATACTCCCCAGTGCCTTCCTATCCAAAATATCCCAATCCTCCTGAGACATTGATTGCTCTTTCTTGGCTACTCCCTCTAATGGCCGCCATAGATCCTTCTGATAGAGATAATCCTCCATTTGCATCTTCCATAACTGGAAGTTCTGCCCATTAAACTTATCAACCTTCAGCCTACCCTCATCTGCCATTTCTCCCACTTAACCAAGAGACTCTCCCACTAACTCGTGAGACCTGCTTCAGAGAGTAGATGAAAGAATGAACGAAATAACCTCGCTCTGATACCACTTGTTAGGATTAACAAGGCAGAAATAACAATTATGTGCAAATATAACTAATATTAGAAAATAATAAACCACACAGAATAGAACACAAGACACACAAATTTAACGTGGTTCACCCAATCCCTGGGCTACATCCACCAACAGCGAGTCCAATATTATTATTATCCAGTGATTACAACCTGATTACAATCCGTAATCCCTTACAGCCCAATTCTGCCGCAAGTACTAAAATCATACATCATGAAAATCCCTAACCCTAAGCCATATTATACAATATTTTCCCGCTTTAGGGTTAGAATGAGTTATAAGTAGTCGGCCCAAAAATTGAAAAAAGTAGTTGGCCTCAAAAAAATTTTCCTCGGGGGCTGCGCCCCCGAACCCCTGCTCTTGGGGGCTGCTGCCCCCAAACCCCCGCTTGGGGCCCGGCCCGGCCCCGAACCCTAGCGAGGTCGAGAGGAAAAGTGTATAGTACTTTCCTGATTAGTCACCACAAGCTAACATGATATATCTGCTACCCTTGGTGATAGTTCAGTCTCTACTATATTCATTATAGTTTCCTCCCTTAGAACTCACTCTTCTAGGCAATTAGATGGAAATGTTTTGAAATGCCCTAGCTAAGTTATTTGATATATCATTGTGCAAGCACTAAATTTTTTTGTAAGGTTAGTATTTAACAATGTTAAGTCTTATATGACAATCCTCAATGAATACTACAAACCATTATGAGTCATATTATAAGCTAATGGGAAAAGCATAACTAGCAAATGTTTATGTTTATGTCATAATAATAGCTAAACATAATAATTTGGAGAGATGAAAGTGGGAGGAAATGGTATACACCAAGTTGAGTGCATAAAAAATATTCTATTGCACCCTAATGAACTAAACAAAAGCTAATGCAAAAAACTCTTTATGTAAGTAATGGTCATTATCATTAGAAATAGTTCAACCATTTAAATCAACTAGCCCAAAATTTGCTAGCAGATGATGTTGAGATTCTATTCTCCAAATAAAATGCATGGCTTTTTTTATCAGAATGTAAAAACTAATCATTAGCATAGCCCTTATAAGAATAAACCGCTAAGAAAATCAATCATCCTTTCGCCCATTTTGTAATGTCAATCCACAAGTTCAACCTTCAATTTGGGATGACCTAGATAATGTTGTACTATCACTCATATAGATCTTCCTTCCAAATCCTAGACTCACAAGACAAAAAGATAGATTGAATAAAAAAAAATATACTCCTAACAAAAATAAATCTCATGTTTACAGAGTGTTCCAATCATACACTCAAGGATAATATTCACTGTAATGGATCAACAAAAACCCGTCAAGAGGCAATAAGGACTGTCAAATGCTCACAATTTATTCATTACTCTTGAATGATCCACTACCATGATTTGGATTAGGAAAGGAAAACATATACTGAGACCCTATCTTATTTCTTAGTTCAAAGCTCTTCTAACCCTCAAATCATCCACTATGAAATAATTCTAATCTGCAATCAAACATAGGACTGCCACTGTCCCTATCATGACAATTACAATCATAGAAGAGTTAGATAATAAAAAACAAAATAGAGGTTGTAAACCATTTAGGGCCTTTGTCTAGTAGTTGGAAGGGTCCCTCAGGTCTTCTGAAACTCCACTTTACCCCCTACAATAGTTAGTACTTCAAGCATATTATAAAACAAAAACTGACTGTCACAAATTCTTCGGACAATGAAACATGGGATCACAAAAATATTGAATCTCAAGCGCTTAAAATATTCACCATACTATTGGAGAAAGTAAATTAGGTTTCTTTATTCCTAATTCAACTTCAAAATTGCTTTGGAAGTCTCAAATGTATCAAAAAATATTCAAAACAATTAACAAACTATCATCAATAGTAAAAACTCATTGGCTAGCCAGCCTAGGGCATCAAGTTTCTTCTGATAAACAAAACCATTCACCACAAACATTAGATCAATTGAAAGAGTATTCAAAAGGATACCAAAATACAAAATTTGATTTAAATAGTGGACTTGTGAGTTATGAGTCATTCTTCACACAAGCCCTTAAGATTGAGGGTTTGTTGACACTTTTGAAAGAATTGGGAAAATCTTTCACCACAGACCACATCAGGACCTCATACTAGTCTTAAAAGAAAGGTATTTCATCATTCTTTAATCTCCAATTGTGTTTGTGAATTTTGTACCTAGCTATAGACACAACACTTCAGTGAAATATTAGAGGTTAGCCAAAAACCAAAATCGTGCAATGAAATGGAAACTAAACTAACCTAGTGATTCACTGCCTTCTAGTAGGTGCGAGTATGATACTCTCAGATTAGACCGAGATGAGTGACAATGCAACACCTAAAAGAAGGATTTGAATGCAAAATATGAAAGAATATGAATGCAAATTAATCTATATTTTTGTATTTTCTATGCAATAAGATGAATGAAACTGATATGATATGCAATTAATCTAAGAATTGATATGCTAAATGATATGAATGCTCAAAAACAATGAAAATCTCACAACAACTTTGATTCGCAAAGATAGATTCTTCGATCACCAATTCACCAGCGTGAGGATGCAATTTCGTGGATCGATTTAGAAGAGTTGAAGCCTTGATTTTATAGAAATCCAGGGCTTGAGGATGCATTGAGAAAAGCCATAAATCACTCTTGATGAACTCAGGTTGATTTTTGAGTTATCAGGAATTTAGAGATAATTAACTATAAAAATCATGCAAAAGCAGAGTTTTACTCAAAATAGAGTTTAGATAAAATTCCAACTCATCATTAGATGTTGAGTTGAAATTTAAAATCGATTGTTAATTTCTAGTTGCCTGCTTTTTAGATTATGCATGATTTAATTATAAATTAATTTAAAAATAAAGTGATTTATTCTCAACTTAACTGATTTTAAAAGTAAAACAATTGATTTATGGGTTAATCAATTATTAAATCAAACTTTATTCAAAAACTATATTATTAAAAATTGACAATTGACTTTAATTAATTAAATATGAATTTAATCAATTAGTCATGAGATTTTAGATTTATTATCAAAATTAAATAATACAATTTAGGAATAATTTAATTAAATTTAATAAAATAATTAAGTGGCAGTATTAAATCTAATTAATTAAATAATTAGAATATTCAATTAATCAAACTTTAGGATAAATAAGATTTATCGCCAAATAATTATTAAATTAAGAATAATTATGATAAATTAGGACTATTTAGGAAATATTCTTTGATGCAGAATTTAGGATAATCAATTAAATTTGATAACATGCAGATGTGCCTTAGGTTAGGACTTTGATGTCGATTTCGTTCAATTTGAAGATGTAGAAGGTTAATGAACTTATAGCCCATTTTTGGGGTATTACATTTTGCCCCTCTTTGAATCACTGTGCAAAACGTAGTGGTTCAAAGAATAGGCTATGTATGATAAAGATGTTTGAACTGATTTGAAAGATTTGAAAGAGTAACCGATTCTGAGACAGAAACTAATTGAAAGATTTAAAGAAAAGAGATATCGAACTAGGTCCAGAATGACCAGGAATCAAGATGATGCTAGAGATACCAACAATGAGCCGGTGATTACAAAAAGGTGTCAAAACGCCTGATTCTGAACCTTATGATTGTGAAGAAGTGAGTGACTGATTCTAGACCTCAATGTCCTTGTATGAATCATATTGGTATCACATCCTAAACCCATCAGTTACGAAGAACCAAGGAAATAACATTAATGAACTGATAGTTACAAAAAGATGATACAGTTTACAAGATAGATTTGGGATACCATATTGATATGGATATTGATGAATTTGATATGCCCCAAGTGACAAGGACTTTAGATGAATCAACAACTAGATGTGGTTGTTGTCTTTATCACTGATATTTACAGATTTAGATTAATAGACTTGAATGATGTGTAATACCATGCACCCTTTGGGATTAAAATAGAAATCTGACAAGACAAGTTAGCGTTGAATGGTTTAGAAGCATGTTAATTGATTTGAGAAGTGGTTGTGCACGTTCGAGAATGCATTCTACATCGTTTAGAGGTCTTGGAGACCAAGTTTGACTAGGTTTGACCATGAGTTGACCATGGTTGACCAAGTTGAAATTTTGATAGTTTGATGTAAGATAATCAGTTAAGTTGAATTCTAAATTTCTGTGATGATTGAAGGTCGATTATGCAAGTAGTTTACAATATAAATGATCTCAGATTTTGATTTTGATCCCAAAAAAGGATTCTACTTGCTGTTTCATTGGAAGAACCTTCATGTGAGATTCAACTCTTGTGTCATTTTTTTTTTTGTTTGAAGAATTGTTTAAGTGTTCAAGCAACTTGTGAGATCATGCAAAGTGCAAAATGAGATGCAGAATGAAATGCAAACCTAGGACCTAGGACCTAGTCACTGATCATGTGTTGGTCATTTGTCATCATTGAGTTTTTTTAGGTAACCGGATAAATCAATACAATGTCCACTAGCTTATAAAACCATAGACATATGAATACTAATTTGTATGCTCAAGAATCAATACAACACCCACTAGCCAAACAACCATGGACATATGAATATTGATTTTATTTTCAGAATGTCAGATTAGATATAAGCACCAAGGCACAAATGCCAGGATGACCTGAATATCATGTCCATTTTGATATAGCAATTTGTATAAGCATCAAAACATATATATTGTGATGACCAGGATACACCTTGCAGAACAGACACAACAAGAAGTCAAGAGATCATTCTAAATCCAATGTGAATTACCTGTAGTGACCCTTTATCATTCACCTCCTTAGGCAAGATCGCGTTTCACAGTAGGAGAAAGAACTCACTCAAAAAGATAATAGTTAGATCAAACTTCCTTGAATTTTTTGGATATCAATGGTCGAGGTACTCATGGCCATCCAATTTGAGATAGAGGCTCTTACAGACGGACACCATTTCAATCCAGAATTTCCAAAGTTGTTATATTTTCACATACAAGCAACAGACAAAGAAAAGATTATGCCCCAAATCATCACTCTCTAAATCTTATAAAGGACATCAACAAAGAGCTCAAAGGGACACAATATGCAAAAATATCAATGCAAATCAGGAAGCATACAAGGAGATAAAAGCATGAAGCACAGATTGTTTTCAGTTTGTGTTTGATTGCATTTTTGTAGATGCAAAATCCTTTCTGGAGAGGAGACAGATAGACAAAATCAAATGAAGCTTCAAAGGACTCTGATTAGATATGATACGTCTAAGATACATTGGAGGCCATAGGATATGACTTTGATTGCCCCCAAGTTTGAACATTGATAGGATATAGATGCTTGAGTTGATTGGTGTATAGACTGACTTATTGAAAATAGGAATGCATAAACAAACCGAGAGATATGTACAAACTAAAGCAAGACTGAAAGTTGGGAAAGACCAAGATTGCACTGATAGATGGAGCATTTTGAACAAGTGGTGCCCATTTGCTGGGTTTTCACCATCTTGGCAGAGATTCTATTTTTGCTACCAAGGCACCTGTTTCCAGGTTTTCACCAAGGCACTTTGTTCTTTTCTTCTTTTTTTTTGTATTTTTCATTTTTTCAATTTTTTTGTACTTTTGATATTTTTTACTTTTTTTTGTGAATCATCAAGGCGCCCATTTGCTAGGTTTTCACCAAGATGTTCATTTTTTCAGGACTTTTTCAGATTTTTAAGATTTTTTAAGGACATTTTACCATAGACCAAATGCCTTAGGTGTAGAATTTTTTCAGATGGAGAATGTTGATTGGTTCTCAGAGCTATTCTCCTTCAGTCGTTGAGAGTTGATAAGCACTAGAGCCAAAAGTAGCAGTGATAACAAAGGGACCCAACTAGTTGGGTTCAAACTTCCCCTTGCGCTCTCTATGTGATTGATTTTTAAGATTCTCTCTCAAGACTAGATCACCAACCTGAAATTCTTTGTGTCTGACTTTCTTGTTGTAGCCTCTAGACATTCTCTTCTGATATACTCTAAGATGATCATACACTACTTGTTTGTGCTCATCTAGTAGTTCAAGTTCTTGCAACCTAGACACTCTGTAATCATCATCAGTTACTAGACCATGCATTCAGATTCTTAGTGATGGGATTTCAACCTCAATAGGTAGTACCGCTTCAGACCCATAAACTAAAGTGAAAGGTGTATCCCCTGTAGGCATTCTGATACTTGTTCTATAGGCCCAGAGAGCTGGATTGATCATGAGATGCTAGTCTCTTCCTATTTTATTAACTATACAGTGCAAGATTTTCAATAGATTCTTGTTTGAAGCCTCTGCTTGTCCATTCCCTTGAGGATAGTAGATAGATGACCAATGTTGTGTAATCTTGAATTTAGCACATAAATCATCCAAGTCTTTGTTTTTGAATTGTCCACCATTATCTATGATTATAGAATGTGGAATACCATACCAACATATGATGTACTTCAAGATGAACATAGATATTTGTTTCCCAGTTGCTTGTGTGAAGGGAACTGCTTCTACCCATTTTGTAAAATAATCTATAGCCATGATGATATGGGTATGTCCATTAGAAGAATGAGGATGTATTTCTCTAATAAGATCAAATGCCCATTGGTGAAAAGGCCATTGTGTAGTAAAGGGAATTAGATCTCTCCCTGGAGCATGAATTAAGTTTCCATGTACTTGGCACTTTTGACAATTTTTAGCAAACTTGATTGCCTCTTTCTCCATTTCAGGCCAATAGTACCCAACCCTAATAAGTTTTTGAGCTAGTGTTAAACCATTCAAGTGTGACCCACAAATACCATCATGGACTTCCTCTAATGCACGTTGAGACTCTTCCTGTTCTAAACATCTAAGTAGCGTACCATCTAGACCTCATTTGTAAAGATCATGACCAATGATGACATATTAGGAGGCATTTTGGATAAGGTATCTCTTTTCATGGTGATTAAAGGTATCGAGAATGATTTGGTCTTTGAGATAGGAGAATAGGTTTTTATATTTGGATGAATCATGACCCACAATGGTGCAGATCATATGGGTATCAGGAGAGTCATATGTAGGATAAGATAGTGCTTCTACCAGGAACTCTTAGCATAGCTCATGTTCAGGCTGCTGCAATAAAGTAGATAGCTTTGCCATTGCATCGGCAACCTTATTGTCTATTCTAGGTATTTTCTCAAATGTGATAGATATGAAATATTTCTTTAGATCATCTACCATTCTTTTGTATGGAATGAGCTTTTCATCCTTTGTTTGGTACACATCATTAACTTGGTGTATTACAAGTTGTGAGTCTCCATGAATGTGTAATTCTGTTACTCTCCACTTAATTGCTAGTTTCATACCATTAAGAAGGGCTTCATATTCAACAATATTGTTTGTGCAAGGAAACTTGATTCTAAATACTTTTGGGATTGAGTATCCTTGAGGAGTTATGAACAAGATGCCTGCTCCAGATCCATTCTATGTATAGAAGCCATCAAAGGATAACTACCATTCTCTAGAAGAAAGATTCATGATAGAGGAATCTGGAAATTCCATTTGCATAGGAGTATTGTCAAACAAAGGTGCATCTGCTAATTGATTAGCAATTACCTATCCTTTGATAGCTTTTCTTTCAACATATTCAATGTAAAATTCACTTAAGAGCATGACCCATTTGGATAATCTACCCGTGAGGGTAGCTTTGCTGAGTAAGTACTTTAGTGGATCAATCTTAGCTACTAAATGTATGGTATGAGCCAACATATAATGTCTTAGTTTCTATGATGCAAAGATCATAGCTAGACAAGCCTTTTCAATCATAGAATAGTTCTTTTCGTATGCCACCAATGTTATACTGATATAGTATATAGCTCTTTCCTTCTTGTTCTCATCATGTTGTGCTAGCAATGCCCCCAATGATGTATCTATAGCAGAGACATATAAGATCAAAGGCTTCCCTTGAATAGGAGGCATCAAGATAGGAGGATTTGATAGATATTCCTTGATATGATTAAAATTATTTTTGCATTCCTCACTCCATGTAAAGGTCACACCTTTATGTAATGTTTTTGTAAAAGGTTGTGATATGTCTACCAGCTGAGATATGAAGTGTTTGATAGACTGAACTCTCCCTTGTAATGTTCTCATTTGGCTAATGTTCTTCGAGGGTTGCATCTCCATGATAGCTTTAACTTTAGATGGATCAACTTCAATTCCCTTTTTTGAAACTATGTACCCTAGGAGCTTTCCAGAAGTTACACCAAAAGCACACTTCTTAGGATTTAGTCTAAGACTAAATTTTTCCATTCTATCTAGTATCTTGCTCAAGTCATTTAGATGTTTAGCTCTAATCATAGATTTTGCCAAAGTATCATCAACACAATCCTCTATAGTTCTATGCATCATGTCATGAAAAATAGAAGTCATAGCTCTCTGATATGTAGCACCAACATTTTTAAGCCCAAATGGCATGACATTCCAACATAAGGTACCCCATGCACATGTAAAAGTAGTTTTCTCTTGATCCTCTGGAGCAATTTTTATTTGATTTATATCCAGAAAAACCATCCATTAAAGAATACATCTCAAAACCCACAGTCATATCCACTATCATATCAATGTTAGGTAATGGAAAATCATCCTTAGGGCATGCTTTGTTTACATCTTTGAAATCTATGCACACTCTTATTGATTTGTCTGGTTTTGAAATAGGTACAATATTAGATATCCATTTTGCATAATCAATGACTCAAATGAATTCAGCTTTTAGGAGCTTCTCTAATTCAGATTTTACCAAGAGTGCAACATGTGGATGCATCTTTCTCAATTTCTGTTTAACAGGTTTGACATTTGGAGCTATAGACAAATGGTGCATGATAAGATCAGGATCCAACCTTGGCATATCTGAATATTTCCATTCAAAGTTAATCTTCTTTTCTGTTAAGAATGTTGTAAAGTTTTGCTTCTCTTCTTCTTTTAAGGACTATGCTACATGGATCGACTATGGTTCTATTGCTGTTCCCAAATTGATAGATTGAGTGGCCTTAATCATAACTGGAGATCTGTCCTATAAATGACTCAAAAGGACATCAAATATCTCATGCTTAGGCACCTCAAAGAGGTTTTCACCTTTGGATATGTCTTTTATTTTTACTTTTGTAGGTTCTAAGACTACCACAAAGTGGTTTTCACCCTCATAACTCCTCTTTTTATTCTTATTCTTATTTTTTTGACTAAGATATTTGATGTCCTCCTCCATCATGCTAACACTCGGTTCACTAATGGAAGTCCTCATAGGATCAAATCCATTTAGGTAGCAAGAAAAGGCATAGTCATTGGGAAAGGTATAAATACCTTGGTTCAAGTTTGTGGATGTTAGATCAAGAAGGTCAGGGCGTTGGATAGTCAAAGTGGTGAAAGATTGGGAAAGAGTGTTCATGGATATGGATTTGTCATCATTTGTCCTAACCTAACACTCGAGTTCAAAGATGATATTACAACTTAAGACATTCAATTCATGAATAGGCTCAATGTCATTGTTAAAATCCACTTCAGCCATTGGTGGATCGGACTAAATAAGTTCATCATTTCACTCTAGACTTACGTTGGGTTTAGGTGCATATTAATGGATAACATCAACATGTTTCTCTATGATAAGCTCATCTGGTTCTGGAATGAATCCCCACTCATAGTCATTAGATTCTTCATCTATGCCTCTAGGAAATATGAGAACATGAGTAAAGTCAGGATGAATACCCCAAAAAGGGTTACCCTCAGATTCTGATTTGAATTCATACTCATGTGAATCTGTCTCAAAATAACTACCACCTTCCTCTTGGTCTATTTGATTTTCTTTGAGATTAGCTGGTTCTTGTGTTGTAACTATCCCTTGCTCTATAGTAGGTTCTTGTGTTTCTACTACATTAATTCATTTGATTGGATCATCTTCAACTTCAAGGAGGTCTTTTATTTCTTTAGGCAAGTGCTCATAAGGAATGAGCTCATCAGTGGTTTCTGAATCATCACTATTATATTGTTCTATTATTTCTCCCTTTAGTTGATTTGCTACGGAAGGCTCAATCTATTCTAATACATGTGGGGAGTTCTTGCTAAGACAGAAAGGCTTCTTCATGTATCCCAGACCTGTTGTATTCTTATTTTCTCAGCCACGATGATCAAGAGGTGATAGAAGACCTTTACCCTATAGTCCTAGAGGTCCTTTTCCTTTATACCCCATCTTTATGATCAATTTATCCCTTGGGCCATATGACTTAGAAGGAATATTTGGTATTTTAGCATCACATTTTTGGACAACTTGAGATTTAGGTTCATCCTTGTATAGCCATGCGAGCACAGCTTCATCTTCTTCAAACTCCTGTTTAGATAGTTGTTCTGCCACAAATTTTCCTTTATATGCCTCTAGAGGTTCTTTAGACTCTATTTTAGATTGTTTTAGAGTTTTCCCATAAGAGTTAGGTGAGATAGGGAGAGATGTCAAAGATAAGACTAGCTCTATAGTATATTCTCCCATACCATTTTCTTTGATCTTAACCTCTTTACTAATGTCTTCCATCTTAGATGTAAAAGCAACATCTAGCTGCTTAGTGGAAGATTCTCTATTATTGGGAACAAGTTTATCAACACTCTCTTTCAAGGTATTGCAAGTTGTATACAGATCCACTGGAATTATCACCTCAACTCCTTCATAAGGAAATTTCAAACACTGGTGGAATGTAGAGGGAATGGCTTTCATGCCATGTATCCATGGTCTCCCTAGAAGGATATTGTAAGCCAAAGGTATATCAAGAACTTGACATATAGTATCTCTGATGACAGGACCTGCTTTGATAGGTAGGACAATAGTTCCCTTAGAAGATCTTTCTTGCTCATCATATGCTTTGATAGTTATCTTCTTCTTGGGATCAATGACCATTTCTAAAAATCCCAATTGTGTAATCAAGCTGAAAGAACAAATGTTTAGACCAGTGCCTCCATCTATCACCACACATTTGACATGATGGTTTTGGATCAAGACTTCAATATGCAAGGGCTGGTTATATGGATGACTCAAGGAGTTATCATCTTCCTCTGAAAAGGAAATGTACTATGGAGACATAAGATGACCAACCATGGACTAGAATCTATCTAAATCAAGGTCATTAGGAACATTGGATCTGAGCAGAGCTTTGTCTAGAATGGCTCTATGAGCTGGGGATATCCGAAGCAACTCAAACATGGAGATTTTAGCATTTGTGTGCTAGAGTTGTTGAACAATATTGTATGAAGTAGGCCTCATGTCCTTAGGATTTGAAGATTTAGATGTAGCCTTCTATTTAGAAGTAGATGAAAGATTGAAAGGCACCTTAGGGACATTGGATGAATCTAGTATTTGTCCTTGTAGGTGTGCCTGAGCTTGTGATCAGGTAACCGCATTAGTTGATTGATTTTCTCTATCTCTTCTTACAATTGTGATGACATTGTAATGCTTAGATAGACATGGCTCAACCATATTGATAACGACATTGTTTCCTGAGTAGGCATAATTGACTTTAGCACCCATATTAGGCTAAGAAGAAGAATCTTCTTTAGCATGTTTAAGGAAATGGTTATGTGAATGCTTTATGATCATTATTGCTCCTATGATTGTCAATCATGATGTCTCCATTATCAATTTTGTCTTGTATAATGTGCTTCAAGTGGATACAGTTATTAGTCTTATGACCTTTATTGCGATGGAAGTCACAAAAATCATTCTCTCTCCACCATTTCGGTTTAGGTTTAGGATCAAAGACTTTTATCTCAGGAAAGTAGATGATTTTGTTTGCCAATAGAGTTTTCATGGAAGATTCCAAGGACTCTCCAAGAGGATTGAATTTGCGATTAGGATCTGTAGCCCAAGGTTTGTAATCAGATGACTTTTTGTTGGACTCTGTGGCTTTAGCTTCAAAAGCTTCAATGGCCTAGGTACCAATAGCAAGATTAAAAGTAGGTGCCTTAGATGGGGAATGGATATTATCAACAACGCCATCTGTGACAACACCTTTATTCTTGTTCCAATTTTTGTTCTTGTCCTTAGAACTAGATCCAGATTCATACTTGTCCTTTTGAAGTGTGATGTCTCCTTTTTTCACAAGTACTTTCTCAATTTTGATCGCATTATCTACCATCTTGTCAAAAGATGTATGATTTTGCATTTGTAAAGGGTAGTTGATTACTAGAACAAGATTGTTGATGAAGATTTCCAACTTCTTAGTTTTGGGAATGGGTCTAGCATATAGAGAAAATTTCTTCCTCCACCTCTTGAGAAATGTTGGGAATGGTTCTCCTGGATACTGTTTCAGATTGCAGATGTCGATCATGGTGACTGGATGTTGAATATGGTAGGAGTATTCTTGATAGAATAGTTTGATTAACTCCTCAAAATTTTTTGATAGTAGGAGGCATTCTAGAGAACCAATGAATGGCTGCTCCTCCCAGAGATCGAGGGAAAAGACACATTAAGTAGGTTGGTTCATGCATAAACTCCATAGATTGAGTACAAAATTCTCTAACATGATCTTGAGGGTCAGCGTTTCCATCATACTTATCATATTTAGGCATCTCCACTCTTTTAGGGAATGGTGACATGTACAAGTCTTTATCAAATGGAAAAGGACATAGGGCCTCCATGGAGAACTCCTTAGGTTCCTTTTCTTTTTCAAGTTTGTTAAGTTTGACTTGCATGGCATACATCTATTTCATCATAGCCATGATGGGAGTTTCTTCCTCCTGTGTAATGATATTTTCAACATTAAAGTTTGGAGGAAGTTCAGCTCCTTAACGAGCTAACTCTAGAAATTATGCTTCTCTATCTTCTTTCAAGAAATGTTTCATCATTCTTTTGAAATCATCATCGTTTTGATATCGAACAATTTCAGAAGGTGTAGGTTCTTGATCCATACCATGTTGAGATTGGTGTCCTTGAGACCCATGATGTGTCCCTTTGTGAGACATGGTAGGAGTTTTAGGGCTCCCTAGATTAGATTGAGGAGGGGTTTGTTGATTACCTCCGTGAGTTGATGGAGGGGGTATGTAACCAGTTTTCAATCAAAAATTGCCAAGACCGCCGTCTTCGTAAAGACCAGAATTGTAGAGTTGTTCAAGAGTTGGGGCATGGAGAGTATTCAGAGGTATTGTATGGGATATCTCTCCAGATTTCTTGTGTGATGAAGCTCTAGTTTCCACCATTAACCTTGGGTGAAGCAAAATAATAAGTTGGAGACAACTGAAGAATGAATCAATTCAAGAAGATCGAATGATGCAACCTTGTCAAGATTGAAGTGATTAAAGATTAGGTCAGATGTAAATTAAGGATACTATGCCACCATAGTGTGGGTGGATGCCAACAGATGGCGGGCATGAGCTCACAACACTTAGCCGTTTAGCAAGAAGACTGAATTTGAAGATAATGTTGAAAAGGTTTTGACACAAGATGAAAAAGACTCAAATCAATAAATCAAAAGGCAAGATCAGACTCAAAGGACCACATGAGGAAAACAAATGAATTTGTTCTAGTTTCTGCTTTGTTCCTGACACAGTGATTGGTTCGATAGATTTTGGAAATAGGTTGTAAAAACTAGGTCTTTGACAATTTTGACAACTTTCTGACAATTTTTCTCAAATGACTTTCTACAGGATTCTATGAAAGTGGGTATGCAATGAAATGACAGTTGACAAACTCATACGAAAATTGCAAAGCTTGTATGATAGTTGATAATAGGATTTTGACTTTTTGCTTTTGACTGGTGGCAAAACTTGTATGATACTATACAAGCTTTCATACGACGATATAGGGCTTCTGAAATGACAGTTGCCAAAACTCATACGACTTTCTGACTCGATGAGATGAATTTTGACTAAAGAAAGGATTTTTACTTCAGATTTTGCAAATTTTTGGTTTTCAATTTCAGATTGTTCACAAATTTCTCAGTCCAGGTTTGAAGATTATTCTTAGATCGTTAATTTTTGGTAGTCAAATAGATAAACAAGCACACAAAATAGCAAGCAAGTGATTCCAAGCATGTCTAGAAATAATGAATAGGGGACAAAGAAACCTTGTGCATGAACAATCAAGTGACTGAATGTGCTAATCCCTAGGAGTGCTAATTGTGTATGTTCCAAAATTTTTTTCAACAATGCACATATTCCTAGAAAAATGAAAATTTGGCCTCACTAGGGTTTGTAGTAATGGTTTGACTCTGCAAATTTTGTGATCTCAAGAGGGTGAACTCCAATCCAGGCACACTGGGGTTTTGACATAGTCTGAGAAATTAATCAATCAGGAGCTGCTAGGGAGATCTGATAGCCCAACAAGAGACCACACCTGTGAAGATTTCCTCCACAAGGACATTTATATAGCAGCTGCTGCTACCATGATGAAAATTTCTATTATCGCTTGAGGTTCCATCCATGTGGTTGACCCAATTAAGGGAATGTCCACTACGGTTAACCCTTTCTAAAGGTGACTCACAAAAGATACCACATGGAGACTGGTTCCAAATTCAAGGATCTAAGTTTTTGATACTACCCAAAAAGGGAGTAGAGCATAGTCCTCTAGCCTTTTCACTTTTAACCAAAACAAAGAAAATAGATTAATCTAACACACTAAGACCAAGATTATCTCACAAAGATCTATGACGTCAACTGCTTATGATCTATCAACCTCTCCGGAGAGAGAATGTATCAATCAAAAGTTGAAGACACATGAATCTAGTAGAACGTGAGACTCTCTCAGTACCTTCCCTACCTACAAGGGGATCCTTCATCAAGAGGAGCTTCACATGAATAAACAAGTAGAAGAAGCTCAATCTCTCAAGATCATCCACAAATAGTGTTCATAGGGCCTATTTACTATGTGTAACAGATATGCAAAAAGTAAATCTATGTTCGTTTTATATCCCAAAAATGAAGTCTGTGATATGAAAGCAAGAAAATCACACAAGCTTGACATGTGAGGGTTCGTTTTAATCCAAATCAAAATGTTATCAGCTTGAGAAGAATACCTAAATTCCTCGCAATTCGCTTAGTATATTTTTACCTATTTTAGCAATTTAGTTGCACTTTTTCCAATCAGATTCAGCAAGTATCATTAAAAAATAGAAGATTTTAATTGTTAGGGTTAGCTATTAGTTTAAATTTGGAAACCAAATCTAAAAAATTGCCAAAAAAATTGAAACAACAATTGAATTCTGGAGTCAAAATTTGTATGATAGTGGGTTACCTCCTAGATGATAGTTTGGAAACTCGTATGACTTTGGGTGTCTGTTCATATGACAATCAAGCTTCCAAACAAGGATGTGTACTCTCTGATATGAGCCTTGAAATTTGAACCTATGATACGATAGTGGGTAGCTCCTGAAATGACTTTCTGACAAAAGTCATACGAAAATGTATGGACAAAAAAAAAAAAATCATAGTTTTAACCTAGAAAATGATAAGTGATAGAATTTGATAGAAAGATGATGGAAACTCATTTCAGAGCCCCATGGTGGGGGCCAAAAATGTGTGTGTGAATTTTGTACATAGCTATAGACGCAACACTTCAGTAAAACATTAAGGGTTAGCCAAAAACCAAAATCGTGCAATGAAATGGAAACTAAACTAACCAGGTGATTTACTACCTTCTAGTAGGTGTGAGTATGATACTCTCAGATTAGACCGAGACCAGTGACAATGCAACACCTAAACGAAGGATTTGAATGCAAAATATGAAAGACTATGAATGCAAATTAATTTATATTTTTGTATTTTCTATGCAATAAGATGAATGAAACTGATATGATATGCAATTAATCTAAGAATTGATATGCTAAATGATATGAATGCTCAAAAATAATGAAAATCTCACAACTTTGATTCACAAAGATAGATTCTTTGATCACCAATTCGCCAGCGTGAGGATGCAATTTAGTGGATCAATTTAGAAGAGCTGAAGCCTTGATTTTATAGAAATCCAGGGCTTGAGGATGCATTGAGAAAAGCCATAAATCACTCTTGATGAACTTAGGTTGATTTTTGAGTTATCATGAATTTAGAGACAATTAACTATAAAAATCATGCAAAAGCAGAGTTTTACTCAAAATAGAGTTTAGATAAAATTCCAACTCATCATCAGATGTTGAGTTTAAATTTAAAATTGATTGTTAATTTCTAGTTGCCTGCTTTTCAGATTGTGCATGATTTAATTATAAATTAATTTAAAAATAAAGTGATTTATTCTCAACTTAACTAATTTTAAAAGTAAAACAATTGATTTATGGGTTAATCAATTATTAAATCAAACTTTATTCAAAAACTATATTATTAAAAATTGACTATTGACTTTAATTAATTAAATATGAATTTAATCAATTAGTCATGAGATTTTAGATTTATTGTCAAAATTAAATAATACAATTTAGGAATAATTTAATTAAATTTAATAAAATAATTAAGTGGCAGTATTAAATCTAATTAATTAAATATTCAAAATATTCAATTAATCAAACTTTAGGATAAATAAGATTTATCGCCAAATAATTATTAAATTAAGAATAATTATGATAAATTAGGAATATTTAGGAAATATTCTCCGATGTAAAATTTAGGATAATCAATTAAATTTGATAATGTGTAGATGTGCCTTAGGTTAGGACTTTGATGTCGATTTCATTCAATTTGAAGATGTAGAAGGTTAATGAACTTATAGCCCATTTTTGGGGTATTACACCAATTAGTTTTGGACTGAGACCAATCCACTCCATTGAGAAATGAAAAACTGTCAGAAAAAAAAAGATAGGGTTTGGCATTATAAAACAACATTTTTATTGATCATTGTTCCTCAAAACATTCTCACTGCTTACCCCTCGACCAAAAGAGGGTTCTTATACATCCCTTAACTAGTTACAATTGAATTTTGAGGGTTTGTTGACACTTTTGAAAGAATTGGAAAAATCTTTCACCACAACCATAGGACCTCATATGGGTCTTAAAAGAAAGTTATTTTATCATTCTTTAATCTCCAATTAGTTTCAAAATGAGACCAATCCACTCCATTGAGAAATGAACAACTATCAGAAAAAATGACAAGGTTTGGTGTTATACAACAATATTTTTATTGATCCTTGTTCCTCAAAACATTCTCATTTCTTACCCCTTGACCAAAAGAGGATTCTTATACATCCCTTAACCAGTTACAACTGAATTTTGATCAACTACTTGATTAGTTTATCAATTAAGACATATTTGACAACTTTTGCAAAAGTTGTTAATGCAACAATTTTAATTTTTTTTGACAACTTCATGATATGACTACATAATGGACCTAAAGACATCTAAAATGTGCCAAATATGGCTTAGAGGACTCAATAACATGATTTCTATGTTTTTCCATCACCTTTGGCCATGTTGACCAAGTTTGACCTATTGGTCTTATAATGCAATTTTGGCTTATTATCCTTCTAACATGACTTCAAATGATTACAAGTATATATCAAAATGGTCAAAAAGAACTTATGAAATATTTGATTAAAAACTACATACAAAAAGCCTTCATAGGTCTTCCAATCCATGGGTGCCTCTGTACCATACTCCTGAGGAACAAAATAATTCAAGTCCCCTAAATATCCCACTTCTTTCTTGTTTTTCAATTCCTTTGTATAAGGTTCTTGATTCAACAAAGTTTGTAATGGATCTTTATTGAACCAATAACTTCCTAATTAGGAGGGAAAGGAAATGACTTATTGAAGATTGGGTACTTAATTCATGGTTCTTGTTGTCATAATACAGTAACAGACAAAGATTATAAAATGTATTTGAAAATACAAGTTGTTTGTGGCATAAAGTCTTGTAAACATGATGGCTAGTTACCTTGTGGATGATTGAATGACTTTGATGTTGTTTTAATGGATTGTGATCAATAATATATTGTTGTGATCAAATAATGATTGGTATTGTGAATATGGTGGCCTTGAGGACTTATTTTGTAGTATGGATCAATAGTATGAATGTGACCTTTGAAAGTAGTCATGATGAGTTGTTAATATGCTTGGTGTTTGAGGATAATGGTAATGATGATGGCATAGATTTATGGATTTAATTTGGACTCGACCATTACATATAATTTATAAGACTCTTCAGCAACAACTTCTTTAACCGGTTCAACCTAGTAGTGCCAAATTAGGCCTAAATGACAATTAGGCTTGGGTCTTAATGGATCTCTATTTTATCAAGCCCTCCTTGAATGCCATACCAATACCCACACTGATCTCTGACCAATTTGTCCATACCTTTAGACATATGGACTATTATTTCTCTCAAATCTGTAACATCACACTATCTCTATAAAGTTTGTAGGAATGGATATTTCAAGGTTCAAGAGACCAAAATAATTGCTTCGAGTGTTTTGTTCATGTAACAGCCAAAATCATTTTACACTTTTGCAGATTACTTGTTCATATAAGAAGCATGTAGGCCAGAAGAGGAGATGCTTCTTCACCATTGTCCTCATAGTCCACAAGGCTTGCCTTTAAAAAATAAAAATAGATATTGAAAAGTGTGCGAAATAGATAGATTTGTGCAAGGATCAACTACAATAAGATATGTTACATTTTCATTGTAATGTATCATATTGTAGTTGAGATTACACAAATCTATCTATTTTTCACACTTCTTAATATCTATTTTTATTTTTTTACGACAAGCCTTGTGGACTACAAGGCAACGATGAAGAAGCATCCCCTCTAGCTTGCATGCTTCTTACATGAACAAGTGAGCTACAGAATTGTAAAAGGTTTTGGCAGTCACATAAACAAAAGAATGAGAGCAATTATTTTAGTCTCTTGAGCCTTGAAATATCCACTAGATATTTTGTCAGAATTCCAATGATATCCCCAACAAGCTCTGACGAGAATGTTGTACTTGCGATAGTTTTTTCATCATAGGTACAACATTCTCATCAGGGCCTACTAGCAGTCGAGAACTGTCATTAGAATAACAATGAGACATAACAGTCAGAATTTTGATGGATAGAAGTTCCAACAAGAATGTTATAAGTGTGAAGGATATCTCTGTCGTATGTATAGCATGATGTGCCTCAAACAACTGATACAACCTAGACATGGTTGTCATCAGCTGTCCGATGACATTATTAATCGAAACACTGATGGATTCAAGGGCAAAAGGTGATTCAAAGTTTCGACGAAATAGATGTAAAAAATGTGATGAAAAAGTAGTTATCGAAGCCTCCGATAAAATTCTAGTGATGGAAACCTAGTCCTAGCTTTGTCAAATGTCCGATGCATATCCATCATAATTTTGATAATTGTTTCATCATAAAATGGGTCCAAATGTGTTAATGGAGATAACATATGTATGTGTATCTATAGTTGTTAATTTTTGCACTATAGAAGAATCTTCTTTCCTTTGCATATTTACTCTGAATTAATTTTTGAGGTTGTCAATTTGAACTTTCAACAAAACACATGTCATAATTGCAATGACAAAGTAGTCATTGAAGCCTACGATGAAATTCCAATGATGAAAACCTGGTCCTAGGTTCATTGAATGTTCGACGCATATCTGTTGTAATTTTGACCATCGTTCGTCAGAAAATGGGTCCAAATGTGTTAGTGGAGACAACATATGTATGTGTATGTATATATAGTTGTAAATTTTTGCACTATAGAAGAATTTTCTTTCATTATTTATCATTCTTGAAAGGCTTGACTTTCGATGAAACAAATGTCGAAAATGCGACAACAAAGTAGTCGTTGAAGCCTCCAATGAAATTCCAGCGATGAAAACCTGGTCCTAAGTTCATTGAATGTTCGATGCATATCCATTGTAATTTTGACTATTGTTCGTTAGAAAATGGGTCCAGATGTGTTAGTGGAGACAACATATGTATGTGTACGTGTATATATAATTGTAAATTTTTGCACTATAGAAGAATCTTCTTTCATTATTTATCATTCTTGAAAGGCTCAACTTTTAGCCTTTGCATATTTACTCTTAATTAATTTTTGAGGTTGTGACTTTGTTGCCTTTCTCTTGTTAACAAGAGTGGCTAGGCTAAAAGGAACCATTACTATCAATTGGAAAAGGTTCTACAAAAGCCACCTTCATTAGATCATGCTAAATCTCAAAAGGTATGCTTTCTTTTTTATTCAAGGGAGAGGAATCTATATAAACCCCAGTGTTCATCGAGAACAAAGAGATAACATATGTATGTGTATGTGTATCTGTAGTTGCAAATTTTTTCATTATAAAAGAATCTTCTTTCATTATTTGTCATTCTTGATTTTCTTAACTTTCTAGCCTTTGCATATTTACTCTTAATTAACTTTTAAGGTTATGCCTTTGTTTCCTTTCTCTTCTTATTAATTGGAGTTTACTATGTTGATTTTTCTTACGCATAGCCTAGTTTATAGACATAGCCTTTACATCTCTTGCTTACATAGGAAAGAAATGGATCATATGGCTTCTCTACTCTTCCATTCTTCTTTTGTTTAAGGGATAGAATGTGACATATAAGGTTTGTATCCCTAAATAGTAGGCTAATCAGGGACGAGTACTCGTAATGGACCTCTTGATTGGCTTGACATTAAGGCTCGACTATAGAAGAATCTTCTTTCATTATTTATCATTCTTGAAAGGCTCGACTTTCATCGAAACAAATGTTAGAAATGCGACAACAAAGTAGTTGTTGAAGCCTTCGATGAAATTACAGTGATGAAAACTTGGTCCTAGGTTCATTGAATGTTCGATGCATATCCGTTGTAATTTTGACTATTGTTCATCAGAAAATGGGTCCAAATGTGTTAGTGGAGACAACATATGTATGTTTACATGTATATATAGTTGTAAATTTTTACATTATAGAAGAATCTTCTTTCATTATTTATCGTTCTTGAAAGGCTTGACTTTTAGCATTTGCATATTTACTCTTAATTAATTTTTGAGGTTGTGCCTTTGTTTCCTTTCTCTTGTTAACTGGAGTGGCTAGGCTAAAAGGCACCATCACTATCAATTGGAAAAGCTTCTATGGAAGCCACCTTCATTTAGATCATGCTAAATCTCAAAAGGTGTGCTTTCATTTTGATTCAAGGGAGAGGAATCTATATAAACCCAGTACTCATCGAGAACAAAGAGATAACATATGTATGTGTATCTGTAGTTGTAAATTTTTGAATTATAAAAGAATCTTCTTTCATTATTTGTCATTCTTGATTGGCTTGACTTTCTAGCCTTTGCATATTTACTCTTAATTCATTTTTGAGGTTGTTCCTTTGTTACCTTTCTCTTCTTATTAACTGGAGTGTACCATGTTGATTTCCCTTACAAATAGCTCAGTTTATAGACATAGCCTTACATCTCTTGCTTACATAGGAAAGAAATGGATCATATGGCTTCTCTACTCTTCCATTCTTATTTTGTTTAACGGATAGAATGTGACATATAAGGTTTGCATCCCTAGATAGTAGGCTAATCAGGGATGAGTATTCCTAATGGACCTCTTTCATTATTAGTCATTCTTGATTGGCTTAACTTTCTAGCCTTTGCATATTTACTATTAATTAATTTTTGAGGTTGTGCCTTTGTTGCCTTTCTCTTCTTATTAACTAGAGTGTACTATGTTGATTTCCCTTATGCATAGCCCAATTTATAGACATAGCCTTTACATATCTTTCTTATGTAGGAGAGAAATAGATCATATGGCTTCTCTACTCTTCCGTTCTTCTTTTGTTTAAGGGATAGAATGTGGCATATAAGGTTTGTATACCTAGATAGTAGGCTAATCAGGGATGAGTACTCATAATGGACCTCTTTCATTATTTTTCATTCTTGATTGGCTTGACTTTCTAGCCTTTACATATTTACTCTTAATTAATTTTTGAGGTTGTCCCTTTGTTGCCTTTCTCTTCTTATTAACTAGAGTGTACTATGTTGATTTCCCTTATGCATAGCCCAATTTATAAACATAGCCTTTACATCTCTTGCTTATGTAGGAAAGAAATGGATCATATGGATTCTCTACTCTTCCATTCTTCTTTTGTTTAAGGGATAGAATGTGACATATAAGGTTTGTATACCTAGATAGTAGGCTAATCAGGGATGAGTACTCATGATGGACCTCTTTCATTATTTGTCATTCTTGACTGGCTTGACTTTCTAGCCTTTGCATATTTACTCTTAATTAATTTTTGAGGTTGTGCCTTTCTCGCCTTTCTCTTCTTATTAACTAGAGTGTACTATGTTGACTTCCCTTATGCATAGCCCAGTTTATAGACATAGCCTTTACATCTCTTTCTTACGTAGGAAAGAAATGGATCATATGGCTTCTCTAATCTTCCATTCTACTTTTGTTTAAGGGATAGAATCTGACATATAAGGTTTGTATCCCTAGATAGTAGAGTAATCAGGGATGAGTACTCATAATAGACCTCTAGTGGGGGTGTTTCTTCATCATTTCTCACTTTGAGAGAATCACAACCATTCATAATTAGCATCCTTTGGTAGAGCCACAACCCTTCAAGGTCACAAGCTCCCACAATTACCACTTTGTAAGAGTCACAACCCCTCACCATTTCTACCCTTTGAAAGGGTCACAACCTTTCATAATTACCACCCTTTGGAAGAGTTAAAACTCTTCATCATTGTTTCCCTTTAAAAGATTCACTTATTTTCTTTTAATTTCTTTCTTCTTTCATTAATCCTTCATAATTTCTACCCTTTAAGAGATTCACAAGCTCCCATAATTACCACTCTTGGGAAGAGTCACAACCCTTTACCACTTCTTTCCTTTGAAAGAGTCACTTATTTTCTTCCATTATTCCTTCTTTCTTCCTTCCTCTGTATCTCCTTAATTATTTATTATTTATTTTTATATTTTAATTTTATTATTATTATTTATTACTAAATCCTACTTTAAAAAGGCAACATCACACAATGCCTAGAAGATACACTTTCTTTGCATATTTTCATGTCATCATTTGATATCAGTGTGACTCATAACTCATTATTAATTACCTCCTTAACCTTAATGAGCCCATGCATTATGTTAGCACAAGAAAAATTTTCATGCCTCTGTAGGTATTTCTCCCATCTTCCTGGCAAAAACCCTAGGCAAAATTCAAAAACCTAGTTGTTTGCAAGGAAAACCCTAAGTGTGCCCTAGGCTTGTTCTAAATTCGAGTTACTTTTTGGGTCACTTAAAAATTGATAAATGCATGTGCGTTAAATTTTTCACCCATCGGTCTTTATTTTCCTGAAGTTTCCAAGCGCCCAGCTTTAAGTTTTTCCTAAATCCGTCGGTGTGATTTTTCCTATGTCTAGCACTTTAATTTTTCCTAATGTTTCCCCCTTATTTCTTTCCTGGTCCTGGCTCTGAAAACATCTGCATCTAATAGTTGGCGTATCTTTGCAAAGGATGTATAAGAGGCTTGTGATCTTACACTGGCCATTGATCTCTCCTAATGATGAGGCATTTCAAAGATGTGGGACCATCCAACATCTGCATCTAATGGTTGGCAGTCTGTGATTGGTCCACCTATTGGTGTTTTGGCAAGGGTAGTGGGTCCTATTTGTCAGCATGTCAGGAGGCTCTGACATCTACAGAGATTAATGATGGGCATGTCTCCGCAAAGGATGTGTCAGATGCATGAGATTATAAGACAGTCATTGATTCTTTTTCTGATGTAATCTTTTCATTCAGCAGGTCCACTGCCAGGTGTGTGCAGTTGGTGATTTTTAATTGGTCCACATGATAATGAGGTGGAGCTTAGAGTGGGGCCTGTGTTAGAGATTTTTGATCGACGGTCGGTGTATGATCACATGGAATATTCTTCCCCCATGTGATCTTACGCTTGTCATCCGATTAGATTCTGAGGGAAGAGTGGGTCCTATGTCAGAGGTGACTAGGCAGAGGTGACGAATGGTGTGTTGACATCTGGCAGTTTGTAGGCGGGCCCAGGGTTATAAAGTATTTTCTATATTTTCACAGCTTAGAAAAAATGTTTCATGGGACCGATTGCCATGTGTTGCTGAGATGTCAGGTTTTGATTGGCTGTGAATTTAAGAAGTGAAGACACGTCAGTGGGCCTGAGAGATTCTAAAGGATGCAGAGATAGAAGATCTAACGGCTGTCTGATGTTCGCATAAAATCTTTTGAGGCTATGCAAACTTATAACAGCCGTTCATTTTAAAGCTTATGAAGAAGTGGGTCCAGTATGCTAATTCATTGCTGATGTGCTTTTTTCTCATTGGTCAAGGGTTTAGTCATGTGTAAAGTGATTTTTAAAGATTTTTGTTGACTGTTGTGGGATTCTACAAGCCGCCTGATCTGCCGGGAATAAAATACATCAACGGTCATGTTTTAAAGTTGAGCCAATTACCATTTTTATTCAAATTCAAATATCTTGCAGGGTTTTTGCTAGTGTTTTTGAACCAGTGAGTCAAGTAAAGCGATGCGGTGGCCAGGAATTGAATTTTTCAGTACAGATTGTAGTTGGGAAAGGATATAGAAGGCATAAATTACAGCTAAAATCTAATTTTGTTTCCTATGATGGCAAGCCAAATGAATATCAATGTTGACTTTTTGCAGAAGGGCATTCATTGCAGTTTGACAATGAGATAATAAAATCAGATTTGATGAAAAGGAGCCAAGGATAGCATTGAAAACATAAAGCATGTCGACTCAATTTCAAATATCTCACCTGTTTCAGTAGTGTAGTTATTGTAAACCCTTTGGGGTTGTTGTAAAGGTTTTTTAGGTTAATTTGTTGTAGCCCTAGAATGATCGGTTTCTTGTTGCATCTCTTGGTATAAAGGGATTTTTCATGATCATTCTAAGGGATTGGAGTTTAGGTGTTAAAAAGGATAGAAATTTTTGAAACCCTAGCTTTTAGTCAAGGATTGTAATTTTTGATATCATTTTATCAAACAATAGAGTAGAAGTATAGGTTGTTCTTATTTTGCAAGCTTGTTATTGAGGATACTGTATGCACATGGTGAAAGGTTATACTTAATACAAACCTCAGATCTTTTCTCTCCTTTGCTCTATTCTTTGAATCTTTAAATCTTTGCATAAAGTTTATATGAATGTATTGGTGCTTTGAGTTCCAACCTAGAGTTAGATTAAATATTGCTCAAAGTGGAATATGTGTTCTTGGAATTTATTTGAAGGATTCTCATAAGCAGGAAAGAGTTGGGATATTTGTGTTTATGTCTAAAGACCAATTTCAGACACCATTGTATTCATCCTTTTCCTTAATATGTTGCCCAATTGATAAGGCACTGGCCTGTATTCTCCTATCTTTGTGTTGAGAAGAGTGATTCAAACCTTGTAATCCCAAATCATTAAATCATTACCAGTCTTTACTTTATTTACATTTATGTATTGTCCTACCCAGTGATGGAGAGTCAATGAAAAATAGGTTGTTGTTTAGTACTTTCTCACTGTATTCATCTGTTGAAAGATCCAATAAAGAAATAAGGGGCAGAGTTAGAACTATTAGTCAGAGTTAATACTATTGGATCAGGTGCACCCACCTTGGTTTTGCAGAGCCAGAAGCAGAAGAGGGTAGTCTTATCCCTATAGTTGGTCTAGTTGCTTATAGATTGCCTATATTTGGAGCTAACCATTCCTTAACATCCATCATAAGCATATTGGTATCTCATGGAGTGTAAAATCCTATCCAGGAACCAACAAAATGGTGACTCCGCTGGGGAGAAAAGCATAACAAACAAGTAAAATTAGTTTTGAATCACTGTTTATGTTATAAATTTTCAATATCTCATCATGCATTCGATTCAGCCCTTCCAGGTCACTATCAAATCAGTGATTCTACTAGAGAACAGAGAAATACTCTCAAGAGCAAATAGTGTAGGTTTCAAGTTGAGCTAGACTCTTGACCTACCTATTTCAATTATTTGATATCTCTGGTGTTACAAATCAACATAGATAATGTGGGTACAAGTTGATCTTAGACTCCTGGCTGGCTTATCATTTATCCAGTGGTCTTGATTAAAGACTATAAGAGTCAGTTTTAGTAAGGTTTCAAATTATCTCACATTTTGTGAGTGGTGACTCTGAGCATCTCTATAACTAGTGCTTTAAGTAATATATCACAATGAGTTTCAAAATGACAAGGTGTTGGAGGAAGGAACACCCAGAAGAAAGCTTGCAGGGTAGGCTTCCTGCCACATTAAGAAGAACTCTGGTTAGGAAAGAAAAAAGTGTTAATGATATGTCTCTAACCTGGAAGCAAAGGAGAAACCCAGGATGGGAGGGTCTTACTCCTCCTATTCAGCAAGGAAATGCCTTAGAATATGAGGAGGCAGTTGATTCAGGCCTGAACTAGTATGAAGACTATTATTCCCCCATAGAAAGAGAGGGTGAAAGACCATCCCAAAATAGAAGGATTTCAGGGAAATTTAGTAAGTCTAGAAGCAAAAGTAGGGGTGGATAGGATTTTGTTCCCCCTTTAACCCTTGATTCATCAATACCCCAAGGCCCCCATGAATCTCAAGATTAGCAAGAAGAGCCTCAAGCACAACAGGACGAGTCTGAAATCACTTTGCCTAATTCTGAAGAAATATTTGAGGAAGTGTATGAATTGGAAAGGAGAATTCAAGAACAAGCAGCTATCAAGCAGAAAAGAGAAAAGGAAAAAGAAGAAAAAGTTAGACATGCTATGATAAGAGCTGATCAATTAAAAATGCAATTGCTAGATTTAGAGGCTATAAATTATGTTCCCATTCCTAAAAAGACAAATGAGCTACCTGTTGTCCATAAGACTTTTGAAACTAGGAAACCAAAGGATAAAGGGAAACAAAAGGAAGTAGGAATTTCAATTAAAGAACCTGTAGCCCCTAAGATTCCTATAGACCACGCCTTAAGATTGTAAGCCGACCTTGAAAAGGCCAAAAAAGAATAGGAAATGCTAGCCAAAGAACTTGAAAAGGCAGAACTAGAAGCTGTAACACTAGAAATGAAAAAGAAAATTGATTTTCTTAAAAGGTCTGCAGGACCTACAAATTTTTCTAGTTCTACCATGACACAAGGAGAAAATGTCACAAATTCAGTAAATCAAACAACTGGTGTTCCTCCACCAGCAGGTTTTAAAGGTGCTGCAACTACAAATAATAATGCATATACATCTCAGGGTGCTAGTTTTCCTAACTCAAGGATTATACATGAAAGATGTAAACAATTGGTTTTTACTGGTATCCCTGGTTATCCTAACCCCATCCCTGAAGAAATCAGAAAGAAGCTTCCTAAATTCACAGGGAGCAATGTTGTTACTTGTGAGGAACATTTAAAGAAGTTTATTGATGTCATTAATGATTATAATATTGTGCCTGATGATGTTATCATGAAACTATTTGTGCAATCCTTAACAAAGGACTCAAGGGATTGGTTCAGAGCTTTGCCACATGGTAGCATAGGATCATGGGATCAGCTTAGACATTGTTTCAAAGAACAGTATGGTGATAAAACACATGAAGGTTTTATGCTAAATGAGTTCAATAACATAAAAAACAATTTCAATGAAGATGTTATTGAATTTAATGTTAGATTTCAAAAAGCCATGCATAAATTGTTGCAGGTCATCAGATTGGATGATAGGGTGTGTTTTGTCACATATTTAAATGCTTTTGATTCTAAGATGGGCTACCTATTGAGAGATAAAAATCCAAGGAGTCTGGTTGAAGCTTACAAGTTAGCTATGAACATAGAAAGCAACTGCAGAATCTCAGGAAAGTTGGGAAGAAGGGAAGATGACAGATCACCATTGTTGAATAGAAAGGATCCATGGAAACCTGCAAATATCAAACCTAAGGATGATGAAATCCTAAAATAGATTCTGAAAGCAATCAGGGATCTGAAGCTTGGTGAAAATAGAGGTAATAAAGCTATAAGAGGGGACAAGCCCGCCTTTAATAATTTCAACAAATTGCCAAGAATGCAGAATTACCCCTACAACACTCAATGGAAAGATGGGAAGCCTTTTATTCCTGAGAAAAGAGATAGACCAAATGATAGGACCCTTGATCCATTGCAAAGAAATTAAATGAATGTGGTGGAGGAGGTCCCATGGTGTATTACTTGTCAATCACCGCATGATCCTGATTATTGTACCATATACCAAAATGTCTCTTCTCAAGAGGAGCAGGAGTACATTGAGGAACAACCTTATGATGACCAGGGATGTGGGATGTTTTCTTCTCATGTTTTGAGTGAGGTGGACTTTGTTGAAGAGGATGAAAATTAGGATGCTTCACATTCCCAAACTAGAAACGAATCATTTCATCAACAAGTTTTTTCAGATGATGAAGATAGTGAGCCTCACAACATCCAATACAATGTTCAAAAGAATGAACAAACAACTACTTTGAGAAGACCTTCTAATGAAGAAATTTATTTGATAAAAACCAATTTGGTTACTCAGGCAAAGGCAAATTATAACTTGAGGAATAGAGTTGTTGGTGATGCAAATCCCAAGCCAGCTGGTATTTTTATCAAGAAGACAAATAAGAATGTAAAAAATTCACAAGAAAAGACTAAGGATGTAATCCTGTTGATAAAGTCAAGGTAAAAAAAGTTGCCAGCCCAATATTGTTTATAAGGTAAAAACTAAGCCTATTGCTGAGGTTGTACCAATTTTACAAAAGAAAAACAAGGCCCAAATTGACAAACCTGTAGATACATCCACCCAAGAAGCTGATAAAGAGATTGTAGATTCAAAACCAGATGTACCTGATTTGAAGTATGTTCCAGTTGACATGAGTAAATTGTTATCTCAAATCACTATCAAAGTTCCATTATTAGAGATGATGAGAATAGAAGAACATAAGAAAGATGCTTTGAACTGGGTAAAAAGTGTAGTACATACTAATTTTCAAAAAATAGAAAAAATTGAGAAACAAGTAGCAACTGCGAATGATGAAGATGAAAATTGTAGTGAGGAGATTGTTTCTAAAATCCCTCAAATTTATTTGGACACAAATGTTGTTAGTACTACAGTAGGATCAGCTGATCCTTTTTTCTTGACTCTACAAATAATGGAAAGTTGCTAAAGAATTGCATGATTGATTCTGGAGCATCAAATATTGTTATGCCTACTGAGGTTATGAAGTCATTAGGATTAAAGGTGGATACACCCCATGGAAGGTGTCAAGCTATGGATTCAAGAGAAGTACTAGTTGTTGGTACTATTAAGGCTTTGCCTTACAGATTGGTTGCATACCCCAACAAACAATTGACCATGAGTGTCTTGGTAGTGGATATTCCTCCCCAGTATGGAATGTTGCTGTTAAGAAAATGGAGTGCCTCTATGGGAGGCAGCATACAATGTGATTTATCATTTTCTACTTTTAATTTTGAAGGATAGAATATCAAGGTCACTAGGGAATCCAGGACCCCTCATATGATTGAAGAAGAGCAGGACAATATGAATTGTTTCCTTGATACTGATATTAATGCCTAGGTCCAAGATAAGGAAGCAGAGGAAGGGGTTGAGCCTCCCCACAAATTAGAAAGACAAGAAGGATGGATTGACCTTGATAATCTCTGGACCATGTATTTTGATGGAGCAAATAGCAAAGAAGGATCTGGAGCTGGAATATTGCTCATATCTCCAAATGGTAAAACTTTCAAGTTCTCATTTACTTTATTATTTTCATGCACAAATAATGTTGCAGAGTATGAGGCTCTATTAATTGGTTTAAGATTAGCATCAAGGCATGGCATAAAGTGTTTGAAAGTTATAGGTGACTCTGAGTTAGTCATATCCCAAATTAGATCAAAATATGCTTCAAAGAATCAAAAGTTGAAACAATATAGGAATGCAGTATGGGATGAGATTGAAAGCTTTAGTGCTTTTACTATTTGTTGGATGGAAATAAGTTAGAATAGGATGGCAGATTTGTTGGCTAATATAGCCCTTAGACCAAAAGATGTTACATTTGCAGATGTTTCTAATATAGAGGTACAAGCCAGACCTTCCATCCTTGACAATCTAGATAATTGGCAAGTTTTTTCTAATGACCAAGATATATTAAGGTTTCTCCATTGTGAATCTCACTTTGGTGATAAAGAAATGGATTTCAGTGCTTATGTTAATACAGTGAATGGAAAAGATGTCATCTTTAGGAAAGAGGTTTTGCAATTAAAATCAAACAAGGCTCCTAAAGGACTAGTTGCTCTTGAAAGGGCATTTGACAACAAAGACAAGGCTTTCTCGGCTAGTACTGATAAAATCAATGAGCTTGAAGAGATAAATTTGGGCACAGGGATAGCTCCCAAGAAAGTTTACATAGGCAAGTCTCTCTCTCCAAGAACTAGAAAAAATTTGTTTGACCTTCTCAGAAAATTTAGGCATGTTTTTTCCTAGTCTTATGAAGACCTTAAAGCTTACAGGGAAGACCTTTTCCAACATGAGGTTCCACTCAAAGAAGGCACAAAACCTTTCAGACAAAAATTAAGACTTGTTAACCCTACCTTGGCACCCAAAATGTAGAGTGAACTCAAGAAGATGAAGGATGCTGGAATAATCAAGCCTATTAGGCATTCCACTTGGGTTTCAAATTTAGTGCTTGTCATAAAAAAGAATGGTGACATTAGACTTTGTGTTGACTTCATAAATCTAAACATCAATTCTCTGAAGGATAATTATGGATTACCAAATATGGAGAACATGTTGCAAAAGGTCACTGGATCAGAATTGATGTCCATGATGGATGGATTTTCTTGTTACAATCAGGTTATGGTAAAAGATACAAAAAAATTGAAAACTGCATTTACAACTCCATGGGGAACATATGTTTATGTAAGAATGCCATTTGGGTTGACTAATGCAGGTGCCACTTTTTAGAGGGCTATGGATGTAGCCTTTGCAGATTTCATTGATAGATTTATGGTGGTATATCAGGATGACTTGATAGCCTTTTCAGCAAAATAAGAACAACATTGTCAACATCTTGAGAAATTTTTTATCAGAGCATTAGAGTATGGGGTTTCTTTGAACCCCAAAAAGTGTGCCTTTGGTGTGACGAAAGGAAAATTTTTGGGGCACATTGTTTCAAGGGATGGTGTGAGGATAGATACTGAAAGAGTAGAGGCTTTTGACAAACTATCCTTACCAAAAAATATCAAGGGAATTCAGTCCTTTTTAGGATAGGTCAACTTTTTAAGAAGGTTTATTACAAACTTTGTAAAAATTAGTATTCCCATATCAAGGATGTTAAAGAAAGGAGCAAAACTGGAATGGAATACTGAAGTAGTTCAAGCCTTCGATGACATTAAGAGGGCCATTAAGCATGCCCTGGTATTAAAGACACCAGATTATAGCAAACCCATGCAAATATTTTCTTTTGCATCTGCCCATACTATTGTTGTAGTGCTATTACAAAAGAATGCTGAAGGTTTTGAACAACCTATTTCCTTTTTCAGCAAGACTTTACAAGCAGAAAAATTAAATTATGATATCATTGAGAAACAAGCTTATTCCCTAGTCAAGTCCATTAAAACATTTAGATGTTATTTTGTGGGAGCCACAGTGGTTGCCTATGTTCCAAGTGTTGCAGTTAAGGACATCTTGGTTAAACAAGAGGTTTCAGGAAGAAGATGTAGGTGGATTAACAAAATTCAAGAATTTAACATTGATATCCACATTAAAAAGTTGGTTAGAGGTTTAGGCCTAGCAAAGTTGATGGCCCAAAGTAATCTAAATGCAAACCAGATCAATATGCTAGAAGAGGATCAAAGACCTTATGTGTGCAACATGGACTGTTGTGAATGGTATAAAGATATTGTCAAGTATCTACAAAAGATGGTCTTACCCCCTGAATTGGATGATAACAAGAGAAGAACCATTAAACTCCACTCTTTGAGATATGCAATTATAAGTGGCGATCTTTGGTGGAGGAGTAATGAAGGTTTTTTGCTTAGATGTGTAGACCATGATAAGGCCCAACTTTTGATGGAAGAAATGCACAGTGGAATTTGTGGAGGACACTACATGGCAAAGACTACAGCCCACAAGATTATCAGGGTAGGTTTTTGGTGGCCTTCACTTTTCAAAGATACACATCAGTTTATCAAGAAGTGTGAGCCTTGCCAAAGGTTTGCTAGAAAATTGAAATTCAGTGGGAATTTGCCTCTCAGACCTGTTTCTATTCAAGCCCCTTTTCAGAAGTGGGGTATGGACTTCATTGGTGAAATCCCTAATAAATCCAGTGGTGGACATTCCTACATCTTAGTGGCAACTGATTATTTCACCAAGTGGGTTGAGGCAATCCCTACAAGAAGAGCAACCAGTAGGGTAGTAACAGATTTTATGATGCAGAATATCTTGACAAGGTTTGGTTGCCTAGAAACTATGGTGGTTGATAATGCACTATGTCTTAGGTCAGAGGAGTTTGTTGACTTCTGTAGACATAATGGTATTAAAATTTCATATTCTTCTGCTTATCATCCATAAGGCAATGACTAGGCAGAATCCAAAAATAAGAGTTTAATCAAGATTTTGAAAAGAATCCTAGACAAAAACAAGAAGGCTTTGGATTCCAAGTTATTACAAGCCCTGTGGGCTAATAGGGTTACAATAAAGAAAGCAATAGGGTGTGCCCCTTTTGACTTAGTGTATGGGATAAATGCAAGATTACCTCAAAATAACTTGTTGCAGATGTATCAATTCATTCAGAAATATGATCAAGATGTAGAAGAAGATATGATAGTTAGAATGAATGATCTGATTCAACTCAATGAGGTAAGAAATGATGCACACATCAAGAATGAGAATTTGCAGGCCCAGTGCAAAGTCCTGCATGATAGAAGGACTACACAGAGAAATTTTACAGAAGGAGACATGGTATTAACGTGGAATGTAAGAATGCAAGACAAAGGAAAACATGGGAAATTTGATCCCATATGGTTAGGCCCATATATTATTGAAGAAAAATGGGGAGCAGGTTCTTACATTCTAAAGAATTTGATAGGAGAGCTCCTAGAGCTACCTGTTCATAGTCAATTTTTGAAATTCTATTTCTCCTAAAAGTTTTGGTAGTTTTTGTACAAGTTTTGTTTAGGTTTTTGTGTGCAGTTCCCTATTTTTGACAAAATTTTTGGTTCTGGTCTGCTGTACTAGGAGATTCTAGTTTCTAATTGTAGCTACAAGAGATACATGTCCCCGAGCATGAGCCACTATTAGCATAAGAAAAATTTTCATGCCTCTGCAGGTATTTCTCCCATCTTCCTGGCAAAAACCCTAGGCAAAATTCAAAAACCTAGCTGTTTGCAAGGAAAACCCTAAGTGTGCCCTAGGCCTGTTCTAAATTCACGTTACTTTTTGGGTCACTTAAAAACTGATAAATGCATGTGTGTTAAATTTTTCACCCAGCAATCTTTATTTTCCCGATGTTTCCAAGCGCCCAGCTTTAATTTTTTCCTAAATCCGTTGGTGTGATTTTTCCTATGTCTAGCACTTTAATTTTTCCTAATGTTTCCCCTTTATTTCTTTCCTGGGCCTAGCTCTGACAACATTTGCATCTAATGGTTGGTGTATCTTCACAAAGGATGTGTCAGAGGCTTGCAATCTTATGCTGGCCGTTGATCTCTCCTAATGATGAGGCATTTCAAAGACATGGGACCGTCCAACATCTGCATCTAACGGTTGGCAATCTTTGATTGGTCCACCTATTGGTGTTTTGGCAAGGGTAGTGGGTCCTGTTTGTTGGCATGTCAGGAGGCTCTGACATCTACAGAGATCAACGATGGGCATGTCTTTGCAAAGGATGTGTCAGATGCATGAGATTATAAGACAACCATTGATTCTTTTTGTGACGTAATCTTTTCTTTCAACGGGTCCACTACCAGGTGTGCGTAGTTGGTGGTTTTTAATTGGTCCACATGATAATGAGGTGGAGCTTAGAGTGGGGCTTGTGTCAAAGAGTTTTGATCGACGGTCAGCATATGATCCCATGGAATATTCTTCCCCCATGCGATCTTACACCTGTTGTCCGATTAGATGCCGAGGGAAGAGTGGTTCCTGTGTCAGAGGTGACTGGGTGGAGGTGACGAATGGTGTGTTGACATCTGGCAGTTTGCAAGTGGGCCCAGGGTTATAAAGTATTTTCTATATTCTGGTGGCTCAAAAAAAATGTTCAGTGGGACTGATTGCCATGTGTTTCTAAGATGTCAGGTTTTCATTGGCCGTGGATTTCAGAAGTGAAGACACGTCAGTGGGCTTGAGAGATTCTAAAGGATGCAGAGATAGAAGATCTAACGGCTGTCTGATGTTTGCATAGAATCTTTTGAGGCTATGCAAACTTACGACAGCTGTTCATTTTAAAGCTTATGAAGAAGTGGGTCCAGTATGCTGATTCATTGTTGACGTGATTTTTTCTCATTGGTCAAGGGTTTAGTGATGTGTAAAGAAATTTTTAAAGATTTTTGTTGACTGTTGTGGGATTCTATGAGCTGCCCGATCTGCCAAGAATAAAATGCATCAACATTCACATTTTAAAGTTGAACCGGTTATCATTTTTATTCAAATTCAAATATCTTGTAGGGTTTTTGCTAGGGTTTTTGAACCAGTGAGTCATGTAAAGCAATGCGGTGGCCAGGAATTGAATTTTTCAGTACAGAATTGCAGTTGGGAAAGGATATAGAAGGCATAAATTACAGCTAAAATCTAATTTTATTTCCTTTGATGCCAAGCCAAATGAATATTAGGGTTGAATTTTTGCAGAAGGGCATTCATTGCAGTTTGACAGTGAGATAATAAAATCAAATTTGATGAAAAGGAGCCAAGGATAGCATTGAAAACATAAAGCATGTCGACTCAATTGCAAATATCTCACCTGTTTCAGTAGTGTAGTTATTGTAAACCCTTTGGGGTTGTTGTAAAGGTTTTTTAGGTTAATTTTTTGTAGCCCTAGAATGATCGGTTGCTTGTTGCATCTCTTGGTATAAAGGGATTTTTCATGATCATTCTAAGGGATTGGAGTTTAGGTGTTAAAAAGGATAGAAATTTTTGAAACCCTAGCTTTCAGTCAAGGATTGTAATTTTTGATATCATTTTATCAAACAATAGAGAAGAAGTACAGGTTGTTCTTATTTTGTAAGCTTGTTATTGAGGATACTGTATGCACATGGTGAAAGGTTATACTTAATACAAACCTCAAATCTTTTCTCTCCTTTTCTCTATTCTTTGAATCTTTAAATCTTTGCATAAGGTTTATATGAATGTATTGGTGCTTTGAGTTCCAACCTAGAGTTAGATTAAATATTGCTCAAAGTGGAATATGTGTTCTTGGAATTTATTTGAAGGATTTTCATAAGCAGGAAAGAGTTGGGATATTTGTGTTTATGTCTAAAGACCAATTTCAGACACCATTGTATTCATCCTTTTCCTTAATATTTTGCCCAATGGATAAGGCACTGGCCTTTATTCTCCTATCTTTGTGTTGAGAAGAGTGATTCAAACCTTGTAATCCCAAATCATTAAATCATTACCAGTCTTTACTTTATTTACATTTATGTATTGTCCTATCCAGTGATGGAGAGTCAATGAACAATAGGTTGTTGTTTAGTACTTTCTCATTGTATTCATCTATTGAAAGATCCAATAAAGAAATAAGGGGCAGAGTTAGAACTATCAATCAGAGTTAATACTATTGGATCAGGTGCACCCGCCTTGGTTTTGCAGAGCTAGAAGCAAAAGAGGGTAGTATTATCCCTATAGTTGGTCCAGTTGCTTATAGATTGCCCATATTTGGAGCTAACCATTCCTTAACATCCATCATAAGCATATTGGTATCTCATGGAGTGTAAAATCCTATCCAAGAACCAACACATTACCTATAGAAACCCACTTTGGTACATGCTTCATGGTCTGTCAATGGCTCAGCTATTATATGCTCATAGCTTTTATTATATGGAGCACTAATAATGTTGAAGCTAAACTAATTTCAATTCCTGCACAAAGGTTTGCCTCTTCAACCAATTTAATCTTCTTCCAAGGCAAATCCAGATTCATAACTTCCTTGCAATCAACATCATGTAAGAATAAGTGTAAAAAAGAAAGGGTAAATAATACTCCTCATTCATAGTTCAAATAACACATTAGATGACAAGAAAGCCTAGAGGAGGCTAACCAGTGAAGGTGAATTAAATGAGTAGTAGATGACGTGGCTAAGCTCCATCCAAATGTACTATTGACCAATTTTGATAAATTCAAAAATACAATAGATTTTATGCATTTTTATCAGAAGCTTAGACGTCGCCTTAAAACATTACTTATTAAGCCAGCCAAAAAAACATTTGTCAGTGAGATATTGACTTAATAAAAGATGATAAATTATTCCTATATGTAGATCTACTTATAAACATCCAATAAACTACTTCCTATTGCACAACATTGTCCCTCGCTAGGTGAGAAATCCCTCAGAGCTATTTACAACTTCTCCCCATAGACAAATTAAACTAGCCATATATAAGGCTTTTCTTTTATGGTAGTACTAGTTTTATTCCATTTAACAAAAAACAAACACACAGTTCATTTTAAAAAAAACAAGGCACACAGCAGACGCTTCTGTCAGTGTTATTTTCTTAACGGTTATGAAGCAAAAGAGAAATAAAAAAAAAGCACACATTTTCTTTCAAAAAAATTTCCAGCACTTTTTGTAATTTTAATCATAGTGTGAATACATAATAATGTATATAATGAGCATCACAAAAGGAACAAGAACTAATTACCCTTTGACAACCCATCACACATAGAGTAACTTGGATTTAGTTGAACTAATTAACATGAATATAAAACAAACTGGATTTAGTTGAATAAGTTATTACAGATTAATTAAATTCAATTTACAAATTCATCTTTAGAAAGGATAAAATCAAAAGAACATTGAAACATTAATAAGAAGCATTCCGATAGCAGAAACATCAATCCCTGTTTAGTAAGAAGCATTCCAATAACAACAACATTGTGATCTTTATCAGGAAATAAATATCCATACTCATTCAAACTTAATGGCTGACTGTTAGCCTACCCAACCAAACTAATATCAAATCAAAACATAACTAATGATTCTAAAACATGGTATGGCAAGTTGACTAGGGAAAGAGCAGCAAGTGGCAATTGAAACTTAGATCCTGCCACTATTGATTCGTCCAAACTTCAAAGTACAATATCACAAAAACAAAACATTCCAGAGAAAATTTCAAGTGTGAAGCTTAATTCTGATCATATTAGCTTAAATGAAAAAAAATAAAATCCCGACATAGAAATCACATTTGAGATATTACTTGCTCAGCAAAAATTCAATTTGACAATAAGAAGACAAGTAATTAGTTTTCATGTCTCTCCAATAGTAACCTCAACCTTAACTGCAGGCAAGGTGATAATTGATTTTATCTGCTCCACCACTTCAGAAGAGCCACGAAAATGAGTTTTGACTTCTAAACATAATCAACAAACCAAGTTTCATTATAAATGGAGTGCAAGGATTGATGAGCATCAAAGTCTCATCATAACATAGAGAAAAGTCCAAGCATCCCAAAAAGTGAAATTTGCCAAAGTAGCATTACAAACCACTGAAAACTACATAAGACCGCAAGTAAGAAAATGTTTACAATATTAGATAAAATTCAGAAGTACCTAACCAAGAATCTTGAATTTGATGACTAAAAAGAGTGGAATTGCATCTACAAAGCTTCAAACAAGAGTCAAATTCTATTTTAGAAGTAGAATGTGCTGCTAAGTCAATACCAAATTTGACCAGTAGGTAGTAAATTGATAGTCAAACACACTTCACACTAAAAAATAAATAAAATTCCAAAACTCAAATACATTAAATAAATATGCTTAGATCACAATGTATTTATAACACAATAGTTAGTTATTATTAAAATGTTACCAAATCACATTATAGCTAAGAGATATTGTAATATTTGAAGAACTAAACTTCAACAAAAATTTCAAATCATTAAATGTAATGAGTAAAAGTAAAATAAATAAAAAGTAAGTTTAAGTTTATTTCAATATAAGAATTGACAAGAAACATTAGACCGGAAAGAATGATCATGGCCAGTGACCATTCCCTCCAATCTTTAAGGAGGGGGAAAATTCAACCCCTTCTAAATGAAATTTTTGCATTAAACAATAAATTCATTTACATATGGATTTACAAATAAGTTGATCAATTTCAACAATTGATTCAAAAGTATAACAGTACAATTAAAATTTTCTCTATATTGACCTGCAATTGCAACTGAGATACCCTAGACAGACATGACAAATATATGTATGCATATACTAACTGTCACCACACCCAGAACTACATTAATTGTCCATGGCCAAAGCCCATGCCTCTGATAGGGTCTTTCCCAGTGCATACCACAACTGTAAAAAGACAACTGTATTTAACAAAAATGATAATTAAAAAAAAAGTAATTCTAATTGACAAAATCCATAGTTGCATCTTAGCATTATTCTAAATTTCCAAATATGAAGCTTACATGATTATTTTGGTTGTTATTTTGACTATTAAGATTTACTGCATAACTCAAGAAACATATGAAGATTAAATTTCAAAATATGAAGCTTACATGATTATTCTAGTTGTTATTTTGACTATTAAGATTTACTGCATAACTCAAGAAACATATGAAGATTTGAAAATAGATAGACTTGTTTGCTCCATATAAGAAAATTAAGATCCAAAGAGAAGAAGAAGTTATAACAAAAATTATGAAAAGACAAGAAAACATGATTATAGATAAAAAAAAACTCAACAATGTAAAGATTTGACAAGTAGAAATTAAAATACTTGATAAAATTCTATCAGTAACTAGAACATACAACTATAATTCACATCGTCTAACTAGCAGACCCCAAATTTTCAACTGAGAAAGTTAAAAAAAAACTTAAACTGCATAAGAATCATATTTTAAAGCAAAGTAGGTAGGAACCTAGGGTTTTGATTTATAAATTAGAAATCTGTAAAACCATGAACAAATGAAAGGAAGCTTATAGAAACTGTCACAGAACATTTAAACAATCACAAGTTGTGAGGACATCATGGGAAGCCTATGAATTGCATACAAGTTAAAAATTATGAGTTTTTAAGCATTTCTAAGTTTCTTCCATGGTGTCATTTGACTAGCCACTAGCCAGTTCCAACATTCTTTCATCATTGTTTGCATTCCACAGTTCTGAAATTCCTTTAACATTTTTTATGGGGTATGCCAAGTTGTCAGTTTACAAGCAAACTAGTCAGTGATTTTAAAAACAAAGTGTGCAACAATTAGGCATACGTCGTGCAACTCCTATATAGCTGTGGTCCAAATGAAAATAATAGAAGAAAATGTAATAAGAGGAAACGGCCTACATAGGGAACTATGTAGAAGATATGCAATAATGTCATAGCTACATAGAAATTGTAATAAGGAGAAACAACCTCCATAGGGAACTATGTAGAAGATATCTAGTCATGTCATAGGTGCATAGAAGATATCCAGTCCTGTCATATTTGCAAATGTTAAAATAAATCAACATTGGGAAACCTAATGAGATTATTAACCAAATTTGAGGCTTGTGTTTGTATTAAGGGAGCATGGTAATCTCTATGACCACATCAGATCATTTTTATTTATCTTTTGTTCACCCTAAGATCTTGCAAAAAGCTCCCAATTCAAATACTATTGATCAAATCTGATAGAATACAATATGAAGGGTACTAATTCTTATTATTAAAATTTTGGTATGTTGAAACTGAAACGGAATCGCAACAGTTTACAATAACATGGCAAGAGATTTACCTCGAATTTCAGCATAAATTATCATAAACTGTTGCTTCCATCTCCTACTCACTCCAGTGCATCACTCCTGTTCTAGCTGTTTGAATAGGCCATGCCCATTCTCATCTCCTTTGAAATCTTCAGGTCCTGAAGACAAACTAAAATTGCATTCTTGGAGCCTTGCAAATACCAAATCCCATAAATCACACAAGTTATCCCCAGAAAAGCCAGGTGCCTCTTCAAATGCACAACATTTTGGTTAGTTAGTTCAGCCTCACTTGGCCACAAGGAAGAGCTCATGAGCCGCACAATGAGAACATGGTCATTGGCCACACCAATTTGTAGAAGCACATCATCTCCAACCACAAACCCGTAGACCGCAACCCCAAATCAAAAATAGGGCTTAGGTTTTTCAAAGATGCACCACATTTCCTCATCTCACATTTCCAACTATCCGATGGAGAAATACTATTGGCCCAGAGCTCGTCTTCTTCTGCTACCTGCTAGACTTGTCAATCCACCATCAAAATAGGGGAATGAAAATCAAGGGACAAGAGGAAAAACCCACACTAGATGAGAAATTCCTTAGATCTTCTCCAGATTGACAAGGGGACTCACATGGCAACAAACAAGTTAAACCGGTCATATATAAGGGTTTTTCTCAAATGGTAATACTATTTTTTTTCCAATAAAAATAGGAGAGCCATTGCATTGGACAGAGGAAAAAAAATCTTTAACAGTAATACTGCTTTTATCAATGGTAATACTACTTTTTTTTCTAATGAAAACATTGGTAGTGACAGTGGCAGTTGCATTGAACAGAAGAAAAAAACACACATTTTCTTCAGAGCCGTTGCAGTGGATGGGATGAACTAAAAAAAAAAACACATTTACTTTCAAAAATTTATTTTACAAAATTTACGACAAATTTGGAAAAACTTTACTCTCCAACTTCGTACCTTGAAATTTTGTATTTTGTTATGTGTGGCCTCCATACTTCGAATGAATACTGTGGGAACTTCTTGGTTTAGGAACAGATCCTTTAAAAGTTGGGACTCCGAAATAGATTAATCTAATAAATTTAATAGATTAATAGTTGTTTGCTAATTTTTTTTTACATTTATAGTAAGATATAATAAATCTATTAAGAATAATATCTAGAGGATATTTGCATATACATGTGTAAAATTTGTGTTTTGTTTCTATTGTGATATGCTAACTTAATGAATAATTTTAGATTAAAAAATTTAAAATTTAGGATCTAGACCTTCACATTTATTTAGTGTACTAGATGTTCTAACTACTCTTCATTATTTTGAAATAAAGAAAACAATGAGGTTGTTTAGGTGTTCTAAATGTTCTAACTACAATGAGTATTTTATAGTATTTGTAATATTCTTACTTAGTGTCATCTTATTCATATGAGTTCAAACTAATTATTTGAGTTATTTAGTGAAACCAGTTTTGGTATGTTTATAGAAACAATTTGTAGTTGCTTAAGTTGGGGCAAAATTAAAAGGATGCTTACCTTATTTAGTGAAACCAATTTTGGTATGTTTATAGAAACAATTTTTAGTTGCTTGAGTTGGGGCAAAATTAAAAGGATTCTTACCTTGAATAGATACCATATGTGCTTCCATGAAGTTTTCTACATTGTTAATTAAAATCGGCCTTCCATCAAAGAATAATGTTTAAATTCTATATTAGAAGTTTTGGATGAGGAAGGGAGTGAAGAACATATTGAAAAGTGAATCATGTAGTTAATTATGATATATGAAGAACTCTAATATTTGTTGGCTACTGTGAGGATATGAAGGTGTATAGGTTGTTTGATCCTGATTCTAGAGAGGTCTTATTTCAGTGAGATGTCCAGTTTGATGAGCGCTATCCTCAGATGGAGCCTCCATCACCAGATTCTCCCTCACTGCCTAGTACTTCCTCTTCTTCTCTTCAGGATTCTATATCCTTTGAGGATGTTTTAGATGATGATCCACCTTCCCCTCCTCCACTAGATATTCTATCTCCACTAGATATTCTATGAGTGCCTAAGTGGGATCAGGATATAGTCAGTGTTGCTGGTTCTTTGGAAGGAGATCCCTCAGATACCTGTCATACCCGTGCTCAACGATCTGGTTTTGGTCTTTTGAGTCATGCTATTTTAGATGATCCTCAAAAATTTTTAGAGGTGAAAGGACATCCCAAGTGGGATAGGGCTATGGATGAGGAGTACTCTTCTTTGATGAAGAATCACACTTGGGATCTTTGTATTCTTCCAAAAGGAAGAAAGTTGGTTCGGTGCAAGTGGGTGTACAATACCAAGTACATTGCAGATGGTTCTATTGATCAGTATAAGGCACACCTTGTTGTGAAGGGATTTTCACAGGTGGAGGATATTGATTACTCTGAGACCTTTACTCCTATTGCCAAGATGAATTCTAATTGCCTGGTACTTTCTCTTGCAACTTCATAGGGTTGGACAGTGTATCAAAGGATGTGAAGAGTGCATTCTTTCACAAGGATCTACATGAGAAGATCTATATGGAACAACCTCAAGGTTTTGTGTAGGACTCTTCTCTTATGTGTAGACTTTGGAGGTCATTATATGGTCACAAACAAGCCCCTTGGGCTTGGTATGAGAAGATGGACTCTTTCTTGCTAGCCTCACACTTCACCCACTGTCATTCTGATCCTACAGTGTATATTCAACATCGTGGGGCTGATTTTGTGATACTTATGTTGTATGTTGATGATCTCATCATCACAGGTAGCTCATCTTCTATGATTCAGAGTGTTCAGAGAGCATTGATGGAGCAGTTTGAGATGACAGATCTTGGACTTCTACACTACTTTTTGGGCTTATAGGTTATTCTATCTTCGGATGGATTTCCATACACCAACAAAAGTATGCTCTTGATATGCTTCAGAGATTGCAAACTTTCTCCCACACCTTTTCAGTCAGGTGTTATTTTGTCTACCACTTTCTCTACTCCTTCAGTGGACTCCACCTTATATAGGAGACTTGTGGGTAGTTTTTGTACTTGACACACACTCATCCTGACATTTCCTTTATAGTTGACATTGTCTCTCGATTCTCCCATGATCCTCATGAGAGTCATTGGCAAGCTGCCAAATGTATTTTGAGAGACATTCAGGGCACTACTTCATATGGAATTCACTATACATCAGGAGATCCTCACATTGTTGGTTTTGTAGACGCCGATTGGGGTGGTGATATAGATGGTCGAAAGTCTACTTCTAGCTTTGTTTTTTGTCTTGGTTATGGTCCTATCCCATGGTCTTGCAAGAAGTAGACTACTATTGCATTATCATCTATAGAGGTAGAGTATCGAGCAGCTATGCTAGCTAGTTAGGAGGTCTTATGGCTTCGACAATTGATGACAGAGTTTGGGTTTCCTCCTGATAGCCCCACTCTTGTTTGGTGTTACAATTAGAGTACCATTCATATTTCAGACAACTCAATTGAGTATCAGCATACCAAGCACATTGAGATCCATATGCATTTTATCAGGCAATAGATTCATGATGGTTCTCTCAGCTTGGAGTATGTTCCCACTTTGGAGCAGGTTGCTGACATCTTCACTAAGCCTTTTTCATCCCCATGGTATCTTTAGCTACGTTCTATGCTTGGGGTGAAGGAAGTTGTCCTTGGGGGGTTTCATTGAGGCCTACCTTCCTTTATTTTTTTTTTCTTTCTGCATCTTTCTATCTCTTTTTAGAGGAGGGTTTTTCCCATGTGGTTTTCCATGTTTCTCTGTTTCATAGAGATTTGGTTGTGATTGGGTACCTCATCAGGCCATGTTGCCGGGACCCAAATTTGCATTCAGCATTGTAGTTCCTTTTCTTCTTTCTTTCATTATTTGTAGGTGCATTGTTGCTCATCTTAAGGAGGGGTGTTAGAGTAAAGAATTAATTTAATTACATTGATTAACTTAACTTTAGTACTTCTTAAGATTTCCCTTTATGAACTTGCATTAGTCATTTAATAATTAAATCTAATTATCAAATGTGTATTTACCTATTAGGGTTTCCCTTTAGGTTTTTTTGATCTCCTTCTATAAGGATTGATCCATTGTATATTTGCATTCATTTTCTTTTGGCTGATATAATAAACTTTCATATTGTCAAAGCAAAACCCTTGTTTGTTCCCTACAGATTTCTTCCTTGTGATAGGTTTTTGTATGCAGGTTTCTTGGGCTTAATAGATTTGTTTTTCATCAAATCTTACACTTCTTCCTCTCCACCTTGTGTCAAGTGGATTTTCTTCTCTACCTTCTTTAAGTCAGCCTCTTTCTCAAGACACCTAAAGGATTGATGCCCAATGCCTCCACAATTAAAGCAATTTCCAGTGAATATACCACTGCCTCTACCGTAACCATATTTATTACTGCCTCCTCTTTTCTTTTCATCAACATTCATGTTCTTTTTTTTTTCATCACTAGGTTGTCCCTTCTCCTCATAGGATCTACCTCCTCTCCCTTTGTTTGGATTTCTTCTACCACCACCATTCTTCTCTTGTTTTATCCTCAACTTCTCCTTAGCTCTCACAACCAACTTATAACATTCCTTAATAGATCTAGGGGTTTCAAGACTTAATTAATCTTGGATGTTGAATCTAAGTCCCCCCAAATACCATACAATCCTTTCTTCCACATCCTCTTTATGGCCAACTCTAATGTCTAGCTTGTGTAATTCTTCAATGTACCCTTATACATCCAAGTCTCTTTGCCTAAGACTATGCATATTCTTGTACATCTGTACCTTGTAGTCACTAGGTAAAAATTTGGTCTTCATTTTTTCTATCATAGTATACCAAGAAGTAATCTTTGGCTTTCTACTCTTCCATCTCTCTGCTTGAACACAATCCCACCATAACAAGGCATGTCCTCTCAACCTTGAGTTTGCAATCTTTACCTTTTTTTCCTCTTCAAAATCTTCACAATCAAATTATTTCTCCATAGCACTAAACCAATCAATGAGTTCTTCATCATCCATCTTACCTGCATATAAGGGTAAGTCTGATCTTCCTTTTGCATCTCCACTCCTAATGGCTTTAGCAAACATTTCCATTCTCACATGTTCAGGATCAAGTTGTGTTTCCTCTCTAAAAGGGATATGTTCTTCTCCATGGTCTTCAAATTCATCAGAAGCTTCTAACCTTCTCTTTCCTCTCTTCTCAAGGATAGTCAATCTGCCAATAAGGGATCTCATCTCCTTGTCCTTCGTAATCTTCTCCCTTCTCTCTTGTTCAAGGGTTGCTGTCATTCTTTTGATCTCTACCATTTTCTCCTTCATAAGCTTGGAACGTTTAGCATTAGTTACGCTCTAAGGGATACCATCATCCTTTTCTTCTGACATCTCCAATGTAGAAGATCAACTAGAACACTCAAGGAGGAAATAGACACTCCAAGGTCTCAACAAAGGATCAAGTACACCAAAGACTTCAAAATTTTTCTTCTCTCTTCCAATCTAGAATGCTCCTAGGATTTGATACCAATTGATGTAGAGGTGGGAGGTGTTGGTGGAGATCTTACTCCATTTGTTCAGGGTTACCAAGTCTCAAGCCCTCACTAGGCCTCTCAAACCCCAAGGCTTCCAAATAGCCCCAACCACACCAAAGACTTACACACTTACCCAAGCACCAAGAAGATTGTCTTTAACCATAAAAAGGTTTTTTCAATAAGATTTATCAATTTTTAAGGTTCTACTCAATACCCAACACCCCAAACCCCTTTTTAGTCTACTAGGCCTAATTATTTCCCTAGTAGGTCTCCAGCAACAAAAAAGTGAACTTTGCACTCAAGTGTCTCAAAACACTAGAAAAATAAATTAGGTATTCAAATACCCTTTTCATCCTTACATAACATATCTCAACCTCAACATAGTTTGTTTTAGACTAAATTGCCCAACTCCGCACAATACCCCTGTTCTAGGCATGAAAATGGTCAATTTAACAAAGAAAATACTATTGACACCAAAATTTTCAGGTTCTAAATAGATAGGATGTTAGGGAAGTATGGTGTAAATTTTAGTTTTATATCATCTGCTTATGTTGAAAAAATTAAAATGATAAAAGAGCAAATATATTTTCATTTAGTAGGTTGTTAATTATCTTATTCTATTTCCATAAATGCATATTTAATCTTGAAAATAAATAATTATTGAAAAAATAAAACAGGTTAAACAAAAGGTGGCGAGAGAGAGTTGAACACTCGACCTCTCAAGCCGACCCTTTTTCCTACCTATCTATCCTCCTATCCCCTAACCAGTTAGTCTAATTATTTTCTTCAAGAGGGTTATAAGAAAATACTTATTTATCTTTGTTTTTGTGTGCAGGTGAGAAGTAAAAACAACCTCATACACAGGGAGTTACCTCTTCCCTAATTATCTTTTATATTTTAATAATGTGATTACTATGTTATTATATATTTACGTATTTTCTAATTTTTAGGAAAAAGAACGGGGAGAGGGAGTTGAACACTCGACCTCTCAACCTGTTCCTCTTCCTACCTATCTACCCGACCCTACCCTTAACCAATTGCTCTACATTATTCTTTGAGAATATGTGTGTGAATAAATGTATAAATTAAAGAAAGAATTATTTCTTTTCGAATTTGCATCAAATAAATTAGGTTTGTGAGATAGAAGCTTCATGTGTCTTGATCTCTAATAATTATTTTATTTACCTTTAAAACCCTAGAAATAAAAATAAAATATGGAGTAAAAGGGTTGAAATTTGTAAATGTTAATTTGTTAGGGTTTTGGTGTGAAATCCGTTGTCTTTTCCGTTTAATATTTTTACCTAATATGCTTAACATTAGTATTTTTACCTATTTAGGTGAGTAGCTTTTTATTATTTAATAATGTACTATGCATATATTTCTTTTTAGGGTTGCCTTTTATATTTTAATTGCAAACTACTAAAAGGTAATTTTCTTTACTCTAATTTTTAAGGTTTGAATTATTTCATCTTATTAACTTTTATAAATGAGTTAATTCTTTAGAAATATTTTAGGGTTGTTTTTTGGGAAAGATAAATTTTTAATCCCCTAATTATATCTATTTTAATAGTTACATTTTTATTTTTATGTTAAAAAGATTTGTTTCATCAAAGTAACTATGAACCTAATAAAATTAACCCTAAGTGGATTGTTTTCACCTTTAGGGTTAGATTTGTTCGTTATAATTAAATTTGATTTTATCTTTAGGGCTATTTTTATTTTTTATTATTATTAAGTGGATTGTACTCTTAAAGTGCATTATCCTTTATTTTTAAATTAAAAGGATAATTGTGTATGTAATGTTTTTATTTATCACATTATTTAAATCCTTCGTGATTTAGTCATTGGGATTAAAATATAATTTAATTCTAATTTTTATTTTTACTTATTTATTTTCTTATCTATTTTAGTTGATTATTAATAAATAGTATATAGTATTTATGTAAGATTAATACATTACTTTAATGTTTTTTATTATGTTTAATATGAACTACTGTTGAATTATTTTATGTGGAGGAAATTAAGGTGTAAATTATTATGCACGACACACATATACTATATGGGATTTTTCCTGAACAAATATTGTTACGATTTGGTTATATACATGTAGGGTTAATTATACAATTAGGTCTTGTGAAAGGGCATGTCCTTTCACAGGAAACCATTGAAATTTATATTTATACTCAATCAATTGTAAAAACAAATGGGGACACACAATTCTATCACGGAAAAAAGGGCTACTACTCACAGAATGGAATGCAATATTTCAAAATCTTATGCACGGATATCTGATAAGTACCTATACCTTGTTCATTTTGTGGTTTTATGTTCAATTAGGTTTTTTGGATTACTCTCTCATCAGGGTATCCTATTATGTTTCCATTTCAAGCTTTTATTTATAATTAATATATACAATTTGAATAATGATTGCAAGGTCTAAGAACCTGTAGTCATTTCCTTTCGGGCTCTTTAGTTGAGTTAAAAACCATAGGACCTGTTGTATTAATTGTTATAAATTCTAGTTCAAATATAAACTTTTAGGTTGATGGTCTTGTTTCTACAGAAGCAAGTTAATCTTAAAACTGTCTCCATTTACATATATTGAATATTGACTCTATTTTCAATTCGGCATTAGGCACTGGTCTATTCATTCATTTGATGTTGTTACTTATTTCTTTCTATGAAGTATATGTCTAATCTGCTATCTTCTTAATCAAACAATAAATTAGGTTTAGCATTAGTTTCAATATAATAGTCTAAATATTTTAAATATCTACCAATTAGGACATTAAGTTATTTTATCTTCCAAGGATCATTAACCCCTTTGGAAGAACTTTTTTTGTTTATGCACGTAGTTTGTGCAGTTAGAAAATATATTCGATTTAGACCTACTAGCCTTGGTTCAATTGAACCAAAATTGTAGAGGCATCTATTGTGCTTGTTAGTTGGCCTCAAAATGATCAACATTTTTTAGCACCAACAAATTGGCGACTCTACTGGGGACAACCTATCAGTGAATGTCAGTCTCTGGTTAAGTTGTGAAGACTCTACTGGGAGAAAAATTTAGAATAGATATTAATTCCTCACAGGAAGTGAGGTGGCGACTCTAAAATTCAGTATCAAGTGAAACTTATGTTAGGGAGAAGGTCCCTAAAGAATAATTCATTCTCTGAATTGAAACCTAAAAAGAGGAATAAAAAATTGAAGAAAAGGATGTTGTATGTGTCTCCTGAGAAGCGGCCTGACAAGGATGATCAAGAGCTCACTTGCGAACATTTTCCCAGTCCTAACCGTCAGAGTGATGAAGGCAATATAAATCCTTTTCACTTAAATGTCAATCAGTGCAATTATTAAAATGAGGAAGAAGATGATGAAGTTGACATTCGGATACAAATATCAATCCGAGAGTTTACTGAACTTATCCCTGATAAGAAAAGATTCACAAAGAATTTTAGAAAACAACCAGTTGATATTTTGGAACACTTTGGAATGCAGATTGATGATATCGTTACTCCTCCAGAAAGTATACGAGGATCAGAACAAATCAATGAAGGAGAAAAGGTTGATGAAGGGAAAATAAATCAAAGTGTCAGAACACTAAAGTATACTCCCCCTCATAGAAAGAATAGTGGTCACATTACTCAAAATGATGCCACTAACCCTATGTTTAAAATAGACAAAGGAGGGAAAACCACAGGAGATGAAAGTGAATGGTTCAATACTTTCTCTAATCCACTGTGTGACCTAAATAACAGGTTGAAAGATATTAATGACCTTTGTGATGTTCATGATAGTGCACAAAGGATAAGAAGAAATGGCAGTGATAAAAAAGGTAATTAGGATAATGAACATGAATTGAATAATTTTCAGAGACAACCTGTGCATAATGGAAAAATGTATAGTTTATTCAATAATATTGGTCATCCCTAGTATGGTGAAGATTCATAGTACTGGATAGAAAATAGTGATTATCTTGGTCATAATTTTATTAATTCTGGGCAAAATCATAATGAGAGACATTATGACAATATGCAACGAGATGAGGGAATAGAGGTTCATTATTATAATGAAGATGGATGCCCTAAAATTTATGAGCAAAACAATAATAGTTATAATCTACCTCTAAACAAGGAATTATTCAACCCATATTTAATTAGTGGAGAAAATTATAGTAAAGGAGATGCACCAACAAAATATCAAGATGAGCCCTGTTCTCAAGCAATAAATTTCACAATGAACCGGCATATTAGGAATTACCAAATGGATAAAGGTATTGAATATCAGCAAAAAAATGATAATGTAAAATACACTAATTTGTATACACACAGGGACGAAGACATGTAAAATGAACACCGTGTTGAGCAGCCAAATGGTTCTGCTAAACGATGGCATATCAATGGGCAAGTAGAACGTGGAAATGTTCAAAGCATGAGATAGTCCCAACTGTATCATGTACAACAAAGAAAAGATTATAATATGGAAAATGATACTATAAATCACCATGATTCGTATAAATTGCATCAATATAATGATTATGGTAGAGTATGTGTGCAAACAATAGACACACATCACCCACATGAACAATAGTGTGATGCGCATAATATGTGTCATGAACAAAGTGAAATACAAAAGGAAAAATAGATTGAGCAGCCTAGATATTGTGAGTGTCCATGTGAAATACACCAGCTTGCACAAGGCCAAAGGGATATTACACATGCTCAAAATTATGTTGCGCAACAATATATCAAACCAGCGCATCATGGTGTGGAACCCACACCACTGGATTCAAATAGATATATTCATAAACAAATAAAATACAAAAATTATGATGTGCAGCAGTCAAAAGAAGTGCCTAGCCAAAAGCATACACACCACTATAGGTATCAGCACAACAAGCAAGAAAATATATCTGATATGAGTTGTGGTTATAACACCGCGCAAGCCAGCCAAGGGGATGTGCAACCTAATGTTATTTTAAAATAGCCCACACAAAGAGAGGATAAGTGTTTGTGCTAGTTTATGGATAACCACCATGACCTGCGTGATAAGTATTACCAAAATGGTAATAGTATGCAGCATATTAGGGAGTGCACGCTAGGTAATAATGGTAAAATGTAGGACGGTGGGATGTGTAATATGCGTCAATAGCCAAGAGATAGCACACACAAAGAAAATGGTTATTATCTCAAAAATATTCAGCACACACATAGTGACCTTCAAACCCAAGCAGAAGATGATGAAATGCAGTAGCCGCATAGCATACATCAAGCACGTAAGGAGTCACAGACACATGATATTATTCACCCAAGTGCATATATGCAAGGTGCAAAAACATTCAATACATATTATGTATTAAGTGAAAGTGATAATCTATAGTACAAACACTTGCATAAGCAGCCACATAGATCTATGCAACATCCCATGCAAGCCATACAAGGGAGTTTGGAGCATTTCAATCCATCTGGACGAGCAAGAAGCGATGTTCAAGCTTTGCAAAGACAAGATTATGAAAATGAATCACCTCACAAATATTCGGTTAGAGGCGTGAGTAGGCAAGAAGATGTGCTTATGTTAAATCAACATTATGTTGAAGGCCATACTCATAAGCCTGCACAAGAGGATTATGTAAGTGAAATGGTTCAAGGAAAGTATAATGATAGTGATAATACAAATTGTGGAAATCAAACATTGCAATAGTATAATGCTATTTAAAACTGCAAGCAAACATTATGCACAGGAAAAAACAAATACGGTAGTGTAGCAGTCCACGTGAGCATAAAAATGGGGAACATCAGTTTGCACAAGATGGAGGGGAGTATAATCTACAAAAATGTTATGAACAATAGCGATCTAATCCAGAATTTAGGGGTAAGCAACATGGTGGTAGTTGTTATGGTTTTAATAATCAGCATGTTGATAACTATAAAGATATGGATCGGCTCAAGCAAAACTATATCAATGAGCATGAAAAACATGATAATAGGTATTATCCCAGTTATATTTCCCAAAATAACAAATATGACCAGCATATTAAGGAGGATAAAAAAGGTGGTGAATAGTATAATAAGCAAGGTAATTTTTATCAATTTCCTGAGAATGATGGATACAGTAAAAACAATTATAGGGGTAATAATATTCACGATAACTCTGGAAAAGTAAATAAAGATGTTTGTCCACAACAAACTAATTATTTATATAGTGGAAACATTAGTGAAGAGAAAAATGAAGTGCATAATTCATATATTAGAGAGGATAAAAATAATAATTATATTGGGAATGCTGGAGGATATATTTTTACAGAAAAATGTGCACAAAGCCAAGATGACGCACAATTTTTAAATGCTAACATGGATTACCCAGGAAAGCATTATGAAAATTATGCACAAAGTAAGAGAAATAATAGTTATTTTCATGAGCAACCTAATGATAGGACGCATAGGCAGAATGAGACTCACGATTATATTAGAGCAGGTATTAACAGTGAAGATGAATATCATTATCTGAATACACAATATTTTGGAAGTACACAGTACCAACATAATGAGAATCAATGTCATGAAAATAGACAAGATCTGAATGGCGCACCTCCACATGTACATAGTCAAATTTATCCAGGTGGAGGCCAAAATTGTGCATAGAATTATGGTGGGACAAATTTTTTTTAACTATCCTGTTGATAATACAAGCAAAAATTACACACAGGAACAAGGACAAAACTATTATGGTAATCCAAAGCATGGAAGAGCTTAGACATAGCAATGTCATGCACAGCCAATGCAGAATTCAATGAATTCAGGGAGAGACCAAAATTATGTACAGCCATATGCTATGGGAACAAATCAGCAACTTGGGAACCCTATACAACAACAACATCGGTAGCATGGAGGAGAGATGCCAAATCCAATGGCTCAACAACATCACGGTGGCCAATATGGTAATTTGGAATATCAACACTAGAGAGGTAACCCTATGCCCCAGAATTAGTATTTTCAGAATAACAGTAATGGAAATTTATTTGATGCTAGATCTCAAGAAGTAAATGAAAGATATAAACCGTTGGATTTCTCAAATGTTATTTGTTGTCCTGACCCTATATCAAGTAAATTAAAGGCTGCTATTCCCAAGTTCACTAGCGATGGATCCCAATTAGCTTAACAACATGTCATAAATGTAAAAAACATTGTTTATGAATTTGACATCACTGATGTGTGCATGAAAATGTTAGTTCTTTCACTCAAAGATAGTGCAAACGAGTGGTATAGGAATTTTCCAGATAGATCAATTACCAGTTGGTAGAACTTTGTTGATCAATTTATCAAGGAGTTTGGGGATCACAGAGATCCATCCTTTGCAACTCACGAATTAACCACTATGAGGAAAAATGAAAATGAAACAGTGAAGGAATTTAATAAGAGGTTTAACAAGGTGTTGAATAAAATCCCAAAAGATATACATCCTGTTGACCCCTTTTTAATCACCTTTTATTTGAAAGCTTTTGATGTTAAGATGAATTACAAGATGAGGTCTCATAACCTGACAACTTTACAATAGGCTTTCAAAATAGCATTGAATATTGAAAACAATAGAATAGCAGCTGGAAGGATTGATAAAAGAAGTGATCCTAAGCTATTCAACCCCGCAGTCTCGAAAAGGAACAGTGAAAATGATAAAATGGATGAGTTAGTAATTTTGATGAGGAATTTGCAACCAAGCAAAAGTCATTTCCAATCAGGAAGACAGGACAAAAATTTCAATAGAAATGATAGATATAGGTTACAGGACATGCCCTATCATATAGAATGGAAAGATGGAAAGCCTATAAAAGGGAAAATAGATACTCCATATCCTCTCAAGAAAAATAATCATTTCATAGGGGATTAGTTATGGTGTGAGATTTTCAAAATGCCTCACCCTCAGGATCAATGCCTTATAGCACAAAAGATTTTGGAGGAGGAAAACTAGGGATACGAAGATAGGCCCATGGTAAACACTCTTTCATCCACACCCTTTTGGTCAAGAGACAGTGATGATTCAGATGGGGAATACGTGCCAGACAAAAGTTACAGGAGGTTGGGATATCGACAAGAGCAACAAGTCCTCTCAGATGATGATAAAGGCCTAGTTATTAGGAGGATGACAAAAGAAGAAAGAGAGGCTTACACTGTAGTAGTGATGGAACAAGTGCTTAGAAAATATCACTTGAGGAATAGGAATGTGAATTTAGGAAATGAACAAGCAGCAGGGATGTACAAAATCTCGAACAAGAATGCGAAGATAAAGAAAGAAAAGACAGATGCTCCTAAAAGGCAGGTTGATCAAACATTGAAGATAAGAAAACTCGTGGACAAACAGAGCAATGGTAAGGAAACTTCAAATTGTACTTTGTTTATGTCTCAAGCATTTTCTCAGGTAAGGCTTTCTATCCCTCTAATGGAAATAGTTAAATTAACTGATTGCAGGAATGAAACGATCAAGTTAATAAATGATGTTAAAAAAGATGCAAAGGAACAAAAAGAGAATGAAGAATTACCAGTTATTTACCTAGGAACTTCTGTTAATGAAGAAGCTACTAAAGTAGATCCTTTTTTTCTTACTTTATTGATAAACAATAAATTGGTTAAAAATTGTATGTTAGATTCTGGGACAGTGGTTAATATTATGCCTCATGGAGTAATGAAAGAATTAGGAATGAATGTGGATACTTCTTATGGAAAGTGTTATGCTATGGACAATAGGTCAGTTCCAGTCATTGGAATAATGAAAAATGTTGAGTTTAAGTTCCCTTCGTGTCCTAAAAAATCCTATAAAATAGACATTACTGTTGTAGAAGTACCACCTAGTTATGGAATGCTATTATCTAGACAATGGTCTAATTTAGTAGGTGGAAATATTCAACTAGATCTATCTTATGCTTCTATCCTAGTGAATGATAGGGTTGTAAGGATTGATAGAGAACCAAGATCTACTTACATCATTGAGGGTGTTGATCCAAGCTAGGTTACACACTTCTGCCACACCGACATGGAGAATTTTCAAGTAAGAATTCAAAAAAACCTCATTGAAAATACTAGTCCTATTGAAATATGTGCTAAGGAAAATAATGATCTCATTTGGAAAATGTTTTTTGATGGATCATGTAGTAAAAATGGTAATGGAGCAGGTGTAGTGTTTATATCCCCAAATGGGAAATCTTTTAAATATTCCTTTTTGTTAGCATTTAAATGTACTAACAACACTGCAAAATATGAAGCGCTCCTACTAGGTCTCAAAATAGCAAGTAAACATGGTATCAAAATTCTTTCTGTTTATGGTGATTCTAAATTAATTGTATCTCAGATTAGGGATAAGTTTATTACTAAGAATCATATCTTAAAAAGGTACAAAAATGAAGTGTGGGATTCCATAGAAGTTTTTGATGCTTTTTTGATAACATGGATAGATAGATCTTAGAATATTCTTGCTGATTTTATGGCTAACCTAGCAATTAAGCATAATGACATCCCATGTGAAGATATTGTGCAGATAGAGATCAAACCAAGGCCATCAATACCTGATAACATTCATAATTGGCAAATCTTTGATAATGATAGAGACATCATAAATTTTCTTACATGTGAGGAAAGGTACAAAGATCAATTCATTGATTTAAATGCTTATGTTGAAACTATAGAGGAAAATGATACTTTATTTGGAAAAGATGTAATTCAGCTTAAAACTAATAAAATTCCTAAGGGACTTGTTGCACTAGTAAAGATGTTTGATAGTAAAGAGTTTAGTGATAAGGTTAAAATGGAAAATACTAATATAGAGGAAGTGGAAAAGATAAATTTAGGAAATGAACACACTCCTAAAGAAATTTTCATTGGTAAAAAGTTAACTCCTAAAATTAGGTCTGATATAGTTATTTTGTTAAGAAAGTATAGACATGTGTTTGCTTGGTCCTATGATGATCTTAAGGCTTATCGAGAAGACTTGTTCCAACATGAAATACCTTTAAGACCTGATGCAAAGCCTTTTAGACAAAGGCAAAGACCGATCAATCTGACTTTGGCTCCTAAGATGAAAGAGGAACTCATTAAGATGAGGGATGCTGGTATTATAAAGCTGATTAGACACTCTACTTGGGTTTCAAATTTGGTACCTGTTAGGAAGAAGAATGGAGATATTAGGCTTTGTGTGGACTTTAGAAATCTAAACATATCTTCGTTAAAAGACAATTATGCATTACCATTAAACATGGAAGCATTATTATAGAAGGTTACAGGAAATGAATTATTATCCATGATGGATGGGTTCTCCGAGTACAATCAGGTTAAAGTTAAAGAGGAAGAACAATACAAAACAACATTCACTATGCCATGGGGTACATATGTTTATGCAAGAATGCCATTTGGGCTTATGAATGTAGGAGCTACTTTTCAGAGGGCCATGAATGTGGCTTTTGAGGATTTCATTGATATTATCATGGTAATATATCAGGAGGACATCATAGCTTATTCCAAGAAAGTAGAAGATCATTGCAAGCACTTAGAGAAGATTTTCAAAAGGGCCCTTGAATATGGAGTATCTTTAAACCTGAAGAAATGTCATTTTGGGGTTACCAAGGGTAAACTCCTTGGTCATATAGTTTCCAAGGAAGGAGTTAGAATAGATCTAGAAAGAATTGAAGTAATTGATAAAGTTCAGATCCCTAAAAACATTAAGGGAATACAATCTTTCCTTGGCCAGATTAACTTTGTAAGACGGTTTGCCCCAAATATTTTAGAAATCATAAAACCTATTGCAAAGATGTTAAAGAAAGATGCAAGTATAAATTGGATAGATGACACCTTAGAAGCATTTGTGAACATTAAGAAAGCAATAAGGGAAGTGCCAGTTTTGAAGTCCCCTGATTTTTCAAAACCATTTCAGTTGTTCTCCTTTGCTTCTTTCCACACCATAGCAGCAGTATTGTTACAGAAAAATGACGAAGGATATGAACAACCAATAGCATTATTCAATAAAACTCTACAACTTTCCGAGCTGAATTGTGACATACATGAAAAGAAATCCTATGCATTGGTCAAATCAGTGAAAGCATTCAGACCTTATTTGGTTGGGGCCAAGATCGTGGCATACGTACTAAATGTAGCAACTAAGGATATCTTAAGGCAATCAGAGGTTACAGGAAAAAGATGTCAATGGATAAATCAGATTCAAGAGTTTGACATTGAAATTTAGATCACTAAGTTAATCAGAGGACAAGGATTGGCTAAGCTTATGGCAAAAACAAATTTGGATGCAGTACAAGTAAACCAAGTAGATTTAGAAAAGGCAAAAATGAGTAATGAGCATTGTCCATGGTACACAAACATAGTATACTTCTTAAAATATATGAAGTGTCAAGAAGGTCTAAATGATAATCAGAAAAGAACTATAAGGTTACAAGCATCCAGATATGTGCTGATTCAAGGAGACCTATATTGGAAAAATAATGATGGTATCCTCCTATTTTGTCTAGACACCTATCAGGCTAAGTCAGTTATTAAAGATTTACATGATGGGGTATGCGGCGGTCATTTTTCAGCTAAGACAACAGCTCACAAGATATTGAAAGCCGGGTATTATTGGCCTCATGTTTTCAAGGATTGTTATGATTATGTTAGAAAGTGTGAGTCCTATCAGAAGTTCTCTAGGAAATTGAAATACAATGGTGCTTTACATCTTATTCTGTTACAGACTGAAGAACCTTTCAAAATGTGGGGAATAGACTTTATGGGGGAAATTGTAGATGCTTCCAGTGGAGGTCACAGATGGATATTTGTTGTGACAAACTATTTCACAAAGTGGGTTGAAGCTATACCCACAAGGCAGGCTACAAGAAAGGTGGTCATCAGGTTTTTGACGGATAATATACTGACCAGAATTTTGTGAAAAATATGGCATAAATTTACCTTATTCATCTCCATATCATCCTCAAGGGAATGGTCAGGAAAAATCAAGCAATAAGAACATACTGAAGATTATCAGAAGAATGTTGAGTAACAATAAAAAAGCCTGAGACTCTAAGCTAAATCTAGCTTTATGGGCAAACAGAGTGACAGTGAAAAGGTCAATAGGTTTTGCTCCTTATGAGTTGGTTTATGGGAAACAAGCGAGGTTACCATTGAATAATCTCTTGCCAGTCTACAAATTCATTCAAGAAGAAGAGCTTGAGGAGGTAAACTTTATGGAAGAATGGTTAAGCTAGTTATCAGAGTTAGATGAAACAAGAAGATTGGCATAAGAAAGGAATCTTCATCAACAACGACATATCAAAACCCTTCATGATAAAAGAGCGTCAGATAGACCTTTCAGAGAAGGTGACTAGGTATTAAAATGGAATGCAAGAGACCAAGACAAAGGAAAACATGGTAAGTTTGAGGCGTTATGGTTAGGACCTTACATGGTATTTTTGAAAGCAGGTGAGAATTCCTATTATCTACAGGACACTGATGAAGTCATTCAGGAATTCCCAACTCACGGTCAGTATTTGAAGCCATTTTTCTCTTAAAAATAGGAAGTATTCTTTAACTTGTATATTACTATTTTTATTTCATTTAAGCATCATGTTTCTTTTCTCACTATGGTTTGCTTCTCCAGAGATAACTAGGATCTCGCTGCATCCAAGCATGAATGCACGTCCCCAATTGGAGCCATTGTTGACACCGAAATTTTTAGGTTCTAAATAGACAGGATGTCAGGGAAGTATGGTGTAAATTTTAGTTTTATATCATCTGCTTATGTTGAAAAAATTAAAATGATAAAAGAGAAAATGTATTTTCATTTAGTAGGTTGTTAATTATCTTATTCTATTTCCATAAATGCATATTTAATCTTGAAAATAAATAATTATTGAAAAAATAAAATAGGTTGAGAGGGAGTTGAACACTCGACCTCTCAAGCTGACCCTTTTTCCTACCTATCTACCTTCCTATCCCCTAACTAGTTAGTCTAATTGTTTTCTTCGAGAGGGTTATGAGAAAATACTTATTTATCTTTGTTTTTGTGTGCAGGTGAGAAGTAAAAACAACCTCATACATAGGGAGTTACCTCTTCCCTAATTATCTTTTATATTTTAATAACTTGATTACTATGTTATTATATATTTACATATTTTCTAATTTTTATGAAAAAGAACAGGGAGAGGGAGTTGAACACTCGACCTCTCGACCCGTTCCTCTTCCTACCTATCTACCCGACCCTACCCTTAACGAGTTGCTCTACATTATTCTTCTAGAATATGTGTGTGAATAAATGTATAAATTAAAGAAAGAATTATTTCTTTTCGAATTTGCATCAAATAAATTAGGTTTGTGAGATAGAAGCTTCATGTGTCTTGATCTCTAATAATTATTTTATTTACCTCTAAAACCCTAGAAATAAAAATAAAATATGGAGTAAAATGGTTGAAATTTGTAAATGTTAATTTGTTAGGGTTTTGGTGTGAAATCCATTGTCTTTTCCGTTTAATATTTTACCTAATATGCTTAACATTTGTAATGCCCCACCAAGGAACCCAGGAGAGATTAACCTATAACTTGCCACTAAGTTTGGTGCACATTTTTTTTTTTTTTTCTAAAGTTAACATACAAGATACACAACAGTGCAGAAGCAATTACCATTAACTCACATTAAACCAACATTCAAAATAGATTACAAATCCAGAGGGTTCCATGAAGTAGAATTACTTAAGAACAAAGATACAACTAAAGAAAGATAACAAAAGATTCCATATCATAAAAGATACAATTGCAACTTACATCAATGAATACAATCCTCATGGACATCCATGATAACTAATAAACTGACATCCACTGCACATGCCACAGGGTATGTAATAATAAATCTAACAAAGAAGTACAATGTCCATATTAGGTATCACATGTGATACTCTAATATAGGACTACATAAATGAAGGTATGATAAGAAACCAATAATGAAGAAACAATGAAGAACCATGAAAGCATCCAACTGCAGGAGTATCAACAGCACCGGCACCAAGACGTCGAATCTCAAATGGTAAAGAATCACTACCACCCGTCCATGTAGAACCACAAAGGTCTACCCCACCATGCTGAGGAGATAACCACAAACCCCAATCGGATGACCAAAACCAAACAAGGACCATTGAGTAAGGAATTCTGAAAGCTCTCTACTCAAGGTTTACAAAAATAAAGTGAAAGGTAAAACACACTAATCTAGAGGCATAAATAGAAACTTAGGAGATGACTTAGGCTACATGCTACGGGAGTGTCATCACATGTCTAACTACTTGAGTTACCCTGGACTGGTCACTCCGGACCTCGGACCCTCAAGCATTGAGTTACCCTGGACTAGCCACTCTGGGACCCGGACCCTCAATACGATCCATGTGGGATTAGAATACTCTCTCTCAAATATGAGGAATTCTAATCATAACCATACTCTATATTATCTTTTTAATGATCTCTACACATTTTAATTACTATATTATCACTTAATTACATAACCTACAATAGCTTACCCAGGTGCTGACCACTTTGGGTTCCGGCCCCTATTGTAAGCCACTCCCCTAAGATGCACTTCATCAATCTCCCCTAGGCTCATAATCACATAAACATCCAACAGGTATACTACTAGGTAATCCTAGATGTAGTTTCACACATAGAAACTGAAATGATTACATAGATACCAAAAATAGATTATAACCAACAAGAGCCCATAAGATCAAAATAGGAATGATAATTTAGAATAAGCACACACTTCCAATCATAATGCTAAAAACAAGTACAACTAACAAAGATCTCTGCCTCTGTTTCCCCCAGGCCATCTAATTCCCGGCATCACTTAATGCACAAAAATACAGTTTAGATATGAATGTTTATGGGCATGCTCACTCCTGCCAATTTAGGGAAGACGATGCCCTATACCTACAAACCTGTCATCAAAAGATGAAGCATGTACATACAATATATAACAGGCAATGATAGGGTACGGTCAGACGTGTGGATCTTGACTATGTGAGTAACTATGCCTCCGTCCTCTACCACACAAACACGTTAAATAGATACAGACACATAATCACCATACACATGCAAGTATGGGGTAAGTACATTGTAATCAATATAAAACATATAATCTATCATCATGAAACATCATCATCTAATCTATGTATACACCTGATAAACATATGATAATAATCCATAATCATCATTAATGAAACAATAATCGATCACATGAAAAGTGACCTAAAAGAATTCGGTCATACATCTGAAACATAAAGCAAACTAAGAGCATCCTACGGGTGGGTACTACAACATTAATTTTTTTTACCTATTTAGGTGAGTAGCTTTTTATTATTTAATAATGTACTATGAATATATTTCTTTTTAGGGTTGCCTTTTATATTTTAATTGCAAACTACTAAAAGGTAATTTTCTTTACTCTAATTTTTAAGGTTTGAATTATTTCATCTTATTAACTTTTATAAATGAGTTAATTCTTTAGAAATATTTTAGGGTTGTTTTTTGGGAAAGATAAATTTTTAATCCCCTAATTATATCTATTTTAATAGTTACATTTTTATTTTTATGTTAAAAAGATTTGTTTCATCAAAGTAACTATGAACCTAATAAAATTAACCCTAAGTGGATTGTTTTCACCTTTAGGGTTAGATTTGTTCGTTATAATTAAATTTGATTTTATCTTTAGGGATATTTTTATTTTTTATTATTATTAAGTGGATTGTACTCTTAAAGTGCATTATCCTTTATTTTTAAATTAAAAGGATAATTGTGTATGTAATGTTTTTATTTATCACATTATTTAAATCCTTCGTGATTTAGTCATTGGGATTAAAATATAATTTAATTCTAATTTTTATTTTTACTTATTTATTTTCTTATCTATTTTAGTTGATTATTAATAAATAGTATATAGTATTTATGTAAGATTAATACATTACTTTAATGTTTTTTATTATGTTTGATATGAACTAATTTTGAATTATTTTGTGTGCAGGAAATTAAGGTGTAAATTATTATGCATGGCACACATATACTATATGGGATTTTTCCTGAACAAATATTGTTATGATTTGGTTATATACATGTAGGGTTAATTATACAATTAGGTCCTGTGAAAGGGCATGTCCTTTCACAGGAAACCATTGAAATTTATATTTATACTCAATCAATTGTAAAAACAAATGGGGACACTCAATTCTATCATGGAAAAAAGGGCTACTACTCATAGACTAGAATGCAATATTTCAAAATCTTATGCATGGATATCTGATAAGTACTTGTACCTTGTTCATTTTGTGGTTTTATGTTCAATTAGGTTTTTCAGATTACTCTCTCCTCAAGGTATCCTATTATGTTTCCACTTCAAGCTTTTATTTATAATTAATATATACAATTTGAATAATGATTGTAGGGTCTGAGAACCTGTAGTCATTTCCTTTCGGGCTCTTTAGTTGAGTTAAAAACCATAGGACCTGTTGTATTAATTGTTATAAATTTTGGTTCAAATAGAAACTTGTAGGTTGATGGTCTTGTTTCTGCAGAAGCAAGTTAATCTTAAAACTGTCTCCATTTACATATATTGAACATTGACTCTATTTTCAATTCGGCATTAGGCACTGGTCTATTCATTCATTTGATGTTGTTATTTATTTCTTTCTGTGAAGTATATGTCTAATATGCTATCTTCTTAATCAAACAGCAAATTAGGTTTAGCATTAGTTTCAATATAATAGTCTAAATATTTTAAATATCTGTCAATTAGGACATTAAGGTATTTTTTCTTCCAAGGATCAGTAACCCCTTTGGAAGAACTTTGTTATTTATGCACATAGTGTGTGCAATTAGACAATATATCCAATTTAGGCCTACCAGCCTTGGTTCAATCGAACTAGAATTGTAGAGGCATCTATTGTGCCTGTTATTTGGCCTCAAAATGATCAGCATTTTTGAGCACCAACAAATACCAAGTAGACTTACTCTCAATACCCAAGACTCTCAAAAGTCTCTCAATAGGGTTAAATAAAAGGATTATCAAATCAAAAAGGTTCTATAACTATTGAAAACACAAAACCCCTAATATGGCTATCCCCAAGCCCTCAAAACAAGGTTTTTTCAAATCTCCACTCTCAAAGTCTTTCTAGACCAAACTAATTGTTGATTTACAATTAAATGATCATAAATAACTCTACAAATCATCATATATTCCCCTCATGAAGGTAGACGAGTCACTATTTCTCCCATACCTCCATTTTCATCCCAAAAACTATATAATCAACGCTGCATTCAGTGATCACCTTGCAAATAGATATTATCATTACATCAAAAATGTTTAGATTGATAATATAAACTATTATGATTCATCTCCTAATCACTAATTCATGGGTTTAACCCCTTGCCAAAATAAGGACTATCATGACACAATCATCCTTATTGGCATAAAACTCAATCAAAATGAAATGAAATGGATTCAAAATGAGTACTAAAACATTTAGCAATGGTATCCAATACTTATATATTCAAAATATCATCAAAACAAGTGACAAAACTTTGTAAGAAACTCTCTTTTTTGCTTAAAACCTTGTACAACCTTGCATATTGCATCACTAGTCTGTACACACTCCTTACCCTCTCAAAATAAGGACTAAAAACATTCTCAAAAGCTATCTACTAACTTCCCAAACTGATCCCAATCAGTTGAAAGTGTTAAAACACTCTAAACAACACTAAACCCATTTTCCCACCTTTTTCTAACTAGCCACTAGGATTTAAATTCTCAAATATTAACTCTTAATTTAATGCAAATTAAGCCTCCAAACCTATCCAATCAAATGGATTCTAATAATATAGGATTAAATAAACCTATTCAAGACCCTAGTTACCCAAATTAACCCATGGAGCTCTAATGGCTCATTATTACATCATTTTTCTCCTAAGGTCCTTATCAGGCCCTTTAGAAGTTTTACCAATTTCTTTATATTGATCATTACATAGAACTATTATAGGTTTCAAGACTTCCCAATTGACTTGTAGGAATGTATTCTTGCTCCTCTCCATGCTCTGATCAACTGGTTCCTTTATGTACCTAGGTGCCTTCATAGATGCTCCTACATAAAAAAAGGTTTGGAATGGTTGTTATTGGGAATATTTATCCCATTTTGGTATGTTTGGGGGTGTCCAAGAATAATTTTGCAAGGTTTGGTACTTGTTTTTAAAAAAATGCTAAAAATGCACAAAAGTTGCCAAATTGCAAAAAGATTGATGTAAAGGGAAGAGTTCGGTCCTAGGAGGTGGTTACAATAATTGGGGAGTTTTGAAAGTTTATAAACCAATATATGGTCAATAATAGGGGTACTTGATGGTTTGGAGGAGGATTTGTAAAGTAATGTCCATGAAACCTCTGATTATCACACATTTTTGGAGGTCTGTGACTATTATAAAGCCTTGAGCATTCATGTAGGATGTAATTTCAATTTGTATTTGATTGTGGAAGTTATTACAATGAACAAGATTTAATTTGAATATCCTCTCATATATTTTTATGGAGCTTTGTGCAAGTTATAATGAATTATGTGTTGACATGTTCAAACCCTTTCTAGGGTACACAGATATTTTAAAATTGTGTATCTCCCAATTTGACCAATAGAAATGTCTGATTTTTGGTGATATGATTTCTCTTGATATGTTTTTGAAGTTTCCAAAGTGGAAAATCAATTTATGATGGTTTGATAGCATTTCAAAAAGGCCATAGGTCTTCTTATTTTGATAATGAAGTCTTGTGTATGACATGTGCAATTAAGAGTTTCTCATGTTTGATTATTGAATCATGATCTATTAAAGAGAGAAATGGTTTGATAATGTTCCTAAGAGTTACTAGAACCTTTCATAGAATTTGGAGTTTTCAAGAGAATAGTTTTTTAATCTTCTTTGGTTGTTGATCTGTCATAAAAAATGCATGACTGTCACAATCAAAATTTGATTAAAAGATGTCCTTAGAATTCCAAACAAGGTTGTAGATCCATTCACAATGATAATGAGTTGTAGAGAGGGTGTTGAATTCCTTGGAAAATTTCCCTAAAACCATTTAAAATACTAAATTCCAAGGAGGTTGAATGGAAATCAGTGCGTATAGATGTCAATTTCTCCCTATTAGGGAGAGTAGTACTATTCTGTAGTGTTCGCTCTAAAGTAGTTATAGCGGCTTAGAGCAACCTGCATCCTAGAGATAGTCTCATCTCTATGACTATCTCTACTTTGTGAGGCTTGGGTACCATGCTGGTCTAAGGAAGCTCGTGATCCCTCACTATTATGGACACTATGCTTTGAACCACTAGAAGCCATGGATGATGTGCACACAAAGGTAATATATATATATGCTTGCTGCAAGTGGGCACATATTTTACACACACACACACACACACATATATTAAAAATAAATTAAAAAGATAACTTGATTTACATACATACTTCAAGTGAACATGAAAACATTTAACTTCAAACATGAACTAATTTGAGCGTATTTATATATATAAATTAAATATTTAAACATTTAAATTCATGCATTTACATATGTACATAATATTTTTAAATAAGAACATAATCTAAATTCATGCATTTAAACATGTATTCAATCACGGTAAGTTATAACTAATTCATGCACACATATTTACTAATTCATGCATATTTATACATATTTAAAAGCACATGAGAAAAATGAATTTAATACAAATTTCCAAAATCTACCTAGATTCAAGTGACAATAATTTTGAGATAAATTTTAAATCAGTTTACTAGAGTTTGAATGTAAATTTCCATAACTAGGGAGGGACAAACATTATAAATACTAAAAGAAATGGTGAAAATATAATAATCTAGAAAGGGGTTCATTTGAAAATAATTAGATACTAGATGAAATCATTCAAGTCCATGAAAAAATTGATTTTCTAAATAATTTTTTGCACTTTTTCCATGGACAAAACACTTCCATGCAAAGCATAAGATGAAACATAGATTTCTCCTTATGAAGTTTGGGAGGGGGAAAATGATCTAGAGTTTTTAAATACTTAACCCATTTTGGGGATCAGAAGATAAATATTATTAGTTCAGTTAGGATCACCTCCAAGGTTTCATTCTTTTTAGCTAGAGGAGATATCTAAGGGTCTTAATTAGGTCTTAAAGGTCTTAATTAGGTCTTAATGGTCTTATGGGTCTTAAGAGTCTTATTCGGTAGGTATTGGGTCTTAAGGGTCTTAATTAGGTCCTATTCTAGGTCTTAAGAGTGGACTATTAGGTCCTATTAAGTTCTATTAGGTCTTAAGTCATCCTATTAGGTCTTAAGGGTCCTAATAGGTCCTATAAGGTCCTATTAGGTCTTAAGTGGTCCTCTTAGGTCTTAAGTGGTCCTATTATGTCTTAATTGGTACTATTAGGCCAGGTATTGGGTCTTAAGGGTCTTATTGGACATCCTATTGAGTCATAACCTGGTCCTATTATGTCTTATTAGGTATTATTATGTCTTAAGGGTCCTAATATGTCTTAAGATTAGGTAGCGGTGGAGCATGTGGTTTAATTCAATGAAAAGCGAAGAACCTTACCAATGTAAAGGATTTTAGATCTATATGTTCTTGATATATATTTATTTTGGAAAATAAATTAGTGGGATATATATAAGTTATATCTCTTAATCATTTTAAATAAATTTTATTGAAAAATTGTTTAAATTAACTATGTATTGTGTGCTATTTACATGTTTTTAGGTTCCAGTTTACGTTTTGGGTAAATTATATATGTTTTTAGGTTTTAGATTTGTACGTTTAAGTTTCAAACTTTTGATTTTATGTTTTAATTTTGTACATTTTTAGGTTTTAATTTTACATTTACATTTAGTTCATCAATAATATAGATCTCAAAAATGGAAAAAAAATAATATTTAAATTTTAATGCTAAGTAAAAAAAATGATATTCTTTTCATATAAAAATAAGAAAAAAAATTAAAAAACATAAAAAATTAAAAAAAATGTTCCCTACCTAAAATTTGGCCAAGTAGGCATTGTTGCTTGTTGGTTGCCAATCCTTCACCCCTCAATGTGCAGATGAGGGGCTTTGGGAGATTTTTGGGGTATTTAAAATACTCGGTAGACTCGGTCGAGTCCTACTCAGCCGAGTAGGATTTGACCGAGTCTCCCATGCCAAGTAGGTGCCATTTAGCACCGTGTGGCACCTACGTATACTCGGTCGAGTCTAAATTGACTACCCATATATATATTAAGAACTATTAATCTATTAAATTTAAACCATATTCCTGAGTCCCAACAATAAAAGGATCTATTCCTAAACCAAGAAGTTCCCACAATATTCATTTGAAGTATGGAGACCACGCATTACAAAATACAAAATTTCATGGTACGAAGTTGCAGAGTAAATTTTTTCCAAATTTGTCATAAATTTTGTAGAATAAATTTTTGAAAGTAAAATGTGTGTTTTTTTTTTGAGTTCATCCCATCGACTGCAACGAATCTGAAGAAAATGTGTGTTTTTTTTGAGGTCATCCTATCTACCGCAATGACTCTAAAGTAAATATGTTTTTTTTTTTTGAGTTCATCTCGTCCACTACCATCGCTCTGAAGAAAATGTGTGCTTTTTTCTTCTGTTCAATGCAACTACCGCTGCCACTATTTTCATTGGAAAAAAAAGTAGTATCACCATTGATAAAAGTAGTATTACTGTTAAAGGAAAGCCCTTATGATCAATTTGTTTTTTTTCCTCTATCCAGTGCAATGTCTCTCTTATTTTTATTGGAAAAAAAAATAGTATTACCATTAGAGAAAAACCCTTATATATGACTGGTTTAATTTTTTTGTGGCCATGTGAGTCCCCTTTTCCATCTAGAGAAGATTTGAGGGATTTCTCATCTGGTGTGGGTTTTTCCTCTCATCCCTTGATTTTCATTCCCCTATTTTGATGGTGGATTGACAAGTCTAGCAGGTAGCAGGAGTAGACGAGCTCTGGGCCACTAGTATTTCTCCACCGGATAGTTGGAAACGCAAGATGAGGAAATGTGGTGCATCTTTGAAAAACCTAAGCCCTATTTCTAATTTGGGGTTGCGGTCTATGAGGTTTTGGTTGGAGATGATGTGCTTCTGCAAATTGGTGTGGCCAATGAGCATGTGTTGTGCTCACAATGTGGCTCATGAGCTTTGCCCTGGGGCCAAATGAGGTTGAACTAACTAACCAAAATGTTGTGCATTTGATGAGGCACCTAGCTTTTTTGTGGACAACTTGTGTTATTTGTGGGAGTGGTCGGCTTGCGGATGTTTCATGGAGCATTGGTATTTGGTATTTGGAAGGCTCCAAGAATGCAATTGCAGCTTGTCTTCGGGACCTGAAGATTTCAAAGGAGGCGAGAATGGGGTGTGGCCTATTCAAATAGCCAGAATAGGAGTGATGTGTTGGAGTGAGTAGGAGATGGAAGCAATAATTTATGATAATTTATATAGAAATTCAAGGTAAATCTCTTGCCGTGATTTTCACATAATTTTACTTTTGAAACCTGTTTTATTTCATTTTGAAAAGATTTTGTTGTTATTAGCCAAATGGAACCTTTGACTCTTTAATTTTATCCATGGCTATCTTTTGTTGTCTGTGATATTATGGTAAACTGTTGCGATTCTGTTTCAGTTTCAACATATCAAAATTTCAATAATAAGAATTATCTACTTGTCAAATCTTTACATTGCTGAGTTTTTTTTATCTATATATATCATATTGTCTTTTCATAATTTTAATTACAAGTTCTTCTATTTGGGTCTTAATTTTCTTATATGGAGCAAACAAGTCTATCTATTTTCAAATCTTCATATATTTCTTGGTTGACTGCAATAGTCAGTTATGTAGTAAATCTTAATAGTCAAAATAAAAACTAGAATAATCATGTAAGATTCATATTTGGAAATTTGGAATAATGCTAAGATGAAACTATGGATTTTGTCAATTAGAATTACATTTTTTTAAAACTCTTCATTTTTGTTAAACTACAATTGTCTTTTTGCAGCTATGGTATGCAATGAGAAAGATGCTATGAGAGGCATGGGCTCTGGCCATGGACAATTAATGTAGTTCTGGATGTGGTGACAGTTAGTATAGTCATAAATATATTTTTCATGTCTATCTAGGGTATCTCAGTTGCAATTGCAATCATTACAAAGAAAAATTTAATTTTACTATTATAATTTTGAATCAATTGTTAAAATTGATCAATTTACTTGTAAATCCATATGTAAAAGAATTTGTTTTGATTACTGGAAAAAATAGGTTTTGAAGGGACTCGAAACCCTTTATAGCTTTAAAAGATCAAAAGATCAGAAGAAGAAAGAATAACACCAAAAAAGAGGCATCCAACATCGATCTACTCATATAGAGGGCTACATAGACAGCGTTAAAAGGGACATAAACACAAGCAAAAAGATAGCAAGAAACATAAAAAAATAGCAGGAGCACCAGGCTAAGCATCCACATACAGAACCCCATCTTTTTCATCCAGCATTTTCTCCATCTTGGCCTAGATGTTATCCATCTTACCAATAACACTTTTTAGCTCATCCATATTCTTCTTAATCAGAGGGGACTTTTTCCTCCCATGAGTCTAAGAACTGGGACCACCACTATCCAATAGAGGAGCATTCCTAACCTCAGTATCATCCTCTACCACATTATCCAGCAAGTTGACCAGAGCCTTGAGGTTAGTGCTGGAAGCCTTCATACTATCCATACTGTGTTGGAGGATATTGATAAGAGTATTATCAAATTTATCCATTCTTTCCTTAATATCAGCAGCAGGGGAGATAGAAGATCTCTCATTGATCAGATACTCCACTTTCTCATGGAGGATGGCATTGTTAGCTTCAAGCTTTCTACTTTTTAAATGGATCCTTTTAATCTCATGAAAACACCATTTACTAAATCTAAAGGAATAAAGGGCCCCAGCTTTGGTAGTTTGCAACACACCAGTTGTCATATCTTCCCTATCATTAAAATCTTCGAAGATAAGCTTGATAGAAGATTCTTTAGCCTTCCATTCACTAGAATCATCACTGCCCTCTTGAATGTTGTCCTCAAAATCTTGAGAGATAGGCATATCATGCCTCATGCCAATGACAAAGTCATCTAGAATGGGAACCTCTTCTTTATTAAAATCCCTATCATTCTTTTGTTTCTCTACATACTGAATAGCAGTGTCAACCAACTCTTTGAGGCTATGATAATTATGCATCACAGTGCCTTCCGAATTAGCCTCTTCCATAGCTTTACCTTCCTCAGCAATGCTCTCTTGGATATTTTTTTTAGGGTCCTCATCTTCAGCAGTGTCTTTTTCCTCAGTATCCAGGGCAATGTCCTTATCCTTAGTACATAGGGGTTCAGTATCATCCCCCCGCACCTGAGAGTCATCAATACCCTATAGGTGAACCTCATCTTTCAACTGATCCCCCTCCCTAGTCATCTCCTTGTTCTCCTCCTCCAAATTCTTGTTGTTAATCTCCTCCTTGTGCTCATCATGAGCCAACATAGCCTCAGAATCATCAGTCTCTTCCCCCTCCTTGCCAGGGCTTTGCATCTCTTAATTATTTTCAAAAACCTCATCATTAGAATCCTTCATCTCAGACCCCTCAGAGTATTCCTCCTCCTCAGTAGCTTCCGAGCAAATTTTATTTGAGCTACTGCCAATGTTGTCCTCTACCTTTCGCTTAGCAGACCCAACTTTAGAATTTGTAGGGCTCATTTTACTTTTTTCCAGAAGAAGGAGTAGATCTAGGGTTAGGGATGGTTCTCTTCATATGCTCATAAATCAGAAGAACCAAATCCTCATGCTTAACAACCTTCTTAGGAGACCCCTTATGCTCATTTATTCTTTTAACCAGAGAGGTATGAAGATAAAAGGGTATGTTAATGGTATCCTTGTACTTGAAATGGTTAAGGAACATGAAGTGATGGGAGTGAGAATGAGTAAAGCAATCATCAAGGGTAAAATAATCCATCACAGCCTAAAGAACGTGGCACCATATCTCCTTGATTTTGATAGGCTCAATGTAGCCATTAACCTTGCCTTCCGCATAATCAACCTTTTCCTTCGCAGATTTCGGGAACTTTTTAACCGCCATATCTAAAACCTTGTGATTCCTATAAAAATTATGTCTGTCATTGGGGATATCTATAACTTGAGAAATAAGCTCCATAGTAATATCCATCATTCTCCCTTCAATGGTGACTGTGTTGTTATTCCAACCTTCAATAAATTTTTGAGTAATCTCCTTATCAAAACCATGTAATTTTTCCAAATAAGGGGTCACTCCACCTTTTTTCAATTTTCACCAAACCATAGCCATATCAGCTTCCTTGAGCTTATTGCAATTATCTGGCTCTTCACACTTCAGTTCACCCCCCATGATAGATAAATTTAGAAACAAAGAGCTATTTTTAGAATTAGGGCTGTGGTAATCAAGATAGCCTTCCTTTTTAATAAAGAAATGACCAGAATGCATAACCCATAAAGCATGCAAGCTATTGCTAATAATGTTGCTTAAAAAACCATTCCATACTTTCCCATAATTGTAGTCAGACTCCATTGTTCTTAGGTGAGTCTCATTAATAATTTTCAATCTTTCCTTCCTTATGATTGATTTTATCATAATAAATACAAGATTTAGTGTCCTCTCTGATTTCTGCCTCGCTGTCCTAGGTGATGAACTCATCAAACTTGACCCCAATGTTAGCCAAGCTGTCCACCATGGTATTACTCTCGTGGTACACATGGGTTATGTAAGTACTAGTACACTTGGCAATGATATCTTTCACTTTGGAGATAACATTATCAATAGTCCATGATAGAGGAGAATTACCTTTTAGGCAATTAATTATATTCAAAGAGTCACCCTCCAGCCATATATTTTTAAAATTGAGTTTGCTGGCAAGTTGTAACCCATAGTAAGCTCTTGAAGCTTCTGCTATATGGTTGTTTTGAGTTCCCAGAGGAATAGCATTAGCAGCAATAATGTTTCCATAACAATCCCTAATAACACTACCACACCTCGCCAAACCAGGATTTCCCTTAGCCGCACCATCAAAGTTAATCTTAATCTAGCCATCAGGGGGAGAAATCCAAACACTATTCTCATGATCATTTTTCTTCCTTTGATAATCCTTGTTGTTCCAATTATACTAGGTGATTCTACTCAGATTTTCCAGGGTCTGACTATAAGCTTTCTCATACACCAAAGTAGGAGTACAATTTTTGTCCCAAAAAATATGGTTATTTCTTTCTTTCCATATACTCCAGGCAATATGAGGAGCAGCCAACATCCACTTTTCTTTATCCCTAGCATTATCACCTAGTTAATACCATTACTGGCAGAAGTCTTGGATATTAGAAGGGAAAATCCAGCTTAAAGCCCAATCCTACAAAAAGAAAGACTAAACCTGTTGAGCAAAAGGACAATGCAACAAAAGGTGGTTAGTATCTTCCTCAGCCTCCTGGCAAAGGCAGCACCTATTCGGCATGATGAATCCTCTCTTTCTGAGGTTGTCTATTGTTAGAGCTTTGTTTTGAACAAAAATCCAATAAAAGATCTCAACTTTGGGTGTGAGATTCTTATTCCAGATCTTTGCCCAAAAAGGGGTTTCCTCAAGCACATCATATTGGATAGAACTAGCAAACACCACCAAGGATTTTCCACTAGATGAGGGGCCCCAAATTAGAGTGTCTTCCTTGTCAACTTTGCAACAATGAGCCAAGAGGGCTTTATCAATTTCATGGAAGATAGGATTGATCATAGCCAGCTTCACCCAACTGTTACTTCTCCAATAGTCTTTCACTTTGGGACCAAAAGTAGAAGAGCATAAGCTGATGTCCTCAGGGTTATTAAAGATACACTTTAGGGGTTTTTCAAATAGGCAAGGATCATTCCAAAAATTAATGCTAGATCCATTCCCCAGCTTCCATAACTTTCCTTTGCTAGCTATACTTCTGGCATCATTGATATTCCTCCAAAAAATAGAGCCCTCCACTTTATCAAAGCTGGAAAGAAAATGATCAATGGAGGGGATATCATAAAGGTATTTATGTTTACAAATAGTTTTCTAGTCCTTAGGGTCTTCATAAATATGTCAGAGTTGCTTAGCCAACAGAGCTTTATTCATAATTTTTATTGGTCTAAGACCCATCCCCCCCATAGACTTTGGTTTGCACACCCTTTCCCAAGCAATTAAAGGTATATGATTTATTTCCTCAACCCCAGACCAAAGGAAACGTTTAAGGATACTATCAATTTTATCCACATATTTGGAAGGCATCTTGAATAAACTCATAGCATAAACCATAAGACTTTGAAGAGAAGATTCGATCAAGGTAATCTTCCCAGCCTGAGATAGAATTGCACCCTTCCAACCAGCCATCTTAGTAATAAATCTCTCCACCATCTGATTCCAAAAAGAGTCACTGATGTTAAGGCCCAAAGGAAGACCTAGATAGGAAGAGGGGAAGAAGCTTATACTGCATTCTAAAATACCATCCATTTTATGTTGCCTCTCCTCTGGGGTGTTTATGAAAAATAGAGTACTTTAAGACCAATTGATCAGCTGACCAGTACCTTTGGTGTAAAGATTCAGAGCCGATTTAAAGGCCTTGGCTTCCTTGATCGTAGAGGTACCCATCGTTATGGTATCATCCACAAACTGAGCATGAGAGTAGATTAAGGGTTTAGAGGAGGGTCTTAGACCAATAATGATCCCTTTAGAAACCAGTAACTGAAAATACCTCCCCATGCTTTCAGCCAGCAGGGTAAACAAGATGGAAGAGATAGGATCTCCCTATCTGAGACCTCTAGTGCTTTTGAAGAACTTGGTGGGAGATCCATTGATAAGAGTAGGAAAGGAGGTAGTAGAAATCAATTGATAGATAATTTGGATGACCCTTTCATTAAAACCAAACTGTTTAAGAATCAAGCATAAAAAATTCCAGTCAACTCAGTCATAGGCTTTGGCCAAATCAAGTTTAAGGATAAAACCTTGATTGTTTCTCTTAATGGCCGAATGGATATTCTCATGGACCAACACCACCGAGTCCAAAATCTATCTTCCTAGAACAAAACCATTTTGTTGAGGAGCAATCAAAAAAGGAAGAATTTTCAAAAGTCTGGACATCAAAATTTTGGATAAAATCTTATAGGAGTTACATAAGCTAATAGGCTGAAATTGATCAAAAGAGTGAGCCCCAACAGTCTTAGGAACCAAGGCTAAGAACATTCCATTTATTTCTTTGAGAATATGCCTGCAACCAAAAAAATCTTTCACAACATTAGAAACATCCTTCTCCACAATAAGCCAGAATTTTTGAAAGAAAAACATTGGGAAACCATCCGGACTAGGAGACTTATCTCCTTCAAAAGAAAAAATAGCATCCCTGATCTCCTTATTAGAGGGAACAGCCTGAAGAGCCCTATTTTGATCAGTATTAACAATACTAGGTATTGCTTCCAATAATTGATCTTGACAGCCTTTATCTAGAGTCCCATCAGCCAAGAGAAGGGTAGAAAAATAGTTTACAGCAGTTGTCTTAATCTCATCTTCTTTATGGATATCAACCCTGTCCATAGAAATTTTAGCTATACGATTAGTAGCCCTGTGTTTGAGAGTAGTCAGGTGGAAAAACTTGGTATTTCTATCTCCTTCCTTAAGCCAAACCTCCCTAGATCTCTGGCGCCAATAAATCTCCTCTTTTGATATCAAATTGTGGTAGCTAACAAGGGCCTTTTGTTCCTCAGCCTTAAGAGAATCCAAGAGGCCAAGAGATTAAATAGTCCCCTGAACAGCAGCAAGATCAGTTTTAGCCTTGTTCTTCTGTTTAAAGATGTCTCCAAAAATTTCTCTATTCCATATTTTAACTTTTTCCTTTATGTTTCTAAGTTTTCTAGTGACTTTGAACATAGTAGTGCCTTCAACCTTAATGTTCCACCACTTCAAAATATTTTTCTCCAAATGAGGATGGCTTAACCACATCTTCTCAAACTGAAAAGGGAAGTTTTTAGGAGCAGTAATTAGGTTGACCTCCAGCAGCAAAGGATGATGGTTAGAACCAATTTTGGGGAAGGAGGTCAATGTATAGCTAAATTTAGAGATCCAATCATGGGAAATAAGAGCTCTATCCAGCTTACTTTGAATGTTTTGAAGGCCTGCACACTGATTAGACCAAGTAAAATTCAAACCTTGGAGATCAAGGTCAATTAAACCTTCATCATTAATAAAATTGAACAAGTTTTCTCTACTATCATCTTGAGACAGGATGCCACCATACTTTTCACTATCCATAAGAGGGGTGTTGAAGTCCCCCATTAGAAGCCAACTTTCATTCTTGAAGTTATTCCTTTTCTTTGATATTTTCTTCCAAAATTTTGCCTTGTTAACTTTAGCATTAGGAGCATAAATATTAGTGATGATCCAACTAAAATTATCTCTAATATTCATAAGTTTAATAGATATCAGGTTAGGGTCTTCAGCAACAGTCACCCCATTAATAGACTTTTGGTTCTAGAAAATTGCAGTACCCCTAGACGCCCCGGCCGAACTAGAGCTACTAACACCACCCTTCTGAAAAAACCTAAGTTTATCTACTTTTTCCTTGCTCATTTTCATTTCCTGAATAAGAAGGATATCAAGTTTATAATCTCTAACCACATTTCTAAGAATGTCTTGTTTATGGGGTGCATTCAACCCCCTTATATTCCAAGAGATTATCTTCATAATTTATTTGGAGAAAAGGCCTCCTGTATAGTTCTTTGTTTACCATCTGCAATGTTTTGACAACTCTCTTGCTCTCTACCAACTTTAGCTTGTTTTCTTCCTGGTCCAGTCTTCACTTTCCCAACATCACTTTTTTGGCTTCTAGTCTTGATTCCTTCAGTAGACAAAGGAGAAAGAACTCCTTTTGGTTTCTTTTTGGAACTCTGCCCAACCTCCTTAAACTTATTTTGAGAATTGGCTTTAAGGTTGTATGGGGATTTAGTCCTGTTGTCACCATTTTCTTGTTGGTTAAAAACCTTTTCATCTAAAAAATTCTATACCACCACCTGGCTAAGATCATCAAATTTTTCATTATTCTCCTTATCCATTTGAGATACCAAAGGGTTCTCCCCCTTGCATTCTATTTCAGGCTGGGAGGGAAGGATAGTTTTACCTTCTAGGGCCAACTCCTCCACTACTAGAAAGTTATCCTCCTCCGTCTAGGGTAAAGAGATCTCTCCCCCAAGATTAATCTCTTCCAACACAAAGCTTGCATCCAACAGAGGAGAATTTTTTTTTTCCTCAAAAAACTTTTCCGAGTTGGCATCAACATAAACTATTTGACTATTACCTGCAAATTTTGGAACTCCGCCCAACCTCCTTAAACTTATTTTGAGCATTGGCTTTAAGGCTGTCTGGGGATTTAGTCATGTTGTCACCATTTTCTTGTTGGTTAAAAACCTCCTCCATTTGGGGTAAAGAGATCTCTCCCCCAAGATTAATCTCTTCCAACACAAAGTTTGCATCTAACAAAGGAGACAATTTGTTTTCCTCAAAAAACTTTTCCGAGTTGGCATCACCATAAACTATTTGACTATTAAATGAATTTGTTGTTTAATGAAATTTTTTAATTTAGGAGGGGTTGAATTTTCCCCCTCCTTAAGGTTGGAGGGAATGGTCATTGGCCATGATCATTCTTTTCAGTCTAATGTTTCTTGTTGATTATTATTGAAAATAACTTAAACTTACTTTTTATTTATTTTACATTTACTCATCACATTTAATGATTTGAAATTTTTGATGACGTGTAGTTATTTAGTTATTACAATATCTCTTAGTTATAATGTGATTTGGTAACAATATAATAATAACTGTTGTGTTATAAATACATTGTGATGTAAACATATTTGTTTAATGTATTTTAGTTTTGGAATTTTATTTATTTTTTAGTATGAAGTGTGTGTTTGAATATTGTTTAATTTCCTACTGGTCAAATCTGGTATTGACTTAGCAGCACATTATACCTCTAAAGTAGAATTTGACTCTTTGTTTGAAGCTCTGTAGATGCAATTCCACTCTTTTTAGTCATCAAATTCAAGATACCTGGTTAGGTACTTTTGAATTTTATCTGATATTGTAAACATTTCTCAATATTTTCAGATTTGTTCATCAAGAGGCCTCTCACTTTTATCTTGAATAGTTTCAATTAAGATTCCACCCAAGGCATTTGAAGATTCATGACAACATGATATCTTGAAGGCATCTGATGTCCTAATAAGAATAGATTTTTCTCCTATTTCTGTAGCATTTAGGAAATTCTCAGTTTTCTCCAATCTTATTATTACTTTTATTAAAACTTTAGAAGAATCATAGGAAAAACCAGAATTTGTATCATTGTCCCTCAACAAGTGGATTCTTCTTGGTTTTATGTTTTGCCTACAATATATTTTCAAAATTCCTGTAAAATTCTTACTTGTGGTCTTATGTAGCTTTCAGTGGTTTGTAAGTGCTGTAATTCTGCTTTGGCAAATTTCACTTGTTGAGATGCTTGGAATTTTCTCTATGTTGTGATGAGTCTTTGATGCTCATCAATCCTTGCACTCCATTTATAATGAAACTTGGGTTTGTTATTTATGTTTAGAAGTTAACACTCATTTTCGTTGCTCTTCTGAAGTGGTGGAGCATATAAAATCAATTATCACCTTGCCTGTAGTTAAGGTTGATGTTACTATTGGAGAGACATGAAAACTAATTATTAGTCTGCTTTATTGTAATCTTTAATTTTTCCATAGGTTGGTCAGATTGAATTTTTGTTGAGCAAGTAATATCTCAGATGTGATTTTTATGTTGGGATTTCTTTGTTTTTCATTTAAGCTATTATGATCACAATTAAGCTTCACATTTGAAATTTTCTCTAAAATTTTTTGTTTTTGTGACATCATACTTTGAAGTTTGGACAACCAATAGTGGCAGGATCTAAGTTTCAATTGCCACCTGCTGCTCTTTCCTTGGTCAACTTGTCATACCATGTTTCAAAATCATTAGTTATGTTTTGATCTGATATTAGTTTTACTAGTGTGCTGACAGTCAGTCGTTATGTTTGAATGGGTAAGGATATTTATTTCCTAATAAAGATCACAATGTTTCTTACTAAACAGGGATTGACGTTTGCTATGAAAGTGTAGAGTAATGTTTTAAGTTTCTTTTGTTTTTATCCTTTTTAAAAATGAAATTGTAATTGAATTTAATTAATCTGTTATTCAACTAAATCCAGTTTGTTTTATATTCATGTAATCTCACGTTACTCTATGCGTAATGGGTTGTCAAAGGTTAATTAGTTCTTGTTCCTTTTGTGATGCTCATTATATACATTATTATGTATTCACACTATGATTAAAATTATGAAAAGTGCAGGAAATTTTTTTGAAAGGAAATGTGTGCTTTTTTTTTTTTTTTTGGGGGGGGGGGGGCTTTGGTGCTTCATGACTATTACGATTGGGGAAAAATAGTATTACCATTAAGAAAAGAACACTGGAGAGGAGTGTCTGCTGTGTGCCTTGGTTTTTTTTTAATGGACTATGTACTTTGTTGTTTTTTTCATTAAATGGAATAAAACTAGTATTACTGTTAAAGAAAATCCCTTATATGTGGCTGGTTTAATTTGTGCACCTGGAGAAGCTATAAATGGGTCTAAGGGATTTCTCACCTAGCGAGGGACAATGTTGTGCAAAAGGAAGTAGCTTATTGGATGTTTATAAACAAGATCTTCATATAGGAACAATTTATCACCTTTTATGAAGTCAATATCTCACTAAAAAACATCTTTTTGGCTAGCGTAATAAGTAATTCTTTTAACCTATTTTTTGTTCATTTAATTCACCTTCACTGGTTAGCCTCCTCTTATCATCTAATGTGTTGTTTGAGTTGTGAATGGAGAAGTATTATTTTCCCCTTACTTTTACACTGATTCTTACATGGAGAAGTATTATTATGATGTTGATTGCAAGGTAGTTATGAATCTAGATTTCTCTTGGAAGAAGATTAAATTGGTTGACGAGGCAGATCTTTATGCAGGAGTTGAAATCAATTTAGCTTATAATAGGTTAGCCATTGATGAACAATGAAGTATGTGCCAAAGTGGGTTTCTATAGGCAATGCATGGGCTCATTAAGGATAAGGAGGTAATTAATAATGAGTTATGAGTCACACTGATATCAAATTATGAGATAAAAATATGCAAACAAAGTGTATCTTGTTAGGCATTGTGTGATAAAAAATAAAATAAATAATAATAATAAATGATAAAAAATAATATAATATAATGAAAATTCAAGAGATATGCAATGAGTTGTGAGTCACTCAATATAAGGGAGGAAAGTTTATTTGAAATAAAACAAAGGAAGAGGAAATGAATTAGAAGAAAATAAGGAAGTGACTCTTTCAAATGGTAGCAGTGGTGAAGGTTTGTGACTCTTCAAAATTTTAATGAATAAGATTAGGATGAGAAATTAAGCTTAAAATTTTCCAAAATACTAGGTAGATTGGACTCATAGGCATATTGTGTCACAAATTCATTTGATTGTGTGCATGTGGATTAAATTCCTCCTTCATATGGGATGCTATAGAGAGAAAATCCATCCCTGTATTAAGATACATAGTTTAACAAACTCCCAAGAGCGACCAAATAGAGCCTTGTTGCCAATTAGGCGTCCATAGCCTTAGTTTACATTAGCACTACTCTACTGCCAGTCAAGCATTTATAGCTCCGGTAGAGATGTTAACATACTCGATTTTTTAGTTTCAAAATTTTCTTTCTTTCTTTTATCACTTCATTTCCTTTTTTTTGTGAAGCACTAGTGATGATGAGGTTGTTGGACTGGAAACCAAGTTGGCAATAGGAGCTATCTTTTAGATTTTTACTTAATACAACTTAGGAATTCCCTTGCTATATGCCAAATGAAACTCTCCATGGAATCCTCAATCCACCATTTTGATCTCTATACAAAGGGTTTTTCCATACCAGCTTCTTCTACCTATACCGCTGTTAAAGCCCCCTAAAAGAGAATTTGGTGTATTTTTTTATCAATAATGGGAGAAATCATCCCTATCATCGTAGAATAAGAGCACCTGCCTTTGACTATTCACAAGAACCTGGCTTTGCATAGTGTGTGTGTGTGTGCGCACATGTGTGTTTTGAGTTTTCCTTTTGATTTTCTTGCAAACATTCTTGGAAAGCATGTCTAAAAAGAACTAAAGCTTTACTAACAAATGTAAAGAAATTATCTGGTTTCAAGAAAAAGTACCAAGTAAGAAAACTTCACCATACACAGAACTAGCGCCATTTTAGAGGATACTTGTCCCAACACGATTGACAAGTTAATGCACCTAGTTTGGGCGCTTGCATGTTTTTCATATCATAGTATCGAGGCTACTATTTATGCACAAACATCATTTTGTTAATGTCATCTCTTATAATATCTTGTTGAATTATACAATGACATTGACATCCTAGTGTCTCTTACCTTTGTCACTTACTCTAACAATATGTGCAAAATGCACTTAGGGAAATTGACTATACAATTGACTCTCTTAAAAAGGAGGGCCTACATGGTAGTGCTTAGTGAAAATTAAACTCCTACCCACTCTAACCTAACTGACAAAAAAGGGTTAGAGTGACCCATTAACTAGATTTTGGAAATGTCTCCCCATTTTCCCTTATCTCTTTTGTATTGTAGGAATATATATCCGTTGGGATGGGAATATGAGGAAAATATGGTTATACTCTTTTATTTTTGAGCTATTACAAAAAATTACAAAAATATACACGATAGTGTCATTCCTTAGTGTTGGGGCAAAAAATGACTTGTTGGGTGTACTAACCTTGTGCATTGACATGGACACAAACGGGGTGATTTGGTGATCAAGGGGTTATGTTGCATGTCTAATGGGACATCTGCATGTCAATAGAAGATGCTCTTTGATGATGCTCTGGGCTAGGGTGTCATTTTTTGTGTTGTTGGAGGCTAAATTGGAGATCTTTGTAGTGCCTTCCTTTGTACTTCCTTTTGGGGGTGGGTTATCTTCCAATGATAAATAAAAAATCTCAAGCTCATCATAGAATTGGGTGTTGGAAAGTTGGCTATACTGATGTATATGACTTAATATAGTGTTTTCATTATGGGAAAAAAGTCATATAGTAGTTTGGAGTCAGCGCACTTGATGAGAAGATCAAAAATCGGTGAAGTGTTGAAGACTGGACAATGTACAGAGTTCTTGCAGCTCAGAACATCAGCGCACATGTGTATGATTGAGTTATGATGTGCACCTTGGAAGTTAAGTTGGTTGGACTATATTCATGCTTAGTCTATGAGTGCATGATCAGATATGCAAGTATGAGAAAGATACAAGTAGTTGAAGTTGCACAGCTAGTGTGTGCCAGTGAAGAACAAAGTAAGCAACCAATTGTTATCATTTTGAGTTACGACTATATTCTAATGATGTAAAGGCTATGTGCCTATTGTAATAAGGTTGTTGACATGTATATATGTTTGATTGTAAACATGCTTAAGCCAATTCATTTGGAAGTGTTGTATGTAATAGGTTTAAGGGTCGACCTAGTTGTTTATTTTGTATGCACATATAAATATAAGATGCACCTATTGTAATTAGTATGGATATTGATAGAGAGTTGTGATAAGTAGAAGAGAAGTGTGTGAAGACACTATAAGATGTATTAGAGATTTGAAAGAGGTCAAAGCATCAGTGCATCAAAGGAACTAATCTTACAAGCAGTGTCACAGTGACAGCTCATCCAACAGATATAGTGTGTATCTGAGATCAGAAGGTTGTAGCCTTCACCACTTAAGTAGTTAGCTCTAGGACAATGCATCCACTCCCCTAATAGGGAATATTGTAAAAGACTCCTAACAGGGTCCAACCCTTAACAAGGTCTACTGTACTTAATGCATTGTAAAGCAACTCCTAACAGGGTTAAGGATCTTCTAACAAGGATAAAAAAACACTAGTACACAATATTAGTGGGTGTCAATTCCCACTGGGGTTTTTACCTACTTGGGTTTCCCCGTAACCATATTGGTGTCATGTGTTGATTTCATGTTTCATGTTTATGTGGATGTTTATTTTAGTACTTAAGCTTTTAAGTTTAGTTTAAAGATTAAAGTTAAAAGATAAAATACAGTGAACACTTATTCATCCCCCCCCCCACCCCTCTCAGTGTTCCCATTCCTAACAATTGGTATTAGAGCTTTGGTCCTCAGCAAAGAAGTTTAACCACTTGAGGAGATCATGGACAAAGCATAAATGAAACATCTGAAAAGAAATTTGGAAGCTGCTCTTGAAGACCTGGACAAATCTAAAAGAGAAATTGAAGAACTAAAAGAAAAAGTCAATGATGCTCAATTAGCTATCAAAAGGCTAAGAAGGGATCTGAAAGAATGTTCCACTAGTGAATTGGGGATAATGGTCAAGAAGCTAAATGAAGAAAATGCATCCTTAAAAGATCAACTTGAAGAATTTGATGATAAACTGATCAACAATCAGGAAGTCTATAATGAACAAGTCAAAGATAACCTTCAACTCAATGAGGACTTAAGGCAAGAAAACATGGAAATCTTGGAGATAAGGAACAACAAAGAAAGCTTGGAGTCTAAATTAAAAAAGGAAAAGAATTAAATTGACAAATTACACACTAGTTCTAATCTGATAGAATCTTAGTTATATGCAAGAAGAGCTAAAGGAGATAATAGCTGCATCAGATACAATGAAGCACAGAATCAGATTGACAACATGCAAGCAAGAATGAATGCACTAGAAGACTCTACTAATACTAAGAAGACTGAAGATCAAACCAAAGATAATAGTGAACCACCTAATAATGAGCACAAGCCAGTAGACCACACTTGTTTTGCATGTAACAAGCATGGACACATAGCAAGGAATTGTACAGAGGTAAGACCTTTTAATGGTTACTGTTGTTCATGCAATACATTTGGTCATAGAGCTATGAATTGCAAGACTAGTAAAAAGAATAGGATCTAGCATGATTAGAGAAATCAGAATCAGACAAATATAAGAAGTTCTCATAATGTTACATGTCAGATATGTAACTATAATGGTCGCTTAGCTAGATAATGTAAAATAGTGACTCATGTCAATGTGCCGAGGAATATAAGGCCTCCATTCATTTTTCACTCTTGTAACAAGGCTGGACATATCTCAAAGTTCTGTAGATCAAGGATGTAAGGTTAGGAAAGACCTAAAAATACCAAAGAACCAGTATTGGATCCCGAAGGAGAAGTTAATTGTGTAAAATCCTCAGATGATGTGAGCTTGATTTAGTCAGAAGGAAAGAAGGACAAAGTTGATGAGTATGTATTGGATGCATCCATAGTGGACGCACCCTCTACATCTAGATGAATGGCCCTTAGGGTCATAGGGGGAGCTAATTTAGCTCTAGACCCCTAAGTGGCTGGTATACTCACTCTCTGAGTATGCACCTTTGAACTTAAGCTTTTGGACAATAAAGGAACCTTCGTGCAAGAGCGCACATACTGATTATTCATAGAACAAAAGTTGGAAAATTTTAAGTGACAGCCTGATTTACGCGGCAAGCATTAATGGTGGAATTTTCACTTTAAGTACACATAAATCTTTTTGATTACTCATTGCATTCAAATTCAAAGCGATTGAAGAGTAGAAAGAGCTTTAGAAGTTATTGTGAAGACTTGCAGATTGATCTATTAGTGATTAGTAGTACATTTGATCGGTTACATGTAGAAACCCTAGTTCGTCATGCCAATATAGAAGTCTTCATATTATCTTAGAGAACATTTGAAAAGTGATAAAACAAGTAAGTGATGGCCACTCCCATAGTATTTGATGTTGCACAAAAGAAAAGATATGTGTTTAAGAAGCATCCATTTAAGTCTACCCTAGATGACTTAGAGGGAGTATTCTCCCGCATTCCTATGGGCATTATGCATGTCAAAGACATTAGGGCATACATTTACTATAAGAAGGAACTGGTAGGATTGGACAAATTAAGGGTGCTCATGGAAACCATGCGAAAACCAGAAAAAACCTTCTTGGATGAATATGCAAAGTGGAATGATCACCCTATAGTGGATTATGCTATGGCATATGAGTTCTATGAGACAGAATGGATTAAAATACTTCTGAGCATAATTCATGATGACCTATTTTGGATAGGTGATGTGCCAGTAAGAATCACTAGTGACCTAATATATGAGATGATAGGCCTATCTAAGACTGGCGCCATCCTTCCTGTGGGCAAGGATGTTAGAAAAATTGTTGAGCAAACATGTAATTCAAGGAGTGATAGGCATGGGATGACAATTGAGCCTATTGAGCAGCTAACATCAAATTGATGTCCATGCTACTTGGATACAGGTTTCAACACACCAGCAGGGTGAATAGTGTGTCTGCGGCCACAATTCTAGCATCCATTAGACTTGTGAAGGAAGATGGAGAGTTCAATTTGTGTGAGATCTTGCGTGCACAATTGATTGATAACATCAAGGAAATCAAGCATGATAAGACCAAGATATTCAGGTTTGGGTCTTTGATCATTTACATGTACCTTCATATAGTTGGGAAAGTATAAGATTTGTATTTGCACAAGTCCATTTTGACCATGCCACAGATATCTTACAAGGCATCCACTAAGAGTTCATTAAGAGATTACATAACATTACAGTTGAAGACCTTTAGGGCCAAGATGCAAATGAGGTACAGAATTCCAAAAAACATTGTTGAGAAATACAAGGATACTATTTGTTTTATGGTTGAAATAGATACAACATGCATGGAGGAAGTTGTACCTAGAACAAAGTGGATTCATCCACTTGGATATGAAGTAGATGAATAATTTTTAGAAGCATATACTCAAGTATTGATTTTAGCTCATACTGACCTTAATGAGCCAAGGTGGGGAACTTATGAGGAGAAGACAAGAGAGATAGATGCTAAACTTAATAGCGCCGCAACAAAAAGAATGGTTGCTAAAGTCATCTTAGAGATCTTAAGAATACATGGAGTGTCTCAAGAAGATCTAGACAAAGCAAAAGAACAAAAGAATGCTTTGGAATTAGAGAGCGCAGATGCAGCAAAGGCAGAATCACATGATCCCAAGTTGAAGAAGGTAAAGGTAGAGAAATCTAATGAATAGAAAGATAAAACTAATGATACTTCTTTTGCGCCAAAGGAAACCATTGACCCTACTACTCCTCTGGAGTATAAGACAATAGCAAAGAGGAAGAAAGAGGTTGGCACCATTCATCCATCCTCTCAAGCAACAAGAAGTAGAAAGAACACTCAAGTTCCTCCTGAGGTAGATTTTAGACCTAGTTTAAAAGTGCTAAGTGCAAGAATAATTGATGAGGAAAGAATTGATCAAGTAGGGAAGTTTTATGAAAAATATAGTGAAATAGACAAATCTGAGATTCATGGTATGATAGTCAAACACATGTTGAAGTTCAAGAAGACAGTCTTTGAACTTAAGACTATGATCCCTAACAATGTGTGGAACATCCTAGAATTCCAAAAGAGATAGGCTATTGAAGAAGATCTATGGATAAGGGAGAAGATCTTAGATGAAACCATTCCTGTATGTGAGCTAGAAGAGAAGAAGTTGTTGTTAGATTTGGTGAAGCCTCACCTCAGGACTAAGACAAGAACATTGAATATAATGGATAAAAACTATGAATAAGTTGCCAAAGAAATAGAGAAAGCCTTTGAATAGGTCTTTATGAACAAGCACATGTATCCACCTACTGTGCCCAAAGCACAAGTATCCATAAAGGAATTCAAGGTGGCAGAGCCCACTAATGCATCAATAACAGGTCCTCAAAATTCAGCGCCTGCAGTAGAAGCACAATCACAGGTAGATAAGTTTGTGCCCACTACAGAGTCACAAAAAAACAACAAAATTATCATTGATAATGTGGAGATAGCCATGGCAGCCATAGATAAGGATCTGGACAAGTTTGAGGAAGCTTTTTTCAGCACCCAAGAAGCTGAAATTCTTTGTGGTAGAAAATCTCCAAATCCACAAGAAATTTTGATTGAGGACATCACAAAAAAAGGATAAAAGATAGAAAAAGAAACAAAAAAGAAATAAAATGAAGTAAGAGTTAAGCAAGAAATAATGGATAGCACTCCCATCAATCCATCACCCTCTGCATTATTGTCAAGTTTGAAACTGGACACAACCAGTTTGGACTCTTGGGGAGAAGAAGATCTAATAAAATTCAGCGTCCTAGCCATGGAAAAGGCCAAATAAAAACAAGTGATGAGGAATCCCCTCCTAGTAGAATCAATAAAAATTCTAAACAATTTGTTACCAGAGGACAAGAAAGTGCCAAAGATACACTTTGTTGATTATGTGAGTACAGTGATCTCACATTTCAAAAGTAATTTCTCAAGCCTTGAAGAATTTGCATCCCTAGTTGCAGAAGAAAAGTACTTGAAGAAGAGGTTGAGTGAATTAATGAGAAACTTTGCACTTGACCTAAGCTCACTCAAGACTGGTCAAGCATCCTTAAAAGAGTTTGCAAATCAAGGAAGAAGAGTCATTGCAGAATGCATGGATCAGGATAAGCTTACTGATGACCATTTCAAGAAAATAAAAGAGGCAAAAGCTATGATTGAGCAAGTCAAGAGTTTAGTGAAAGACACATCCATAGATGTAAACATGTGTAATAATGTATAACAAGGGAAAATAGATAAGATTGAGAAGGCAGAAAAGGAAATGTCAAAGATCAGGGAAAGGAAAACACAACATAGGAATGCTCTTGTGCCCTCATTAGATATAATCAATCAGAACATCAAGGACTTAGATGCCACAATGGTAACATATGATCATTGTCCTAGCATTGACTTGAAGAAGATGGAGAAGCTACAATATGCACTATGTGCCCATCTCCAGATAGTAAACTCTTTGATCACATTTTGGAAGAAGGAGATCCAAAACCTAAAGATAGCATATTTGGATGTTTTCCTTCAGTGAGTATATGTAGATACATTTTTTGAAAAAAAATTTTCATTAATGTCAAAGGGGGATTTGTGTATAGAATATGGATCATAATATGTATAGGGAGATATAAGTGTATGTATAGAAGACAAAAAAGTTTTTTGTATTAAGGACAGTTAGCAACTTGGCCATATTCCTTTGTTGCCATCAATGAAAAATGGGGAGATTGTTGGCAAGTTGGATATAATAATTTATATGACTTAATATAGTGTTTCCATTATAGAAACAAATTCATATAGTAGTTTGGAGTCAACCCACTTGATGAGAAGATCATAATTCAGTTAAGTGTTGAAGACTAGACAGTGTATAGAGTTCCTGCAGCTCAGAGCATCAGCGCACGTGCATACGATCAAGTTATGATGTGAACCCTAGAAGTTAAGCTGGTTGGACTATATTCATGCTTATTCTATGAGTGCATGATCAGATATGCAAGTATGAGAAAGATACAAGCAGTTGAAGTTGCACAGCCAGTGTGTGCCAGTGAAGAACAGAGTAAGCAACCGATTGTTACCATTTTGAGTTGCGACTATATTATAATGATGTAAAGGCTATGTGCCTATTTTAATAAGGTTTCCAACATGTATATATGTTTGATTGTAAATACGCTTAAGAAAATTCATTTGGAAGTGTTGTACGTAATAGGTTTAAGGGTCGACCTAGTTGTTTATTTTGTATGCACATATAAATATAAGATGTGCCCATTGTAATTAGTATGGATATTGATAGAGAGTTGTGATAAGTAGAAGAAAATTGTGTGAAGACACTATAAGATATATTAGAACTTTTCAAGAGGTCAAAGAATTAGCACATCAAAGGAACTGATCTGACAAGTAGTGTCATGGTGATAGTTCATCCAACAGATATAGTGTGCATCTAAGATCAAAAGGTTGTAGCCTTCACCACTTGAGTAGTGAGCTCTACGATAGTGTGTCCACTCCCCTAATAGGGACTATTGTAAAAGACTCCTAAAAAGGGTCTGACCCTTAACAAGGTCTACTGTACTTAATGCATTGTAAAGCAACTCCTAATAGGGTTAAGGATCTTCTAACAAGGATAACAAAATGCTAGTACAGAATATTAGTGGGTGTCAATTCCCACTGGGGTTTTTACCTATTTGGGTTTCCTCGTAACCATATTGGTGTCATGTGTTGATTTCATGTTTCATGTTTATGTGGATGTTTATTTCAGTACTTAAGATTTTAAGTTCAGTTTAAAGATTAAAGCTAAAAGATAAAATATAGTGAACATTGATTCAACCCCCCCCCTCTTAGTGTTCCCATTCCTAACATTGGGCATCACTATCTTCGCCCACGTTCTCTTCATGTCTTGGTTGTGCTCATGTGTAGCTTCCACCTTGCTTGAAAAGGTGGATAATGTCTTTGTGGCTGGATAGGTGCAATTATCAATGACGGACAATCTCTCCTCCAAAGGCAGTCACTATATCCGTCAAATGAGTAGACAACCCGTGTACATGGAGAGTGTCTCGATGAAATGGGTTTGAGGTAGTATTAGATCTTATAGAAAGAGCATGCAAATGATTTATTTGAAAATAGGGGATGTCGCTTCTAGGGAAAAAACTAGTCCTCTTGTCTCCTCAAGAGGATAGAATGTCTAGACATTGTTGTAGTCAAGGTTCGGGGAATTGTACCAATGTAATTCTAAATCAATCTCCTCCATTGCACATTGGAATTCATGTAAGATATTTTGAGCACTACATCCAAATGATCCTTTATGAAGGGAAAGAGATGCTACAGGTTTTGGGGAAGCTTCATACCTCCATCCAAAATGTTCAGTGATGGAAGGATGTCATTCATCTAAATCCTACATGAGACTTAGAAAAAGACCAACTTTCTACATAATTTTCGTTATGTCACAACACAAGGAGCTTTGAAAATTACTTTAAATCACTAAGAAGAGAACTATCTTTTGATGATCATATAAACAAGGTCCCACCGGGTGTGTTAGAAAATATTGTTGATCTCTAATAGGCTCACACTTAAATAAGGGTAGTCAAGAAGCTCTGCATATGTGAGACCTAATATGCTATATAGAGAAACCTCCAAGATTTTAGATGTTGGGTTTTCATTCCATAAACTAAGAAAAAGGGAGAAGGAACAAGAAAAAGAAAAATCTATGCTACAAGACAAAAATATGAGGGACATGAACTAAAAGATCTTAGATTGTACTGGTTGTTAAATGAGTTGTCAAGGCCCTAGAGGGCGATAGAAAATAGAAGGTGTTGATTAGAAATAACATTGCACTAGCTACTACTAAGAATGCTAAGCATTGGAAGAACCTCTCTCTTAGTGATATTCTTATCCGTAAGCATGATTTAAATCCTATTGGGCCTAGCATGTTTCACAGTCTATGGAAAGCATAGGAGCTTGTCAAGGATAGGGTTTAGCTATAGCATTAATGGACAGGTCTATAGTCTTTGGTCATAGATCATTATGGTTGAATTTGGAGCATAAAGGGAAACCTCTTGCAGTTTTACAATGGTGTTCTACTAAGAGATTATGAGATTGGCATCGAATGCTTCAAGGATATCATCAATAATGAGACTCTTAGTGATTGGGCTACATTGAGCACTAAATTATGCATTCCTCAATCAAATTGAAGGACTTATTCAATCCTTAAAGAGGCCCACCAAATGTTCAACACTACAATCTCTAGTATAGAAGAGGTTGAGCAATTCTCAAAATTCAAATAGTTTGATGGCTCTTTGCTAAGTATAATTAAGGTTGAAGATATTTATAGAACTTTGGCTAATAATCATTCTATCTCCAATCATATTAATGCTTGCTAGAATTTGAATCATACTAAGAAGGTGGAATTCATTTGGTCATATATTTTAGAGCCGAGAGGCTTGCTTTAGATGGTTGCTTCTCCTATATAATCTCCATTTTAAACAACACTCTTTTGACTCTAATCTTTGTCTGTTATGTAGAAAAACAAATTCTTTAAATATTTTATTATTATTTATATGACAAAGAAATATGGTTTATATTTTGTAATGAATTTGTTTATTGGAATATGAATGATTATGATAAAATTTCTAAAATTATATTTGGATGTTTTAATAATATGGATAAAACTCAATGTTTTTGGGTTGTTGCTCACTACTGAAATCTTATAGCACCTATAGAAGGAAAGGAATAAAGAGGTGTTTGAAGGTTCAAGAAGAATGCTATTAAGTCACATGAGAGACTCATGTTCAACATTATTTACAAGTAACTATCACTGTGGAGATCTCAAAAGAAAACTTTCACAAACTCCTTGAAGATCAAACCACTATTGCCAATAGGCAAGAGACGTCTTGGACACACATTGACCTAGAATTTAAAAAAAAAACCCACATTTCATAATTAGCTTTTAGAATTGCAAAACAATGTTAATGAATTAGAAATTGAGAAGACCCCTCATAAGTAGCTTTTAGAATTGCATAACAATGTTAATGAATTAGAGGCTGAGATGATAGAGACACATATATTGTAGGCAAGTGGAATGAAATTCTAGTGAGTATCTATCTGTGTTGTCTCCCCCACTAGGGAAGCTCAAGTGGGATGAGATTGATGAGAGTAGGAATTAGTAATAGGACTCTATGTTATGTCTTTTTGATATGTAACGCTATATAAAATTGTTGTGAACTTGTAACTTCTTGTACCTCCATATCTATCTGAAAACTAATCTGAGTTGTATTTCATTGTTTACATAATATTTAATATGAAAAAAATGTATCCACTTTTCATTGTTGCCTTTGAGAATAATATATTATTCTCCAAATTGATATCTACCTTGGATGTTCTCAATTGAAAAATTGCCCCCTTTATATTTCCCAATGTGGGGGAGAGTCACACCTCATCATGGTCACAACCTTTAACAATTACCACCCTTTAAAAGAGTCACAACCCTTTATCATTGTACCCTTTGAGAGAGTCACAAACTTTCATAATCATGACCCTTTGAAAGAGTCACAACCCTTCATCATTTCTACCCTTCAAGAGAGTCACAACCCTCCATCATTTCTACCCTTTGAGAGAGTCACAACCTTTCATAATCACCACCCCTTGGAAGAATCACAACCCTTCATCATTGTTGCCCTTTGAAAGAGTCACTTCATTATTTTCTTCCAATTCCTTTCATCTGTCATTAATCCTTCTTTAATTTATCTCCTTTCAAATGAACTCTCCTCCCTTTTATATATTAAGTTGAGGGAGTCAACTCTTCATTGCATATCTCTTGACCTTTCATTAAATTTAATTAACTTTTATTATTCTTTATCTTTTATTTATCTCTTGACCCTTCATCATTTCTACCCTTCAAGAAAGTCACAAGCTCTCACAATTACCACTCTTTGGAAGAGTCACAACCCTTCACCATTTATTCCTTTTGAGAGAGTTGCAACCTTTCATAATTACCACCCTTTGGAAGAGTTACAACCCTTCATCATTGTTTCCATTTGAAAGAGTCACTTCCTTATTTTCTTCTAGTTCCTTTCTTCTTCCATTAATCATTCTCAATTCCTATCCTCCATATCTCTTTTCAAATGAGCTCTCCTCCCTTCTATATCTTATGTTAAGGGAGTCACAACTCTTCATTTCATATCTCTTGACCTCACATTATATATATATATATATATATATATATATATATATATATATATATATATATATATATATATATATATATATATATATATATATATATATATATATATATATATATATATATATATATATATATATATATATATATATATATATATATATATATATATATATATATATATATATATATATATATATATATCATTATACTATTAGTTTTTCATCATTTATTTATTTATTTATTTTTACATTTTAATTTTATTATTATTATTTACTAAATGCTATTTTAGGAAGGAAACATTACTCAATGCCAAGTGATACTATCCTAAGTACAGACCACTCATGTAGTAGACACACTTGCATGTGTTCATGTCATCATATATTAGTGTGACTCATCACTCATTAATTACCTCCTTAACCTTATTAAGCTCATGCACTACCTATGTAAGCCCACTTTAGCACATGCTTCATGGTCTATCATGTTAGAATAACTAAGAGGGGGGTGAATCAGTTAATCACTGTCCTAATACAAAATATATAATCCAAAAACAAATACTTCAATTTTTGCTCCTCGATAACTTAAAATACTTTTACTGTCTATGCTTTTACCAATTATCAGTCTAAAACATATAGTAGTTACTGATCAAATCAAATATGCAACATGTAAATATGACATCAAAACAAACATCACAATCAACACATAACACAAGAGATTTAATGTGGAAACCCTGTGAAGGGAAAAACCACCTAGGACTAGCAACCCAAAAATATTCACTCTTTTGAAGTGAGGTTACAAACACACTGTTAGGTGTGACCTTGTTAGAGGATTTAAGACCAACCGTTATCGTCCAACCAGCAGTCACTCTGGGGTTGACAGGATAACAATGTTCATTCTATGAATGATACATAATAAGACTTTCTTAGTCCACTTGGTTAAGAGATTTGATTGTGTACAATGGTTAAATATGTAACAGTAGGTGATCTATCTTAATACAACTTCAATTGCAAATATACAGATCAATGTTCATCTCATACAAATCTTTCTGATCAATATAACATTTCTGATTCAACAATATATCAACTTGTTGTCCATCGGTAATCACTCTATGTCACTCGGTAATGCTCTACAGTAGAGTTCTCCTTAACTAGTATGATCAGAATGCATGAAAACTTGTTCACGCGAAGATTCTGCAGTTTCCTTTTCTTTTGGCATCACACTCATTATGAAATCTCCAGTCTCTTATATAGACATGTAAACCATTTTCTTCTGCTCCATCATATTTTTCCCCTTAATCATCTTCATTGATTTTGCCTCTTAAACATACCTCGACACTTGTGTCAATAACACATTTGATTCTCATCCTTTAGATCTTTCCTAAATTTTTTTAGCCATCGATCTGTGTAACAAACATTATCTGTTACCTTGAAATCATACACTTTCCAGCTCATCAATCTTATCAACTAAACTAATCATTTAGTTCATTCTGTTCTTCTCAATTAACAAAGAAATGCATCGGTGACCACAAGCTAGGTTTATACTGTGCTCGGTATACACTACACTCCGTCGGTGTATACTGAAATGCTTCATCAACTGACAACACTGCTTTGTGTCTTTCAGCTCTTTTCCTCATCATAGATGAATGAAACATAATCAAGTCAATATCATAAGGTCATAGACTCATCAACACATTACTCAATGTATTCTTTATCCTCATCTATCATATCCACCTTCCTCATGTAGATATTTATGTTCTTCATCTCTTTTACTCCTTTTCCACAGATGTTTCGGTATAGTAACTTACAAGATAAGTGTTGTCAAACTAGTTGACATCAATGACAACATAATACTGATTCAATCATATTACATATCTAATCAATCAGCTCGGTGATCTTAAATCAAAGATTCTTCAATCAGGTTCTAAATCAATTGTAGTTCATCAATCTCTCCCTTTGGCATTGATGGCAACTCAAGAAATATGAAATATACCATACACATACCAAACATGTATTCTACAACTCTATCAACAAAATGTTTTACAAGCTCTCCCTAGCTTAATATGTTTAATCACTATGTTACTCAATAGCATTACAAATTTAGCTTTGACATTCTACAAATATGATCTTATCTACTCTCAGATTCCTCCTTCTGTTCTCAGTAACTGATCTTCAGTGCTCTCCCTTTCTTCAATTTGTCTCTCCCTCAGATAGTTCTCGTCGGTGCATATTGTTTCATATTGTTTATCTTTCTCTTTGACAACAATGCCAAAGAAACAAATAAACAAACAACTCTTCAATAGCCAAGTAACTCTCTATTTTTTGATGTATACTCTGTATCTCTATTATACTGATATGCCAATCTCTTCTAGTACTTTTCAAAACCTTAGACATGATCCAAAGTGTGAACTATGTTGCATCAACATGAATGATCTTCTGATAAGATTAGGCTGATACAACATCTAGATCACCTTAGTGACCGGTAGATAGGGGATGGACCCCTAGTCTAGTCCTCAAGTATTCAAATGTATCCTTCAGTAGAGCCTTTGTAAATATATTTGCAAGTTGTTCTTTTGATGTAACAAACTCTAGCTTAACTTTCTTCTCCTGTACTTGTTCTCTCAAGTAGTGATACTTAATTGATATATGCTTTGTTTTAGAATGCATCATTGGATTCTTTGAAATGTTTATTGCACTGGTGTTATCACAGTATATAATCACTGGCTTAGTGATTATCTCATTCATACCTTCCAGAACTTGCTTAATATATGCAATGTTTGAACAGTTTGTAGCAGCAGCAACATACTCTACTTTGACTGTAGACTGAGAAATACAATCCTACTTCTTACTTGTCTAGGTAACAAGTCTTTCACCAAAGAAAAATGCTCCTCCGGTGGTACTTTTTATGTCATCCACATTTCTAGACCAATCAGCGTCGGTATAGACTATGAGTTCAAACTTGCCTTCCTTAGGATACCATAGTCCATAATCCTCTATTTTCTTTAGGTATCTTAAGATTCTCTTAGTAGCAATCATGTGTGATTCTCTAGGACTAGCAGAAAATCTAGCAACTATTCCCACAACATGTGCTATGTCTGGTCTACTCTGAACTACATACATTAACTTACCAATCATTGATCGGTATAGTGTCTGGTTCACCTTTGTAGTTTCATCTTCTTTAGTCAAAATACATCCAGTAGCCATCGGTGTTCCCACAGGTTTAGTATCTTCCATGCCAAATGTTTTCAATACTTCCTTGATATATTTTGATTGTGAGATGAATATCCCATCACTTTGTTGAATCACTTGTAGTCCTAGAAAGAGCTTAATCTCTTCAAACATAGACATCTCAAATTCATTCCTTATTTCATTAGCAAAGCCTTTACAGATTTGATCTTGACCTCCAAATATAATGTCACCCACAAAAATTTTAGCAATAAGAATTGTATCATCAGTATCTCCTTTCATATACAAATTGCTATTCTCACTTGTTCTTACAAATCCTATACTTAACAAATTAGTATGCAACCTCTCATACCAGGCTCTTGGTGCTTGCTTCAAACCATATAAAGCTTTATGTAATCTACATACCATGTCTTTCTTTTCTGGATCAACAAACCCTTCAGGTTGTCCTATGTAGACTTCTTCTTCAAGTATTCCATTCAGAAATGCGGACTTGACATCCATTTGATAAAATTTGAATTTCTTGTGTGCAACGTATGCAAGTAGCATTCTGACTCCTTCCAATCTACCAACAGGTGCAAATGTTTCACCATAATCAATTCCTTCCTCCTGTGCATATCCTTTACATACCAATCTAGTTTTATTTCTTTTTACTTCTCCATTCTCATTCTGTTTGTTCCTGAATATCCACTTAGTACTGATAACATTCTTATCTTTAGGTCAGGGTACTAAGTTCTAGGTTTTTTTCTTCTCTATCTATTCTATTTATTCTTTCATTGCATTAACCCATTTGTCATTCTCTAATGCAACTTTTACATGGTTTGGTTCATAATCACAAACTAGACATGTACCTTGTCTTGCTTTACTCCTTGTTTGCATGCCAGCTTGTTTGTCTCCTGAAAAAACTCGCCAGTATCCTATTTCTTCTTTCTTGTTCATCCTGTGCAGGTTCATTTTCTTTCTCGGTAGGGCCATCCTGCTCGTCTATTTCTCTTTCCTATTGTTCGATATTGTTTTCCTGCTGACCGGTTATCATAGGCTGCAGCTTCGGTAGATACTCTAGTTGTTCAATGTAAGTGAATCTACCATAGTCTTCTGGTTCCTTTGTACTTTCCTCTATGTTATTTTCATCAAAATCATCAACTTGGACATTAGTGCTTTCAATCATTTTATTAGTAGTTTTATTTAGACACTTATATGCTTTGCTTTTACTAGAATATCCTAGAAATATCCCTTCATCACCTTTTGAGTCAAATTTACCATTTCTCTCATCTTTCAGAATAAAATATTTTCTTCCAAAAATTTTGAAATAACTTATAGTAGGTTTGTGTCCAAACAACAACTCATAGGGTGTCTTGTCGGTGTCCTTCTTTAGTTGTACTCGGTTAAGAACATAAGCAGCTGTATTGATAGCTTCCCTCCAGTATGTCTGAGCAACATTATTTTGCAGCATCAGTGTCCTAGCATAGTCAAATATTGACCTATTCCTTCTTTCAACAACCCCATTCTACTAAGGTGTCCTCGGTACAGAGACTTGTCTTTTAATACCATGCTCATTATAGAAATTAGTAAATTCATTAGAGATAAATTCACCTCCTCTATCAGATCTTAGGCATTTCAATTCCTTACCAGTCTCTTTTTCTACCTTAGCTTTATACCCCTTAAACATCTTAAATGCTTCAAATTTTTCTTTTAAGAACATAACAACCATCAATCTAGTATAGTCATCAACAAAAAGAATAAAGTTTTTATCACCATAATAACTTTGAGTTCTCATAGGACAACATAGGTCGGTATGAACCAACTCAAGTATCTTCTTTGTTGAATAGTCCTTACTTTTGAAAATAGATTTAGTCATCTTACCCTTTTGACATTCATGACACATAACATGATCTGATTTTGACAAGTTAGGCAGACCTCTAACTCTTTTCCTTTTACTGATCTTAATCATGTTATCAAAATTCACATGGCATAACCTTTTATGCCACAACCAAGCATCTTCATTTTTCATCATCAAGCAAGAAGACTCATCAATATCAAGATAAAATAGATTACCTCTTGAGTTTTCTCCAGTTCTAATTAGTCTTCCTCCATCATCAAAGATTTTCACTTTCTTGCTCTCAAAAGCAACTCGGCGACCTGAATTATTTAGTTGTGCCACACTTAACAAGTTATAGTTCATTCCATCTACCCAATAAGCATTATCACATTTTATCATATCATTTATCATCAAGGATCCTTTACCTCTTACCATACAGGGTGTGTCATTACCCATCTTAACTGATCCTCCATTGTATTCTTCAAGTAGATAAAATTTCTCCTCATCACCAGTCATGTGATGTGTACAGTCATTGTCTATGATCCATGTATTGTTTTTGTTAACTTTAGATATCAGTGTTGTTTCTTCATGTTTTTCTTCTTCTTCCTCTGAGTCATCTTTCATAGAAACAAATACAACTTCTACATCATCATCAGAATCAGATTCAGATTCATTATCTTCAGCTATGAAACATACCTTTTTTCCTTTATCATTACTGTCTCGGTTATCTTTGTTGTGTCGGTAGCGTCTATTGAATCTTCTCCCATAACTTCCTTCAGATCAGTCTTTGGTTCTATCATCATCTTTCTTATGTGGACATCTAGCAGTGATGTGGCCAACCTCTTTATAGTTAAAGCATGCCAAAGGTAGCTTACCTCTATACCTTCATTTACGTTTGGGTAATCTTCTGGCCATAAGAGCTTCAAGTTCATCAAGCTCATCATCGGTATTACTATCACTATCACCATTTTTATTATTCCTGCTAGACTTAGTAATCTTTAGAGAAGACATGAAAGTGGACTCAACAGATGGAACAAATTATTGTCAAAGTTATTTAACTCAAAGGTTGTAAGTTTACCATTCAGATTGTCAAGTGTAAGTAAATTACCAGATGCAAACCTTGTTTCATGAATAGCAAATATTCTGATTACGTAAACTGGCAATAAGGTTCTGAGTACTTTGCTTACAACTGTTTCTTCACTAATGACTCCATTAGATGCTCTAATATCATGTACTACCTCTTTCAGTCTATTTGTGTATTGCACAATATTCTCACCTTCCTTCATTTTCATATCATTGAATCTACCCCTTAAGCTTTCTGCTCTAGCTCTTTTGCCATTCGCATCTCCACTGTAAACTTGAGAAAGTTTATCCCACATGGATTTTGTAGTAGTGTAGCTTTTGATATCTTCAAATTTGACATCGGTATAGGTAGCAATAATTTACATCATAGTAACATTATGTTCATGCCTGTCTTTCAATTGATCAAGTGTCAGGAGACCAGGTGTCGGTTCTATATAGCCATCTCCATCAATTCTAGTGCAACATTCCCAATTCCAAATATGTGCAACTTCATCCTTCTTTGCCATACTGTGAAGTTCTCTTTGTTCAGTCTTGGCACTTACCTCTTATACATTTTGAGATCTTTGTACTAAAGTCCTTAAAACTCTATTCAAAGCAACCAACACTCTGATACCAATTGTTAGAATAACTGAGAGGGGGGTGAATCAGTTAATCACTGTCCCAATACAAAATGTATAATCCAAAAACAAATACTTCAATTTCTACTCCTAGGTAACTTAAAATGCTTTTACTGTATGTGCTTTTATCAATTATCAATCTAAAACATATAGTAGTTACCGATCAAATCAAATATACAAAATGTAAATATGACATCAAAACAAACATCACAATCAACACATAACACAAGCAATTTAACGTGGAAACCCTGTGAAGGGAAAAACCACCTGGGATCGGCAACCCAAAAATATTCACTCTTCTGAAGTGAGGTCGGTGAAGACCCAACCTTGTAAAAGGTTACAAACACACTGTTAGGTGTGACCTTGTTAGAGGATTTAAGACCAACCATTATTGTCCAACTAGCAATCACTCTAGGGTTGACAGGATAACAATGTTCATTCTATGAATGATACATAATAAGACTTTCTTAGTCCACTCAGTTAAGAGATTTGACTATGTACAATGGTTAAATATGTAATAGTAGGTGATCTGTCTTAATACAACTTTAATTGCAAATATATAGATCAATGTTCAGCTCATACAAATCTTTCTGATCAATATAACATTTCTGATTCAACAATATATCAACTTATTGTCTATTGGTAATCACTCTTTGTCACTCGATAATGCTCTGTAGTAGGGTTCTCCTTAACCAGTATGATCAAAATGCATGAAAACTTGTTCACATGAAGATTCTACAGTGTCCTTTTCTTCTGGTGTCACACTCATTGTGAAATCTCTAGTCTCTTATATAGACATGTAAACTATTTTCTTCTGCTCCATCAAATTTTTCCACTTAATCATCTTCATTGATTTTTCCTCTTAAAACTATCTCGGTACTTGTGTCAATAACACGTTTGATTCTCATCCTTTAGATCTTTCCTAAATTTTGTTAGTCATCGATCTGTGTAACAAACATTATCTGTTACCTCGAAATCATACACTTTCTAGCTCATCAATCTTATTGGCTAAACTAATCATTTAGTTCATTATCTTCTTCTCGGTTAACAAAGAAATGCGTCAGTGAACACAAGCTCAGTTTATACTATGCTTAGTATACACTACACTCCGTCAGTGTATACTGAAATGCTTCATCAACCTAAAACACTGCTTTGTGTCTTTCATCTCTTTTCCTCATCATAGATGAATGAAACATAATCAAGTCAATATCATAAGGTCATAGACTCATCAACAAGTTACTCAATGAATTCTTTACCCTCATCTATCATATCCATATTCCTCATGTAGATATTTCTGTTCTTTATCTCTTTTACTCCTTTTCCACAGATGTTTCGGTATGGTAACTTACAAGATAAGTGATGTCAAACTAGTTGACATCAATGACAACATAATACTGATTCCATCATATTACACATCTAATCAATCAGCTCAGTGATCTTAAATCATAGATTCTTCAATCAGGTTCTAAATCAGTTGTAGTTCATCATATCAATGAATCAACTACAGGTTATAACACATTTGTCTTTATGCTGATAGCTTTTATTACATGCAACATTAATAATGTTGAAACTAAACCAATTTCAATTCCTACACAAAGATTTGCCTCCTCAACCAATTTAATCTTCTTCCAAGGAAAATCCAGATTCATAACTACCTTGCAATCAGTTTAAAAACAAGGGGAAAATAATACTTCTCCATTCACAATTAAAACACCACATTAGATGAGCATCAGAGAGGTTAAAAACATTACTTATTACGCTAGCCAAAAAGAGGCTTTTCATTGAGATATTGACTTAATAAAAGATGATGAACTTTTCCTATATGTAGACCTGTGGGCAAGGTGATAATTGATTTAATCTACTCCACTTCAGAAGAGCTAACTTAATCAATTATTCTCTTCTGAACATGGTTCCTCTAATCAATCCCAGATACCAATCAACAAAACTAAGATCAGTTCGAGTTCAAGTTATCAAATTATATAAAACAATGAAATTGAGTTTTAAGTTTCAACAAACCAAGTTTCATTATAAATAGAGTGCAAGGATTGATGAGCATCAAAGTTTCATCACAACATAGATAAAAGTCCAAGCATCCTGAAAGGTGAAATTTTCCAAAGCATTGCAACACTTACAAACCACTGAAAACTACATAGATAAAAATCCAAGCATCCTAAAAGGTGAAATTTTCCAGAGCATTGTAGCACTTACGAACCACTGAAAACTACATAAGACCACAAGTAATAATTTTATAGGAAAATATATTGGAGGTAAAACATCAAAACCAAGAAGAATCCACTTATTGAGGGACAACTATATAGATTTTGGTTTTTCCTATGATTCTTCTAAAGTGTTCATAAAAGTTATAAATAATAATAAGCTTGGAGAAAAGTGAGAATTCCCTAAATGCTACAAAACTAGGAGAAAAATCTATTCTTATTAGAACATCATTTGTCTTAATCTATTCTTATTAGGACATTAGATGCCTTCAAGATATCATGTTGTGGTCAATCTTCAAGTGTTGTTGGTCATTTTCACCCACTATGAGCACTTTTTTTGGTATTGATATTTAAAATATTTTGATGTCCAATCTATAACCATTTTCTTTTGTTATTCACTATTTGGTATAAATTTTCTTGCATATTTCTCTATTTTAATTATTCATTTGTGTTTTTTTTTTGTTTTTATTTATTTATTTGGTATTAATTAGGTTTTTTAATTTGAAATTGATTACATTATTTTAATTATGTTAATTATATAGCTTTTTTAAAACTTTAATCAGGTATGACATACAACATTGAAAACCCACAACCTCCAAACCCTCTGCCACCAAACCCCCATCAATACAAGATTTAATTTTTAAAAATTTGAATTAGTTGAAGGGTATTACAAAGGTTTATCATATGATCCCTCAGTTATCCCCTATGTTTGCCACATTGCAATCAATAATACCAAATAAAGAAACCCTCACAACCCAACATAGTTATATACTTTTGTAGTAAGGGGCCATGAGGGATCACTACACAAAATTGTTATCTTGTGACAAGGTGAATATCCTTGAAATAGAAAAAGACAAAATATTTGTCCTCTTCATTAATCCCTATACTAGATAACTAATTAATCCTAAAAAATAAAAGTTGTCCATCAAATAGTGTACAAATGATGATATGCAAAATAAATTCTGAGATTATTGGAGGATGGTTTTTGATAAAACACTTAACACCTATATGGATGTTCTATTTTATTTCATTATAAAATTATATGCTGAATTTTTGTTTCATAAGTATGTCAACTATTTTGACATCAGACATTTCCTAGGTGTAGGAAGAGGTGCCCTAGGATATACCTAGGGTAGTTTGAGTAGTACAAGGTCCATATGTTCCCCCTTCTCTCATTTCTTTCCCACCTCTAGTGCAACCTCTAGATATTATCACAAAGGTTTCCTCACATACAATTATGGCCATTCACTCTTTGAGTGGGATTTTGGTTTCTCAGATTGCGACAGTGGCATGGCCACATGGCCTTAATGTTGACGAATTGTTAGTACCAATAAGTATATATGTCCATTGTGCATGTGAACCATCAATATGTATGTTTCTCTCCCTCCCTCTCCCTCTCTTTCTCTCTCTCTCTCTCTCTCTCTCTCTCTCTCTCTCTGCCTATCCCCTTATATATTGTGTATTAAATATTATACATACATACATATTATATATAATGTAGTAGATGTTCATATAAATGTTTTACAAGGTATTGGATATCGTATAAAATCCAATATCTCATACCATCTTTCACAAGGTTGCCAAAGGTAAATTCTTGGCACCCATGTTAAAAATATCAAATATTCGATATATAGGCCACACAAAAGAGGGCAGTGGGTCCTTTTGAGCATTCAAACAATCCCTATACATTCTTTTTGTAGGTGAAAAACATGGGGTTTCAAACAATAAGAGACAAAGTCATACTTTTTTTAGCATCATTTTCACAAACTTATGAATTGCAATTATTTTTTATCATCTTTTTGGAGGTATAATGGGAGCAATAATTGTCAAAAGAAAAATGAAGCATATAGACATAGAGATAGAGAAATTCATAGGGAGAGAAGACAAGGTATGCCAAATATTAGTGAAGGTGAGGCCTTTGGTCCACTTGTAAATGCTATTTCAAGTGAAGAGGAGAATGAATATGCAAATATTGAGCATGATTGTAAAAATTAGAATGAAAATGTAGAGATTGATATTGAAAATTTTGAGCAAGATATTCAATTTGGGAATGAAAATATTGAAATTGATATTCAAAATGTTCAACATGAGATTGAATTTATAAATGAAATTGTGGGAATTGAAATTGAAGGTGAAAATATTGAAATTGACATGGAAAATGAAGTTGTTGAATGAATTGAATATTATACAATGCCAAATTATATGATAAATGAAGTCCCTTGTGTGGAAGAAAGAAAAATTCCAAATTTAAGACCTTTAAGAACCCTAAAATGGTTACTTAAAATTGATGAAACTATTATAGACAATTTTGAAGGCAAGAGATCAATAAGAACCATTTGGTTGTGGGCTATGAAACTATTCAATGAATATTTTAGCAATAAGACATTGACCGAGCAATGCCAAATTTTTTAACAATTGCTAAAGATACAAAAGAAGAGACCTTTACTAGCCAAATTAAAGACTCATGTGAATAGAAAGACAGAGAAAAATTCTATTATTGTCAAAAATCATTTGAATGCTCTCAATTATATTGGAAATAATAACATGAAAAAATATAAGAGAGCTTCTCAGAGGATGATTACAACCTCGTTAGTAAGTGATCATTTGAGAAAGGCTCATTTTATGAGAGAGAATTAGGTTAATTTCAACATAAATCATAAAACTTTGGATAAGACACTTGTCTAAAGAGAAAGACTTGGCAATCCTCTTCAAAATGATACATGGGATTTTGGTGGGAGGCTTCCACATGTTGATAAGAAGCTAACCAGTAGTGTGAAGGAGGAAATTCAATAATTTTGACACTAACTCTAGAGTATTACCCAATGTAAAGGATGTCTCAAAGTATACAATTAGCAATCGAGACTGCACACAACATCCTAAATATTTCTTGGAAGGCAAACAATGTTGTTTAAAAAAAATTGTGATACACATCCAAAATTGAAAAGTTCACAAAGGTATTTTGAATCTATCAAGCAATTTTATTGTGTACCTCTTAAGATTCATAATACTTGTTGCAATACCATGTGGAGTTTTCAATGCACTATGAGATATTATGCTATATTCATTCTACTTTGTATACTAATGAAATGTTGTAGGAGTGTGGTGCAATTCAACTTTTGAAATAATCGAGAGACTTACTAGATCATTTTTTATGTCCTATAGATGATGTTTACTTTTTCAATAGAAATGGTTGTTTACATGAGAATTTTTCACAATGTGGTAGCTTGTCAAAGTTTGTTTCATATTTTCATCAGGGAAGTGAGTGAATTCAAAAAGAAATTTTTTGGGAAAAAATATATGAGATGGTCAAATATACTTTTAAGAGTAGAGGTGAACGGTTTAGATGTGAGTTGGTTACAAAAGAATACAGTGTTGCTGATTTTATTTCAAACTTTAAGGAACATATTTTCTACAAGTATATAAGGAGAAACCATAGGTCTCAGTGGTTGGATAAAAAATTTAGGTTGTGTAAGGACTCTTTCTTGATTAACACTATTATATTAGTGGTTAATTTTGCAAAAAATTACACATTGTAACCACAAAATGAGTTACAAGATCAGTATTACAATTTCATTCAGATTGTTATTTTTGTCCACATAAAAGATAGACATGCCCCTTGTTAATGTAGGAATAATTACAAGGAGAGGGGAGGGGGGTGAATTAGTAATCATCAATTCAAACTTAACCTCACCCAATTCAAACTTATCAAACTGATAAGCAATATAACCTTTTAAACATTCATTCATCACAGTAGGTAAAGTAGGCTTTAAATAAAATGAAAACACATAAAAATCCACACAAATTTAACACCAGATGTATCTCATGGAAACCCAACAAGGGTGAAAACCACACTGTGATAATGATGCTCACAAATTGTGTACTCTTCTAGAATACACTATGTTAGCAGGTTGCCTAGTTAAGGGTTGCAATAACACTTTTAAATGCTACACGATTAAGGGATTTTACTTTAGACCTATTAGGATCGATGCCCTGTTAGGAGCAACCTTGTTAGAGGAATTTAAACACTCTTTAGAATGTCATCTGGTTAGAGGATTTTATAATAGGACCTGTTAGGGTCAACCTGATTAAGGGATTTTGTTGTTACAATTGTTAGCGAGTAACATATAGAAAATGATTTGTAATATACACTATCTCTTCTAGATCAGATACAATTAAGTTCTAAAACTCAACAACATACCATACTCTGCACTTTGCCTTGATCACATTCAATTCCAACACTTACTAATCAACTACAACCTTTTGCAACTTCACATTCCTCTGGCATTCAAAAATTAGTTTCTTCTTTCTTTTTCCTTTAAGTATAAACCCATTCCACCACCTTAAAAAAACCTAAATCCAATGACCCAAATTAATTTTTTCCTCAAAAATCACATCTGACCATACATCTTTATTTTCTCCTGATCGTGTCAGCTCAGATTCAATTTGTACCTTGGAACTTGTTCCAACTCCATAAATTGTTTTAACCAAATAGAAACTTCTTAAATAAGCTTCCTTAAACGTATTATCTTGATTAATGTGTTGTCAATAGTTTCCAAAAATCATACATATACCTCTTGACTCTTCAAAATCATCATCGATCCCAATAACAAATCAACATTCACTATCACTCCTAAAATATTTACAAACTATTCTTTGTTCACCTGTTCAACCTTACCTGTTCTCCTACTTCATCGATTTGTCTAACTTACCTATTCATCCTTGTTTACCAGTTTTGTCAGCATCACTTCCAAATCATCAAATGACCTTTACCTCTGAACATTTTAAGGTTTGATCTTAATTATATCATCTTGACATCATTATAAGTCATATAACTTGACCACTCTAGATAATGCTATACATATTTGAAATGACATTCAAATAATTTAACTGCTTATCACTGATTGCTTTAACTATTACCCATTTTGATTCCATCATACATAACTTACTCAATTCTTCACATAAATAGGTTCTATCATAAACATATCATTATAAATCATCATTAAACCTTCCTTTACAATAGCAACATTTAATTCATTATGAAATTCATTCTTTTCTCTAATGAATATGTGGTAACAAGCCAAAATACTTAGTCAAATAGCTGACATCAATGACAATTATATAACTGATTTACCTGTCATCAAATCTTGATCCAATATTCATCAACTCATCATCAATCATAAGTGTGATGCCCAAATTGTAGAGAAAAACATAACTACAATTTTTTTAAAACCTACTGTTAACTATAAGCACACACACACACACAACTATGTTAGCTGGAGTTTAATACAAACTGGCACAAGTTTCTATGTGCATGCAAAATGATGTAGAGGAAAATGGGTAGCTGAATAAGTCTAAGTGTCCAAAAACACCACAAGGGTCAAACTAGAGAAGGTTGACCAAGTTTGACCAAAAGTCAAACTATGCTAATTAGCTCTCAAACTATCCTATAAAGATCCCCAAGCTGCATGCTTCGACTGACACGTAAATCAAGGTAGTTGACTAAAGTCAACCAGAGTTGACCAAAAAGTTAACCATGCACCAATAAACATGAAACTAAGTTAAAAATGTTCAATACCTAACAAGGAATATTTGTGCATGCAAACTAAGGCATTTGACCTAGGTTTGACTAAGGGTTGACCAAAAGTCAACCTTACATGAAAATGACCAATGTGACCTTCAAGGCCAAATAGACTCTAGACTCGATGATGAGGAGTCATTATAACCCCCAACAGTAATAACATTCCTCCAATTGAAATGTTAAGTTAATTGAATGTTTCGATTAAATCTAATCAACGTTAGCATTAATTAACCTATTTAAAATGATATAAAATTAAAAGAAATTAATCTAAAGTTTATTTCTTAGTCAATAAAATGATAACTTGAGTTAAATCAATAGCCCAAACATATCATCTTTAAATTGATAGAACATCTATGTCACCTATGAAGATCAATTATTAATCTCCCAATTGTATCAATTCAAAAGAATTACCCCTATCCAATATTAAAATGCTAAAATATACACATTAGATTAATCTTAATTTAATTTACAATTAATTAAAATTAAAACTAAATCTAACTAAAAATAAATTTTAAATTTCTAATAATACGTTAAAAGAAATATTCTTTACTTTATACAAATTAATCCTCATACAAAAATATTAAACATATCTTAAAACCCTTATGCTAAAATATATTAAATAAAACTTTAAAAAAAAAAATCAATCCTTAAATAATATATGTTTTATAACAAATGCTAACCCTTTATTTTATTAACAGGGGTTGATTAATGAAAAGGGCGGTGAGAAAGGGGGTGGGCGCACGCACAAGGGTATGGGCGGCAAAGCTTTGCCCCATCCACAATGGTAGCATAGTGGAGGCATCCTATGTCTACAGGCACAAATTTGAGAAATTGCATTCTTCATCACTTACATGAAGATGAGTTGTATGCAGAGGTGAGTAAGTTGATTCAGTCTCAGAGACCCCTTTAGGGGAAGTATGCAGATTATACCATGGAGTCTCATGGACCCTTACGTCATAGAGGACATATCTATATACCTTCTTCCAGAGGATTGCCAGATTTTGTCATGCTAGAGGCCCATAGAGCCCCTTATGTAGTGTATCATGGAGTGAAGAAGATGCATGCCGATTTGAGACAATTATATCATTGGCCAAGCATGAGAACACAAATTGCTAAGTTGGTAGCTAGGTGCCTAGAATGCTAGAGGGTGAAGGCGGAACACTGACATACAAGTGGTCTGCTTCAGCCTCATGAGATACCAGTGTGGAAGTGGGACACCATATCTATGGACTTCACTGTTGGTCTCCCTATGTCATCTTGTCATCATGGTGATAGTTGACAAGTTGACCAAGGTGGCTCACTTTTCACTAGTGTGTACTACATTTACCGCACCATCAGTGGCACAGGTGTTCTTGTGAGAGATAGTTAGACTACATGACACACCTCGTAAGATAATCTTAGATGGAGATTCTCTCTTCACTTCATCCTTTTGGAGAGAACTGTAGGTAGAAATGGGCACTAGGCTCAACTTCAGTATGACCTATCATCTTGAGACAAATGGATAGACTGAAAGGGTCAATTAAGTGATAGGAGACATGCTTCATATGTATGTTATGGACCATCAGACATGGTGGGAGGAGTACCTACACCTAGTGGAGCTTGCCTATAACAATGGGCATCATACATCCTTGGGTATGCCTCCATACCAAGCTCTCTATGGTAGACCTTGAAGGACACCACTCAGTTGGGATAGGATCGAGGAAAAAGTTTCCATTGGTCTTGAGCTAGTCAGAGATATGGAGCAGCAAGTGACTTTGATTAGGCAGTGTCTCAAAGAGGCTTAGGATATGCAGAAGAAGTATGCTGATGTGAAGAGGATAGATCAAGCCTACTTAGTAGTTGAAATGGTATTTTTGAGAGTGCGACCGTATAAGATTCCAATCCATTTTGGAAAGGGCTCTAAGCTTGGACCTCATTTTGTTGGACCTTTTGAGATCCTTGAGAGGATAGGACCTTTTGCATACCATTTAGCTTTTCCACCTAGCCTATCATACATCCATGATGTGTTTCATGTTTCAGTTTTGAGGAAGTATGTTCATGATGAGACTCATGTGATAGATTGGGATGCCTTGCAGGTAGAGTCAAAAGAACAGTTGGCTTTGGAGCCCATTCATATATTGGCTCAACGGACCCTGACACTTCGAGACAGGGCGCTGGACCAAGTTAGGGTCCAGTGGGATTTCTATGATGAGGTTACAACTTCTTGGGAGGATGCAGTACAGATGAGATCATAGTACCCTCACCTCTTCGATGAACTCTAGGAGGAAGTTCATGCCTAGAGGGGGTGGATGTGAGACCTACCTTAGACTAACATAGTTTTATTGTTTAACTTTCTATGCTTTTAGTGATTATTACTTGGACATACCTTGACTATTGAGACTCTTATGTATTTGAGGATCTATTGAATCCTATGTTATATGTTCAATACTTGGTTATGTAATCAGGGTACACTCGAGATGCGCTATGTTTTGATTCAGTTTCAGTTTATGGTGATGTCATATATAGGAATAAATGTGTTGGATGCAATTGTGATGAAAATTGGTTTAGGAAACCAATGATATGTTTATTTAATTCAAATGCAGATATAGTTTATATACCATGCAGTATAGATGATGTATTATATTTCTACCATGCAGTATAGATGATGTATTATATTTCTATGTCATGTTATTTTGGACCTACTGATGTGTGCAGGGATAGTTGACCATGGAACTAAATTAGGGACCCAGAATTATAACCTATGTTATTTCATGAATTCTAAGGTCTTGTTTGTATAAAGAAATATGGACCTTGTTGTATATTTCTTTATTCATGAATGTGGTTTGCATGAATGTATTTAATTCAGTAAAGTAAGTGTGAATAAGCCATGTCATTTGTTATTAAATTGTGCCAATTTTGGAAAATTGTAGTAATTAGGTGTTGGCTTGGCTAGTTAATGGTATCATGATTAAGTGTAGGGTTAACTAGGGGTTTACCTTAGTGTAGTACCCAAGCCTACCATGGATTAGGAAGTTTCTAGATGGTCAACGTGACCTAGAAATTCGTGGGTTAACTTTAGGTGGGGTTAAGGAGGGTCTTTTGGGCTCCCATAAGGTAACCGGGGTCAATTTTAGCTACCCAGGTTGGTACCCTAGGGCTTAGGGGTCATTTTCAATCCATTAAGAGCCTTAAATCACATTTATAACTCCCCCAAAGTCTCCCTTTTGAAGTTGTGCGAATTTGAAGAGTTGTCTAGTTTTAGTTAACCTCTCTTTTCTTCCCAAATTTGTATTTAAATCAATTAATAGAGAAGGAAGGCAAGTGGGAAGAAAAGGATGGTTGGGTCTTCCTTACCTTTGATTGGTTCCTAAATTCTTGGAGGTTTTCCTATATAGGTAAGGTTTTAGGAAGAGCTTGAGTGTTTACCCACTCTCTACTTTTAGAGACCATTTTCAGAATTTGAGGAAGTTTAGGAGGGAATTGCTTGGAAGGATAGCTCATTTCAGGAATTCAGATTCAACCTTAGGCTTGGAGTAAGGTTGGTTTCTCTTTAGTTTAATTTCTTTTCTTGGCATGTATGGAAGCTTGGAGCTCCATAAATGGAGTCCTTGCTATTTTATGGTTTTTGCTTAAAAAAAATTTTAGTTGTCTTTTTCTCTACAATTTGGGCATCACAATAACCAAAAATCTTTTCATGAAATCTCTTCAATATTTATTCTAACAATCATCACCATTAATCAGTTATGCCAACAATCTCCCCCTTTGGCATTGATGGCAACACTATAACTCCTTTTTAGTTTTGGTACTATCACTTCTCTATTCTGCCTTGTTGATGGCATCTCACTATACAATCTACATCACTATAAATATAAGTGGAAAATTTTTCCTCTTTTATTTGCATCTATGACTTCCTTGTTGTTTTCTCCTCTTTGATATTTGTTCACCCCCTCTTTGATTGTGTTCCTCTTAGTATGACATCAACAATACACTTCTCCCTATATTTATTCTTTCCTTCTACAATAATCTTCTCCCCCTTTGAAAACAATGTCAAAGGTGAATCATTTATCCTTTTACATTCTCATCTTTGTGTCCTACTATTTTCTATTATGTCCTTGCTTGTCCTTTCTCTTCCTCTGCTAAGAATTCTCCCTTAGTGGAGTAGTCCACCTATACAAGAATTTATACATATGATTCTCTATCTTGCACATATGAATTGATGCAATCTTCATCTTTCCTCTAATTGATAGAAGATAGGGGAAGGACCCCTAATCTACCTCTGAGATATTCAAAGCTCTCCTTTGGTAGTGATTTGGTAAATTTGTCAGCAACTTTCTCCTTTGTAGAAATATACTCAAGTCTGACCTCCTTCTCCTGTACTTGTTCTCTTAGAAAATGATGCTTTATTGCTATATGTTTTGTCTTTGAATGCATCATTGGATTCTTTGAGATATTAATAGAACTTGTGTTATCACACTGTATTACAACTGGTTCAGTTACCTTTTCATGAATACCTTCAAGAATTTTTTGAATTCAAATTATTTGTTGACAATTTATAACAACAACAACATATTCAACTTGTGCAGTAGATTGTGATATATAATTCTTCTTCTTGCTTGTCTATGACACTATTATTTCTCCTGGAAAGAAATCTCCTCCACTATTACTTTTCCTATCATCAGCATTACAAGCCCAATCAACATATGTAAGCATATTTAGATTGAAATCTCCTTGCTTTCAATACCATAAACTATAATCCTCTATTCCCTTAAGATATCTAAATATCCTCTTCACTATTGTCATATGAGACTCTTTAGGATTTGAAGAGAATCTAGCAACTATGCCAACTGCATGAGCTATATCTGGTCTTCTATGAACAAGATACTACAACTTACCTATCATTGATCTATATAATGTTTCATTTACCTCTTTTGAATCATCTTCCTTAGACAATTTGCAACTTGTGATCATATGTGTACCAAATGGTTTTGAGTCTTCTATTCTAAATGTTTTCAGTATCTCCTTGATCTATTTTGATTGACTAATGTAGATACCTCTCTTCATCTATTTTACTTGAAGTTTTAAAAATAATTTTATCTCACTAATCATATACATTTCAATTTCCTTTATTATTTGATCTATAAATGATCTACATAGTGCTTCATTACCACCAAATATTATATCATCAACAAATATTTCAGTAATCAATATCCTATCCTCATTTTCAGCTTTAAGATACACATTGCTATTGTTACTAGTGATTGTGAATCCAATTTTCATCATATATGAGTGAAGTCTTTCATACCGTGCTCTTGAAGCTTGTTTCAATCCATACAATGCTTTATGCAATTTTCAAACCATGTTCTTACCTTTTTCAACAAAAAATCCTTTAGGTTGTTCTATGTACCTCTTCTTCAAGTATTCCATTTAGAAAAAAAGATTTCACATCCATTTGATAGACTTTAAATCCTTTCTATGAAACATAAGCTAGAAGTAATCTAACTCCTTCCAACCTAGCAATAGGGGTGAAAGTCTTACCATAGTCAAAACCTTATTCTTGAGCATATCCTTCACAAAATAGTCTCACTTTATTTCAGATAACCTCTCCTCTCTCATTTAGCTTGTTCCTAAAAATCCATTTAGTACCTATCACATTTTTATCAATGGGTTTGGGACTAAAGTCCATGTTTTGTTCTTCTCAATCTGATTAATTTATTCTTTCATTGCTTTCATCCAATAATCATCTTTTAATGCATCTTTAACTATCTTAGGCTCAACTTTAGATAACAAGCAGGTTGTATCTTTAACCTTACTTCTTTTCATAATACTAGCATTCTTATCTCCAATAATTTCAGATTCAAAGTGAGTACGTCTAAGTCTTTCATACCTTGGGGTTACTAGTTCAACATTTTGATTTCTTTCATCTTAATTTTCATTGTCATTCATTGATTGAGCATTACTTTCTCCTACATTCATTTGTGGTATTGTTTTAGGTTCCATCGGTTCATAGTAGATGATCTTACTATAATCTTCAGGTTTGTTTTTGTTGTCTCCTTCATTCTTCTCTAAAAATCCATCAACTTTTACATTTTCACTCTCAATAATTTTATTATTCCTTTTATTCAAACACTTATATGCCTAAGACTTCTTATAGAGTAACCAAGAAATATACCCTCATCTTCTTTAGTGTCAAACTTTCTATTCATTGCATCCTTCTTAATATAAAATTTTCTTCCAAAGATTTTGAAATAACTAACATTGGGAATATGTCCATACCATAATTCATAAGGTGTCGTATTTGTACCTTTCTTGAGTTGTATTCTATTCAAAGTATAGACTGCAGTACTTACCGCTTCTCTCCAAAAATTTTGTGCCACTCCTTTTTATTTTAGCAATGTTCTTGCGTATTCTATGATAGATTTGTTCCTCCTTTATACAACTCCATTTTTTTGTGGTGTCCTTGATGTTGTCAGTTGTCTCTTGATTCCATTCTCATCACAATATGTATTAAACTCATGTGAAGTGAATTCACCTCCTCTATCAAATCTAAGACATTTGAAAGTCTTACCTATTTCTTTTTCAACTCTAGCTTTATACATCTTGAACATATGAAAAACATCAAATTTGACTTTCAAAAACATTATTGACATCATTCTTGAATAGTCATCAACAAATAGTATGAGGGTGGATGCACAAAGTTGAGTGCCTATTTCGCAGATGTCCACGACCAAATTTTTTGGCACAAGAAACAAACACCCATTTTCTAAAAATTAGGCACCCGTTAAGCTTAGAGTGCCTGAAGCGTATTTAAAAAATGGGCACCCATTTAAAAATTAGGTGCCTATTTAGCTTCATGTACCTGAAGCAAAATGAGCACCTATTTTTTAAAAATTGGGTGCCTATTTTGTAAATCTATTTAAAAAAAAAAACCATTTTCCAAGTCATTTTCACAACTTGGTAAACATGATCATGCTTTTGGAGCTACGGGTGCCCGTTTCTAGTTCTACTGCCAACCCCCTCAACTATTTTTCTCCCGGTTTCATGTACGTACCATTATTTTTATTATTATTTTTCTTTATTTTTATTATTTTTTCATAAAAATGTAGTTTAATGTTATTTATAACTAGTTAAACAAGTAATTGTTTAGTTTCAAGTTTATTTTTTAATGACATAAATAAATTATATTTTATGTTTAATACAATTATTTTTAGTTTTAATTTATTTTTTAAATTATTGTAGAAAATAAGAAAACTAAAAAAATTGTTAAAACTTAAAACCTTAGGTAGAAAACAAAAAAGAAAACCCAGACAACTAAAACAAGAAACCCTAGGTCCAAAAAATAAATAATAAACTCTCTCTCTCTCTCTCTCGTATTATTTTTATTATTTTTTCCAAAAAAATTGTAGTTTATTTATTTTTTAATAGTTAGACAAGTAATTTTTAAGTTTCAAGTTTTTTTTAATAGCATATAAATAAATTATATTTAATGTTAAAACTAAAAAAACTGTTAAAACTTAAAACTTAGGTAGAAAACAAAAAAGAAAACCTAGACAACTAAAATAAGAAACCCTAGGTCTATAAAATAAATAATAAACTGGAATGTCCTTGGTTTGATATTCTTGTTATAATTCCTTGATGTTCAATTTTGATACACTTTTAGATGTTCAAAGGCTTGCTGTTGTCTTTCATCTAGAAACTCCAACTCTTGTAGTCTAGCAACCCTATAGTCTTCTTCACTTAGCAATTTATGCAATGAAACTCTTAAGGATGGGATTTCTACCTCCAAAGGTAAAACTGCTTTAGCTCCATAAACCATTGAGAATGGTGTAGATCCTGTTGGCATTCTGAAACTTGTCCTATCTGCCCATAGAGTAGGATTTATTTGAATATGCCAATCTCTACCTAATTGTCCACTGTCCTCTTCAATATTTTTAAAATGTTCTTATTAGTAGCCTCTGCTTGTCCATTACCTTGCAGGTAATATATTGAAGATGAATGGTGTATCATATGGAATTTTGCACATAGTTCTTTTAAGTCCTTGTTCTTGAAATGTTTAGCATTATCAGTTATGATTGCTTGAGGGACACCATACCTACAAATTATGTGGTTCAAAATGAACATGGAAATTTGTTTTCTCGTGGTAGTAGATAATGGCACAGTTTCTACCCATTTGGTAAAGTATTTAGTTGTAGTAATAATGAACTTATGACTATTTGATGAAGGCGAGTAAATCATCCCTATTAAATCCAACCCCCATTGATAAAAGGGACAAGGTGTAGTCATCGGATGTAGTTCTTGAGCTGACACATGAATCAGTTTCCCATGGTATTGAGATTTCTGACAAGTCTTCGCAAAGTGATATGCATCTTTTTCCATAGAAGGCCAATAATATCCTATCCTAAGAAGTTTCTTCGCTAAGGTTAACCCATTCGAGTGTGACCCACAAATTCCTTCGTGGATTTCTTGTAAGGCTAAAATTGATTCCTCCTTCTCTAAACACCTTAAAAGCATTCTGTCTAGACTTGTATAGTACAATGTGTCAGATAAAAGGGTGTAACAAGAGGCTTGTCAAATGAAGTTTCTCTTTTGGTTTTGGGTTTGGTCCATGGATAAAGTTTGGTCTTTTAAGTACATATAAATGGATCCATACCAAGGTGATTCATCTCCCACTAATAATCAAATGGTGTGGGGATGGGAAGGGTCAAATGCGGGTTGTCCCACTTCTTCTACCAAGAATTCATATCTTGCACTTTGGTCTGGCATTTGGAGAAGTGAAGCTAATATGGCCATAGCAGCTGCTGTTTTGTTCTCGTCTCTTGGAACTTGTTCAAATATGATCAATGTGAAGTACTCCTTGAGATCATCTATCATGTTTTTATAAGGTATCAACTTATCATCTTTGGTTTGATACTCATCATTTATCTAATTAATGACCAATTGAGAATCTCCATATATCTACAATTTTGTCACCTTCCATTCCAAGGCCAATTTGATGTCGATGACTAGTGTCTCATACTTAGCTATATTGTTTGTACATGGAAATATTAGCATGTATGATTTAGGGATCATTGATCCTTGAGGATTAATTAATAATATTCTTGCTCCTGATCCATGTTGGGTATAAGAGCCATCAAAGTATAATTTCCATGTTTTTTCTTCAACATTGATTATCTTTGAATCTGTAAATTCTATCTGAATAGGATGTTCATCTTCTAATGGTGCCTCCACTAGTTGGTCTTCTATCACTTGGCCTTTGATTAACTTTCTATCCACATACTCTTTATCAAACTCGCTCAACACCATGACCCATTTGGCCAATCTTCTCATGAAGGATGTTTTGCTTAGGAGGTAACTTAGTGGATCAATTTTTGCTATGAGTCTAATCTTATGAGATAACACATGCTCTTTCTATAAAGGTGTAATTAAAATCATATTTTACCAAGGTTTTTCTTATGTAATAGATGGCTTTTTATTTTCCATTTTCATCCTCTTGAGCCAAGAGTGCCCCTAAGGCATGTTCTGTTGCCGAAATATACAAAATTAATGGCTTTCCTCTTATTGGTGGTATCAAAGTAGGTATATTCATCAAGTACATTTTAAGTAATTTGAATTCTTCTTCACACTTCTCATCCCATCTAAATACTATGTCCTTGTGAAGGAGTTGAGTAAAAGAATGAGATTTCTCCACTAGTTGTGATATGAACCTCCTGATTTACTGGATCCTCCCTTGGAGTGATCTCATTTGGATTATATTTTTATGTGCCCCCATTTCCATTATTTCTTTTACTTTTGCGGGGTCTACTTCTATTCCTTTAGTCGAAACTATGTAGCCTAGCAGTTTTCCTAATTGTACCCCAAATGCACATTTCTTGGGATTGAGTCTTAATTTGAACTACTCCAACCTTGTAAATATTTTCTCTAGAGTAGGTAGATGTTCTTCCCTTGAATGGGGTTTTTCAAGTATGTCATCCACATAATCCTCTAGGAATTTATGCATCATATCATGAAATATGGTAGTCATGGCTCATTAATATGTTGCTCCTGCATTTTTAAGACCAAAGGGCATAACATTCTAGCAAAATGTCCCCCATACACATGTGAAAGCTATTTTATCTTAATCTTCAAGTGTTATTTTAATCTTCTTGTAGCCACTAAATCCATCCATGAGTGAGAACATTGAGTGACCCGCTGTTAAATCTACTATGACATCTATGCTTGGTAATGGAAAATCATCTTTTGGACATGCGAGGTTGAGATCTCTGAAATCCATGCAAATTCTAATAGACTTGTCTGCTTTTGAATCATGCACAATGTTTGATTTCCACCCGACATAGTCGATGGCTCTTATGAATCCCACTTTTAGTAATTTTTCCAATTCCACTTTGACAAGAAGTGCTATGTGTGGGTGCATTTTCCTCAATTTTTGTTTAACTAGTCTGACTCCTTATTTGATGTTTAAATGATGCATTATCAAGTTTGGATCCAGTCCAGGCATATCATCATATTACCATGCAAAATTTACTTGTCTTTCCTTGAAGAATTTTATGAAATCCTCTTTTTCTTCACATGATATGGATGTTGCTAGGTGTATAATCTTTGGTTCTAATTCTGATCTAATGTTGACTTTTTGCGTTGGTTCTATCAAAATAGGTGACCTTTCCTTGTAGTGTTTTGGAAAAGTATCCAACCTCTCTTCCTTAGGTGCCTCTATTGGGTTTTCACCTTTGGAAACATTCTTTATTTCTTTCTCTTTTTGATCTAATGCTATCACATTATGGTTTTCAACATTAGATTCTTTCATTTTTTTATTTTTTTTATTTTTTTCATTTATATATGAATTGAGAAATTGGATACTTCCCTTCATCACTTCTTCTTGACATTCATTAGTAGAAGAAGATTCAATCGCATTTAGGTACTGGGACACCGATTTGTCATTCAAAAATGTGGGAAGGATAGTGGGTTTGATGGAATCTCATTCAATGAGTTTTGGATAAATGAGGGATAAGGGATTAATGTGTTGGTTTGGCTCAATAGGATTTAAGGACATTACCTCATTGGAAGGTTCAAACATTGTATCGCTTAAATCTATAACATGTGCTTCTTCTAAGTGTTCTAGAGAAACTTGAATCCTCACAGGTTTCTAATGGGTAAAAATCTCTTGGATTAAACCTATCACTAGATCCCTCTATAGTAGGTATCCATGATGGAACATAGGGCTCTCCTACCCATTGAGTTTCTTCGGCTTCTTGTTTTGGTAAACTTTCTCGAACTTCTTGATTAGAACTTGATGCTTGATTATAACTTGATCCTGAAGCTATTTCTTGTTCTTTTCCTTTATTGGGAGCATAAGCATGAATTACATCCACCTCTTTATCTTGGAAAGATTCAATTGACAATGAATCACACTCCTAATTTTTTTAATCTTCATCACTTTGTGAGCCTAATTGAAAAATTTGGTCATAAATCACGGGGTGTCTCTTTTGAGTGTATCCTTCTTCAAGATATCCCAATCCAGATTTTTCATTGCTATCCCTCCAAGAGATTTCGATGGGCTTAATTAACCCTCATTTCTTGTACCCAAAGGCCCTTGTCCTTTATATCCCATTTTTTCATTATTTGCAAACCTTTTCCATATTGATGAGTAGGAATACTAATATTTTGAATTCGTTTCTCATGGGCACTTGACTCGTCATCTTTATATAGCCATTTGAGAATTTCATTGTCCTCTTCATCCATAGATGAAGAAGTACTAGCCCTTACAAAGTGGTCATTATATTTATGGGGTGTATGTAGGCTAGAGGTTTTTCCATGGGACTTTGGAGATAAGGGTAGATCCATCATAGATAAAGAGTGTTCACCCACACCCTTTTGTTTGATTTTGCATTGTTTCTCAAAACTCTTCATCATGTTATCCATTTTTTTGATAATGAGCCTCCTTGGTGTGTAATTGAGTAGATTCTATTTGGTCTTCTTTTTCTTCATGAGTACTCTCCTCTCTAAATTTCTCCTTTCCCTTAGTCAATGTAGCTAAGTTAGTAGGAATTTGATGATTTTCAACCAACATCTTCTTTCTCTACCTTCTCTTTTCCTTTTAAGGATGGAAGATCCTTTGAGATTTTTCATTGTTCTATCCTTATTGACATAGATCCTTCTACATTATGGGGGACCAATGAGTTATTTATGGGTTTAATGTTATTACAATATTGGAATAGATTCAAATCTCCACTCACCATGACTTCTTGTCCCATATAAAGAAATTTCAAGCATTGATGGTACGTCAAGGGTACCTCTTGCATTTCATGTATCCATGACCTTCCTAATAGAATATTATAGGTTAATTTTAGATCCAGGACTTGACAAATGGTTTCTTTTTGCATTGGACCTACTGAATGGGGAGTATTATTATCCCTTTAGATGTCCTTTCTTCATCATCGTAAGATTTAATAGTTATTTTTCTCTTAGGGTAAACAGCTTCCTCAGAATATCCTAAGGCTTTGACAAGGTTTAATGTGTAGATATTTAAGCCAGCTCCTCCATCAATGAGGACTCTCTTAACCCTATGTTTATGGATTAACACCTCAATATGTAATGGCAAGTTGTGTGGATGATTTAAAGACATCATCTTTCTTAGAAAAGGATAAACAATGGGGTTCAACAAGGTGTCCTACCATATTTTGAAACTTGTCTGCATCCAAATTCAAAGGTACATTGGTTTCAACAAGGGCCTTTTCCAAAATCTCTTTGTGAGTAGGTGAAAGTTTTAGCAGCTTCAAAATGGAAATTTGCACAGGGGTTCGTTGAATTTGATCTACTAAATTGTATTGTTTTGAAGAAGGGGATGTTTGATTAGGTAGGATAATTCTAGGGGCACCTCCTGATAGAGTGATTTTCTATGCTTTCCCCCCAGTCACAACATTAGATGTTTCTTCCTTTTGTTTTTCCTTCACCCCAATCACATTAATCATATTCTCACAACCACTTAGGGAATTAATGGTGTTGTCATAAGTATGGGCAAAATTTATCTTTTCATTACCCCTATTGTTATTGTGGTTGGCATTTGATGTTTCCCCCTTTTTCATGATTTAAGAAAGGGTTCTTAAAAGCTATGTGATCCTCATTATTTTGAGGTCCTTCTACCTTTATGGTACCATCATCAATTAAGTCTTGGAACAAATGTTTAAGCTTCATGTATTCGTTAGTTTTATGTCCCTTATTATGATGGTATTCACAATGATGCACGTCATTCCACCATGTTGGTTTGACTTGAGGTTCGTATGGCCTTGATTCATGTAGAACAATGATTTTTTTGGCCACAAGAGTTCTCAAAGCGTTTTCTAATGGTTCACCTAGGAATGTGAATTTCCTTCTTTGAAATGCGGGGAAGAAAGGTTTAGGCCTATTGACATTCAAATTATTGAAAGGATTGTTGTTGGTATTGTTGTTGTTATTGTTAAAAGGAGTTTTGGTCATTTGATTAATATTATATGTTTGATTTGACCCGCTCGATAAATTAAAAGGAGTAGCCTTTAAGTTGTGTGCTTCCACAACTCCATCATTTACAAGATTCTTATTGGTGTTTTTCAACCATAATCTTGGATTATCATTGTTGTTATTGGCTCCCTTATTATTATTATAATTATTTAAGTTATGGTTGTTGTTAGTATTGGTATAACCTTTGTTGTCTTTGAATAATTTATTTCACCTCTTTTTACCAACACTTCTTCAATTTTTATCCCATTCTCAATAATATTTTCAAATGTAGGGGGACATTGAAGTTGGAGTCTATAGTTCATCTCTATGTTTAGGTTATTCATGAAGATCTCCATCTTTTCTTTTTCAAGTATACTTCGTGGGTATCGTGCGAAAACCATTCTGCATCTTTGGAAAACCCTAGAAAAGACTCACCATCTCTTTGTTTTGTGTTGCATAAATTGAGCATGGTGATTTTGTGCTCTATGTTATAGGAATAATGAGTCATGAATTTAGAGGCTAGTTCTTCAAACATTTTAATTCCTTGAGGTAATTTGGAAAACCAATCCATGGCTTGGCCTCCTAAGCTTCTCGAAAATAGCCTCATTAAATAGGTAGTATCATGCATAAATTCTATGCTTAAAGCACAAAATTCTCTTAAATGGTCTTGAGGGTCTGATTTACCCATGTATTTATCATATTTAGGAAAAACCACATTAAGCGGGAAAGGTGCCATAACCAAACTCCTATCAAATGGAAATGGGCATAAAGCCTCAATAGAAAAGGGCTTTGGTTCGACCACTTTCTTCATGTTGTCGATTTGTGCTTGAAACATTTTGAGTTGTTTATTAATAGAACCTAAAGGTTTCTCCTCTTCCTCATCTTTATTTAATGTTGCAATATCGTAATCATGAGGAAGTTTGACCCCTGATTGGGCTAACTTAAGGAAATATCTTTCCTTATTTCTCTCTAAAACTTTCTCCATAATCTCAAGGATTTTGGGATCTTGGGCCGCTCTATTGGCTCTTTCTTTGGTTGTCTCTTTTGGCCCTTGGTTCATTTGGTTAGTGGTTCCTTTTTTTTTTCGCCTTGTTCTTCATTGTTTCCCCCGTGAAGATAGTCATAAAATGCAGCATTTCGATCCATTGGATTGACTCTTTCTTCAAATAGGTTTGGGAGACTATCCTCTTGTTCTTGAGTTTCAATGAAAGGAGTTTGAAATATAAATTCAGGGACCTCTTGTGTTGCACAAGTTCTGCCTTCTTGTAAAGATATTTTCAATTTGTGTGATCGTGTGAAAACTGACATCAACAAAGATTTGAATTGAAATTATTTTTCCCCAAATTTGGTGATTGTTCTTTTTAAGAAGATATTAAAAATGTAAGATGATTTTCAATGGATGTTTCTCACTTGTTATATACATATCTTCAAACAAAGCAATCACATGTACACTTATCTTTTTAACCCTCTACACACAAAGTGTTTAAAATTTTCCAAACGTTATCACGGGTTTTCAACAATAAGTAACAAGCAATCTACCTAGTTGTCAAATTGGTTAGTAAGAATGGATTTAATAAGGTAGGATTTCTATATTAACAAGGTACTATTAATGATTCCATTCAAAAGAGATATCAAGTTTCATCCCCCAAAAATAGGGGGCTTCCCACCACTGGTATGTTGGAGTTTTGCGCAATCCCGAAGAACTACTTGAGGATGTTCGATACTTAATATCCTTTTTTCATTCACCCCATTAAGGATGAATGTGTTTTATTTTATAGTGGGTTGGATTATTGTGGAAAATACAATTGTATCCCACTTTGGGATGTCCCTCTCACTGGCCTCGTTAAGGCAAATTCTCAAGAGGTGAGTCCACTATAGTTCTAGCATGTTCATGTAAAGCGAATAAATGAAATGAAGAAATAGGTTTAGGAGTTTGATTCACCAAAAGGTGAAGAGCATATTCCTACTATTCTTCCACTCCCAAGCACAATTAACAATGTTCAATTTAACCAAACCCACTAACTAATGAGAATCAATTATTTCTACTTTCCTCCACAAACAAGGGGTTTTAAAATTTAGTGCTTGTTCATTCCCTAGCCTTTCTTTTAATCAAGAAACTTGGTATTTTTGGCATTTTGATTCACTTAAAAAGTGAAGAGCATAGGCCTATTACCAAATTTCTCAAACAATAATAGGTTGTTCTAATTATTAGATTCAAAGTGAAAATGCTACAATTTAAGAAAAAAATCACTAAAGTTTCAAGGCTTACCTTATTTCGAAGCTAGCTAAGGCTAGGGGAATTTTTTATAGATATTTTCATGTTTTTAACTCACATAGTGGCGATCGTTCTAGCTCCTTTGCCTCTTCTTCGAAATAGTTAGTCAACACAACCAAAAAAAGTGAAGAAAAACAAGCAAAACTAAATTCTAGCCTTTAGTTTTCAATTTTAACTAAAAATGATCAAGGCATAAAAATCTAATTTAAGGATACAAACTTTGATTTATAAGCATTAACTACTTGTAAATAATGTTCGTATGTCTCACCTTCTTGCTTGGAATCCTCCAAAACGTGATTTATATGGGCTATGTTCTCGTTGTTGATCCTTCTTGCTATGGCTTTATCCTCACTATTATTTCTACTCTCTAGATTTTTCACTTTTTATGCCTTGTCATTAGAAAAACACAGTAAATACATTTCTGACTGTCAGATTTTTCAATTTTAAACAATAGTCAAAAGCGTTGCAGAAATGATTAAATACGTTGTTTAAAACCTCGAATGCGGTATAGAAAATATCAAATGCGCATAACCAGAAATTAAATGCACTGTTTAATTAAGAAAATGCACATAAAGGAAACTTTAAAAGTGTTGTAGGATGGATTGGATATGTTGTAGAGTCAGGGTGAACGCGCTGAAAGAAAGAAATACAGAATATAGAAGTTATTGGATGCGTTGCTTTTTTGTGTAAAGGCGCAACAATTTATCTTGGATGCATTGTTTCATGCCTTAGATGCATTGCAAAAATGCTTGGAAGTGCTGCAAGAATACTTGGATGCGCTGCTTTACCTGTAAAACACAGATAAAAACATGAAAATGATAGAAATCTAACAAATTCTCTAAAATTTAAATCATTGAGGCCTAATGCCCCACGGTGGGCACCATTTTGTGTACTGTTAAAAGTACCTTCATAGGGTTAGTTTAGCAATAAATGATAAAATAGACTAAATTACCACAATTTATGAGCTATTTAATTGCAAATAAAGCTAATGTGCACTCTATGAATCTCTATTTAAGTATGCTAAAAGTAAGCTCTCAGCAAGCCTCCATTAGTGACAGCCTTAAAATGAGAATAAAGCTAAATGATAAACAATTTAAGCCTATTTCAAAGAAACCATGCTCAAATTAAGATAAAATGCCTTTCTAGCTAAAAAACTCAAGAGGTTTGATGTAATTCTCAGATGTGTGGATCCTTTTCTCCTGATTTTGGTCTTCTATTTATAGATTTTGGCAAGCATAAGGGGTGGAGTTACTTTGATCATGATTAGGTTTGAGTTAAGTCCATGGTTCCACCTTTAGGGACAATTTAAATGGTTTGTCCTCAAAGCTTGGGACAAAGAGAAAAAATGAGTGGTCAAGATGCTCTCATATTATGTGTGATTGAGATTCAATTTTGACTTGATCCATGTGAGCTCAATCATTAATTCTTAATGGTTGAGGTATTTTCCTCCCATGTGGTGGGTGAGGGAAATTAGGAATTAATAATTGATTTGTTTAACCATGTGTACACCTTAAATGAGTTTATTTGATTTAAACTGAACTATACAATTAATTATATTAATTGCATAATTGATTGATTTATCTTGATTTAAATTGATTTATTGGCTTTTAATTTTCAATTATTATTAGATTTTGGCTTGATTGCAATTAATGATTTGATTTTGCCTTAATTGCTCACTTGATTTGATCTTGACCATTTTTAGGTGATTATAATACCTATGGTCCCACACCCTCCAATCACTTGTAACTTTGTATGTGCTCGCCATGATGCTCCTCCATTAAAATGCATACCATCCTCACCAAGTCCTCCTTGCTCCAGAGTTCCAAATCTTCCAAATGAGAGAGTGAAGATGACCTCTTTTACCCCACCCAAGCCGTTTTATATGCCTAGATGGATACACATGCTTTACCATTTGTATTAGTTATGGTATTTTTTGCCTTCTGGGACCCACATCTTATTTGAGCTCATATTTTTATTTTTATTTTGTTTTTGTTTTTAGATTCTTGGCATTGTTTTCGATAAATTGGCCTCTTGTTCCATTTTTATAGCCAATTATTTAAGGGTGCACCTTTGAAACCCCTTATGTGTGGGGCAACTTTAATTGTAATTTTTCTTGGTTATTCTTTGAATCAACACTCAAAATCGCATTGTCTCAAAGAGGGGTAAGATGTAGACACTTAAAGATGGTCAATGCATGTGGTTTTGCTTTTTAGAATGTCTTCTATATCATGTGTTTGTCTTCATTATTTATCGTTCTTCCATTAATTAAATGATGCCAATTATTTAATTAATTATTAATTTTTGTCCTCTGATTTGACTATCTTTCATCAATTTGTCTCTGATCACTAGTTCAATTAAATATTTCTAACAATTATTTAACCTATCTTAGGGGCAAATATTTAATTATTTCATCCACTTATTGTAATGTCACCATTTTGATAAATAAATATATTTTTATTTACCCCTTTTACCCTCTTTCTACAATTAAATAAATTAATTTATGTAATTGTTTGATTTGATAAATATGAGGGAATTGATAATTTTTAATTATTAGTTTCACTGCAAATTCTAACTCCACTTCCCTCATTTCCTTCCACTTCCCTCTCTCCTTCACTCCACCTCACTCTCCCACCTTCCTCAATTTGCTCCACTTAACTCTACTAACATGTCAGTTTCCTCTCCACTTCCAAATAACACTTGCCCATTTGGCTCCACTTGACTGACCCTCACATTTAGTCCTGACCGTTGATTGTCCTTCGATCTCATCAGTCCAATTGGTCTAAAAAATGTATAAATTAAACTCCCATTTCTCAATCTAACAACCACAATATCTCAAGAATGCTTGTTGTCGAGTTCCCTTAGATTATCATATTTGTGCACTCATTCGTATTGAGAACAACATAATTAGAAGAGAAAGAAAAACAATAAAATGAAATGAAGACGATACATATAATTAATTTTTGTTTTATGCATTTCAAATTCATAATTTCATTAATGTAATCAAGATGTTATTTACATGATATTCTAGCTTTTTTTTATAGTTGACTTTATCATATATGTTGCTAATGTTCTTTTTCCCTAATCAACACATCTATTATAATACGGACGTGTCTAAGCTCCAGACAGAATGCACTGTTGACTAAATTTCAAAAAATGGAAAACACAATAGATTTTTGCAAAATTTTCAGCATCTACTCTACATTATCTGCACATTTTGCGATCGAAAACTACCAAAAACTTGGAAAAAAATCACTATATTTTTGCAAATCTGAAAAAAAAAAGTTTGACTTTTTTTTATATTATCTTTAGTACATTCTATCTAGAACTTAACCCGCGCCTTATAATACAATCCTTCAATAAAATATACTTATCATATTTCCTTCTAAAGATTTAAAACTAAAATTTATGAAATATCCCAAAATTTCATATTTTTGAGTGGAAATGAAGTGCAGTCATGTCATGACCACATGGGGTATCAAACAAAATGTATAGACTTCCACAAAGTGCCATTGGGTGTGGGGATGGCGCTGTCTCTTCAATATCTCATCAAACAAAACTGTGGATAGACGCGTACATGTACTAACTATTCCATCACTAGTCTTTACTCATTTTCATGTGTCACAAAATAAAGCATGAAGGAGACAAAATACAAATGCTCTTAGTCTCGTACTAGATTTTAGTATTTTGTTTGTGTAACGCATGTTTAAACCTCACCACTGATCGCTAACAATAATCCTCCTCCTCTTTTCATAACTTTGTCTCCCATTGTTGTGTGGAGAGCACTTTTAGATCATATATTGAACTTGAACTTGAGCTTGTTACTATCTAATTAAGTTAAATGATGACTTGTATTATTATTATAAAATAATATTTGTTCACCATTATTTTTTAAATTGGTTTTTTAATAATTTCATTGATTCTTCTCAATTGAAATATTTATTAGTTATTGGCAAAGTTAAGTTTAAGGAAAAAGTAGATTGGAGTTTAAATGGTTGAGTACAATTGTAAGTTTTTAAATTATACTATTATAAAGGTTTAATCTTTAAAGCTACAATAATTAAGAGATGGAGTATGATTGTGTTCTGAGTGATTGTATTTTTGAAGTCAATGGATTATTTGATTTAAAAATGATTAGACTGGAACAAAAAATAAATTGAATAATGCATAGTAATTTAATATTGTTGAATACATTGACCCATAATACCATAAGGAATGAGACAATAATCACATCCTCAACAAATTTTAAAAAATATTTATCTCACAAAATTATTTAGTTTTAATTAAGAAAATTAACTTAAACTCATATACTTCCAATCGAATTGTAAAATAATTTTAATTTAACTTAAACCCCAAAATATCATTCAATTATTAATTTTTATTTATATTTCAATTCTTAATTTGTCTAGTTCTAATAAGAAATATAATCGAATTAGAGTCCAAGATTATATTGCTAAGATAAAAGTGAATTTGGTGAATTCTTTATTTAGATAATGGAATCATGCTAAAAATATGCATACTCATTCTCAATCAAATGTTTCTAATAAATCGAACCCCAATCACATTCTTTCTAAAGAGAGAGTTTAGCTATAGCCAAAACCATGATAGTGAGTTTTCAACATGTTATGATGTACTTTTAATTTTAATTACCATTAGTATTAGTACAAGAATTAATGAGTCATTTTCAATGTTTCTTAGAAAATTATTTTGGCTTAGTGTTCTTTTAATCTATAAGAAATAAATGAGTTATGATTGAGAAAGGAAATGGAGAAAATTGAAGGGCTTGTTTAGAGTTTGTAAATGAACACCCTTCAAAGGGTGTAAACTATTATAAATTGGCTTATTAGATAGTGGTATAACATCTCTTATGCTTAAATAATAGTTTTTCTTTTTTCATTCATAATTTCTATAGTTAATGTTGTTATTTGTTTCTCAAATATGTATGTTTTATATTTTATTTTTTTGTGTGATTAATTATATAAAAATAATATTTTCATGTAGAAGGATTATTTTTTTAGAGTTTTAGATTTACAATTTCATTAATAAATTGAGATTAAAGTTTTTAAAAGTCTATTTTAGTGCATCATGTAGTAAAATTTCTACATTAATTATTAATTATATATATTAGAAATCTCTTTAGGTTATTCTAGATTTTTTGTTTGTATGAGTTATTTTCAATATTTATGTTCATTAATAGAACACTAAATAGAACACATCATCAACATCATTGGGCAATCGTAGAGAAACTGGTAATGTTTGTTGGGATGCATGTATCTATTTTTGAATTATTTTGTAATTTGCATTTAAGTCTTCTAATAACACACTACAAAAAGGACCTTACAGTGGGCTTGATAGATTTTCTATTTGCATAACCCAAGGTCACTCTTTTGGCCTCCTTTAGCATTTTTGCAAACAAATCTCTCATATTGTAGTTTGCATTTAAAAACCCTAGATTATTTTATTTTACCCAATTTGATGAAATCTTCATTTTACATAAAAGGAAATCACAAAACCATTAGAACTACTTTTGTCATACTCCAATAGTCTCATGACCACTATGGCCATTTCAAGATTCTCAATAAGTGGTAACCAATGGTTTCACTTTCTATGGATGAAAGAAAATAAGAATATGAATAATTTCATCTACCATTTTTTAATTGTATCAACTGGCAATTATTAACAAGAGGAATGGGGATAATGCAATCCGAAGACATGTACCATAAGTGATCTTATGTAGTCAATTCATACCTTAGAGAACATAGTAAGAGAAACAAATATTTGTGGTAAGAACAAATAACTCATACATCAACATAAACTTATAAAACTTTTGTCCATAACACAAATATAAGGAATGTTCATGATCTTATTTTATGCTATCATATGTATATATTATGTCTCTCTAATGTAGGCTATATATATCAGATATAATTTACAAGTTACATATATACATTATCCCATGAAGAGACATAACTCTTGAGGTTCATTGATGGTTTGTTACTATTTTGTATGTTTTGTTGTGGTAGCCTCGAGCCAACTTTCCTTTTGGCTCTGACCTACTGATGCCATACCCCCTTTTAAAATGATATCTTATCCTCAATACATAAAGCTTAGATAGGTAGGAGACCCTAACAATTTACTTTTATATTTTTCAACTCTTTCTCCCAATGTTTCTTGTCTTGTTGTATCATGGAGAGGAGTCCTTGGATCTACATCATTGTTGTATGTTTGATAAAGTTGGTGGGGATCTAGATGGTTTATTATGTGACTTTTTCTTATGCTAAGATCCTAGTTAGAAGTGTCAGATGAGTGTTAATTATTTACTAGAGTTGTCTGATTTGTTCTTTGATTTTTTCCCTCTAAATATGGAGTTTTTGGACATAGATGTTGCTTATGTCCTCTTGTTTTCTAATGGTTCCATCCAAGTCTTGAGGTTGATTTCATGTTTGGGTTGTTTGTACTAATTGGTCCACCAAATATAGTATCTTATCACTCAAGATTTTTTTAAATTTTTTTGTAATGGGACACTACAAGAAAACTAATATATGACCTTTGCTTTTGAGATGTTGTCGGTGAGGCTCTTTATCTATTAATCTAATCTTGAATGTGGGCTAACACATTTCTTGACATACTCATCTATATTTTTCTTAATAATCTCTTCTTGGGCCTCTTTCGTAATGCTATCCTTGATGGAGACCAAATTCTATGATATCCCATCCACTAATTATTTCAATTTTCATGGCGTCTTGTTAGAAGTGTGGAAGGCCTTTTGCAATATACCCAACACATCCTCTAATTGTTCAATGTTGTTTGTACATTTTCACTCGTGAGTTCTTCTCATGCAAAACCAAGAAGGGTATCCCATAATTATATCTTATAGAGTGGATAGATATAGGAAAATTTTACTTGAGAGCCCACCATTAGAAAATGTACAAGGTTTGGAGAAGGAACTAGTTGTATATATTGTCATTCTTGATGAAAGTTCTTATTTCTTTTACTATAGGAGATGTGGAAATCATAGAGTCATCGTCTACATTACCATTATATTTTTATTTTTCCTTATCTTATTCATTTTCATCCTCTCCCTCACCCTTGTCCTTATTTCCCTCTTCTATAGTTGTATTGTCGTTTGGAGGAATTGGGCATTCTTCTTGTTCCTCTGCATTGTTCTTAAATGTATCTTCATATAAATTTAAATATGTCTTGTGTTTCCTTCCAAAATCTATCTTCATTATTGGAATATCTTTCTAAAATTATATCTAATCTATGTTTTATGTGGAGCTTGTGTGTTTATTCCTATAGAAATGATTTATTTTGCTCTTCTATAATGTCTAGGTTGGCCTCTAATGTTTTTTCTCTAATTTCCTCATTCTTGAAGGCTCTTGGCCCTCTTGGCCCTCACTGAGAAATTAATTTCTTCCAAAAATTATTCCATTGCATCATCCAAAGGTTTGTTCAAGTAGTTCACATATTTCACCAAGAATTTACTCATTATTTATTTATTCTCCATGACTATCTCTACATATGTTTGCAAGAGGTTTGGTAGCATCTCATAGCTAACAAGAGCATTATAGAATGTGAGGATGTTGGTTAGCTATTCGAGAGCATATTTCTTTGTTTGCTATATTTTATTTTTATATTACTTTAAATCTCAAAGTCATGAATTCTAACTAAAGTTTAAATATGAATCAAATAATAAACAAAATATGTATGGTTGAAAATATCATAACAAATACTTTATAAGATATAAAATTTATTATAATAAAAAAATCTATATAATATAAAATTGGGATTATAGGAATATTGATATCTTTGTTCTTTATGAATAAGAACATCATAAAATAATGAGTAAACATGTATTTGAATTTAGATTCATCCTTCAATTAAGCTTTAGTAATTATGACATCCTATCTATCAAAATCATTCAAAGATCCAACCTAGAACCTAATCATACAATTATTACAACAAAAAAATATATTATCTTTCTCACCATTTACACTTTGTCAATTATACAAAAGTACTTATATTTAAATTTAATATAATATTATGTATTAAACATTTTAAATTAAATTTGTAAAACACGCCACATAAAAACCAAACCCTTCGTGTTTTAGATCCTTGAGTGTAAATTAAGTACAGTCATGTCATGCCTAGTTTGGTTATAGAACAAAATTAATGTATATACTTTCAAAAAGTGTCATTGGCTATGGGGATGAACTAGGAATATGGAGAGAGACAACATGTAATAGGAGAGAGGGACTAGTAGTGGAGTGAGGATGTGATGCAGGAGCATCCTGGGTGTAAGAGCAATCTTGCATCACCCAAAAATATTTCTAGTTTCTTTTCAATAAGAGTTATCTTGTGCAGAGCTTCTATTTATGGAAACTTACTATTTTTTTTAGTAAGTTGGTCATACGATCTCATAATGTTCTAGTTTCACAAGTGGAGGTTCATCTTAGTCATTTTAGCCTATCAGCTGAGTTTCATTGTCATATCATCTGTATCAGTGAAGTTATTAAGGTTTTTGGGTACGAAATCTTTGAGCTCAATTTTGAAGGCCTTAGAGGCTCTAGATCATGATCGAGCCCTGATTGATTGGGGCTTTTATGATTTAGGCACTATAGATCAGGTCCTGCCATTTTTGAAAAGTGGTTATAATAGAAAAATGGAGCTACGGTTAAAAAGTTATGGCCTCCGGAAGTTGGGCTACCTAAAAAAATATTTTGTAATTATTTTGAGCCGACCCTATTGTAAAAATTATGAAAAATAAATAATTCTAAGGGTGGTCGGCCTTAAGGGCTAAATTTTTGGAACCTTCTAGGGCGGTGGAAAATTACCTATATAAGGAAGGCCCGTAGTGTTGTCTAGGGCAGTTCAGGGCAGTTCAGGGTAGATCTGGGTAATGATTCGAGGCTTTGTCCTACAAAATATTGTAAGGGAAAATGCCCATGTGGCTTTGCATATTGTAATTTTGAATATTTGTAATTCCACACTTGTGGAGATAATAAGAAGCCCATTTTTTGTTCTTACAATTTGTTGTTGTTTCTCTATTTCTGTTATGTGTTTGTGGTATTAAGGGGAGCACCCTTCATCAAGTGGTATCAGAGCGGGAGTTCTTGAGTGTGTAATAGATCATTGACTGTGAGGCAGTTTGCACCAGGACCATGGTTTAGGGTTTCAGTGATAAAGCGCGAAAATGCCTCCATGAAGGGAACGTGGTGAAAGAGCTGGTGGTGTGACACCTGAGGTTAGAGCCCTCCAGACACAAGTGTGAGAATTGCAAGAAGAGATTCACAAAGGAATGAATCTTAATGTTAAAGATGAAAGCGAGGATGAAGCCGAGGAAGAAGGAAATTCTGATCAGGAAGGAGAAGGCAAAATTTTGAATCAAGAGGAAGAAAAACTTTTCCGGGCCATTTCCAAGATCGGCAAAAAGACCTAAGATTGAGGTTCTTGCATTTTCAGGAAATCTTAACCCAAAGGAATTGATCGACCGGATCAATGAATTAGAAGAATATTTTGAGTATGAAGATATCGAGGATCCTGATTGGGTCAAGTTTGCGAAGGCCAAACTGAAGGGTCATGAGAAGATTTGGTGGAAAGAGATTCAGTTGGAGAAAAATAGAAGAGGAAAGAATAAAATCACAAGATGTGATTGGATGGTGGACAAGTTGAAGTGACAGTTCATTCATGTTGATTATGAGCTTGACCTACTAAATAAAATGCAAGTTTTGAAGCAAGCAAGAATATCTGTTTAGGAGTATATGGAGGAGTTCTATCGAATCCTCATCAAAAAAGGCCATGCAGAAGCTGATAAGGAGAAAGTTGTCTGCTACCTTAATAGGTTAAGGCAAAGCATTCAGGAGGAGTTGAATTTGGTTTGAATGAACAGTATTGAAGAGGCATACCAGTTTTCCCTAAAAGTAGAGGAAAAGTTGAACAAGAAGTTTGAGAGAAGACAAAGCGGAAGAGTTTGTGGTGGAAGATCTGGTGGACGGTCATATGGAGGCTAAAATGAAGATCTAAAAAAGAAGGACGAGGCTAGTAGCTATCAAAATCAGAGAGGAAACAATTTCAATCATTTCCATGATTAGAATAATAGAGATCAGAGAGGAAGAGGAAGAGGACAAGGGTTAGGAAGATGAGGCTTTTGTGGAACATCTTTTCACTGTGGAGAAGAAGGTCATAGGGAATTTGAATGTCCTAAACGCCAAGGAAGGATAGACAGGAGAACTAAAGGCCAAGCTAGAGTTGCACATGTAGATGAAGATGCCAAATCATCACATTCAGAAGATGCTGAGAGAGGAGAAACGCTAATTAATAGAAGAGTCTTGATGAGTGGTGAGAATGAACCTTAGCAAAGGAGGAGCCTATTTTGCACCAGGTGAAAGTGTGAGGATAAGTGTTGTGATGTGATTATCGATAGTGGAAGCACTGACAATTTGGTGTCAGAAGAGATGGTCACAAAGTTGAAGCTCAAGAGAGAGAAGCACCCACATGCATACTAGATCACCTAGGTACATGATGACCACAAGGTCATGGTCAGTGAACAGTGCCTGGTAAAGTTCAAGACTGGTGGATACCATGATGAGGTACTATGTGATATCATACCTATGGATGCATGTCCTATGTTGTTGGGTAGACCATGGTAGTTTGACAGGCGTGCTGCATATTATGGTCATGTGAATACCTATTCCCTAACAAAGGATGGAGTGCGACATAAGCCAAAGTCATTGAAGGACATAGAAAAAAAATGTATGTGGTAATGCAAGAATAAGTTTTGTTGATGGAAGAAAATTCCTAGAGGGTATGAGGCATGAGCATATGTGTTTCTCTTTAATTCCAAAAGCTAGTAAAGAGGAAGTAGAAGATGTACCTATAGAAGTTGCATATTTGTTGAATGAGTTTTAGGATATTGTATCTAATAATGTGCCTGATGGATTACCACCAATAAAGAAGGTCAGTCATCAGATGGACTTGATTCTAGGAGCCAGTTTTCCAAATAAGGCAGCACACAGAATGACACCAATAGAAAGTGAAGAGTTGAACAAACAAGTACATGAGTTGTTACAGAAGGGATTGATTCTGGAGAGCCTGAGTCCATGTGTTGTACTAGCAGTATTAGCACCAAAAAATAATGGAGAATGGGCGATGTGTATAGATTCCAGGGCTATAAAAAAGATCACAATCAAGTATAGGTTTCCATTGCCACGAATGGATGATATTATACAATGTTTGGGTGAAGCTATGTATTTCTCAAAGATAGATCTGAAGAGTGGATATCATTAGATTCAGATCAAAGAAGGAGATGAATGGAAGACTACTTTCAAGATAAAGGAAGGACTGTATGAGTGGTTAGTCATGCCTTTTGGGCTAACCAATGCACCAAGCACTTTCATGTGGCTCATGAATGAGGTTCTGAAATAATTTTTGGGTAAGTTTGTCATTGTTTACCTAGATCATATTTGGATCTTTAGTAAGACATTGGAGGAACATAAAATGCATATTCGTAGGGTGTTTGAGAAGCTGAGAGAAGAGAAATTATTGATTAATTTGAAGAAGTGTAGTTTTGTGAAGGAGTAGTGTATCTGGGATTTGTAGTTTCAATAGAAGGTCTAAAAATGGACCCAGAGAAAGTGCAGGCTATCCTCGAATGGCCTAATCCAAGGAGTGCTACTGAGGTAAGATCTTTTCATGGTTTGGCTAGCTTTTATAGAAAATTTATCAAAAATTTTAGCAATTTTTGTGGACCCTTGACTGAAACAATGAGAGGGCATAGAAAAGAGTTTAAATGAACTACTGGGGCATATAAGAGTTTTAAACTATTGAAACAAAAAGTTAGAGAACAACCTCTTTTTGCACTTCTAGATTTTAATAAGGTGTTTCAAGTAGACTGTGATGCTAGTGGCACTATAATAGGGGTTGTTATGAGCCAAGAAGGTAAACCTGTTGCTTATTTTAGTGAGAAGTTAAATGATGCCAAGAGGAAATATTATGTTTATGATCAAGAATTTTATGCTATAGTTCAGACATTGAAGAAGTGGAGACACTATCGGCTTCCTAAAGAGTTTGTTTTGTATATTGATCATCAAGCTTTACAACATTTGAATATTCAAGGAAAGTTGAATCAAAGACATTTGAAATGGGTTGAGTTTTTGTAGAGTTATACATTTTTTTTGAAACATAGGAGTGGAAAGTCTAACAGGGTTGAATATGTGCTTAGCAGAAGGAAACTATTGTTGGCAGAGATGCAAATTGAGGTGGTTGGGTTCAAGAAACTCAAGAGTTTGTATCCAGAGGATCTTGATTTTGGTGAAGCTTGGAAAGCTTGTAAAGAACCTGTTACTCTAGATAGAATGAACTGGTTGGATTTCATCATTCAGGATGATATGCTATTCAAAGGGAGTTAGTTGTGCATTCTAAGAAGTTCAATGAGGGAGAATCTCATTAAGGAGAAGCATAGAGGAGGATTGGCTAGACATTTTGGTCAAGATAAAACCCTTTCTTTGGTTAGTGAGAATTATTACTAGCCACAGTTGCAACAAGATGTCGAGAATTTTGTACAGAGTTGTAGAGTATGTTAGATGGCAAAGGGAGTAAAGAAGAATACAGGGTTGTATCATCCATTACCTATACTAGAAAATCCTTGGGAGGATATCAGTATGGATTTTATTCTTGGTTTACTAAGGACTCAGTGGAGACATAATTCAATTTTTGTGGTGGTTGATAGATTTTCAAAGATGACACATTTTATGCCCTACAAGAAGACTAATGATGTTGTTCATGTAGTAGAATTATTTTTCAAAGAAGTGGTGAGACTACATGGTTTGCCAAAGAGTATAGTTTCATATTGGGACACTAATTTTGTTGGATATTTTTGGCGCACATCGTGGAAGAAGTTAAAGATGGATTTGAAGTTCAGTTCATCATATCATCCACAGATTGATGGATAGAAAGAGGTAGTGAATAGGAGTTTGGGGAATTTTTTGAGATGTTTGGTTGGAGATAAGCCAACAAGATCAGATTTGATTTTACCACAGGCAGAATTTTCATACAATAATTATGTCAACAGGAGCACTGGTAAATCACCATTCTAGATTGTATATGGAAATAGTTCCAGAAATGTGTCTGAGTTGAGAAAGATAGACAAAGGAGAAATAAGTAGTGCTGAAGCTGAGGATTTTGTAGAACATTTGAAGAACATCCATGAGGAGGTGAGGAAGCACATTACCAAAATGAATGTATAGTATAAGGCTAAGGTAGATGAGAAAAGGATACATAAGGAATTTTAGGTTGGGGATGAAGTCATGGTTCATTTGCAAAAGGAGAGATTTTCAGTTGGTACATATAACAAGCTGAAAATGAAGAAGTTTGGGCCATGTAAAATACTGAAGAAGCATGATTCAGGAAATGCCTATGAAGTAGAATTGCCTACCGAGTTGAATATTTTACCAGTATTTAATATTTTAGATCTAACAGAGTATCATGAAGGAGGTGTTGAAGATGACATCACAAAAGCACAATGGAGTATTCCAGCAACTACTTCAGCTACTAAGGAGATTGAGGATATACTGGATAGTCATGTTGGCAGAAGCACAAGGAACATGACATATGAGGAACATCTGGTCAAATGAAAAGGATGACCTGTTGAAGATTCATCATGGCTGACAAGAGAGGAGGTTAACCATCTTGGTTTTCATCTGCACACCTAAGTTGTGACAGGGTCACTTCTAAAATTACCCTGGGTGTCTAATGCAGGAGCATCCTAGGTGTAAGAGCAATCTTGCATCACCCAAAAATATTTTTGGTTTCTTTTCAATAAGGGCTATCTTGTGTAGAGCTTCTATTTATGGAAACTTACTATTTTTTTTAGTAAGTTGGTCATATGATCTTAGAATGTTTTGGTTTCACAGGTGGAGGTTCATCTTAGTCATTTCAGCCTACCAGCTGAGTTTCATTGCCATATCATCTATATCAGTGAAGTTATTGAGGTTTTTGGGTACAAAATCTTTGAGCTCAATTTTGAAGGCCTTAGAGGCTCTAGATCGTGATCAACCCCAAGCTAACTGGAGTTTGCGCGAGTCAGGCACTATAGATCAGGTCTTGCCATTTCTGAAAAGTGGTTATAATAGAAAAATGGAGCTACGGTTAAAAAGTTATGGCCTTCGGAAGTTGCGCTACCTAAAAACATATTTTGTAATTTTTTTGAGCCGACCCTATTGTAAAAATTATGAAAAATAAATAATTCTAAGGGCGGTTGGCCTTAAGGGCTAAATTTCTGGAACCTTCTCAGGCAGTGGAAAATTGTCTATATAAGGAAGGCCCATAGTGTTGTCTAGGGCAATTCTGGGTAGATTTGGGTAATGATTCAAGGCTTTGTCCTACAGAATATTGTAAGGGAAAATGCCCATGTGGCTTTGCATATTGTAATTTTGAATATTTGTAATTCCACACTTGTGGAGATAATAAGAAGCCCATTTTATGTTCTTGCAATTTGTTGTTGTTTCTCTGTTTCTGCTATGTGTTTGTGGTATTAAGGGGAGTACCCTTCATCGGGATGTGAAGTGGTAATACCTATGGATGGTCATGGGTCCCATAGTGAAGTAGTTGAGTCATGAACATGTGTCCAAAAAATAGCCAATAAAAGTGATTAATAGTACTAGCCATTGTACATATCAAAAGTGTTTCATAATCTAAATATGTTGATCAAAATTAAGTTCCAACAAGTGCATATACTGTAAGTTAGAGCATATTAAATTGACAATTTATAGAAATATTGGATCATTAGTGGTATGTAAATAAACACAACATGTGTTGAAACACACACCCACACACAAGAAAAAAATGCATACAACTATTTAGGTATATGAGTTGATGCAGGAGCATCTCGGGTCCTTGGCAATCCTGTATCACCAAAAACAAGTTTGATTTTTCTATGTTGCTTGGTTCCTTCTTTGACCGAGTTGGCTCAGTAGTTTCCTAGTTTCTTCTTTGACCGAGTTGGTCAGTTGTTTCCTGTTGTTCGGTTAACCTTGCTTACTGAGTAGTTTATTTTTATTTCCTTTTGAGGCTAACTTGTGCATTTGATTGTGGTCGCAGAGTTAATGTTGGTATTAATAATTGGGAAGCCTATGGACCTAGATCTATTTGTTCCTTCCGCTAATGATGGATCTGAAGACCGACTTGTTTCAATAGCCTCTTGTATATGTAGTTGTTGGTTGTATTTTTAGGTAGGAGTTTTTAGGAGATAAGTAGAAGATAGTTCTGAATCCTCACATGTTGGAGGACTGTTGTAATTGAACTTTAATATATTTGGCCCTAAATGGGAAGGCCTTACAGCTTGGCATGTATGATGTGATTTCATGAATAATAAAGGATCTTTTCTGCATTCTCTCTCTCATTATTGGGTATTTGCTTCTGTGTGTGATCTCTGCAAGGAGGGTTTGGATTAGGGTGTTCCTTTGGCCCCTCTTCCTTCTCTCCCTTGTGTCATGATCCAAATTTGTTCTATTTGAAACATTTATAGAAAATAAGAGAACCCATGTCATCAAGAGACAATACATTCTATCCCATCAAAAGGCCTAATCAAATCAAGCGCCAATTAGTCATATAAAAAGTCATGTCACTTATGTAATAAAACACAAAACATCATATCCCATCAAGAATAGTGAAGCGCACAAGTAAGGATCCATTCCGCCCACTTCCACTTGCATTGGACAACAATCAGATGTAAGGCCACCATTGAAGCTATTAAATTGGTAGAACGCAAAAAGAAATTGATAGAACTAGTCAATTCATCCATTTATGGGTAATTTGAAATTGCATAAAACATATCTTCAAACACAATCCAAAAAGCACGACACATACTAATTTCTCCAAATCAAACAACCAAACAATAATTTATTAATGTAAATAATTCATATACAAATAGCCATGTGATCCTTTCAAATTCATTTCTTTAGTGTAATTCATGGAGGAGAAGTAGTATATTAGGAGAAGAAAATGCCATATCAATCCAAGTATTCCCCTTGTTTGAAGTTTCTTTAGAATATTAATGTATGCAAATATCTACATAAAATAACTTATTTACATCATATGTATGTTCCTGTAATTATGTATTGTTTGTGTGTGCAATTCTCTCTCTATGTTTTTTATGTGTTGTATTACATTATACATATGGGGTTCTCAAATACACTATCAATGGGGTTTTATATGGGGTTTTTTGATATACAATCTATGAGGTGTAATGTCCCCGCCAGGGAACCCATAAAGAATCAGGTCTTAAGACCAAAATTTGCAACTAACAAATTTTTTTTCTAACATTAAATCATTACTACATCACATTAACATTCCTTAAGGTTCCCTTAATGAATTCCTTTGCTAACATATTCACATTACTTATCCAGATTGAATTTCATTTCCTTTCTTTACTTTCACATTTAGAACTTAAGAGATAGAGTAAGAAAATAACATTTCATTTACAATTATATTCCTTACTTAATTTCATTTCACCTTCCTACACATTGAATGACTATTCATTACAAATTACATTTCAACCTTATCATAATAAATATTTTCCTTTCATTGCAACAAAGAAGAGATAGAAAAGATCATTCAACATTACATTGTACATTTCCAACTTTGCTCTTTCAAATAATAACCCTTGAAATCAAACCTAGTACTATCCCTCCCAGTTACATTGCTTTTCTTTTCAATTACATCATTTGATAATAAATCTCATTACAATAAAAAATACATGAAAATCCCAAAGGCATTACAACATATCTTTACATCTTTATTTTCAGTGACAATGATACAATATAAAGATCTTCATAGAATTTGAACATATCCAAGTCACGAGCCACAAACAGGACCTCGAAAGATTTTTGCCACCCAACCATGTGGAACTGGTGAGGTTCCACCCCCTGTGCTAGGAGATAGAACCAAGATACTTACAAGGCCCTAAGCAATCTAAGGCTCAAAAGATAAAGAAATCCAAGACCCAAAAGAACATAAAATATCATCATACTATAACATAGAGGTCAAGGTTCTAGGATACCACCTAAGTGAGTGTCATCACACAACCTATGTATTGGGATCCACCCTGGCAACCATGTAACCCTGGTCCCCCTTTTATGAATAGGGATCCATCCTGGCAGTTATCCCTGGTCTCGGTACTCCAATCAGGTCTGTGTGGCCATTATTATATTCTCTTTCATTATCTTTTGAATTCCCCCCTTCCTAGGTTAATTTTTTTAGGTTATCACTTTTTACAAACCCACCCATAGGATCATCTAGAAACCACTTAAGGGTTCCTATCCCTTACCCCACAAACACACAAACCAAGAAAACCTCAAGTAATCTCAAAATGATCCATCTCATAGGTCTAGGGAACCCTTTGGTGCACTTGGGCCACCCGAACAAGTTCTGACCTTATATTATGGATTCTACCAAAAACCAAGTATGAACAAAAGCTTAAATTCAAAACCATGTATAGGAATTCATTAAACACAACATAAAACTTCCCACATGCATTGACACAACATTCCATAGCTTATTTCAAAAATCAAGGAAAAGTCTCATGTGACTGAAATTTGGCTAAGTCTGAATTTTTAAAAAAATCTCAAAATTATAATCTGCATCTTAACTCCTACAAATCTGAAACCTATCCCAATCATCTTAGAAGGTACCTAAAACCTTTATACAAGTATAACTTAAAGTATACTTAAATGTTATAATTGTATAAAGCCTGATCTTGCACTAAAAAGCCCCTAAAACCCTAAAAAAAAACTCCAAATGACATTCCACATAGACTCATAGGACAGTGTGCATTTCCATATGACATTCGACAAACTGTCGTATGGGTATGAACCCAATGTCGTACGACATTCCACACAGACTCATATGACAGTGTGCATCCCCATACGACATTCAACCAACTGTCGTATGGGTATGAACCCAATGTCATACGAGTATGGACATAATGTCATATGAGTATGGACACAATGTCGTACGAGTATGAACACAATGTCGTACGACTCTGCAGAACATTTTTACGAAAACAAATTTTTTAACTTCCCGAAAACACTAAAAACTGGTCTCTGTAGGCATGGAGAGTGCCTGGGAAAGGTTCCCTGAGGTCAACCTGATGCAGGGACCTCAGGACCACATCCATAGCACATCCTCAACATTGCCTAAGCCACAGAATAAATAAAATAAAAGAAACCATTCACAAAGAAGCCTGCAAGCAAAAAAGAGTCGGGAAAAAGGACTGTATCTCAATGCTACACCTTCATGACCCTTCCTGTTTCTTCCTAGACTTCTCTATTTCATCCAAAATTAAATAAACACATCCTTCCACATGAACACAAGTATTCCTAACTCCCTAGGAAGATTTTTGAAATACAAAGTAAATAAAAGCTATATGATCTTACATAATTTACTTCCCAGAAAACATAGTAGAACACACAGAGCATAAAACATTTACATATCATTTTGGATACATAATAAGACAATCATATTATAATTTAATATCCTATCATATGCAGACACATTCGTACACAAATAGAGGAAGAATGGGGATTCTTCCCAGTTTAGACCCTACCTTGGGTCCTGCGGAGAATCCTCTTCCCTTGGCTAGATAATCTCTGCAAAGCTTCAATCCTTGAGTAGATATCCTTCTGGAAAATCTTCCTCCAAACAACCTCACACACTTGACTTCAAAAAAAAACTAGAGACTCTCAACTCACATAAAATTTCCAGAGAAATCAATTACAGACAACTCAAAACAAATATCACTCCTCCAAAACTATACTCCAAAATTATCATTCAAAATCATCATCCCCCTTCACACCAAAATCTACAATTATTTATCCTCCAACTATGTGGTTGGAGGAGTTGCTTTACAGGAAGCAACTTCTTTAACTTCCATAGTTGGTTGGAGGAACAACCAGATAATTCCCGTAAGGACTTAATCAAAGTTTTAATGAAATTTAATTAAAATGCCATTTAAAAGAAAGCATAACAAGAATAATAAACAAATACCCTCCAAGAAAGACACATAGCACAAATGGAAAACAAGTAACCTAACTTCTAGGAGGTCTTGAGTTCAACTCCCACCTAGATAGCTAATTTTACTACAAAGGGCATTTTCCTTATTTTATTATTATTATTATTATTATTAAATACATTCATCAAATATACTTTATTTCACTCATTTTTTATACATATTACAAATAACATACCATTTACACAAATAATGAAAACATACAATTATTATTATTCATATAAGCATGGATGTATGCATGTTCACCCACATATATACATACCTATATAGAATACAAACAATTATAACATATTTATAACTATTATACATATAAAATAGATTAATTCTAACTCATAACATAAATTCAGACCAAAATCAAATCAAGTCCGTACATAAACTGCATTCTACTTCCCCAACTAGGATAACTCTCTAAACAGAATTCTAAGTCCATCGGTAACCTCGAGAATATCTTGGTTAAATCTCCACACATCAACAGTTCAAGGATTTTGAAGGCATGCTCAGACCTATGTAGCCAGGTGGAACGATGCTTGGTACCTACATCCTGCATCACCAACTGATATGCATATACAAATATATATAAATATAAACAAACAGTAGCAAACAAGGAGAGAGAGTGCGACATCATGTGGACCTCCCGTAGGAGTAACTAAGACTGCCCCTCCTCATCCTACACTCACATCAACTAGTGAACATAAAACCATAATAGGGTTAGTAGGGTTAGATCATAATATAAACATCATAACACAAATCAATGTAAAACATTTTACTGATAGTTCATTTCTAGCCATTCATCATTAAATTAAAACTCATTTAATATGTCCAAATAACTGTAGTAACCAAATATATATGCTCAAATGTCTCATAAAATGCTAACTAAATAACAATCATAGTCCATCATAAAATCCCAAAGTATCAAAGCAATAGTCTTGTCAGTCTAACATAAGAAGATGCTAGGGTGGGCATTACATGAGGTTTTATGTGTTAATTTATGCTATTTATATGAAGGCCTGATTTATACGTGTATCGTTGGAAAATGGAAGCACTTCCATTTAGGACTATTTTTTCCCTCTGAGTAGGTGGTTTGGGGTCATGTAAGATGCTTTCATGGGATCTCTGGCTTGGTTCATGGTTTTTCCCCTTGTTTTCACCTTTTCTCCACCTATTTCTAGCCTGTCTTTGGCACCCTAACCTGAAACCCTGAGATTCTTGACCTCAGGGTCAAGGTTGACCTTCTGGGTCAAGGTCGACCTAAACCTTGACCTAGGTCAGATTCGACCTTGACCCTGACCCTAGGTCCAGATTTCAGATACCAGGAGTTTCTGGATGTTGGGTTTCAAAAAGTTTTATTTCCCACTTCCGGGTCGGCTATTTTGGATTTCAGAATGGTAAACTCTTAAATTATATTTAATCTAGGTCTATTTCTATGGGTTAAGGTTTAAATGGGAATTTAATTCTCCTATGTCAGCCTCTCTAGAAGTTTGTGCCCTAGACTTGTATAAAAGGAAGCCTTCCTCTCTCATTTCAATCCATATCCATCTGTTGTTCACATATCATCTATTATCAAGCACTCCATCCTTCAAGAAATCATTCTCAATCAAGGAAGCATTCAAACCATCATCTACATTCAAGCATTCAAGTTCTCCATTGAAGATCAAGGATTCAAGCTTTCAATCCTTTGGAGGGATTTGGTTCAAGCATTCAAGATTCATCATTTAAACCCTAGATCTATCCATCATGGTGGTGTGATATTCCTTCAAGATCCTTTTGTTCATCTTCAAGATCTATTATTTCTCCCTTCAAGGTGGATTCCAAGCATACAATCATGGAGGTTTTGATTTACATTTGTTAGTGTTGAGTCCAAGCTTTCATATCAACATACAATTGCATATCTATTGAATATCATAGCTTCGTTGTTAGATCTAATTCTACTACTTGCTAGCATTCTCGATTTCAATTCTATTTTAAAGATTCCAACCCAAGGTTTGACCAAGGCAAACCCCTCATCCAAACAACAAAACCCTTTTTCTTTTAGGTATAGCTGTGGGATGGTGAATATCAGTGCAGATCTGGATACCCTTTTTGGTGAACTTTCGGGATCTGCGAACAAATTTTCCGTCGAGAAAGTGTAGGTCAAGGTCAACTTTTAGGGGTAAGATTGTGCCCTAGGGTAAGATCTTACCCCTATTTTGGGTCAAGGTCGACGTTTCTTAGAAAGACAGAAGGTTTCTGGGTATTCTCTATTTCTGTGTTTCGAGGCCAGATCCAGTTGCAGAATTTCTTGAAAGTAAATACAGACACCAGAAAATAGTGATTTCCAAATTTGCTCCTTTTCAAGATAAGTATTTATGTTTTATTAAGTTTTGTATGTCCACAACATTTTCCACACACATCCCATCTTCCATTCCTACACATAAACAACACAAAGAAATATAGATATAAAAATATATCAAACATATATTTTTATATCTTACATTTTGGTGAGCCCACAATAGAAAACTCTTTCTTTTTGGTGTTAGATGCTTTTCTTTCTTTCCTTAATATTAGATTTATTTTATGCTCTTGCATTTTAAATTCAAAAAAACAAAAAATCCATATAGTCTACAAAATACAAAAATATTTCTTGCATTTCATTTACTATGAAGATTTTTAAGATGCTTTGGTGTGTGGTTATTTGCTTTATTATCCTCCTCTTAGCGTATCTTTATCATACTTATGATTTTTATGAGAGTATCATCCACTTCATTATGTTGGTCACTCTTCATTTTTCACTTGCCTATGCTATTGTGAGATTGACTGATACTAGTCTTCCTACTTTCAAAGCTTTCATTAAAGATTTATGTGGAAAACTTATTACTCTTTTGGATTAGGTGAAGAATTTGGTAGATGATACACCATCTCCTAATCCTATCCTTCCTAATCTAGTTCCTAATCTTCCTAATCCGATTCCTAACATTCCTAATATACCTAATTCTCCATCTGGTATTCCTAGTTCTTCTCATACTTATGATAAGGTTAAAACTATGGTTCATGATGCATATGTGCAAGAATTCTTAGATTTACCTTCCCCTTCTTATCCAATCCAAAATGATATTAAAGGGAAGAGAAAAGAAAATCCTTCTAAACCTATTATTCCACCTTATACAACCTTTACTCATGAACATAATAAACAATCACCTCATGTAGAAGCTTTACATGATATGTACAGTACAGGATATAATATGATGACTAAACAAGGTTATAAAGGTTTAGGGCTTGGTGTTAATGAGCATGGTATTAAGTATCCAGTTCATATATCCCCTAAACAAGATATGTGTGGTGTTGGTTTTTTGCAATCTCAATTTAAGGTGGTTGATTTTGATCATCGTCCTCCTCTTCATGATCTTCTTCCAACACCTACCTTAGATTACCCTAATACTCCTCAAGATGTGGCTAAGAAGGTGTATGTTCAGTTGATGAATTCCAAGAAAGAAATTTTTAAACCTATGCTGAAAGATTATCTATCCAAGTATAAATGTCCTTTTCATTACAGTAATACACATTTACTTGCTGATTGTTTGCATTTCAAGTTATATGTTAGAGAAAGAGCTAGTTTAAGAATTATATCTCACTCTCATGCAGTTTTACAATTCCTTCATAATTTTGATATAGGGGATACCCCTCATTCTGATATAGTGTAGATCTTTTCTCCTCTTGTCTCTGGACTAGAGGGAAAGAGGTTTATTTTCAACCAGTCTCCTAGGATCCATTAGTCTTTTAGCATATATTTTGCCTTGAGCTTAATTGATATTCTTTCTATCCTTCCTCTCTATGGTTTTGTATTATGTTTATAATCATCCATAGATTCTATTTTATATTCAAGATATCTTTTCTAAAGACATTTGTTTTGCAAAGGTATCCCTTGCTTTCATTTCTAGGGGGCAAGGTTCTTCCTTCTTTCTCTTTGTCTAAGGATCTACTTTCCTTAGCTTAGTGGCATTTTTTTATCTTGCAACATTATTTCATTATATTGACAGATGTTTTGGCTACGAATATCCTTTTATGTGAGAGGTTGTTTTCCTAGGTCATCACCTCTTCTTTATTCTGCAAATTATGTTCTTTATAAATTCTTTCCCTTGCTGTAGGGTTAGAGTATGATTCCTTTATTCAAAGATTCCTCTTCCTCTTGATTACAAGGGGTTGGATGATTGAATCTTTGTTTCTCTTTAAAAGATGATATTTTATCTAAAAGCACTCCTATATGGTGGTGGCCTTGTTGATAAGATCTCTTTCTTTGAGGATCCTTTTTCCATAAGTGACTTATCCTTTTCACGATTATCTATGCTCTTGGATGTAAGGGTCAATACCCTTCGCTAAGAATATAGTGTACATTGTTGTTAACATGATATCTCCTTACTTTGTGAAGTAGGTTTCCTCCTTCTCTTCCTTATCATGTTTAGTAGACAACCACGATAAGGAGGGGGGGCATATATAGGGTCTCCCTTATGCTATAGTTTACATTTTTCAATATGCTAAATCCTCTAAAGGTAACACACATAAGTTTCTAAACCCTGAAGAGACACACATTTTTCAAATTTTCAATATGCTAAATCTAAAGGTAACACACATAAGTTTCTAAACCCTGAAGAGACACATTTTTCAATTTTTCAATATGCTACATCCTTGGAAGGTAACTCACATAAGTTGCTAAACCCTGAAGGGACACGCATGTTATATTCCATGGTGATACAAGAATGTGGATCTATGGGTATTTCAAAAGCTATCAGAAGATGCATTACAACTATAAAGCACAATTTTTGGGTGAACTATCAGGCTTCGCTACCTGTTGGACTCTCCCTCCTTGGTGATTCACGGTAAGGTGGGCATCTTACTAGGTGAGGTAATCACTTTCTCTCTTTTCTCTCTTTCTCTTTCATGCTAGTAGGACTGGATCACGAAGCTATGTTATTTATAGTGTTTCTCTTGTCTTTCTTATGTAATAATTGATGCTTTTATGATAGATTTCGAAATATGATATTAGTATAGGAAGCATTTCTTAGCAAGGTTTCCTTTGATTTGGGTTTGTTTTAGTACTAGCCCCTCTTTTTTTGTGTCTTTTAGTTTTCTCTTTTTTTTTGCACCGTCGTGCATGTATGTTGAGTTAGAATCCTTAGCTTGGGGGCCTCGTGTCCTTAACTAAGTGTTATTCTACCTCATTGCGAATCCACTTGGATCTTTCTTCTCCTTTAACAAGAGTTTGTATTGAATCCATACTCTTGCTAAAGTGGGGGCTAAATGTATCATCAGAAAATGGAAGCACTTCCATTTAGGACTAGTTTAGCCCCCAAGTAGGTGGTTTTGGGTCATGTTAGATGATTTCATGGGATCTCTGGCTTGGATCATGGTTTTTCCCCCTGTTCTGCCCTTTTCACCACCTCTTTCCAACCTATTTTTGGCACCCTGACCTAAAACATTGAGATTCTTGACCTCAAGGTCAAGGTTGACCTTCTAGGTCAAGGTAAACCTTGACATTGACCTAGGTCAGAGATGACCTTGACCCTGACCCTGGGTCTAGATTTTAGATTCTAGGAGTTTCCAGATGTCGGGTTTTAGAAAGTTTTATTTCCTACTTCTGGGTTGGCTGTTTTAGATTTCAAAACGGTAAAATCTTATATTATATTTAATCTAGGCCCATTTCTATGGGTTAAGGTTTAAATGAGAATTTAATTCTCCTATGTCATCCTCTCTAGAAGTTTATGCCCTAGACTTGTATAAAAGGAAGCCTTCCTCTCTCATTTCAATCCATATACATCTCTTGTTCACATATTATCTATTATCAAGCACTCCATCCTTCAAGAAAGAATTCTCAATAAAGGAAGCATTCAAGCCATCATCTAAATTCAAGCATTCAAGTTCTCCATTAAAGATCAAGGATTCAAGATTTCAAGCCTTTGGGGGGATTTGGTTCAAGCATTCAAGATTCATCATTTAAACCCTAGATCTATCCATCATGGTGGTGTGATATTCCTTCAAGATCCTTTTGTTCATCTTCAAGATCTATTATTTCTCCCTTCAAGGTGGATTCCAAGCATATAATCATGGAGGTTTTGATTTACATTTGTTAGTGTTGAGTCCAAGCTTTCATATCAACATACTTGTTTACATTCCAAATGCAATTGCATATCTATTGAATATCATAACTTCATTGTTAGATCTAATTCTACTACTTGCTAGCACTCTCTACTTAAATTCCATTTTAAAGGTTGATTCCAAACTGGGATTTGACGAAGGCAAACCCCTCATCCAAAAAACAAAACCCTTTTTCTTGCAGGTATAGGTGTGGGATGACAAATATAAGTGTAGATTTGGATACCCTTTTCAGTGAACTTTCGGGATTCGTGAACAGATTTTCTGTCGGGACAGTGTAGTTCAAGGTCAACTTTTAGGGGTAATATTGTGCCTCAGGGTAAGATCTTACCCCTATTTTGGGTCAAGGTCAAGCTTTCTCAGAAAGACAGAAGGTTTCTGGGTTTTCTTTGTTTCTGTGTTTCCAGGCTAGATCCGGTTGTAGAATTTCTTGAAACTGAATACAAACACCAAAACATAGTGATTTCCAAATCTGCTCCTTTTCAAGATAAGTATTTATGTTTTATTAAGTTTTGTATGTCCACAACATTTTCCACACACCTCCCATCTTCCATTCCTACACATAAACAACACAAACAAATACAGATATAAAAATATATCAAACATATATTTTTATATCTTACAATACTATCAATGGGGTTTTACATTACTTTGTCATCTCTTTGTTTTAGTGTTGTAAGGATCCTCTATTCATAAATTTTCTATTCTTACATGTGTTTTAAGTGATATTATTAGTGGGGTTGCCTACATGTTTAAGTGATATTGTTAATGGGGTTCAAGTGATAATGTTAATTGTGTTTAAAGCTACTTTTGAATGTATCATTTCATTGCACTTTTTTATAGGAATTATTTGAGTTTTGTATGTGTATATTAATACTATCAATGGGGTTTTAAGTTCATATATCATCTCTTTTCATGGTTTCACATGCCATATTTCAAATACCATTTAAGTGTTGTAGTTGTTCAACCAACATCTACCTACTCCATCACGTAGTCAATTGAGTTGCATACCTAAACCAATATATGTATTAGAGAATAGGTAAAGTATAATACACACACATGCACATGCACACATACATATATATAAGGTATCAATAGGTTAACCTTATGAATTATATATGAATATATGTTTTCTATTTAATTGATTATGCCAAACACAGGAATACTTATGCATCCATTGCATCCAATTTTTCCATTATGCTCTTCATTTCAGATTAACTAAGGGGAAACATATCGACATGCTCATGAAGCAAGGCTACAATCTCTATGATTTTATTCTCATCCCAGTAGCCTCCTATTAGTGTGAGTTTAGACCAATCATATCACAAAATTAAAAATAATTGAACAAAAACTTTATTGTCTATAAATTAATTTTTTATTTGAAATATTTATAAAAATATCATTTCTTTTTCTTCATTGGTTCATATAGCAAGTGAATACAAAACTCAAGTTTTCTTGTCTTTAACTTGTATATTTCATTATATTAAATAAAAAATACATTAAATATTGAATGAAATGTTACTGTTATATATATTTTTATATTATAGATAGTTCAAAAAATCTCATTAAATCAGCTCATAGATATTCTATTTCTGACCATAAAAATAAGACTAACCTCGTACTATATCTAGACTAACACTTTTATCTATAACTATGACATAGATAAATGTTTATCTTTATACATGGTTTTAGATTAAAAAATTTATGAATCTACAGTTTAAAAAAAAATATAAACATGAAAGGTCTCTGAAAGTGTTGGAAATTTGGCTGAGTAGGAAATCATGATGTTGTCATTATGGAAATATATATTCAGTGTTAAGATAGCATAATCTAAGGAGGAAGTTCTGGACAAGAACCTATGAAAATTGTCTAAGTATAACAATGTTTATTTGTTTACAAAGAGATTGTTTTGATCAGTGAAGTTCACAGAAGTACTTTCAATGCATGCACACTTGAACATAGATTATAAAAGGTATATTAAAGCTACATCTAAGAGTGCAAGATTGTACGACATGTATAGACAAAGATAACATTTTACAGAGACAGTGTTGAGCCGATCATGACAGAGGAGCGATCAGTAATTGATTATACTGAGTTAAGGGATTATTTTGTTTATCAAAATAATGACTTGACTAATTAGATGGGACAACATCCTAAATATTAATCCTAAGGCACCAAGAAGTAATTTTATGTTTTGGGAAGCATGTAATGAATTGAACACCAACATAAAGGTTATTTTGTAATAAGCTTGTATAAAGGAAAGAAACTTGTAATGCGAAGTAATATGTATGGTAAGAAAGTTGTAAGTGAGTATTGTATTGATGTATATTGATGCATTATGCAAAATATGATATATGATCAGATCAGTGTGAGCTGATAACAAGTTTTTGTGAAGAGACTACAAAGCTAGACCAGAATATTGAAGATATTCAGCAGCAGTAAAAGGTTTTTGTATTCTACCTTTGTATTAAAGATTATCATTATATATTGCATGTTTGGCCAGTGAGCTCATCTTTTATACATTCTTATTTTGTAACACCAACTTCTAATAGGTTTGAGGCTTCTAACAAGGCCTAAAGTCCTCTAACAAGGACAGAGACACTATACAGATGTAATAGACTCCTAACAGGGTCAATATCTCTAACCAAATACTTTTGATTAGTGGATCATTTGTGGGTATCATCCCCATCAGGGTTTTCCCTTGGCCAGGGTTTCCTTGAGAACAAACATGGTGTTATGAGTTCCTTTATTTTATGGTTGTGCTTATTATTCATTTAGTTTCCTATGCAAGCTATAAGTTAATTTCATATATTCATAAGTGGGCAAAAGTAAACGTTTGTGAAATATTGATTCACCCCCCCCCCTCTTAGTATTTCCTATTTCTAACAATTGGAGAAGGCCTAACATCTTCAGTAAGATCTCTACGGATATGGATCAATTGCAAAAAAACATAGATGGAGCTCTTGAATAGATTGATATTCTTATCGAGGAAAGAGATACTCTAAAGAACAAATATGATAGTGAAAAAGACTACATTGAGAAACTAAAAGACAAGATAGAAAATCTGAAATCAAAGAAAGAACCTACAAGTCAAATCAAGGATAGTGATGAAGTTTCAAAACTAAAAAATGAGAATGAGATCCTAAAGCATGAACTAAAGATTGTAGACCTATAGTTAAGCCTGAAAGATGATAACAAAAAAGTTGAATCAAATCCGAAGTCTAAAAATACAGATCTAAGATCTAAACTTACTAAAGTAACATCTTAATTTGAGACTACAAAGTTGTAGTATGTTGAACTTGAGAAATACAATACAATTGTGAAAGGAGAACTAACTCAATCAAAACAACATCTTGAGAAACTGTATTCTAGTAGTGAAAAAAATGATGAACAAATTTCTTATCAGAAACCTTCTTATGGTAAAATTGGTCTTGGATATTTTGAAGAAAAATTCTCAAAGAAGATTGAAGAATGTAAAGAACCAGATCCAAAAATTCAACAACCTGAGAACAAAGAAGAAGAAAAACAAAACAAAAATGAGTCTAACCAATCTGAAGATGTACCTAACCAACCTAAGTGTATAATATAAAATGTGGATGGAGTCTTAGAACAATGGTTAGCACATAAAAGAGACCCCAAAGCCAATACTTTATGCATACATGGAATTGTATTGATATGGAAAGTAAATGTAGAAGGGTAATGTTGAAATGAAGAGATAAAGGTACTTACCTCTGAAAAAGAATCGGCTAAAAACCCTATCAAACAGTCCCAAAAACTGTTGATTTTTGCGATTTTGAACCGAAATTGTGAGATCTACAAAACCTAGAAATCTTTTTCCAATATGAGGTAGGTCATCCTTGACCCAGATAGTGGGGCAAGGTCTTACCCCAGGGTAGGATCCTTCCCCCTACAGCTTCGATGGAAATTTTGCTCACGAATCTCAGAAGTTCACCGAAAAGGGTATCCAGATCTACACTTTAATTTGCAATCCTATACCTGTACCTGCAAGAAAAATGGTTTTGTTTTTTGGATGTGGGGGTTTGCCTTAGTCAAACCCCAATTTGGAATCAACCTTAATAATGGAATTGAAATAGAGAATGCTAGCAAGTAGTAGAAGTAGATCTAACAACGAAGCTATGATATTCAATAGATATGCAATTGTATATTGAATGTAAACAAGTATATTGATATGAAAGCTTGAACATAACATCAACAAATGTAAATCAAAACCTCCATGATTGTATGCTTGGAATCCACCTTAAGAAAAGAATGAATAGATCTTGAAGATGAACAAAGTATCTTGAAGGAAGATGACTCCACCATGATGGATAGATCTAGGGTTTAAAATGCTTGAATCTTGAATGCTTGAACCAAATCTCTTCAAAGGCTCGAATGCTTGAATCCTTGATCTTCAATGGAGAACTTGAATTCTCTAATGAAATGCTTGCTTGATCACCTTGAGAAAACCTTGAGCACTTGATTTCAAAACTTGATGCCTTGATCATGAAAGTGGATGTGAAAATGAGAGAGGAAGGCTTCCTTTTATAGTGATCTAGGGCACAAACCTCTAGAGGGGAAACCTTGGGGAATTAAATTAAAATCAGGCCTTAACCATTTAGAAATGGACCTAGATTAAATGCAATTAAGATTTTACCATTTCGGAGACCAAAACAGCCTACCCGAAAGCGGGAAAACAATTCTTTCCGAAACCCGACATCCAAAAATCATGGAAACTTGAAATTTGGACTTGGGGTTAGGGATGAGGTAGTCCCCACCCTAGGTCATGGATGAGGTAGTCCTTGACCCAAAAATTTTACCCTTGACCCAAAAGTCAATAATATTAGAATTTCAGTTTAGGATGCCAGAATTATGCAGACAAGTGGAAAATGGGGAAAGAGCCAGATCCAAGTAAAGACCAATTGAAGGTGTTTGACATGACCCCAAACCACTTAATCAGAGGGATAAATGCTCTTAACATGGAAGTGCTTCCATTTTAAGATGATACATTAAGCCCCCACTTTAGCAAGAGTATGGACTTCATGAAAACTCTTGGTAAAGGAGAAGAAAGAGGAGATCCAAGTGGATTCGTAACAAGATAAAATAACACTTAGCTAAGGAAACAAGACCCCAGGCTAAGGAATCTAACTCAACATACTTGCACAAGGGTGCGAAAAGAGAAAACCAAAAGAACAAGGGTTAGTACTAAACAACCCAAATCAATTAGCATAAGAAACCTCGCTAAGAAATATTTCTCATACTAATATCATATTTGGGAAGCTATCATAAAAGCATAAATGATTACATAAGAAAGACAAGAGCAAGACCATAAATAACATAGCTTCATGATCCATTCCTACTAGCATGAAAGAAAAAAGAGAGAAAGGAGAAAGTGATTAGCTCACCCAGTAAGATTCCCACCTTACCATGAATCACCCTGGAGGGAGAGCCCAACAAGTAGCAAGACTTGATAGTTCACCCAAAAATTGTGCCTTGAAATTGTAGTGCGTCTTCTGAAGGCTTTTGGAATACCCATAGATCCACCTTCTTGTATCACTATGAATATGAAATGCGTGTCTCCTCAGGATTTAGCAACTTATGTGTGTTACCATCAAAAGATTTAGCATTTTGGAAATGCATGTCCATTCAGTATTTATCAACTTATGTGTGTTACCTTTAGAGGATTTAGCATATTTGAAATTGGAAATGTGTGTCCCTTTAGGATTTATCAACTTATGTGCATTACCTTTAGAGGATTTATCATATTTGAAATTGGAAATGTGCGTCCCTTCAGGATTTAGCAACTTATGTGTGTTACCTTCCATGATTTAGCATACTACAAAACAAAAGGTTAGAACAAAAATACATAATATAGAACAAGGGAGGCCATTTATATGCCCCCCTCCTTAAGATGGAAAAAGCATACTATTTTGACATGTTAAGGAAAGAAAAGAAAAAGGATAAAGCCTTCTTCAACATCAAGACAATATCCATAGACAACACCCAGTCCAAGCCAAGAAGGTCATAGCTCCTATGAGGCCATGGAAGGGACGAATGCAAAGAGATATCATGCAAGAAGTGAAAAAGTAACCCTTGTGAGGAATAAAACACTATTCAGTTTCCAAGGTGAGAGATTTATCAACCATGGAAACCCAATGTCAAACAATGAAATAGGTTTTGATCAAGGACAAAGATCCTCAATGCAAACCAAAATTTTCATGTATGATTGGATATCACATAATAGATAGATACTGCTTAACCAAGGAAAGAGGTGAATCCCAGAAAGATAGAAAAGAAAGAGATGACATCCTTGCCCCCCAAGCATATGAACAAGGATGGAAGGGGACCTATTATATCACTCACAACACTATAAAAGACAATGAGCCCCCAAGGATTAGGCTAACATTGTTTACGTAATGTGGAGCTCTATAATAGGAACATAAATGTTATTTAGAGAAAACTAGATTGAAATACAACTCATTGCCACATGATATATAAATAAGATTACTATCAATGAGCTACCTAATCTTATAATGTAAAGCTTGACATTCATTAGTAGAGTGATCATGAAATTTATGATACAAACAAAAAGGAAGAGTCTTCAAGTATGGACTATGTTTCTTTTTGCGTTTAGGTTTAGTAATCATCTTAGCACGAAGGAGTTTATGCAAAAGATCTTCTTGGTCAAATTCCTTCATAAGTTCATCATGTTTTGAAGTGTTATTTGAGATGTTAACATTGATTTGTTGTTGAGGATTAAATCCCAATCCATAAGAATGCTCATTCCCCCTAGTATGTAAGGGCATTTGAATTCCCTATTTATCCTTACCACATCCTTGACCATTAAATCCTTGTTTAACAAGGAAATGATAACCATGACCATAACAAGAAGCCATATCAGAAGGAGTCAATGGAACTTTAGTAGTCACTATGTCATCATTAGTAGGTTTAATAGATTTATTGTGGGTAGAAGAAGCAACAAAGTTATTATGAAGGGCTTTAGAAGTATAAGTAAAAACTCATTGTTCAAATTCTCTTTGTGGCTTCATAAAATCAAGATCAAAAACTTTATACTCTCCAATAAAGGTAGGAGTAAAATCCAAGGTTCCCCAATCATCACTAGGAAGAGCATTAGAGGAAGAAGGATTACTATTAGGAACACGAGTAGTGTGGGTTTGAATATTCAGACAAGGATTAGGTGCATCATCCCCATGAATCATATACATCTTGTCATTATGTATAAACTTTACTTTATGGTGAAGGGTGGAAGGAATAGCATGCATCTCATGCAACCAAGGTCTACCTAAAAGAAGGTTATAATTGAGAGGTCCAGGAATAACATGAATAGGTGTGTCCAGGATGACTGGACCTACTTTGATAGGTAAGGTAATAATGCCTAAAGTGTTCTTAGCAATGTTATCAAAGCCATGTATAGGAACATTATCAGGTTGAATAGTTGAAAGATCGACATTAATCACTTTGAGCATGTCCATGCTACAAACATTAAGCCCATATCCATTATCAATCATGGTCCTAAAAATGATACTTTTATTGATAGAAACAACAACCATAAGAGCATCATATTGATTCTGAACTTCTTTAGAAGGTAAATCCTTTTTAGTAAATACAATGTCAGGAGGACCCGGGGTAGCATGCATGCATTGTAAGAAGTTATTGATGTTCTCTTGATTAGGAGGTGGAGTAGGAAGAGTTGCTAGAGCTTATTTTAAGGCTTCATAGTAGGTAGGTGAAGTTTGAAGAAGCTCCCATAAAGAAATTTTGGTAGGGGTATTTTGCAATTGGTTTATCAAATCATACTCCTTGCTAGGAAGATGGGGTGGAGGAGGAGGAATGGGTTGAGAAGGTGGTAATGAGTAGAAACCACCATATTATGTTGAGGGTTATTCCTTGTACGATATGTGTGAGCTATCAAATCTTGGTCATTGAAAGACTCTAAAGACTCCATAGGTTTACCTTTGATAGTAATGCAAGGACAACCTTTGACAGTCAACAAGGGTTTCAGAAAAATCATATTAGTTGTCTCAACACTACAAATAGATTCACAAGAAGGAAGCAAAGAAGACATCCTAGGAGTAGATGAGGTAGAATCTTGATTCTCCACAAGATCATCACTAAAAGGGAGAGCATTAAGGGAATTCATATCATTCTCCACTAATGCCTCATCACTAGAAGGAATCCCAAATGGAGGTAAAGCATCTATAATATCATCTTCTATCGCTAAAATGTCTGCATAAGGTGGGTATGTTGTAGAAAAAGAGTTATCATCATGTATGGATATGTCATCCATTAATAAATCACCCTCTTGTATCAAAGCTTCTTCATGAGGAGGGGATAAATCAATGTCTTTATCCAAGGGATCATTCACAATGGTTTCATGAGGAAAAGAAAAATCAACATCCCCATCCAAATGTTTAATAAAGCACTTGAACCACACTTGAGATAACTTGTGCAACATGATAACGAATAAATAAATGCATATAAAATAGATCTAGATATATCTAAATGCATTCAAATGAAATGTTTTTGTATTTTTGAATAAATTTTACAATTTTTTTGTATTTTTGAAATATAAAAGCAAGAACATAAAATAAACCTACTTTTGTAAGCACAAAATGTAAATCTAACACCAAAAAGAAAGAGTTGTCATAAAAGGGGTTCACCAAAATGTAAAATATAAAGGTGAACACACAAGATACATCAAACATAATAGGGCATCTAATTCCACAAAAGAGAGGGGGTAAGCTTGTCGCGTTCACCAAAATGTATAATATAAAATGTGGATGGAGTCTTAGAACAATGGTTAGCACATAAAAGGGACCCCAAAGCCAATATTTTATACATACATGGAATTGTATTGATATGGAATGTAAATGTAGAAGGCTAATGTTGAAATGAAGAAATAAAGGTACTTACGTCTTAAAATGAATCGGCTAAAAACCCTGTCAAATAGTCACAAAAACTATTGATTTTTGTAATCTTGAACCAAAACTGCGAGATCTAAAAAACCCAGAAATCTTTTTCCAATCTAAGGTAGGTCATCCTTGACCCAGATAGCGGGGCCAAGTCTTACCCCAAGGCAAGATCCTACCCCCTACAACTCTGACATAAATTCTCTTCACGGATCCCAAAAGTTTGCCAAAAAGGGTATACAAATCTGCACTTTAATTTGCAATCCTGTACCTGTACTTGCAAGAAAAATGGTTTTGTTGTTTGGATGGGGGGTTTTCCTTAGTCAAACCCTAGTTTGGAGTCAACCTTAATAATGGAATTGAAATAGAGAATGCTAGCAAGTAGTAGAAGTAGATCTAACAATGGAGCTATGATATTCAATAGATATGCAATTGTATTTCGAATATAAACAAGTATATTGATATGAAAGCTTGAACATAACATCAACAAATGTAAATCAAAACCTCCATGATTGTATGCTTGGAATCCACCTTAAGAGAAGAATGAATAGATCTTGAAGATGAACAAAGGATCTTGAAGGAAGATCACTCCACCATGATGGATAGATCTAGGGTTTTGAATGCTTGAATCTTGAATGGTTGAACCAAATCTCTTCAAAGGCTCGAATGCTTGAATCCTTGATCTTCAATGGAGAAATTGAATGCTTGAATGGAATGCTTGCTTGATCACCTTGAGAAAACCTTGAGCACTTGATTTCAAAACTTGATGCCTTGATCATGAAAGTGGATGTGAAAATGAGAGAGGAAGGCTTCCTTTTATAGTGATCTAGGGCACAAACCTCTAGAGGGGCCACCTTGGGGAATTAAATTCCAATTAGGCCTTAACCCTTTAGAAATGGACCTAGATTAAATGCAATTAATATTTTACCATTTCAGAGACCAAAACAACCAACCCAAAAGCGGGAAAATAATTCTCTCTGAAACCCGACATCTAGAAATCATGGAAACTTGAAATTTGGACCTGGGGTCAAGGATGAGGTAGTCCCCACCCTAGGTCAGGGACAAGGTAGTCCCCACCCTAGGTTAGGGATGAGGTATTCCCCGCCCTAGGTTAGGGACGAGGTAGTTTTCTCCCTAGGTTAGGGATGAGGTAGTCCTTGACCCAAAAATGGCACCCTTGACCCAAAATTCAAGAATCTCAAAATTTTAGTTCAAGATGCCAAAATTATGCAAAAAAGATGTGGAAAATGGGGAAAGAGCTAGATCCAAGTAAAGACCAATTCAAGGCATTCAACATGACCCCAAACCACTTACTCTGAGGGCTAAACACTCTTAACACAGAAGTGCTTCCACTTTAAGATGATACACTAAGCAAAATGGATCACCTAAATAAATGTGAAGTGAATTCAAAGGTAAATGTTATTCATGCAATTCATTTGGACACATGAAAAGAGATTGTATAGGTAAGAAATTCAAACCTATCTCTGGTTATTGTTATAATTGTCATGGTTTTGGACATAGAGCTATTGATTGTAAGAAACCTAGATCTAATGGTAAAAATAATAGTAGAATGTTTAAAAATACGAACCCTGCAGATAAAAGACCTATTGGAGAAACAAGCATTATAAGAAATGAAGTTGTGTGTTATATATGCAACAATTTTGGACATATTGCCAGAAATTGCAGATCACAAATTAGTTAGTCAAGACTGAGATATGTAAACAATGTTATAGTTTGTCAGATTTGTAATAACATGGATCACACAACATGATATTATAGAATGAACAATATGAGGAATCCTAATCCTAGAAGAAATGTGACCTACACCAAAATAAATATGGATACCAACAACAATCAAAAGGGAAATAGGAGTAACATAGAAGAAGTTATATTTGTCAAAGGTACAGATCAAGCAAGTGCATCTACAATATCAGGAAGTCAGTTAGGTGAAGTGTTTGAGAGTAAGTTTGAATAAATTATGAACCCATCTCAAACTGATTAAGCATCAAATTTCATGAATTATGCATCAGAATAAGCATAAAAATAGCATATATTTTAGAAGAAATTGAATCAAGCCTTGTGAAGTTAATATAAGCTAGTATGTGATATAAGGAAGCTATGGTTAAGAGCGCATAAATTTATAAGCATGTATGCGATCGCACGAAGAGAAAGAAGTTTTGTAGGAAACCAAGAACAACTTTTTGGCATGTATACACTTATGCAATTAATGAGATGACAATGTCTTGAAGGATTTGATAGATAAAAGAAGATTATTAACATTATTTGATCATTCAAGTATTTACAAGAGCCTTAGAGAGCTAACCAGTGAAGATTGAAATAAGTTTGCAAGATTTGGAGATAGATTTTTGCTACATCTACGTGGAAGCTCTAAATCACGATTCCAAGGTATTTCACTAAGTGCTTATTGTTAAAGCAGTTACTTTTTAGTGAAATCATGGATGTATCCCTAGTTCATAGCATTAAGGACATACCTAGACCTAAGGTGAGAAAGGAATCAGTAGAACCCTCTAAAGAAGACCCTAGTTTAGCTTTATTGGCTATACCAGACAGTGTTTTGCATTTGGAAGATGTGAAAGGATATTTGAAATGTAAATTTGATACTGTAGGAGATAGTAATATGACTAAGGAGTATGAAAAGATATAAAAAAATGATATGACCTATAAGGAAGGATATGAATATTTAGGTCAACTGGACATCATTAAATACATGTTTCACTATGAATTTCAAAATGATGAATGGACTAAGATCATTTTAATCATAATTCATAATGGGAAGTTTTGGTTGGATGATAGAGTAATAGACATTACAGCTGATTTAATACATGAGGTAACAGGAATATCCAGCAAAGGTGCAATTCCACTAAATGAAAAAAATGTGAAGAAAATAGTAGAATGGAAGAGGCATTTTAATTAGTAAGATTGAGAAGAATTATGTGAGGTATGTGTGTAAGATAATGACTACAAAGTTATGTGCCATCTCTAGGGAAGATGATATGGCAGTAGGTATGGTGCAAGAAGCCTACCTTATGCATCGTGACAAAGTTAAAGTGGACATGAGTGAAATTCTGAGAATTCAATTAATTGAAAATCTTTAGAAGATTAAGAAAACAAGAAATTCCCAATTCAGATTCTCATCCCTAATCACCTACATGTTTTTCCATCTTTTAAGAAGATTTCCTTATACTATATGAGTTGATTGTAATGATGATAGAAGTTCAATGGAAAGAATCAATAAGGTGTATCTTAGACACCCAATTGAAAAAGTAAATGAGAGTGCTACACTTTTAATAAAAAAATTTTTAGGATGAGATGAAGAAAAGGACAATAATTCCACCTTCAATAGTTGAGAAGTACAAGAATGAGATATGTTTCTTAGTTGACATATATTTCACATATGTTGAAGTAGTAGAACCAAGGATTGAATTCATAGACCCTCTAGAATATGAAATATCTGAAGAGGAAGTTGAAGGATATGTAAGAAGAATATTGAAGTGTAGATTAGATTCTAAGAGTTCTAGATTTCAAACATTTGAGGAGATTTTCAATACAACACAACAATCACAAGTGCATAAGTTAGCAAAGAAAAGAGTTGACAATACAATAAAGAAGATACTAAAGGATACCGGTATGACTGAACATGATTTCAACATTGCAAAATAGACTGCAACAACAATACAAGATATTGGATTGAAAGAAGTATTGACAGTTCCACCTTTGACATCTCAAGAAATCCCTATTGAAGATGTTCAAAATATTGATGAGGATATCATTGAGCCTACTAAGTTGAGTGTGTAACTAGACAAGCTGAAAGTTGTAAGAAAATCTACTAGATCCACCTCCACTACACCAGCTAAGAGAGTAAAATATATGTCTAGTGAACTAGGTAAAAGATAGAAGACTATCTTTTCTCTCATAGAAAGGATAAGGACACAAGAAGAAGTATCACCACCTAGCAATAAAATGAGAGGAAAATTTTCAATTCAATCACAGGGAGAAGCAGAGGCAGGTAGAAGAAAAAAGAAATAGTGGAAGCCCAAAATTGAGAAAGTAAATCCTTTGATCATAAATGAAGGAGACTTCACTAAGCTAAACAAGTATTATCACATGTATAATAACTTTGAAAAATTGAATCTTGAAAATGCAGTTGTTAGGCATATGATTCTCGCTGACAAGAAATTTGAGAACATCAGAGATAAGATACCTAGTGGTCTCTATGAGAAATTGGTCAACAGGAATAAGAGAGAAATAGAAGAGGACAAAGGAATTAGAGAAATATTTGTAAGAAAATTATGTGTAATAAAAGATGAAGATCATTTCAAAGAAATTATGAAGAGTCTCAGTACCCATCTGAGAAGAAAAAGAAGAATAGTTCTAATCATGGGAGGTAATTATGAGGAAGTAAATAAAGAAACTTAGGAAGTAGTTGTGAAGGTAATGACATTAGTACTAGGAGAAACATTGAGTGAATCAGAATAGGACACTCAAACAATAGAAGTAGATTCACAAATAAAAGAAACACCAGTTCCACCACCGACAATTCATATTGATGAAGAATTAATGCATGTAGAAGGCACAAACATTACCATTGATAGAGAATAAAATCCTTTTGAAGATCAAGGAGAGGATGTTGGAAATTTGGAAGAAATGGTTAATGAACAAGAAGATGAGGTAGAAAATGAGGAAGATAATGTGGAAGAAGTAAAAGGAGAAGAAAAGCAAGAAGAAATAAAAATAATAGGGGAAACACAAACATAAGTCATGAAGAAAGTAGTGCAAGAGGAACAAGGTTTAGGTAACGATATAAAACCTAGAGAGACTATACCCTAGCAAATTCAACTAGTTACACCACAAAAGGTCACAACAACAAGCTCATCAAAATCACCAATTGAGTCAGTATTAGGAAATTTGGGAGCTGAAGTTGATGATGATGATCAAATAGAGTTGATCTCATCTTTGAACAAAATAATTGGAAATAATAAGAAAGTAAAGAGCCTAGAAGGATCACTACTTGAGGTAACAAACAAGCTTCAAGGATTTATATCTACTCAAGTCAGTGAAGTTGATCCACAGTTGAAAGCAAGAGAGGTAATGAAAGTTTTTGATAGTGAGTTCACTACTTTATCCGACATTGCATCAATGAAAGCACAAACACTTCATGATGCACAATTATTTAAAACCACTTGTCAAAATATCAAGAATGATTTAGAAAACCTTGATGTTTACATTAAGGAATTAAGGAGATGTTTAGAGAGAAGAAGAGCATTATACAGACAGTGTGCTTTATCACACAAACACATCTTGAACATTTCAGAGAAGTTGAAGAATAAAGAAGAAAAATTGCAAGTCACAATGAATGAGCTACAAAATCCTAGCATGAAGATCACTGATACTGAGAAGAAAGTGAGTAAAATTCATGATGAATAAGACTACTGGAAAATGAGAAGAAAACAAAATTGAAGAGGTTTGCATTACTCATAGAGCACCTAACCCTAAAAAATTAGTAATGTGCAGAATCAATTGGAAGAATGTCTTTCATCAAAGGCATCATATGGTAAATTTGCATACCCAAATCTTAGAGAAGTTGAGATAGCATCCTATGGGCTATGTGCACTACTTAGTGTATTTGATTCTATTAAGAAGAAATGGGACAAGGAAATTGAAAACTTGAAGGTGAACTTTACAGATCGCATTTCAAGTCTTCCATATTAATAGAATTCAAGACAAAAAGGTATATCAAAATTTGACCTATATATACATATATTTGACACCTTTGTCAATTTTGTCAAAGGGGGAGTAGTATAGTATGGGAAAATTATTTATATGTATAAGATATAGATATAAAAATTAGTATGGAGTATAATTAAAGGAGGAGTATCCCTATGGAGAAATAAGTAGACATGTATGATCCAAAGACTTTTAAATTTTGTAAATGGCCATGTAATAGAATGTTACAATTTTTTTTTTGAAATTTTGTTGTAAGTTTTTGGGACTTAGCCAATTTTCCCATATGTTGCCACTAATGAAAAAGAGGAATATTTTTGGCAATTTGGATGAGTAGGATATCATGATTTTTTCATTATCGAAACATATATTTAGTGTTAAGACAACATAATCTAAGGAGGAAGTTCTGGAAAAGAACCTATGAAAATTGTCTAAGTATAACAGTGTTTATCTATTTACACAAAGATTGTTTTGATCAGAGAAGTTCATAGAAGTAATTTCAGTGCATGCGCACTTGAAAACATATTATACAAGGTATATTAAAGCTACATCTAAGAGTGCAAGATTGTACGACATGTACAAACAAATATATTAATGTTTTATGTAGAGATAGTGTTGAGCCGACCAGAATAGACCAACGATCAGTAATTGATTATATTGAGTTAAGGGATTATTTTTTTTATCAAAATAATGAATTGAATAATTAGGGACAACATCCTAGATGTTAAACCTAAGGCAGCAAGAAGCAATTTTATGTTTTTGGAAGCGTGTAATGAATTGAAGGTAGATAGAAAGGTTATTTTGTAATAAGCTTGTATAAAGGAAAGGAACTTGTAATGCAAAGTAATATGTATGGTAATAAAGTTGTAAGTGAGTATTCTATTGATTTATATTGATTTATTATGCAAAATCTGATATATGATCAGATCAGTGCGAGTTGATAACAAGTTTTTGTGAAGAGACTACAAAGCTAGACCAGAACATTGAAGATATTCAGCATCAGTAAAAGGTTTTTGTATTCAACCTTTGTATTAAAGATTATCATTGTATATTTCATGTTTGGGTAGTGATCTCATCTTGCATATATTCTTATTTTGTAACACCAACTCCTAATAGGATTGAGGCTTCTAACAAGGACAAAGACACTATACAGATGTAATAGACTCCTAATAGGGTCAATATCTCTAACTAGATACTTTTGATTATTGGATCGTTTGTGGGTATCATCCCCACTGGGGTTTTCCATTGGCCAGGGTTTCCTTGAGATCAAACATAGTGTTATGAGTTTCTTTATTTTATGGTTGTGCTTATTATTCAGTTTAGTTTCCTATGCAAGCTATAAATTAATTTCATATATCCATAAGTGGGAAAAAGTAAAAGTTTGTGAAAAAATGATTCGCCCCTCCTCTCAGTATTTCCTATTTCTAACAGAAAGATGTCATGAGCCCCATGACCCAATAACATTGTTTCTACATTCTCCTTGATCCGTGACAAAAGCCCCAAGAGGAGGATTAATTGCCTAATAATTTTTTGGTGTTGTCTCCTAGCTAGGTGCATCAGGTTCATGAGTGGCCATAATCTTTTCATTCTCTTTATCAATGTTGATTCCTTTATCTTTGACCAATTTACTATTATATTTACATAAATCATGACTTTAATATATATATTATATTAAAAGAAGATCTGATCTAAGATCCATAATCTTAAAAAACTATTATCTAGTCTTTTTTCATGAAATAATTCCAAATAATAATAGATAGGAAACATAGTAATACATTGTCTATTTCATTCTTATTGGGTATGCATTGAATATAATCCTTGCACAGTCACTTTAGGACTTGGGAAAACAAATGGAAAATGAAGAAAACCTTCTTTACAATTGTATTGAATGCATGTTTCTTTCATTGCAAGAATGGCCAAAATTTGACACTAATATCATTTACTATATAGTAAATTATATCTAGATTTTTACTTTGGCATGTGTTAGTTGAAATTTTTTTCCATAAATTTAAAATTGACTCCTTTTTCCCAAGATTGAGGACAAATTAGAAACCCACGGTTGGAAAGATATGCATTAAATAGTTGAACTTCCTCTCAATTTTAGAGGTACATCTCCCTCTTATGATGTAATTGATTTTTGGGGGTATGCTTTTAACCAGAAAGCACCAAAGAAAAACTAATACCCATACATATATATGACACATATGCAACTATAATTTTAGATAGAGAATTGGAAAGATAAAATGACACAAAGTTCATTATATAACATAGCATATGGAAAAGATTCATTAATACTTTTTGTTCTCATCGCATGACCAATGATAGAAGTAAGTTCATCAAGCTTGAAGAATTTGATGGTGGTGTGGTCATATTTGGCAACAATACACCATTCTTGGTGTATAAAGAGAGTGGATAGTAATAACGGTCTAATGAGAAAGAACTTGGAGAGCACGAACAATGACATTGGCACTTCTAGTGGGGTGTTTGCCTATGATGCAGGTGGTACACAAGATTCTATTCGAGATTCCAATGTTGATACTCCAAAGTCAGTAAAAGAAAATTCTATTGGGATCCCACGTGACTTCATTTATCCGTGAGGTGGGGGGCCTAACGATTCAAACCCTCCTAATGATCTAAGGGATGCAGAACAAAGAAAAGATCATTAGAAAGCCTTCCCTTGGTCATCTTTATTTGGAGTTTTTGGTGTAATTAAATATTCCTAATTACACTTAACTTAATCTTACTTAGGATAATGTATTGCATAGTAGTTTGTGATTGAGACACCTAGGAGTTTGGACCTCAGTTAAGCACATGGTGTAGGATAAATTCCACTTTTGGTGTGAGATCCACCTTTAGTGATCTTGTCACATTATCATCCTAATCCATTGCACATACTTCGTTGAATAATGGAGGATGATCCACATTTGGTGGACATGTGATTACACCTAGCATAGGAGATAGCTTATCATCTCCTTATCATTCTCTCCTATCACCTTTCCTATATAAGGAGGCCTATTATGTAATCATGGAAGGTGAATTCATTGGATCAATTCAATATCAATCATTTCATTCATATCATCTCTCTTGTTCTTTTCTTTAACCTCTAGATCCTTGGTTCAATCTTTTCTATTTGCAAATTCTTACATGGTATCAAATTTCTCAAGGTGTGAAGACCTCTTCTCAAGAATATTAATCTTGTCTTGATTCAATTGTGGGTGTAGAATAAAGGTATTTGGACATCACCATTGCATAGTCTATTTGGAGAAAATTTGGGGTTTTGTATTTTGTGGCTTTCTATTGTAGGTCAATATTGGAGCTTGCTGGTGCAAATCAAAGGTTGGCATAATATTAAGTCGAAGGTCCAAAAACCCCTAAATCAAATTTTGTTTCATCCAAATCAAACACCCAAGGCCAAATCTAGATCCATTTGAATTTTGGAAGTGCGGTAATGGCAATTCAGGAAAAATAATTTCAGAGGTGATTTTCAAATAGCGATATCTCAGTCATTTAGACTCCTTTTTTTGAGCAATTTTTTTCCTTTGGGGTAGAATTTCACGATCTACACAATGGCATAGGTGGTTTTTTATCTCTATTCTTGAATTTTTCTAAAAATCACAAATCTCAATTTTTGCAACTTCCAAGGCCTCGTTTGCGCTCATATGAACACCTTTTAGGTGCAATTTTTTTTGAAAGTGCATAATTTTTTCTATATTTTCCAGATCTAGAATCAGATTTTATTGACTGTGATCAGAAATTGTACTTTCATAATTTGACTTAGTTTTGCAATTGTAATGCATAAGCCTTAGTCTGGTCTTTTGCATAGTGATCTAAGTCTATTATAGCCTGATTGTGGAGTGTAATAATTTGTTGATCTCAATTTCTAATGTGAGAAGTGTATCATTGATGTAATCATGGGTTATGAAACACATCCTATAGTAGTACTTTTGACTAAGGATAATTATGATTCATGGGCAAAAGGAATCATCACACATTGTAGATGGCTTAATCTCTTGCCTCATCTTTATGGACTCATTCCTGAGCCAAAGTCACAAGGGAAGCAATGTGTTTGGGGAGAAAAGAATGATCATATTATAAATTTAATTATTAGTAGCATCAGTTTGTGTCTCTTCTATGACATCTACCCCAAATTTAGAGGTGTTCAATGTCCACACATAATTTGGACAATCATTTGGGATATTTTTGGTGATCCACATGTTCCTCCATTCCCAGAGGATCTTGCTTCAGATTGCCTCATTCCTCTCGATGATTAATGTAAGTGTTCCAAGGCTTGCTTGCACATCTACCAAGAGACCTAGCTTGTCTCTACTAGGATCCTAATCTTCTCTAGGATCTTCCAAGGGCTTAGATGATTAACTAAGGCCTTCTCAAGATCCTCTCTGAGATTGTGCTTCACCTTGAAGGACTAACACCATGTAGATACTTCACTTCTTCTCCTACACTTAGAAGGATATAAGTGCCATCTCTTCCCAAACTTCAAATTTCATTGTAGGGGTGTCTATCATCTTGAAAACATTCCATTTGTTCTCATTTGGATCCATTTAGAAGGATCTTTAAGCCATTCCTTATTGGATTGAAGAATTCACCTTGTGGAGGTCTAATTAGGCCTATTTCCTTGTAGCCTTTACTAGGGATGTTTTGCCACTTCTTGCAAAAACTTTCCAAACAACCCAAAAATATAATCCTACATTTGGATACCCATTTGTATTTTAGAAAATATTTTGAATTTTTTGGACTCCTAAGTCCTCCGTACACAGGGTTCCTACAATCTAGGACTAATAGGGCTAAAAGGCCTATTTACTAGGACTGACTCTATTCTAGTTTGAATCTCACCCAAAACTTATTCTAATGGATTGGTATGAACTCAATCCTCATAACATGTTAGGATATGATTATACACTACCTAGAACTATACTTGTTTCATACAATACTTCTCTACCCTGCAAGAAATCTTCAATTCTTATATTCTAAAGCTCTAACCAGGCACTGTCTGCTCGCCTAGGGCTTAGTAGTAAAAATAGCTATCCATCTGCTCATGAATCCTAATCATAGATATATATATATACTAATGACTCCCCTATCATATCCAACCACCCTTAGGAAGATCCCATGGTTAGTTTTCATGGGGGAGCCATGAAATGACTGACTGGTTAGGACAGGACTAGGAAGACTACAATACCAAAAACAATTTATACAAGACCTTAAAAAACCTCAAATCAACTTGACTATTGAATGAAAAAATCTTAGAACTATCTAAAGAACACTAAACAATCACTAACTTGAAACTCTGAATCCATTACATGTCACTGTCACATCAAATAGCTCGGGTTCCTCCCAAAATAGAATTGTAGAGCTCTATTCACAATACTCAAACTTGTTACAATGATCAATGATCTTGAGATTCAAGCCTTACCTTACATTAGATTCCATTTAAATTTTTTTAGGTCTTGTTGGCCGATCTCCCACTTCCTATCTTCTAGGGGATCCAAGGTAAATGAGTTGCATGCAACATTTGCCATTATTGCAAATGTTGTCATGACAACTTCTAACAACTTTTTGGCATCTTTTCTTTATGCCTTCATCCTACTTCTTAGGATCTCTACCTCCTATATTTCAAGGAACCAACTCATTAAATGGCCTCATGGCATCTTTCTAACATCATTATGTGCTTAGAACACATTTAAGACTCTAATCCAACCTTTGAGCTACTAACACTAAGAAAATTAAAAACTACTAACAATGGCTATTTTGGTGACCCTAGTCCTAATGAATAACTCACCTAGCCCACATTGAAATGACCTTATAAGGTCTTAAAAAAAACTCACAACTCAACCTATCAATATGACTTGGCTAATGTCAGACACAAGCCAAAACATGTTAACTATGGAGGTTAGCCTAGGTGTGCTCCTGCACCATCCTCCCCAAAACAAAAAGTTCAATCCACCCTTGGATTGAGTAATGTAGGATCAATTTCCATCTTCTTAAACTCTGATTCTTTAACCCATACTACATCAGCATTAGCTTGACCATGTCTCTTTATCAGGTGCTATTTGTATTCCTTGGTTCTAGTCTTCTTATAGACTCTAGTATCCAGTATACTGTCAGCTCCTTTGACTATAGCAGTAGGTAGATTGAGATCTTCCACATCTCTAATCACTTCACTAAGGATTTGATCCAGGTCTGGTTGTGGTCCTTTTTAATGAACCAAGTCTTCAATGTTAAAGATAGGGGACAATTCACTATCCTCCGGTAGCTCCACTCTGAATGCATTGTTACCATACTTCTCCAAGGTAGGAAAGGGACCTATCCTTCTCATCTGAAACTTGTAAGGGACTCCCTTTTGAAGTCTAGATTTTTTAAGGTGCACCATAACCAAGTCTCCCACATTGAATTGAAATTCTCTTCTACTCTCATCAACCTTGGTTTTATGATTCATGGTGTTCTTTGTTAGAGTCTTCCTCACTATATCATGTATTTCCTACATTGCATAAGCAAATTCATCAGCATATCCACTTCCCTTCACCCCATCCTTAAAATCTCTACAAATCTCTTAACTCATAAACTCCTCTAGGATGTAATCCATATACTATTTCAAAGGGACTCTTCCCTGTGGATCTGTTTATAGTATCATTATATGCATACTCATCTTGGCCAATCAACTGATCCCATTGTTGACCATACTCCTTGGTCAAGCACCGTAGTATATTTCCAAGGCTTCTATTGACAACCTCGGTCTGACCATCAGTTTGGAGATGGTAGGCAGACCCAAATGATAAATTAGTGCCTAACCTTTTCCAGAGAGTTTTCCAAAAGTGACTCATGAATTTAGTGTCTCTATCTAACACAATGCTGATAGGTAACCCATGAATCCTTACTATCTCCTTAAAGAAGAGAGAGGCTATTTGACTAGCATCATTAGTTTTCTTACATGGCATAAAGTGAGCCATCTTTCTGAATCCATCCACAACTACATAAACACTATCCATACCTTGTCTTGTCGTGGGTAACCAAACTACAAAATCCATACTCAAGCATTCCCATGGCCTAGTAGGAATAGGTAGTGGTTGATATAGGCATGCATTTTTAGAAGTTCCCTTGGCCTTTTGACACACTATACAACTTTCCACATACCTCCTAATATCAAGATTCATCCTTGGCTAATAATAGAACCTTTGAACCAGTTCTTGAGTCTTGGTGATCCCAAAGTGACCACTCAAAGCACTATTATGCTTTTCTTGAATCAAATTCTCTCTAATAGAGCCTCTAGGAACACATAATTGATTTCCTTTAAACAAGAGATAACTTTTCAAAGTGTATTAATCATATTTTCTATGAAAATGGTTCTTGTATGCAGTAGATACCTTGTAAATGTTTGCAAAGTCTTCATCATCAGCATATAGATCTTTGAAGTGATCTATCCCCATGCTTTTCAACTGAATCTCTCGAATAGTGAGAGCTCTCCTAGACAATGCATCTTCCACCTTACTGAGCACTCCCTTTTTATGCTTGATATTGAAATTATAAGCTTGTAGGTATTCAACCCACTTCATGTGCTTGTGACTCAACTTCTCTTGTGAATTCAGGAAACTAGGTGCTTGGTTGTTTGAATACACTATGAACTCCTTGGGAAGCAAGTAGTGCCTCCACTTCCTTAAAGCCTAGATCAATGCATACATCTCAAGGTCATAAGAAGAGTACTTCTTCTTGGCTTCACTTAGCTTCTCTGAATGAAAAGCCACCGGTCTACCCTCTTGGCTTAGAACAGTCCCTATAGCCACATTGCTAGCATCACACTCAATGGTGAAAAGATTCTCAAAGCTTGGAAAGACTAAAATAGGTTGGGTAGCTATCTTTTCCTTCAACAACTCAAAGCTCTTGTTAGCATGCTCACTCCACACAAACTTATTCTTCATGCCTCCTTTAATAGTATCCAACATAGGGGAACAAATTGCACTAAATCGCCTTATGAATTTCCTATAGTATTAAGCAAGGCCATGAAAAATTCTTACCTCTATTTCTATCCTTGGAGTAGGCCAATTTATGATGGCTTCCACCTTACTAACATCCATTTTCAGATTACCATGTGATAGAACAAATACAACGTACACTAGCTCTATTTTGATGAACTCACACTTCTCCAAGTTGATCATCAACTTTTCCTCATGCAACTTCTTTAAAATAGTCTCAAGATGTTCTAGGTGCTCACCTCTTGTCTTGCTATAAATCAGTATATCATCTAGATATACCACTACAAACTTTCCAATGTAGTCTTTGAGGACTTCATTCATGATCCTCATGAATGTGGAGGGGGCATTGGATAATCCAAATGGCATGACAAGCCATTCATACAAACTTTCATTGGTCTTGAAGGTTGTTTTCCACTCATCTCCTTCATGTATTCTTATTTGGTGATAGCCACTCTTCAAGTCTATCTTGCTATAGTACTTAGCTTCACCTAAAAAATCCATTAGGTCTTCAATCCTAGGGATAGGGAACCTATACCTTATGGTTATCCTATTAATAGCCCTTGAATCAATACAAAGCCTCCAAGTTCCTCCTTTCTTAGGTGCAAGGATAGTGGGTACGAAACATGGACTAATACTCTTTCTAATGAGACCTTGGTTTAGGTGTTCTTGTAGGCTACTTTATTGGGAAGGGTAGCTCCTATAATAAAGTCTATCCTATGACTTATGGCTCTTTTAGGGGGTAAGGTTGATGGTTGTCCATCACTTACTATACCTTGGTAAGTCTACAACATGCTTTGCAATTCCTTAGGTAACTTTGTCCTTTTGATTTCCTTATCTTCATTCACCTCTCTTGGTCTTAGCACCAAAGCATAGCCAATACCTTTTCCTTCCTTCATGGCCTCTAAGAACTCTTTTTCACCAACCATGAGCACATTTGGACCTATTGTCTTCACCTCAGCATCCTCTAATAATGACTGAATTTTAAAAGTTACATTGTCCTTCTTAAAGGTATAGGAATTCTTTCCTCCATCATGGATAGCTTGGTGGTCAAATTTCCATGGTCTACCTAGGAGAAAATGACATACATCCATAGGTAACACATCAAAAAAAAATTTGTCTTTGTACCTTCCAATTGAGAACTCCACCCATGCTTGTTCATTCACCAACACATGTTGGCCTTTATTGAGCCATGTGACCTTGTAAGGATTGGTGTGGGGTATCCTTGTTAACTTTAGCTTGTTGACTGCTTCCTCTGACACAATATTGTTAGTCGACCTAGAGTCAATGATGACTCTACATACTTTCCCCATCATCTTGCACTTTATCCTAAACAAAGACCTCCTTTAGCTTGGCTCTTCCTTCACCGACTCCTTGATCAAAGTTATCCTCATCATGAAGTTCTCTCCTTCCTCTAAATTCAATGGTATTTTAGCACACTTCTCTACTGCATTTGTCTCATCGTGAACTATATTAGTTCTCTTATCACCTCCTTGATAAGTACTACCCTTCTCTAGACATCTATAAGCAGGGTGCCTCATTTGATTGCAATAGTAGCATTTCATATTAGAAAAGTAGTTGCATCTTCCTCCTTGAACACCACTTCTTCCTCTAAAGCTAGAGCTCCTTCCACTACCACCTCTACTAGAGCTTCCTTCTTACTGCTCATTGAATTTGATGTCTCCTTGAGTCCTTGATTCAGAACTCCTTCCACCATAGCCACCTCTTTTCCCTCTACTATCTTTTCCTTTACCTCTACCTTTGGAGGTTTGTTCTTGCTTTCTTTTTCTTTTCTCCTCTATCTTGAAATCCATTTGATAACATTGGAGGATAGTTTTGAAGTTCACAAGACTCATTTCTTCTTGAATAGACCATTTGAGGCCATTCAAGTACCTAGCTAGTCTGATATTTTCATCCTCAACCACTTGTGACCTTAAACACAACTTTTGGAACTCCTTGGTGTATTCTTGGACATCCAAATCTTTTTGTCTAAGATTGTGCCTCCTTCTATGTAGCTGAACTTCATAATCATCAGGCAGGTAGGTCTACTTTATCTTAGTCAACATACCCTTCCATGAAACTATAGGACTCTTTCTCTCCTTCTCTCTTTTAGTTTGAACATACTTCCACCAGGTGAGGGTTGAACCTCTTAACCTAGACTTGGCCACCATTATTTTCTTTGCCTCGGTGACACCATAACATTCAAAGTGATTTTATATGCTATCAATCCATTCCATGACTAAATTTGGATCCATTTGTCCACTAAATAGTGATACACCTTCCAAAGCCTTATCGGTTAAGGTCTTGAGTGCCTTCAAGAAGGGTTCTTTAGTAAGAATACGGTTAGGGTTTGGAGCTTCCTCCTCCAATTCTAATTGCTTTTCCCTTTCTTCTTTCTCTTCCTTTTGATCAATTTTCTCTTTTACCTTATCATCTTTGTCTTGGACTTCACCCAAGAGTTGCTCCATTTGAGCAAATCTTTGCCTTAGCAATTTTTTATCCTCCTCTTGTTCCTCAACCTTCTTGGCTAACTCAACGTTAGTAACCATGGTTTTATCTTCCAATGATCCAACTGGTGTATTTTATCCTACTGATTTAGTAGGCTGCAACATCAACCATAAACTTGATCAATTCAAGCTATGATACCAATATGATGTAAGCGTTCTAAGGCTTGCTTGCACATCTATCAAGCGACCTAGCTTGTCTCTACTAGGATCCTAATCTTCTATAGGATCTTCTAAGGGCTTAGATGATTAACTAAAGCCTTCTCAAGCTCCTCTCCAAGAGAAAATCAACTTGTGCTTGACCTTGAAGGACTAACACCATGTAGATACTTCACTTCTTCTCCTACACTTAGAAGGATCTAAGTGCCATCTCTTCCCAAACTTCAAATTTCATTGTAGAGGTGTCTATCATCTTGAAAAAATTCCATTTTTTCTCATTTGGATCCATTTAGAAGGATCTTTAAGCCATTCCTTATCGGATTCAAGAATTCACCTTGTGGAGGCCTAATTAGGCCTATTTCCTTGTAGCCTTTACCAGTGACCTTTTGCCACTTCTTGCAAAAACTTTCCAAAAAACCCCAAAAATCTAATCCCACATTTGGATACCCATTTGGATTTTATAAAATATTTTGAAGGTTTTGGACTCCTAAGTCCTCCGTACATAGGGTTCCTACAATCTAGGACTAATAGGGCTAAAAGGCCTATTTACTAGGACTGATTCTATTCTAGTTTGAATCTCACCAAAAACTTAGCCTAATGGATTGGTATGAACTCAGTCCTCATAAAATGTTAGGATATGATTATACACTACCTGGAGCTATACTTGTGTCATACAGTACTTCTCTACCCTGCAAGAAATCTTCAATTCTTCTATTCTAAACGTCTAACCGGGCACTGTCTGCTCGCCTAGGGCTTAGTAGTAAAAATAGCTATCCATCTACTCATGAATCCTAATCCTAGATATATACATAATAATGACTCCCCTATCATATCCAACCACTCTTAGGAAGATCCCATGGTTAGTTTTCATGGGGGAGCCATGAAATGACTGACTGGTCAGGACAGGACTAGTAAGACTACTAAATCAAAAACAATTTATACAAGACCTTAAAAAACCTCAAATCAACTTGACTATTGAATGAAAAACTCTTAGAACTATCTAAAGAACACTAAACAATCACTAACTTGAGACTTTGAATCCATTACATGTCAGTGTCACATCAAATAGCTCGGGTTCCTCCCAAAATAGAAATGCAGAGCTCTATTCACAATACTCAAACTTGTTACAATGATCAATGATCTCAAGATCCAAGCCTTACCTTACATTATATTCCATTTCCATATTTTTAGGGCCTTTTGGCCGATCTCCCACTTCCTATCTTCTAGGGGATCCAAGGTAACCGAGTTACATGCAACATTTGCCATTATTGCAAATGTTGTCATGACAACTTCTAACAACTTTTTGGCATCTTTTCTTTATGCCTCCATCCTACTTCTTAGGACCTCTACCTCCTATATTTAGAGGAACCAATTTATTAAATGGCCTCATGGCATCTTTCTAACATCATTATGTTCTTAGAACACATTTAAGACTCTAATCCAACCTTTGAGCTACTAACACTAAGAAAATTAAAAACTACTAACAATGGCTATTTTGGTGACCTTATTCCTAATGAGTAACTCACCTAGCCCACATTACAATGACCTTCTAAGGTCTTAAAACAAGCTCACAAATCAAACTATCAATATGAATTGTCTAATGTCAGACACAAGCCAAAACATGTTAACTATGGAGGTTAGCCTAGGTGTGCTCTTGCACCAATGATACAGATAGCATTCCCTATGATGATTATACCTTATATGAGATTGAATAATTTGTAGAAATTGAGAGCAAGGATGATCTAGTGACTCCTCTTGCAGCTCCTACTTCTCCAGTTGAGATCACACAATCATCTCTTATTGGTGATTCCAGTGATTCATTGCAAGAGATATCTATTTGTCTTCCTGATTGAGATTCCTATATTCCAGATATTGGTTCATTGTTTGTGGAGTCTCATATTGCAGATTTGGGAGACATACTTGATGGGGTTTCTTTTCTCTTTGATGACAGTTTCATCACATTTGGAGATACTTATTCACCTTCTTTGGAGATTGACATTCTTTATTCTTCTCCTTTACTTGGTTTGTCACATTTCATGGTTCAATTTGATGATGTGATAGATTCTTTGAGCTTGGAGAGGCCTATTCAGTCTTCAGAGATGCATATTTGGAGACCTTCCTCCTTCTTTCATTTGGATATGGATTGGTTCATGGCATCATCATCATACTTCAGTTGGATTCCACTTCTTAGTTCCCATATAGAATGGGAAGCATTCCTACATTTTTACTTGGTATATCTTCTTCATAAGGGAAGAAATGTTGTTTGTAGTCATTAGACTATACTTAGTCTTCAAGCACTCATCATATTTGTAGGATATTATTCATTATGGGAGGGATATCTATTGGCAGTGGGCCAACATCCCTCACAAGGTTCGTGACATGGCTTAACCGCCTCCTATGTCTTCTATACATCTAGTGGTTGTATCAGGCATTAACAGGTCACTCTTTTGGTGCAAGGACAACCCTAGCTTGTAACAAGTGGTATCAGAGATTGGTCACTAGTTCAAGTCCATGCAGGCCATGATGAGTGACATTGGGAGGGGGATTGTTGGCAGTGGCCCAACATCCCTTGCAGGGTTCACAACATGGATTAACTGCCTCCTATGTGTTCTATAAGTATAGTGGTTGTATCAGGCATTAACAAGTCGATATTTTTGTGCAATGACAACCCTAGCTTGTAACAATATCATGTTTCCTTCTATCCTTCTTATTGGGGGATAATTCTTTGTATATACATGATGTATGTAGTTCTTGGGGGGTCTTGAGTACTCCATCCATCCATGCATCTTTTTCTTCTCTCTTTTTGGGGGAGGGTTTTTCCCATGAGGTTTTCTATCTTTCTCCACTTTATGAGAGATTGTATTTCATGTATTGCATTATACATGGGTACCTAACATGGCCTAGTAGCCGAGATCCATCTTTCATTGTGAGTTTAAGTGCATTCCCCTAAGTTGCACTTAAGGGGGGTTTTGGTGTAATTAAATATTCCTTATTACACTTAACTTAATTGTACTTAGGATAATGCATTGCATAGTAGTTTGTGATTGAGACACCTAGGCATTTGCAGATCAATTAATCACATGGTATAGGAGAAATTCCATTTTTGGTGTGAGATCCACCTTTAGTTCTCTTATCACATTATCATCTTAATCCATTGCACATACTTCATTGAATGATGGAGGATGATCCATATTTGGTGGACATGTGATTACACCTAGCATAGGAGATATCTTATCAGCTCCTTATCATTCTCTATTATATCCTTTCCTATATAAGGAGGCCTATTATGTAATCATGGAAGGTGAATTCATTGGATCAATTCAATATCAATCTTTGCATTCATATTATATCTCGTGTGCTTTTCTTTAACCTCTAGATCCTTGGTTCAATCTTTTCTTTTTGTAAATTCTGATAGGAGTCAAGTCGAATGGGAAGTCAGTGTTCCCAAAGGTGAAATATACTTTGGATCAATCAAAGGGTACATTTTCTATTTTCATCCCAGATCCCATTATAGACCATTTGGTTTCCTCAATGGCCTTAAATTTAGTTGGAAAATATTTGGGGCCAAGGAAGAACATAGATATTGTGAGATCCTTTATTAATAAGAAGTGGGCTCTAAAAGGCTAGGTGGAGATTGCAGCCCTCTGTAGGGGACCCTAAATGTTTGTAAAATATTCTCTGGCTCTTCACAAATGGTCCCCTAATCTTTCCCTTAATGACTCTATCTTTTCAACTACTCCAGTCTGGGTAAGGCTTCTAGGTATTCCTCTGGATTATTGGAATGAGGGTGTATTTAGAGGGATTGTGAGTAGGTTTGGAGAGTTTCTTTCAATATACCCTATGAATGTGAAAAGAAAAAAAATGGTTTATGTAAAGATCTATAACAACATTCATCATCTTTCTGATCTCACCCAGTCTATTTACCTGGTGTCTAAGCTAGGAAAATGGTCCCAACCTTTGGAGTTTGAATCCCTTCCATTTGCATGCTTCATATGCAAAAAAGGTGGTCATTGGGCCAAACAATATCCCATAAAGCTATAGAGAAATAATAAGGAGAAACAAACCTAGCCTAAAAATATATGGAAGGAAAAAGAGAATAATTTTGTGGAAACCTCAGAGGTTGGTTCTTTAGCTAAAGATGAAGACAATGAGAAACAAAAGGAAATTATAAATGCCTAGATCTATAGAGTAGAGTGTCGTGAATCAGAAAAGAAAGACCAGAATGAAAAGTACTCTTTTTCATACTCCCTACTAGCTCAAGGAAAGGAGAAGAATAGGAAAAATGAATTTAAGGGGGAGTTCCAAAATAAAACCTTGGAAGAAGGGGAAATAGACAAAAGTGTTGGATCACAATAGGATGTTGAGAAGAATCTGGGAAGGGACTCTTCGAAGGAAATGGTTGATCCTTCATTACCCACTAGGGTGATGACTCTCAAAGAAAGGAGATGAATGCCCAAATAGGAAAACCTTTTGAATATACATAACCCTATAATAGCCTTGAGGATGTTTCCCTTCTGAATTCTTTCAGGGAAAACTTCTTGGTAGAAGACATATCCTATGTTCTTGAAACATTTCTTTTGAGATATAGTTGGGAGGATGAAGTATTTGATAAGGAGATGGAGGAAAAATTATTGGATCTGGAAGAGGGGAATCCTTGGTCTCGAGTTATAAAAAGGGGAAGTATGAAGAAACTTGAAACCCATGGTTTTTCGTCAACAGTTAAAAAAGGCATTGCTACTAGGAGCATGAGAGCTGATGTAGGAACTCTGAAAAAAGGAAGAGGTATAAATTCTAACAGAACTATTAGAGAAAATGAGAGTAAACAAAATATTGCAGATGGAAAACAACTTACCATCCATGATTCTTTCACCCCAATTAAGAAATGAAGGTTATCTCCTAGAATATAAGGGGGCTAAATGCACCCCATAAGAAGGATGTTCTTAGAAATTTGGTAAAGAGACCAAAAACTTGATATTAAATTCTTATTTAAGAAACTAAAATGGTCAAACATAAAGTTGAAAAGATCAAGCTTTTCAAAAATTGTGGAGTGTTTGGAAGTAGCTCGAATGGTGCTTTTGGAGGGACTCTGATATTCTGGAATTAGAATTTTATTCAAGGGGAACCCTTACCCTCGGACTCAAATCTATTGAATGTTAAATTCAATCATGTTAGAGATGACTTTTTCTGGACTCTCTCTAACATATATGATCCTAATACTAAAATTGGTAGAGATAAGTTTTGGAACAAGCTGGCTGACTGCATGAAAAAATTTCTAGAGAGTGTCTAGATTATCATGGGGGATTTTAACTCCCCCTCTTAGAGATAATGATAAATATGGGGGATCTCAAACCCATCTTGATGGTAAACTAGACCTGGTGGACTTTATCTTCCAACAAGACCTTATGGACATGGATTTGCAAGGTATCAACCATACATGGTGTAATAGAAGTGCAGGCAAAGATTTAATTCAAGTTCATCTTGATAGAGCTTTAATTTCTAATTGTGCAGGTTAAATAGTTTTTTTTTCTTTCTAACCTCTATTTCTTGAATTGGATTAGATCACTTCCCTATATCTTTTTTTGTTGATCCTATCTCTGTTAAAATAAATTTTCCTTTCGACTTTGAAAAAATATGGTTATCCTAGCCTAATATAGAGGAAAGAATCAAGGAATGGTGGAATGAAGAAGTGGATGGTACGAATATGTTTAAAGTAGATAAAAAAATAAGAAATATTAAGGATAAAATCAAGAAATGGAAAATAGATGTTTTTGAAGATATTTTCCAAGCCAAGAATTCAATTAAAAAAGGGGCCTCCGTATCAATTTTTATGGAGAAGAAGGTCCCATGAAGTAAAAAAAATGTCTACAAGATTAATTGGAATATTTTCCTCACAAGTAGTAGCCCCTGCTTTTTAGGGTGCAAATTTGAGTGGGTGGAAAAGGTGGGGGGCTAGAAATTGCCCCACTAGCTCAGAGTTGTTTTTAGCCACTTGTCAATTCAATTTGAATCAATAATATTTTCATTTTTAAAAAATTATTTAGTCTTGTAAATTGAATTATAACTAAAATTTAAATATGAATCAAATACTAAATAAAATTTGTATGGTTAAAAATATTATTAAAAAATATTTTATAATATTTAAAATTTATTATAATAAAAAATTTATATAATAAATGTATATTCCTAAATTGTAAGTGCCTAACTTGTGTTCAATTTAAGGATCATTTTGTGCCTACTTTAGTGTATTTTCTATGGTAGGACCTAATATAGAACTTAAAGGATACTTAAATTCAAATATGGGTCCTCCATTCCTTTCAATCTTTCTTTAACTCAAGGTTGGTCCTTATTTCTAGGGTAATTTCTCTCCTTTTCATCCAATCCCATATTCATTTCCTTACATAGGCCCTATATACATATTTTTGGCCTTCGTAATCTACCCCAATCCAAGAATGAGTTTTCGTCAAAAATACCACACTTGCCTTACATCCCTGGCACCTAGATCAAATTTGGGCTCATTCTCCCAAGGACATGTCGCCAATGAATGGGGCCCAAATTTGTTCTAGAGGCCCATGCTAGGATTTAGGGGGGGAGATTTGGTTTCTTGGTCAGCTTGCTTAATTATAATTTTCCTAAATGATGTGAGATGTATATAAACCCCCTATCTCTCCTTATTTTGGTAATTCATGATCCATAATCCATTATTAGCATTCATGACCAAGATTTTGAAATTGTAGCCATTATTATCAAGTGCATGAAAGTAAGTCAAGTAATAAAGAGCCATCAAGTTCCAATCAAGGTGTTTTCTTCCATAGATCTAGATTCTTTCCCCTACTAGACGTCATGCAAAGGAGTTTTTCTATCAAGGAAGGAGCTCCACATACATCTATCGTTATTCTTGGTCTTCTCTTTTTGTTCTCTCCAATCCAACATTTTGACAAATTTCAACATATATTCGATAAGGTTTTATTTTTTTTATGAATTCCTTTTGGGATTTTGTGTTTATTCAAGGTTATTGCATCACCATGCTTGATCACATTTAAATAAGTATTTGCATCTACAAGGTATGATATGCTTCATTTTCTAGAATTAGCCTCTGCTACATGACAACATGCTTTCCTTTATTTCATTTCATTTCAAGGTTGATTCCGAAATAGGGGTTTGGTTGGGGCAAACCACTTTTCCAACCTTCTTCCTAATTTTTCTGTGTGTGGGAATGGATTATAGAGTTGTTAGATCAAATCAGGGAGGAACATGTATAGTTGCAGGATCCGTGAAAGTTTTAGCCAAAAACACCAAGGACATGTCACCATTCTCAACATGTCCCTACCATTTTGAGCTGAGATTTCTATCACAGATCAATTTCATCTTATGGTTTCCATTTCTATCAGTTTCACCTCATTGTCTATCTGTTATAGTTTGTTTTATAAATATTTTAGTGACTTTTTCAATAGATTATCTATATTTTATCATCTTATCCTTTCCATTTCTATAATTTACATATTTAAGGAAGGAAATTGTATCCCCATTAAGTGCTTAAGTCACCTCTTGAGCCTATTGGAGGTTTTCTTCCTTTCTAATGTGCAATTTATGAAATGGGATGTGATTACTTATCTACATATCCCATTGCTTCTCATTTTCCCATTATACAATATAAAATTAGGATTATAGAAATAATGATATATTTTTTCTTTATGAATAAGCATATCATAAAATAAGGAGTAAACATGTATATAAATTTAGAGTCATCCTTTAATTAAGCACTTTTAAGGACATCCTATCTATCAAAATCATTCAAAGATCCAACCTAGAACTCAATCGTACAATTATTACAATAAAAAAATATATTGTCATTCTCACCATTTACACTTCGTCAATTATACAACCCTTCAACAAAAAATACTTATATTTAAATTCAATATAATATTTTTTATTAAATATTTTAAATAAAATTTATAAAACATACTGCGTAAAAAAACCTTTGTGTTTTAGATCCCTTGGTTTAAATGAAGTGCAGTCATGTCATGCCTTGTTTGTGTATAGAACAAAACAAATATATATACTTTCAAAAAGTGTCATCGACTATGGGGATGAACTAAAAATATGGAGAGAGACAATAGGTAGCAAGGGAGAAGGACCAATGATGGAGTGAGGACGTGAAGTGGGAATACCTATGGATGGTTATGAGCCCTGCAATAAAGCAGTTGAGTAATGAAGACATGTCCAAAAATAGCCAATAAAAGTGATTAATTGTACCATCCATTGTATAAATCAAAAGTGTTTCATAATCTAAATGTATTTATCAAATTAAGTTCTAACAAGTACATATACTTTAAGTCAGCATATTCAATTGAAAATTATTAGAACCCATGTTGTATCATCAGTGGTATGCAAATAAACATAACATGTGTTGAAACACACACCCGTACACAAGGAAAAATGCATACAACTAAATGGATGTATGAGCCTAATTCACTCATTTTTGAAATATTTATAGAAAATAAGATAACCCACGTCATCAAGAGACAAGACATTCCACCCCATCAAAAGGCCTAGTCAGGTCTACCACCAATTAATCATATACAAATTTACATCATTTATGACACCAAGCACAACACATCATGTCCCATTGGACATAGTGAAGTGCACAATTAATGAGCCTTTCCACCCACTTCTGCTTGTATTGGAAAAAAATTAGATGTAAGGACACAAGTGAAGCTATTAAATTAGTAGAGCATAAAAATTAATGGACCAAACTAGTCAAGTCATCCATTTATGGGTAATTTGAAATTTCATAAAACATATCTTCAAAAATAATCCAAAAAGAACATGTTGATTTCTCCAAATTTAACAACCAATCAACAATTTATTAATAAAAATAATTCATATACAAATAGTCATGTAATACTTTCAAATTCATTTCTTTCTACATAAGTCGTGAAGGAGTAGTAGATTAGGTGAAGAAAACACCATATCAATCCAAGAATTCACCTTGTTTGAAGTTTCTTTAGATTATGTATGTATGCAAATATCCGAATAAAATAAATTATTTTCATCATAAATATTGTGCCTATAATTATGTATTTTTTGTGTGTGCATTTGTCTCTCTATGTTCTTTATGTGTTGTATTAGGTTATCCATATGGGTTTTTCAAATACACTATCAATGGGGTTTTATATGGGGTTTTTTTTAATATACAATCCATGGGGTTTTATGGGTTATTAACGGTGGCAGCTAAGCTCTCGATAAAACACACCATAGACAAAAAAAAATCCAGATCTGCGAAAACACAAAGATTTTTTTTTAATTTTTTTTGTTGTTTTCATTCAAAACATGCAGATCATGAAGAACAGATGCTGAAATTTTCACAAAAATCTATCATGTTTTCAAATTTTTCAAATTTGGCCAATGGTACATTCTATCTGGAGGATAGCCACGTCCATTATTTACACTATTTAATGAGGGCCTGATTTATACTATCATTAGGGTTTTACATTACTATGTCATCTCTTTGTTTTAGTGTTGCAATGATCCTCTATTCATAATTTTTCTATGCTTACATGTTTTAAGTGATATTATTAATGGGTTTTCCTACATGTTTAATTGATATTGTTAATGGATTTCAAGTGATAATGTTAATTGTGTTTAAAACTACTTATGAATGTATCATTTCATTGTACTATGTTATAAGCATTGTTTGAGTGTTCTATGTGTCTATTAATACTGTCAATGGGATTTTAAGTTCATCTATCATCTCTTTTCATGGTTGCATGTACCATATTGTAAAGATCATTTAAGTGTTGTTATTGTCCAACTAATATCCTCTTACTTCATCACATAGTCAATATAGTTGCATACCTCAATAGTACATTTGAGACCTTTTTCCGATGGTAGGTCATCTAAATTGGGACAGTTTACCATCAATATAATGACACCACCCAACGTCACAGTTTTGTAGTAGGAAAAACTGACGGTTTTGATTGACGTCATAATTACGATGACAATGGACATTGCAAGAAGGGGGTGCCAACAAGGTGAACCTGGCGTCAAACCTATTTGTTGTCATCCCAATTGCGACACCTATCCATTGCATACAATAAAAATGACGACAACCCATCAAAATCTTTCAACAGGTTGTTGTCATTTGTAATTTGTTTGTCAGCGGAGATGCTATTAGTGCAATGGATATCCATTAGAAGTGTATGATGGATATACATTGTTTTTACTTTTTAAATACAATGATGTTGTACATGCGATGGAGACCTGTTGGAATTTTATGATGGCTATTTGTCATTTATAGTTTTTTACCGAAAGTGATGCTATACATGCGATGTCTGGATGTCAAATTGTTTTGACAAATAACCGTCACTATTTTATGGCCATTGCAATTGTGATGTAAATCAGTTTTTTTAAAAAAATATATATATTTTTCGATCGGGTTGGTATCGATTCAGAAGGGTGTCCTTGTAGATCTTGTTCCTGCTCGTGATTTCGTTATGGATCATTCAGAGATGAATTTGCAGTAGATTCAGTAGTGGCTCATGGATTATTGAGTTAGATGTGATGTCGAGAGAGTGACATGTAGAACTTTCACATTGGAGATTCATAGATAACTATGGTGTCCGTGATGACTTGGGAGAAGTCTTCTTCTTGGTGAACCAAGCTGAGAGACTTAGATTACAAAAAGTGGGTCATTTGATGCAACTTATGAGACATTGGATGCCTCTTCATAGTGGGTTTGTGGTGTGGTCTGTGGTGTTTCTTTGCGACTGGGTTCTTGGCAAAGATTTGTTGATTTGGTAGCCATTGAGATGGATTGATATATATTTGTCGTACGTGGATTAAGATCTTAAATTATTGAGATTCTCTGTGTTTCAAGAATAGTTTAACATTCTCTACTTAACAGGGCCAACCACGTGAAGGTGGAAGCTCATATGACCCCTCCTAGGAGCCTCTTATGACCCTTTACAACATTTTAAGACCTCTAAGATGTATTCTTAGGGATTGTAAAGGGTCGTAAAGGGTCATAAGGGGTCCTGGGACACAATAGCTGAGAAACATAAATGTAGGCATCATGGTCACAATTTTTTTGAAACACAACATAATTGAGTGGTATACCCAGACATGTTGCATCGTCTAGGTATACCATTCAATTATGTTATGTCTCTAAAAAATTATGACCATGATGCCTACATTTATGTTTCTCAGCTGTTGTGATATCTACATTTATGTTTCTCATTTGTCATGTTTATGTGCATGTTCTTTATGTGTATCTACTAGAAATTCTAAAAAAAATTAGTATCTACAATAGCCCTCTGTTAACCACATTAACACATATGGTCCCAACAAAGTAGTGCACAAAGTACACAAAGAAGACATCACAAAAATATGATTTCTTCTTTCGCCATTGAAGCAATCTTGGCGGCACTAGCTGCCTCTCGAGCCTTGCACAAGTTGCACTCATTTCCTACATCAGGTATAGATGTAGATGGAGTAGATGTAAATGTGGTTTGATCGACCCACCAAAAGTATTGACATCCACTATTTTCCTGCAATACCAAATGTATATCAGTTCTTCATAAAATGATTAATTAGTTGTCACATTATTTTTAAATCATAAATATAATTACATATCCAGACCTTTTTCCTATTTGGGAAAACCCAAAATTGACTCCCAAGATTACTTGTTGTGCGTGACATCTTCAACATGCATGGGCCAGCACCACATTGACACATAGGCACATTGATCGAAGTCATCGATGCTATTTTGACAAATATTGCATTATCACAAATATTGCATTGTCATTATTTTGTTCATTCATACTAATTATAATTACAATAAAAAGAAACATACTAATGTAGACTTGCACATTTTTTGGCTAAGTTGAAGTCTTTGGTTTAAATCACTAGACACTCAAATCAAAATGACAAACCAAAGACAACCATGCAATAAAAAAAAATTACTAAGCAATTCAGAATTAGCTCACTCCATTGCAGGGAACAAAGAGAATCCCCTGTGATTTAACATCATTGATGTGCAAGGAAATAGAAAATTAGCAAAAGCAACTCTCATATAAGTAGGACATATAAAACAAGGTGAATAAGAGTAGCACATATAAAACAATCGTTAGAACATGCCAAACATTTGGCATAATTGTACATTTCATTCATGTCATTGATATTCTTCTTCATCCATCTCATCATCAAGATCATCGTCATCGATGACATCATCACCACTACTATCATTGTCATCGTCATCACCATCAGTATCATCATCATCATCATTGTCATCATCATCCTCATCAGTAGCAACATCATCGTCATCAATAGCAACAACATCGTCATCAGTAGCAGCATCGTTGTCATCTTCTTCTTCATATTCTTCTTTGACTAGCTCTCGATTGTGATGATCATCTACATCATCTTCCACTTCTTCATCTTCCTCGGTATCTTCTTCCATCGCATTATAATTTATCAATCTTCCTCTTGGATCATGTCTAACAACAAATGACCAACCCGGTTTATGTGGAACCTCTGAGTAAAATACCTGCTCACATTGGCTTGGAAGAACATAGGGCTCTTCTCCAATTGGCTCAAACAACCTTGTATTAATCATTGGAAATCCATTGTCATGTTCAATAACAATTCTATCAAGATCATTTTTATTGAGTCATAGTCTATACCATTTCACAATGAAGAGAACTAATTTGAAGGAATTAAACTCACAGTCAAGTATATCAACCAAAATACTATAGTATCAATTTTGTGACTCTCGAGGATGTAAGTTGTTTCTAGATGAAATATTAGTCACCTAGAAAATTGCACTTATCCCAAAATCACAAGTTCTCTTTGTGTCATCCAGCTTTTTGATGCAAAATTTATAACCATTGCAAAACATAGCCTTGAGGTGTTTCACCTGCAATAATGTCAAACATGTATAAATTATTGCATCACGAGTTGAAAAACATATGGTTGATTAATTAACAAATTTATAAGTACCTAGTGATTTCTTAAACCATATGCTAAATCTATTTCCTTTTATGTAACATTGGGATCTCCATTACGATAAGCTTGTATAACCAATGATGACATGGATTCCCATGTTAATCTATGACTATCATGCTGACATCATTCAATCCATGTCATCATCCAATCTTGATTGTTTGCAATAAACAAATGTATTGCATCCCACTCTTTAGCAGCTGTATAAAAGTAAATAGATGACTTACAACAGATTTATTTTGAAGATTAAGAATTAATTAACTACAATAACATCTCATAATTTATTACCTTTCAATTTCCTAAATCTACCATTTCCCACCAAGTACTCCCCTTCAAATTTTTTAATTGAGTCGAGATCCCAAATGTAATCTATATGGGTCTTTGCTACAAGATTAGAAAGATATTGAGTAATGTACACCATCATCTGGTATACCATATATCCCTCAACCATAGAGCCCTCAGGATGTGCTCTTTGTCATACCAAACCCTTCAAAAATTTTAAGTGTCTCTCAACCATCCACATTGACCTAGCATGTACAGGTCCACACAATTCAATCTCCTCAACTTGGTGTATGAGGTAGTGTTCTTGTGCATTGAAAAAAGATGGAGGTAAACAGTTTCGTATTTCACACATTAATTAAAAAATTCTTTTCTTCTAATATTTTATATCTTCTTTGTGGATTTCTTTAGATGACAACCACCTACAAGGGATTCAAGACATAAATATATAAATATGAGAATTTACAATATATTACTTGTTTAATATTATTGAACAAATATCACTGCTTACCTCATGTATTTTCCAAAATCATATATCACTTGTTTGATATTATTGTCGAAGTTCTCTAGGAGAGATAGGGGTAGCAAATACTGCAACAATTGTCAATTGATCATTACATACAATGAAAATTGAATGCAATTACACAAATCTATTGTAAATACAAAAGACTATGACTTACCTTGATGAAGGTATGTTAATCATGCGTTTTCATCCTTGACCCAAAATCATTTTTCTTTGCTATGAGATTTCTTATATCCACAACAAATTTTGTAGGAAATTGAATTTTTCATATCACTTCATTTATGACATTACTTTGTTTCTCTGTTAATAACCAAGGAAGAGCACTTGCATTAATCTGGTCTCCATTACTATTTGATTCAATGATATTTTTCATTGCATGATTCAAATCATGAATGTCACTACAAATTTTGCCAAGTTTTTCTTTGTCACGCCTTCCATCCAATATTTTCCACAGTGTCTCTGTTACATTCTTTCCAATATGTATAGTATCAAAAAAATGCACAATTTGTAGATTCTCATAGTAGGGTGGCCTACTAAATTCTCTGGCATAACATTTTAGTCCCTTTGGAAGCTGGTCGGTGATGCCTTCATGACTTTCAAGATCATCAACTACATAATTAGCCAACAAAACACAATCAAAATACATAATTTTCAAACATTGACCATTACGTGGAATGATATTACCTCGAATTTTATTATATTAAAACTGCCATAGGTGAGGTGTCATTCTTCGGGGCTTTGATGTAGTCTCTTCTTTCCCATTGAAAAGATGTCTTTCTGCACTTCGATACTTATGATTTCTAGGGAGGAACTGCCTATACTCATCAAACATCTATTTTCTAAAACTTTTGGAATGATGGGATTTCATCTTTGGACCACACATTGGACATGCAAATTTTCCCTTTGTTTGAAGACCTACAAGATAACAAAAAATTTGGATTAAATATGTTTATTTTTAAAATTTGAATTATCGCGTACAACTAGAATTCATCATAACATACCACAGAAATGTGTCAACCATGGAGCATCATGAATTGTCCACATAAGCATTGCATGGAATTAAAATTGTCTTTGTCCAATTGGTTGGGAAATGTCATACATAGTGAAACCATTCCATAACACCAACAACTCATCGATAAGAGGTGCAATATATACATTCATATCTTTCACTTGGTACTTACCTAGTTGAATTAACAACAACATTAGATAATTATTGTGGCCATTTCACTCCAAGACTTATAATTACATGTAGATAACTATAAAATAATAAGATACATGGAACAATCATTGCCAACATAATGTGCTCCCTCTTTATTAACATCCATGGAGGAAGGTTATTGTTTATAACAAAAATAGGCCACACCAAGCAAACGGATCTCATCTCTCCATGCAGATTGACATCATTTGCTGCCAGAGAAAGCTTGAGATTTGGAGGTTCCCTTTAAAGTGTGGCCACTTTTCCTCTATGTCCATAAATGATGAACCATCCACAGACATTCAAATAATGTCATCTCAACTCCTACCGTGTGCATGGTAATCCATAAATTGTGCCAAGCTATTGCACCTGAATAATCATTTCAGATGTAGAATAATGGGGATGTGACGAAGAACCTTGTGAGGCACCTTTTTTGTCACTTGATCATCTCAATATCTACTGGTATGGCATTCAAGGCATTATGTTGCATTTTCATGTTCTTTATAATAAATAATATGATCTTTGGGACAAGCATCTATTGTTTGATACTCCATTCGAATATGTTTCATAGCGGCACATAATTCTCAGTACGAGTGAGGGAGAACATTTGATGGTGGTAACAGAAAGTCACCTATCAATTTGCAACTGTATCATCTTAAAATGGAAGCACTTCCATGGTAAGAGCATTTAGCCCTCCAAGTAAGTGGTTTGGGGTCATGTTGAATGCCTTGAATGGATATTCAACTTGGAGCTGGCTTTTCCCCCTGTTCTATCCCATTTTCCACTTCTTCTCAGCACTTTCTTGGCAATCTGAACTGTGAACCCAAGGTTTTGGACCCTAAGGTCAAGGTCGACCTTATGGGGTCAAGGTCAACCTCAACCCTGACCTAGTCAGGGATGAGCTCGACCTTGACCCTAAGGTTTGGGGTCTCCAGGGTTAGCTTTCGGTTCCAGGAATTTATCAATATATTTGTCTTTTCCCTCTTCGGGGCCATTATTTCTCAGATTAAGTGTCAAATTCTTAAATTAATATTTGAGAATAGACCTTCCTCAATATTTGTATAGGAATCCTAATTTATTATTGGAGATTATCCTTTCTTGAGTTTTGTGCCTAATGCTCAAATTAACTTTGGGGTTGGCCTCACCTTGAATTTTGTAACAAGGCTCCTAAATAATTATTTCATTTCTATATTAAGGGTGGTCCCCTCCTAGAGTTTTGTATCAAGACTTTAATTTAATTTCCTCTCCATGTGCACCTCTCTAGAGTTTGTGCCATGGGCCCTTAATTATTATTTTCTACGAGGCCCCTCTTGTGCCCTAGATCACTATAAAAGGGAGCCTTCCTCTCTCATTTTCATAACACATCTCATCTCACAATCTCTCAAGCTCTCAAGCAAGAAGATCAAGCATTCAAGTATCCAATTCATCAAGAAGATCCATTAGTAGCCATTGAAGGATTCAAGCTCTATGGATCTCTTTTGTTGAAGATTCCTCCATTTCCATTCAAGCCTCTTCCAAGTTCAAGATCCATTCAAGATTGGTGTTGAAGATCTAAAGACAATTGATTGGAGACATCCTACATATGATTCTACATTCATCCATTCTTGTGGATTCAAGGATTCGAATCCTCCACAAGGGTTTCAACTCAAGCATGGCGAATTATTCTGTTTACTTTGTTTATTCCAACAATTTCAATTCAATTTCAAGGTTAATTCCTAAATTGGGGTTTGACTGAGGCAAACCCCCCCCCCCCCCCCCCCCAAACAAAAAACCAAAAACCCTCTTTTTTTTGTAGGTACAAGTGCGGAACTTCAGATCTAAGAGTAGATTGGATACCCTTTTCGGCAATCTTTAAGGATCTGTGAACAGAATCAGAATCAGACTTCAAATAAACAAAGTCATCCTTGACCTTTTAAAAGGTCAAAGTTGACCTGTGTGAATATTGGAAAAATATTTCTGGGTTTTGTAGATCTCGCAATTTCAGTTCAGACATTTAAAAATTAATAGTTTTTGAGATTGTTTGATAGGGTTTTAAGCTAATTCTTTTTCGGAGGTAGGTACCTTTTTCTCTTAATTTCAATATTAATCATCTATATTTACTTTTTATATCAATACAATTTCATGTAAGTGTAAAATATTGGTTTTGGGGTCTCTTTTATGTGCAAACCATTGTCTAGGACCCCATACACTATTTTATCTTTTACATTTTGGTGAACCCGTTTACGACAACTCTTTCTTTTGTGGAATTAGATGCCCTATTGTGTTCATTTGAATGCATTGGGATATATCTAGATCTATTCTTTATTTTTTATCATGATGCATAAGTTGTTTCAAGTGTTTTTCAAATGCCTTATGGATAGGGATGATAATCCTCCTATTTGGGATGAACCTTTAGATTGTGATATTGATTACTCTCTTCCTCATGAAGCCATTGTGAATGACTCTACCTTTTGGGATGAACCCTTGGATAAAGACATTGATTTATCCCCTCCTCATGAAGAATCTTTGATACAAGAGGGTGATTTATTAATGGATGACATATTCATACATGATGATAACTCTTTTCCTAAAACACACTCCCCTTATGCAGACATTTTAGCGAAAGAAGATGATATTATAGATGCTTTACCTCCATTTGAGATTCCTTCTAGTGATGAGGCATTAGTGGAGAATGATATGAATTCCCTTAATTCTCTCCCTTTTAGTGATGATCCTATGGAGAATCAAGATCTTACCTCATCTCCTCCTAGGATGTCCTCTTTGCTTCCTTTATATGAATCTATTTGTAGTGTTGAGATGACTAATATGGTTTATCCTAAACCCTTGTTGACTATCAAAGGTTGTCCTCCCATTACCATCAAAGGTAAACCTATGGAGTCTTTCAATGATCAAGATTCAATAGCTCACACATATTGTAGAAGGAATAACCCTCAACCTAATCCGGTGGTTTCTACTTCTTTGCCACCTTCTCAACCTATTCTTCATCTTCCACCTCGTCTTCCTAGCAAGGAGTATGATTCGATAACTCAATTGCAAAATACTCCTGCCAAGAGTTCTTTATGGGAGCTTCTTCAAACTTCACCTACCTACTATGAAGCCTTGCAAAAAGCTCTAGCAACTCTTCCCACTCCACCTCCTAATCAAGAGAACATCAATAGCTTCTTACAATGCATGCATGCTACCTCGGGTCCTCTTGACATTGTTTTTACTCAAAAGGATTTACCTTCTAAAGAAGTTCAAAATCAATATGATGCTCTTATGGTTGTTGTTACTATCAATAAAAGTATCATTCATAGGACCTTGATTGAGAATGGAACTGGGCTTAATATTTGTAGCATGGACATGCTCAAAGCAATTAACATCGATCTTTCAACTATTCAACCTGATAATGTTCCTATACATGGATTTGATAATATTGCTAAGAACACTTTAGGCATCATTACCTTACCTATCAAAGTAGGACTGGTCATTTTGAATACACCTATTCATGTTATGCCTAGACCTGTCAATTATAACCTTCTCTTGGGTAGACCTTGGTTGCATGAGATGCATGTTGTTCCTTCCACCCTTCATCGTAAAGTTAAGTTGATACATAACAATGGGATGTATACACTTCATGCAAATGATGCACCTAATCCTTGTCTAAATATTCAAACCCACACTACTCCTATTCCTAATAGTAATCCTCCTTCCTCTAGTGATCTTCCTAGCGATGATTGGGGAACCTTGGATTTTACTCCTACCTTTATTGGAGAATATAAGATTAATGATCTTGATTTTATGAAGAAACAAAGAGAGTTTGAATGAGTATTTACGGGTAAAAGCACAATCAGGTGTCACCTTTTTGGCTAACTTATCAGCACAACTGAATTTTAGTATTTCTAACTAAAAATTAATTTTGGTCAAATATATGGTCTAGCTAGATTCATTATAGCTAAGTTAGATAAGTTCTTTAACTTTTCCAATTGGAAATATCTATTAAATGCATGTTTTATACCACTTTGGGTCCAATTACCATAAAAATAAAATTATTTCAGAAAAGTGGCGTTTCAATAACTCCTAATATTTTTAATGAATTTTTTTTGAAAATTAAAAAATACCCTTTTGTAGAGATCAGAGTCAAGAATATCCTCATATAGATTTTATAGTATTTTAATTAAATATAATTTATTGTAATTAAAAAATATTACAAGTAGGTATTTTAACAGTCAAGGACATGTTGATTCAGAGAAAGAAAAAAATAGTAAATCATATTAAATAGATTTTAAAAATACATGGTGCACTAGAGGAGAGAGTCCTCTTCAAGAATATGTATTTCTTTTTTTGATTGGGATAGATTTGTTATGAAAAATATGTTGCGAGATGAAAACTGTCAATTTCAGTGATTTGGAATTTGAATTGTTATAAAAGAGAAAATATATGTCACAAACAAATTTTTATTTCTTTATGCACTAGATATATATGTCATCTATGACATATTTTGAAATTAGGAGAAAATATGTTTATTTACATATAATTTTTTGGTGGGAACTAGACCCCTAATTTTTAGCATTTTTCAGCAGCTGAAAAATCATCTTTAAAAATTTAAAAAACATATCAATTCTTATTCAAAAAAATATTAAAAATATTAATCATAAACTTCATCCATTTTATCACATTTAATTAGTTTACATCATCTTAAAATTCCAAACATAAATGTCATTTTTATACTATTGAAGTTGAACAGCTTTGATTTTGTTAGCCTCTTCCTTTGTAAAAGGGTGACAGCTTATTGTGCTTTTACCCTTACATCTAAACCCCTTTGTAATAACTTTGTCACTGCTTCCACCCACAATGAACCTATCAAGCCTACTAAGGATGATATTGTGACTACTGAAGTTCCATTGACTTCTTCTGATATGGCTTCTCATTATGGTCATGATTATCACTTCCTAGTTAAACAAGGATTTAATGCTCAAGGATGTGGTAAGCATAAATAGGGAATTCAAATGCCCTTTTATACTAGTGGGCACGAGCATTCTTATGGATTGGGATTTAATCCTCGACAACAAACCAATGTTAATAACATCTCCAATAACACTTCAAGACATGATGAACCTATGAAGGATTTTGACCAAGAAGTTCTTTTTCTTAAGCTCCTTCGAACTAAGATGATTACTAGACCTAAACACAAAAAGAAACGTAGTTCATACTTGAAGACTCTTCCTTTTTGTTTATATCATAGATTTCATGATCACTCTACTAATGAATGTCATGCTTTACATTATAAGATTAGGCAGTTCATTGATAGTAAGGTTATTTATATAGCATGTGGCAATGAGTTGTGTTTCAATCTTGTTTTCTCTAAATAACATGTATGTTCCTATTATGGAGCTCCATATTATGTAAACAATGATAGCCTAATACTTGGGGGCTCGTTGTCTTGCATAGTGTTGTGAGCGATATCTCCTTCCATCCTTCTTCCTACACTTTGGGGGCCAGGATGTCATCTCCTTCATTTCTATCTTTCCAGGATTCACCTCTTTCCTTGGTTAAGCAGTATCTATCTATTATGTGATATCCAATTATACATGAAAATTTTGGTTTGCATTGAGGATCTATGTCCTTGATCACAACCTCTTTCATTGTTTGACATTGGGTTTCCATGGTGGATAAATCTCTCACCTTGGAAACTAAATAGTGTGCTATCCCTCCCAAGGGTTACTTTTTCACTTCTTGCATGATATCTCCTTGCATTCATCCCTTCCATGGCCTCATAGGAGCTATGACCTTCTTGGCTTGGGCTGGGTGTTGTCTATGGATATTGTCTTGATGCTGAAGAAGGCTTTATCCTTGTTCTTTTCTTTCCTTAACATGTCAAAATAGTATGTTTTTGCCATATTAAGGAGGGGGGCATATATACAGCCTCCCTTGCTCTATATTATGTATTTTTGTTCTAACCTTTTGTTCTGTAGCATGCTAAATCTTGGAAGGTAATGCACATAAGTTTCTAAATCCTGAAGGGACACGCATTTCCAATTTCAAATATGCTAAATCTTCTGAAGGTAATGCACATAAGTTGCTAAATCCTGAGGAGACACACATTTTTCAAAATTTTCAATATGCTAAATCTTGGAAGGTAACGCACATAAGTTGCTAAATCCTGAAAAGACACACATTTATATGCTAAATCTTCTGAGGGTAATGCACATAAGTTGCTAAATCCTAAGGAGACATGCATTTCATATTCATGGTGATACAAGAAGGTGGATCCATGGGTACTTTATAAAAGCTGTCAGAAGATGCACTACATACATGCACAAAGCCGCCAGAAGTTGCACAACATTATGGGGTGACTATCAAGTTTTTTCTTGGTGGGCCATCCTATCCTTTTGTGGTTCACAATGAGATATACACATCTTACTAGGTGAGCTAACCACTCCTCTCTCTCCTTTTCTCTCTTTTCTTTAGTGATGTCTCCCTTATTGCAATCTTGGAGTTGACAAAGACTCGAGTCTCTGGGGGCTTGAGGAGTCCTTTGTCCCTTTGATTTTAGTAAGATTATCTTTTTCTTTATGATCTCCTTTACCAAGAGTTTTTCATCGATTCCATACTCTTGCTAAAGTGGGGGCTTAATGTATCATTTTAAAATGGAAGCACTTCCATGGTATGAGCATTTAGCCCTCCGAGTAAGTGGTTTGGGGTCATGTTGAATGCCTTGAATGGATATTCGACTTGGACCTAGCTTTTCCCCCTATTCTGCCCCATTTTCCACTTCTTCTCAGCACTTTCCTAGCAATATGAACTGTGAACCTGAGGTTTTGGACCCTAAGGTCAAGGTCAACCTTATGGGGTCAAGGTCGACCTTGACCCTAACCTAGTCAGGGTCGACCTCGACCCTGACCTAGTTAGGGATGAGCTCGACCTTGACCCTAAGGTTTGGGGTCTCCAAGGTTAGCTTCTAGTTCTAGGACTTTATCAATATATTTGGCTTTTCTCTCTTCGGGGCCATTATTTCTCGGATTAAGCATCAAATTCTTAAATTAATATTTGAGAATATACCTTCCTTGATATTTGTATAGGAATCCTAATTTATTATTGGAGATTAGCCTTTCTCGAGTTTTGTGCCTAATGCTCAAATTAACTTTAGGGTTGGCCTCACCTCAAATTTTGTAACAAGGCTCTTAAATAATTGTTTCATTTCTATATTAAGGGTGGTCCCCTCCTAGAATTTTGCATCCAATTCATCAAGAAGATCCATTAGTAACCATTGAAGGATTCAAGCTCTATGGAGCTCTTTTGTTGAAGATTCCTCCATTTCCATTCAAGCCTCTTCCAAGTTCAAGATCCATTCAAGATTGGTGTTGAAGATCTAAAGACAATTGATTGGAGACATCCTACATGTGATTCTACATTCATCCATTCTTGTGGATTCAAGGATTCAAATCCTCCATAAGGGTTTCAACTCAAGCAAGGTGAATTGTTCTGTTTACTTTGTTTATTCCAGCAATTTCAATTTAATTTCAAGGTTAATTCCCAAATTGGGGTTTGACTGAGGCAAACCCCCCCCCCCCCAAAACAAAAAATAAAAAACCCTCTTTTTTTTGCAGGTACAGGTGCAAAAATTTGGATCTAAGAGTAGATTTGGATACCCTTTTCAGCAATCTTTCAGGATCCGCAAACAGAATCAGAATTGGACTTCAAATAAAAATGTCATCATTGACCTTTTAAAAGGTCAAAGTCAACCTGTGTGAATCTTGGAAAATGATTTTTGGGTTTTGTAGATCTCGCAGTTTCTGTTCAAACATGCAAAAATTAATAGTTTTTTAGATTGTTTGATAGGGTTTTAAGCCGATTCTTTTTCAGAGGTAGGTACCTTTTTCTCTTAATTTCAATATTAATCATCTATATTTACTTTCTATATCAATAAAATTTCATGTAAGTGTAAAATATTGGTTTTGGGGTCTCTTTTATGTGTAAACCATTGTCTAGGACCCCATACACTATTTTATCTTTTACAATAACAAATAATATAAGTCATTACTATAAACAATATTAATGGTACATGTTTCACCTTTTATAGACTATAATGACATATATGACAAACCTTAGCATACGTGACATTTCTATGTTGGATAAACCATTCATAACCTTCAAATTCACCAACAACAATACAATAGAGAGAAGAGTAGATTGGGAGCCTTCGTAAAGGGTCATGTCCACCTTCTCAAGTAGAGGTATACCATGGACGTCGTCAATGTCATCCTCATCATAATCATCATCATCAGCACCAGCACCAGCACCAACACCAGCAGCACTAGTACCAAATGTGTCAAGGATCAATGCATTCATACCATCATCTTCAAATGTGTTTTCTGGACCATGATCATCATCTTCCATGGGATCATGATCTTCAAATTCAATACTCACACCTCCATGTTCCTCTATATTCACACTGGGGAGATCGACCTATATAAAAATGATGATAATCAAACCCCCCTTCAATGTGATAATCAAACCTCCTTCCATGGTTCATATGTATATTAATTGTGAAAATAATATAACAAACAACTTACCACTAGATTATAATCAAACCCCCCTTCAATGTGACCATTCTCCCTACAATGTCTCTTTGCTATTTTGATTTTGATTCTTCTTGTCTTTAAGCCGTTACAACTCTTGCATGGACAATAACATTTATCATTACCTTCTCTTTGAAAGTTAGACAACAATCTAGCGATTGTCTCCCTATTTTGATTGAATTCCCTTGTATTATCTGACATGATCCTTAATGTGATATCTGCAAAAAAATTGGAGATGCCTCATTTCATTAGCTTCATGTCACCTTCTCATAGCTTCTCATTTTCTGACAGATTTCACCAAAGGCTTTGTAGGAAACCAAGTAAGGGGTATTCTTGAGTTCAAACACATTTGAGCTGCTACAACTGAATTATAAATCATGAATTCACTACAAAATTAATTCACTATAAATCAAGGGGCATTATAAATCATGAATTCACTATAAAATTAATGTATTTCTCTAGATTTCATATGGACATTTTGTCAAATGGTTGGCATGTATGTTTATTCAAATGGAGTTATATCATTTGGAATGGATATATGATAGGTTGATATCAAATTCTATGTCCCTGTTTGATCTAATAACATCAATATAACAAACAGAGCACCGACCAATCAAATAGGGACATGAGGTGCTCAAACAGTGAGCTCATAAAACAATATATATAGTCTTAATAAAATCTTATAAAACAACATATATTGTGTGAAGTGTTTGATCTCTCCTTATTTGTTTTGTTGTTTCGATATTCACTATGTGGTACTCCCAGTTTATGATCATTTCATGAGGAAATGTCTTGATGGCTTGCGGGCTTCAAGCCAGGGCATCATGCATTATTTATGAGCTCACTATTTGAGCACTGACCAATCAAATAGGGACATGAGGTGCTCAAATAATGAGCTTATAAACAATGCATGATGCCCTAGTTGTAGGTAGTTATCTCTTCTATAATGATGGAGGAGTGAAAGTTAATGATCAATGAGGTTGCTGCTATTAGATCATACATTAATACACTTACTGTTTTGAATTTGAGCTCGGGCATCATGAAATGTTATTGATGCCATTGCATGCTTGTTGCTGTTGTGCACCATATATTGTTTTATAGACTATTTATTTCATTGAGACTGTGAGCTTGGCATTTGTAATGTATTTTCTATTATTGGATCAATGCTACCATGTTGTTGAGGCTGTAGATGCATTGAATCACCAATTTCGTTCTACTTTGATAGCAACAATATAAAAAATAAAGCACCCTCCAATCAAATAGGGACATAAGTAAGACATTTAATGCATTATTACTTCATCATGATGATAAAAATTTCATTGGCTCAAAGCACATAGAAATTCAAAACAGTAGGATATCTTATCTTTATGAGCTCAAATTCAAAACATTAAGTGCATTATTTTATTATTGATGTCCCTATTTGATCTAATAGCATCAATATAACAAATAGAGCACCGACCAATCAAATATGGACATGAGGTGCTCAAACAGTGAGCTCATAAAATAATATATTGTCTTAATAAAATCTTATAAAATAACATATATTGTGTGAAGTGTTTGATCTCTCTTTATTTATTTTGTTGTTGATATTCACTATGTGGTACTCCTCATTTATGATCATTTCATAAGAAAATATCTTCATGGCTTGCGGGCTGCAAGCTAGGGCATCATGCATTATTTATGAGCTCATTGTTTGAGCACTGACCAAACAAATAGGGACATGAGGTGCTCAAACAGTGAGCTCATAAAAAATGCCTGATGCCCTAGTTGTAGGTAGTTTTCTCTTCTATAATGATGGAGGAGTGAAAGGTAATGATCAATGAGGTTGTTGCCATTAGATCATACATTAATACACTTACTATTTTGAATTTGAGCTCAGGCATCATGCAATGTTATTGCTGTCATTGCATGGTTGCTGCTGTTGTGCACCATATATTGTTTTATACATTGTTTATTTCATTAAGACTGTGCGCTATTGTAGTTGACTGTATTCTTTTGGGGTCTAATCTATTGTAGTTGTTTCTTTTTCTTTGAATCATTGTTTACAATTACTTTTGATGCAATATTTGTGTGAAGAACAAGAACAAAATGGTGAACGAGTGTATTTGACAAAGATAAACATGACACATTTTGTTGGGTTGGTTGGGTTAGCTTGGTACCATTTACATGGCCTGGCCATATATTAAACAATGAGCTCATGAACAATGCCAATATTAAACAGTGAGCTCATGAACAATGTATGATGCTCTAGCTTGCAGCCCGTGAGCCATCAAGACATTTTCTCATGAAATGATCATAAATGGGGAGTACCACATAGTGAATATCAACACCAAAATAAATAAAGAGAGATCAAACACTTCACACAATGCCTTGAAGGTAATAGAAATGATGCCCTAGCTCTCAAAGCTCACAGGTCATCAAGCATTCCAAATGAAAAGATGTAAACAATGCCAGTATTAAACAGTGAACACATGAAAAATGTATGATGCCCTAGCTTGCAGCCCACGAGCCATCAAGACATTTCCTCGTGAAATGATCATAAACATGGAGTACCACATAGTGAATATTAACAACCAAACAAATAAAGAGAGATCAAACACTTCACACAATGCCTTGAAGGTAATAGCAACGATGCCCTAGCTCTCAAAGCTCGCGGGTCATCGAGCATTCCAAATGCTAAGATGTAAACAATGACACTATTAACATTCATATTGTGCCGTTAAATCAACAAATGCCATCAAAATGAAATTGAGGTGCTCAAATAGTGAGCTCATAAGCAATGCCCTCTTCGCCCCATGCAAAAGTGCAGTGCCGTCTTCGCGGTAGCTCTTCGAATTCACAAAAATTATAAATGATACTTTCTTTTTCAAAATTAAAAAATCACAAAATTTCATTGGCTCAAAGCACATAGAAATTCAAAACAATAGGATATCTTAACCTTTATGAGCTCAAATTCAAAATAGTAAGTGTATTATTTTATTACCAATGTCCCTATTTGATCTAATAGCATCAATATAACAAACAGAGCACTGACCAATCAAATAGGGACATGAGGTGTTCAAACAATAAGCTCATAAAACAATATATTTAGTCTTAATAAAATCTTATAAAACAACATATATTGTGTGAAGTGTTTGATCTCTCTTTATTTTTTTTGTTGTTGATATGTATTTTTAAGTGAAAACATTGAGAATCTTGAATTAAATCTCCATCTATAAGATGTGCTTATGTCAATAATAACACAAATTTTATTGTACTCTAACATATTTACTTACAAATATTGTCTATTGGTGTAACCCTTGCACCTCTTTTCGGTACAAGTACTAGTATATAATACTATCAACATAACTATTGCACCTTATTTTAATACAAACTTAATATAAAAATATACCATCTATTCAAAATGACCCTAGATAAAAAAGCACATGATATGAAGGGACATACATTTTGTAGGTGTTCCTCTTGAAAGGAAACGCTTTGAGGAATAGGGATGAAGTCACTGTTAAGTAGTTAGGTATGCTCCTCATCCTTTCATGTCGAGGAAGACAATGTTTTTTGGAAAGAAATAGTGGGGAAGTAAAGAGTAATATATAAAGTTGGTTGAACAGTCTCAAAGTTTAGAATATAAGGAAATTGAAGAGGCTCTCATATATCCCACTGGAAGCATATACACAGAGTAGAGAGGGGTGTCCTTTAAAGAAACAAGGCAAGAAGAAGAAGAGCGGCCTGGTAGAAACATAGGAAGATGGACGTGATAAAGACAATAGATCTCAGCAAGGGCAAATGAGAAAGTGGTAGTGCATCCTCTGGTATTATTGAGCATTGTGGATAATTACAATAGAGTGGCGAGGGACACTCGCAAAAGAGTTATTGGTGTGCTTCTTGGAACAACATTCTGTGGAATAGTAGATGTCACCAACAGTTATTGTAATGTCCCCAATTTAGCAGGTATTTGTGCTTGTTATTGTCAGTTCATCAATGTGATCCCTATGAGCTGATGATATGATTAGGGGATCTTTGTGTCACACTTACTATTTTTAGTAAGTCAGTTATGCCCGATTTCTATTTTGGGTAAGGCAGTTGGGTGTTGGATTTGGTCTACAATCTTCTTTGGTGTTCATTCTTGAATTACCACCTTCCTCATATTTTATGGAATGATCTTGGCTTATTTTTAATATGTTACTTTAAGTGTTCTAATTTAAAAGTGTGAGCTTGACGATTTACAACACTTAAGTGAAAAGTGTGTCTTTGAAGCTGAATGGTGGTGTATGGAAGAAGATTTGGTGTTTGTTAATAAAAGCCAAGGACTTGCATTTTTTGTCTCATGCTTATGATTATCAAAAATTGTGAAGTTAGAGGAGTTTCAAAATATTGATGAAGACAAGGGTTTGAACAAGCTTTGGAGAAACACCTGTTTCTCCCAAGTAAGCACTCTAAATTGGCCTCCATGCCAATGAACTATGCCTATTGAATGCCAGCCACATTAATTGCAGCCTGCAAAATATTTATGGAGTCGTACGGATAGTACCTAGAGCCGTATGGACCTGCAATCAATCATACGCAATCTTCCCTACAGGTTATTCCGTGGGAATTGGATTAGGAGCCAGGACATGTCTTTTGACAGAGCATGATTATTGCAGCAGATGTCCAATGATAAGAGGGATGTCGTAATTCTGAAGGTGATATTAGTTGATTTCCAACAGATAATACTAAGGTGCAAACTGAAAACTGTAATCGATTTAGTATTGTTAATAATTGCTATGTTATGGATTATTGAATTTGAAATTATTATTCAATATATATCATTTCAATATTTGTTTGTGATAAATTCAAGTTAGTGGAAATTTCATATATTCAAAGAAGCACAAGAAATTTAATAAATAGGTTTCTTCTTTTAAAAAATACCAATTGCAAAAGTAAGAGCGACTTAGGCTCTTTACAGTTATGCAGTTATTCAGTTCTATTCCATTGAATGTTTTATATCGCAGTGCGTGTAAATCTCACAAATTTTCATTGCTAATTGTACCCAGTCATTTCTTGCACTCTAGTAACATCAGCCTATCTATTTAGCACTACCCATTAGCCCAAACCTTTAAGGACCCTATGGAGTTTCTACACCGTGTGCCAGTGGATTGTTATGTTCAAATTTTGCATTGAACTTGTTCACGAGGTCAAAACAGAAATCTTGTGTATCAAATGTTAAATTATGTGATGATTATTCTTCTAAAGGAATCTGAAAAACTGACTCAAAACCACTTGGGTGAATTTGAAAAACCATCACATTTTGATCCACTCTGTAAACATCACTTAAATGAGAAACTGTGACGTTGGAATGAGGCAGAGGGGCATTGTGTTCTCTTTCCTTCTTTTTTTACCTTTTTGTGCGATTGAGTGCCTTTGAGACTTTCAAGTCTCTGTCTCAACGCATGTTATTTTATGCCTACTTTCCAAAGTAGACAAAGCCTTCCAAGTTTATCAAGAGATTCATTCTATTGGGCCAAATTAGGGTTTGGAAATTTTTCTTATTATAAGTAAGCTTCATTCTACTCCTTGGGTTTGGTTTTAACTTTTTTAAGCCCTATCAGTCCACCTACACTAGGACTATCTTGGTCACATCATGTTCCACACATGCACACCACAGATTCACAACCTTTTCACACACCTTTTGGTTTATTTTCCACATTGTTACTGGTAGAGAGATTGAAATTTGGGAAGATGATGTTGTGATTAGCTATTTTTCTATTTGAGGCTGAGGTGGTTTTGTGTAGCTGTTCCCTTTTTGGGATCATGCCGAGTCTTCAAAAAGATATAAGGGTTGTATGATTCAATTTAATAATGGCATGGCTAAATCAATTTTCGATTTTCAAAAAGATAAAAGGGTTGTATGATTCGATTTATGATTGAAGTATAAACAAAATTACTTGCAAATATTAGAGTAGTGTAGTCTACTTGCAAATATAATAGTAAATTAAATTACCTTAGACAAAGTAAATTAATTGCAAACTTTATGATTGGCCCAAGTTATTTGACTTTAGTGCTATCAGAGATCACCATCAAGAAATCCTATATAAAGTTAAAAGTAAACTTATCCAAATCATTATCAGGTGGATAGCATGGTCAGATTGAATCTTAAGCATCGAAATTTATTTTAATTTACTAGGCCATGTAGAATATCCCTTTGTCTGACATTTCTAATGTAGTGCTCATAATGATAAATAGAACTTTATATTGTCATTGTAGACATTTTTTTTGTCATAGCAATTTTGTCATATTATTTTTGATACTAGAGATTTAAGAAAGTCAAAAGGCCTGTGAATATTTACTCATTAATCCTGATAAGGTATTTTGTCTTTCTTTGGTAACTCCACTCAATGAAGTATTGCAACTTTTCCTGAAACAATCTTGCCCTCTTGAGAAGGCACTTACATAAACTAGGGCAGCATTAGGCAAACAAAACATAGGGAGTTCCAGAATCTTTTTCAGCTCATCTTATTAATGGAGGGTGTTGGCTTTTAGTTTGATTGATTTGTTGGCTTGGGGCTTCCTTGCAAATCTTATAAACATTCTTTAATGCATTAGTCTCTTGATATTTTTTTCTTGTTCAAAAACAATAGTAATAGTATATTTAACAAATGGGAGACACATTTGAGAAATTATTATTTGAGCAGACTTGAGACCTAATAAATTGCTTTTGTGACACACTCTATGCATTGTGCTTCTAATTATTTTTCCTGTAATGATGAATTAAGGAAGAAGGGCGCCAACCCTTGGATGAATGAAACTATGCTTGGGCAGTTGTCTTAAAAACACCAATAAAGTAGGTTTAAAATTGCAATCAAAAGTATGTTGAATAGAAGGGCACTAGCCCCTTGATGAATGAAACTATGTATGCTTGGGCAGTCATTTTAGAACACCAATAAAGTAGGTTTAGAAATACAACCAAAAGTATACTGAATCTAAATTGTGAAGAGCTCAATGTTTTGGTTGAGAATCTAACTGTAGAAACTAAAGTCTTTAGGCATGTGGATGATTCCCTGGTCAAGTTTAATGTAGTCTGGTATTGATAAAGATGTTATTATAATGAAGTCCCACCTTTGAGAATGCAAAATTGCTCAAATTGATGGGTTGACATTACTTCCAATGACTTGGATATTTAGAATTTTACTATTTTTTTGTTCACTTCTAAATGACTTGAATCATTTGTCAAGTGTATCTAGGAAAGAAAATTTCCTAAGAATAGTTGAAAAAATGAGACTTGACAATTGTTTAGCTTATTAAAAAAATTTAAAAACTTGGGACAAGGCAAAAAATTAATCAAATTTTCTGAACATTAAAAGTAAAAACACAAATCTATAAAGTGTGAACATATTCATCAATTTTCTAAATTTAGGGAACATAATACAGATAACCTTTATATATATATATTCAAAATTAGAGCTCAATGAATTTCATAAACCAAAAAAGAAGCTCAAAATTATCTCTACCTCTATTATTACTATTTAACTTGAGCCCATAAAATTTGAAGGTTCAAGAGAAAATAGGAATCTAAAATTTAAATCTACTTTAAATGTTAATGTAAATGTAAATAGATTATAATTTTATTAAAATGGTTTTGGAAAAGTAGTATAGAGAACACATAGAAATGAAATAGTATAATGATATTAAAATTATTTTAATCCATTTTATTATGTAATAATCTTGTCACATGATGTCCTTCAATGCCAGTATTAAATAGTGAGCTCATGAACAATGTATGATGCCCTAGCTTGTAGCCTGTGAGCCATCAAGACATTTCCTCATGACATGATCATAAACCGGGAGTACCACATAGTGAATATCAACAACAAAACAAATAAAGAGAGATCAAACACTTCACACAATGCCTTGAAGGTAATAGAAATAATTCCCTAGCTCTCAAAGCTCGCAGGTCATCAAGCATTCCAAATGAAAAGATGTAAACAATGCTAGTATTAAACAGTGAGCTCATGAACAATGTATGATGCCCAAGATTGTAGCCTACGAGCCATCAAGACATTTCCTCATGAAATGATCATAAACAGGGAGTACCACATGGTGAATATCAATAGAAAAACAAATAAAGGGAGATCAAACACTTCACACAATGCCTTGAAGGTAATAGAAATGATGCCCTAGCTCTCAAACATCATGGGTCATCAAGCATTCCAAGTGAAAAGATGTAAACAATGCCAGTATTCAATAGTGAGCTCATAAACAATGTATGATGCCCTAGCTTGCAGCTCGCGAGCCATCAAGACATTTCCTCATGAAATGATCATAAACAGGGAGTACCACATAGTGAATATCAACAACAAAACAAATAAAGAGAGATCAAACACTTCACACAATGCCTTGAAGGTAATAGCAACGATACCCTAGCTCTCAAAGCTTGCAGGTCATCGAGCATTCCAAATGCTAAGATGTAAACAATGCCACTATTAACAATGCTAAGATGTAAACAATGCCACTGAAATTGAGTTAATGAGAAGACAAAGCTCGAATGCCTACCTCAAGTGCCAGTTCCCTCTTCCCACACAGTGTTAGCCTCTTCATGCACGCCAAACTTGAATGCCCTCTTCACGCCACACAAAAGTGCAGTGTTGTCTTTGCGGCAGCTCTTTGAATTCACAAATTACAAATGACACTTTCTTTCTTTCTTTTGTTTATAACCAAATGGGTGTTGCAATTACGATGACATCGTCGCTATTACGACACCATCGGGGGCACTTGCAAAAAAAAACACAAAAAACAAACACAAATTGTAGCGGCATCTCAAATTGGCGTCGAAATTCGACCCCAAATGTTGTAGTGCCTAAACCAATATATGTATTAGAGAAGAGGTAAAGTGTAACACACATACATGCACATGCACACATAAATATATATAAGGTATCAATAGGTTAACCTTATGACTTATATATGAATATAGTTTTTTTGTTTTAATCGATTATGCCAAACACAAGAATACTTATACATCCATTGCATTCAATTTTAAACTATGCCCTTCATTTCAAAACAACTATAGGGAAACATGTTGACATGCTTATGGAGTAGAGATGCAATATATGTGATTGTATGCTCATCCCAATAGCCTTCTATTTCTATGAGCTTTGACCAATCATATCATAAAATAAAAAATTTTAATTGTCTATAAATTAATTTCTTTCTGAAATATTTATAAAATATCATTTTTCTTTCTCTTCATTGGTTCATATTGCTGTGTGTGTGAAAATTGTACTTGATCTGTAGACACAACACTCAGTAAAACATTAGAGGTTAGTGATAATCAAAATCATGCAAAATTGAAAGCTATCTAACCAAGCGATTTACTGCCTTCTAATAGGTGCGAGATTAATATTCTCAGATTGTAATTGAGATCAGTGACCTAGACGACACCTAAATGAAGGATTTGAATGCAAAAGATGGATATGAAATTGAATGCAATTAATCTATATTTTTGATATTTTCTATGCAATAAGAATGATAAAAAATGATATGATATGAATGCTATTGAAAACTGATATGCTATGCTAATCTAGAAATGATATGAAATATGAATGCAAAAATAAGATTGATCTCACAAAAATGCCGATTCGCTAGAGCTTTGATTCTTCAATTCCAATTCTCCAGCGTGATTGTGCAAAATATGAGATGATTTGTGAAGAGCTGAAGCCTTTAATTTATAGAAATCCAGGGCTTGGGAGGTGCATGGATAAAAGCCATAAATCACTCAAATTAACTCATCTTGATTTTTGAGTTATCTGATCATAAAAGATAGTTAATTCTCAAAATCATGCAAAAATAGCTTTTTAACTCAAATTAGAGTTTAGATCAGCTTTTTGAACTCCAAAAGGATGTTGAGTTCCAAAAAGTCAATAACTTGCATTGATTTTCTGATTTGGAGTTTAACTGTTTCTTTTGAATATGCATAATAATTAAGAATTAAATAAATAAATAAAGTGATTTATCCTCAACTCAACTGATTTTTGAAATAAAATAATTAATTTATGGGTTAATTAACTTTTTACCAAACTTTTATTAAAAATTATATTATTAAATAATGACAACATGCTTTAATTAATTAAATAAGAATTTAATCAATTAAAGATAGGAATTTTGATTTATTGTCAAAATTAAATAATACAATTAATAATAGATAGAATTAAATTTAATTACACAATTAAGTGGCAAATATTAAATCTAATTAATTAAATATGAAAATATTCAATTAATCAAACTTAGGATAAATGTAATTTATCGCCAAATAATTATAAAATTAAAGATAATTATGATGATTAGGAATATTACTAGGAATATTCCCCGATGCAGAATTTAAGATAATCAATTATGATTCGATGATGTTTAGATGTGCCTTAGGTTAGGACTTCGATGTCGATTTTGTTCGAATTGAAGATGTAGGAGGTTAATGAACATATAGCCCATTTTTGGGGTATTACATTTTGCCCCTCTTTGAATTACTGTGCGAAGTGCAGTGGTTCAAAGATAGTCTGTGTTTGATAAAGATATGAAACTGATTCGAAAGATAAACCGATCTCAAGATAGAAACTGATTGAAAGATATTGAGATAGGAGGTCCTGAATGACCAGAGATAATGTTTATTGTAGCAGCAATGAACCGATGATTGCGAAAAAGTGTCAAAATGCCTAATTCTAAACCTTAGGATTGATAAGAAGTGAGTGACCCGTTCTAGACTCGATTGTCTTAGCAGAACTAGCAGGTATCACATTCGAATCCTTCAGTTGCCGAAGAACCAAGGAAAGAACACTATGATCCGATGGTTGCAAAAACTGATACAGTTTACAAGATTAAGAAAATATCAGATTGATATGGATCTTGATGAATCTGATATGCCCCAAGTGATGATAGATTTGCCCCGAGTGATGAGGACTTTTGATGAATCAGTGACTAGACGTGATTGTTATCTTGATCACTGATGAAAGATATTGATAGATTTGATCGATAGAATTTGATTTACAGACTTTGAATGATGTGCAATACCATGCCCCCTTCGGGATTAAAATTGAAATCTGACAAGAAAAGTCAGCGTTATAGTTTAGAAGCATGTTAATTGATTTGAGAAGTGTGGTTATACATGTTCGAGAACGCATTCTGCATCGTTTGGAGGTCCTGGAGACCGAATTTGACTAGGTTTGACCATGAGTTGACCATGGTTGACCAAGTTGAAATTTTGATAGTGTGATGTAAGATAATCAGTTAAGTTGAATACTAGATTTCTGTGATGATTGAAGGTCGAATATGCAAGTAGTTAATAATATGAATGATCTCAGATTTGAATTTTGATCCCGAAAAAGGATTCTACTTGCTATTTCATTGGAGGAACCTTCGTGTGAGATTCAACTCTTGTTAGACTGGAAGATGTGATTTGAAGAATCGTTTAAGCATTGGAGTTCGTTTAATCATTGTGAGATCATGCAACATGCAAAATGAAATGCAACCTAAGACCGAGGACCTAGTCACTGATCATATGTCGATTTGTTATCATCATTGAACTTTTAGGTAACCGGATAAATCAATACAATGCCCACTAGCCATGAAACCATAGACATATGAATATCGATTTGTATGCGCAAGAATCAATACAACACCCACTGGACAACAACCATGGATATATGAATATTGACTTTATTTTCAAAATGTTGGATTAAATATAAGCATCAAGGCACAAACGCCAGGATGACTTGAATATCATGTCCATTTTGATATAGAAATTTGTACAAGCATCAAAACATACATGTCGTGATGACCTGAGTATGCCTTGCATTGCAAACACATCAAACAGTCAAGAGATCATTCTAAATCCAATGTGAATTACCCGTAGTGACCCTTTATCGTTCACATCCTTAGGCAAGATTGCGTTCCACAGTAGGAGAAAGAACTTACTCAAAAAGATAATAGTTAGATCAAACGTCCTTGAATTTTTTTTGGGTATCAATGGTCGAGGTACGCATGGCCATCCAATTCGAGATAGAGGCTCTTACAGTCAGACACCATTTCAATCCAAAATTTCCAAAGTTGTTAGATTTTCACATACAAGCAGAAGACAAAGAAAAGATTATGCCCCCAGTCATCACTCTCTAAATCCTGTAAAGGACATCATTGAAGAGCTCGAAGGGACACAATATGCAAAAATCTCAATGTGAATCAGTAAGCCTACAAGGAGATAAAAGCATGAAAAGCACAGATTGTTTTCAGTTGAGTTTTGATGTTTGATTGTTGTTGATGCAAAATCCTTTCTGGAGACGAGACTGACTGACTGACTCAACTTGAAGCTTCAAAGGACTCTGAGTGGATATGACACGTCTAAGATACATGGGAGACCATAGGATATGACATTGATTGCCCCCAAGTGTGAACATTGATAGGATGCAGACGCTTGAGCTGGTTGGTGTACAGGCCGACTTATTGAAAACTGGAAATGCAGGAACAAACCGGGAGATATGTACAAACTAAAGCAAGACTGAAAGCTGGGAAAGACCAAGATTGTGCTGATAGATGGAGCATTTGGAACAAGTGGCGCCTGTTTGCCAGGTTTTCACCATCTTGGTAGAGATTCTATTTTTGCTACCGAGGTGCCTATTTCCAGGTTTTCACCAAGGCACTTTTTCTTTCTTTTTTCATTTTTTTGTATTTTTTATTTTTTCAATTTTTTTGTACTTTTGATTTTTTTTAATTTTTTTGTACTTTTGATCTTTTTTTGATTTTTTTTGTGAATCATCAAGGCGCCTATTGCTAGGTTTTCACCAAGATGTTTATTTTTTCAGGACTTTTTCTAATTTTTAAAAGATTTTTTTAGGACATTTTACCAAGCACTGAATGCCTTAGGCATAAAATTTGTTCAGATGGAGAACGTTGATTGGTTCTCAGAGCTGTTCTCCTTCAGCCGTTGAGAGTTGATAAGCACTAGAGCCAAAAGTAGTAGTGATTACAAAGGGACCCAGCCAATTGGGTTCGAACTTCCCCTTGCGTTCTCGATGTGATTGATTTTTAGGATTTTCTCTCAACACTAGATCGCCAACCTGAAATTCTCTATGTCTGACTTTCTTGTTGTAGCCTCTAGACATTCTTTTCTGATACACTCTGAGATGATCATACGCTGCTTGTCTACACTCATCTAGTAGTTCCAGTTCTTGCAACCTAGACACTCTGTAGTCATCATCGGTTACTAGACCATGCATTTTGATTCTTAGTGATGGGAGTTCAACCTTAATAGGCAGTACCGCTTCAGACCCATAAACTAAAGTGAAAGGTGTAGCCCTTGTAGGCGTTCTGATACTAGTTCTGTATGCCTAGAGAGCTGGATTGATCATCAGATGCCAGTCTCTTCCTGTTTTATTCACTGTTCTATGCAAGATCTTCAGGAGATTTTTGTTTGAAGCCTCAGCTTGTCCATTCCCTTGAGGATAGTAGATAGATGACCAATGTTGAGTAATTTTGAACCTGGCACATAAGTCATTTAGATCCTTATTTTTGAATTGTCCCCCATTATCTGTGATTATAGAGTGAGGGATCCCATATCTACAAATGATGTAATTCAGGATGAACATAGAGATCTGTTTCCCCGTTGCTTGTGTTAGAGGAACTACTTCTACCCATTTTGTAAAATAATCTGTAGCTGTGATTATATGGGTATGTCCATTAGAAGAGTGCGGATGGATAGCACCTATGAGATCAAATGCCCATTGTTGAAAAGGCCATTGTGTAGTAAAGGGAATCAGATCTCTCCCTGGAGCATGAATCAAGTTGCCATGTACTTGACACTGTTGACATTTTTTAGCAAATTTAATAGCTTCTTTTTCCATTTCAGGCCAACAATACCCAGCCCTAATAAGTTTTCAAGCTAACGTTAAACCGTTCGAGTGTGACCCACATATACCCTCGTTGACTTCCTCTAATGCACGTTGAGACTCTTCTCGTTCTAAACATCTAAGCAGTGTACCATCTAGACCTCGTTTGTATAGATCATTACCAATGATGACATATCGGGATGCGGATCGGATAAGGTTTCATTTCTCAAAATGGTTAAAGGACTCAGGGATGATTTGGTCGTGGAGATAGGAGAATAGATTTTTGTAGCGAGATGAGTCATAACCTACAACAGTGCAGATCATGCGGGTTTCAGGGGAGTCATATGTAGGATAGGATAGGGCTTCCACCAGGAACTCGTAGCGTAGTTCATGTTCGGGCTGCTGTAAAAGAGTAGATAATGTCACCATTGCGTCAGCAGCCTTATTCTCCGTTCTGGGTATTTGCTCAAACGTGATAGAGATGAAGTATTTCTTTAAATCATCTACCATTCTCTTGTAAGGAATGAGCTTTTCATCTTTGGTTTGGTATACATCATTGACTTGGTGGATAACCAGTTGTGAGTCCCCATGGATGTGCATCTCTGTAACTCTCCACTGTATTGCTATTTTCATACCATTGAGAAGTGCCTCATATTCAGCAATATTGTTTGTGCAAGGAAACTTTAATCTGAATGCTTTGGGTATCGAGTATCCTTGAGGAGTGATGAACAATATGCCTGCTCTAGATCCATTCTGTGTGTAGGAGCCATCAAAGAATAATCGCCATGCTCTAGAAGAGAGGTGCATGATAGAGGAATCGGGAAATTCCATTTGCATGGGTGTATCATCAAACAGTGGTGCTTCAGCTAATTGATCAGCAATGACCTGTCCTTTGATAGCTTTTCTTTCAACATATTCAATATCAAATTCACTCAAGAGCATGACCCATTTAGCTAGTCTACCTGTGAGGGCAGCTTTGCTTAGGAGATATTTCAGTGGATCAATTTTAGCTACCAAATGAGTAGTATGAGCTAACATGTAGTGTCTCAATTTCTATGATGCAAAGATCATAGCGAGACATGCCTTCTCTATCATTGAGTAGTTCTTCTCATAGGCCACTAAAGTTCGGCTGATATAGTAGATGGCTCTTTCTTTCTTGTTCTCATCATGCTGTGCTAGCAATGCCCCCAGTGATGTATCTGTTGCGGAGACATATAATATTAATGGCTTCCCATGAATAGGAGGCATCAATATAGGTGGATTTGATAGATACTTCTTGATATGTTTAAAGTTGTTCTCGCATTCTTCATTCCATGCAAAGGTCACACCTTTAGGTAATGTTTTTGTAAAAGGCTGTGAGATGTCCGCTAGCTGTGATATGAATCTTCTGATAGATTGAACTCTGCCTTGCAACGTCCTCATTTGACTGATATTTATGGGAGGTTGCATCTCTATTATAGCCTTGACCTTAGCTGGATCAACTTCAATGCCTTTCTTGGAGACGATGTATCCTAGGAGCTTTCCAGAAGTGACTCCAAAAGCACACTTTTTAGGATTTAGTCGAAGACCAAAATTTTCCATTCTGTCGAGGATCATGCTCAAGTCTGTTAGATGTTTATTTCTAATCATGGCTTTTGCCAAGGTATCATCTACGTAATCCTCCATTGTTCTATGCATCATATCATGAAAAATAGATGTCATTGCTCTTTGATATGTAGCTCCAGCATTTTTGAGTCCGAATGGCATAACATTCCAACAGAAAGTTCCCCACGCACATGTGAAAGCTGTTTTCTCTTGATCTTCTGGAGCAATTTTGATTTGGTTGTATCCAGAAAAGCCATCCATTAAGGAATACATTTCATAGCCCGCAGTCATGTCCACTATCATATCAATGTTAGGCAGTGGAAAATCATCCTTAGGGAATGCTCTGTTCACGTCTCTAAAGTCTGTGCATACTCTGATTGAACCATCTGGTTTGGAAACAGGTACAATGTTGGAAATCCACTCAGCATAGTCTATGACACGGATGAATCCAGCTTTTAGGAGTTTTTCTAGTTCTGCTTTGACTAAGAGTGCAACATGAGGATGCATCTTTCTCAATTTTTGTTTGATTGGTTTTACTCCGGGAGCAATGGATAGATGGTGCATAATGAGATTGGGATCCAATCCTGGCATATCTGAATATTTCCATGCAAAGTTGATCTTTTTTTCTGATAAGAATGTAGTGAATTTATGTTTCTCTTCTTCTGATAGAGATTGTGCTATATGTACCAATTGTGGTTCCTTTGTTGTACCCAAATTGATGGATTGAGTTGGCTCAATTAGAACTGGAGATCTATCATGTAAATGACTCAGAAGGACATCAAATATCTCATCCTTAGGCACCTCAAAGAGGTTTTCACCTTCAGATACGTCTTTTCTTTTTACTTTTGTCAGTTATGAGACTACCACAAAGTGGTTTTCACCCTCAGAACTCTTTTTCTTTTTCTTTTTACTCTTGTTTTTCTGACTAAGATATTTGATGTCCAACTCGGTCATGCTAACGCTCGGTTCACTGATGGAAGTACTCATAGGCTCAACTGCATTGAGGTAGCAGGCAAGGGCATAGTCATTTGGGAAGGTATACATACCATGGTTTGGGTTTGTGGAAGTTTGGTCGATAAGATCAGGGCGTTGGATAGTCAAAGCGGGAAAGGCTTGGGATATGGTGTTCACGGATGTGGATATGTCATCATTGGTCCTAACCCGACGCTCAAGTTCAAAGGTGATATTACAACTCAAAATGTTCAATTCGTGAATAGGCTCAACGTCATCATGGGAGTCCTCTTCAGCCATAGGTGGATCAGACACGTTAAGTTCATTGTTTCGCTCTAGACTTACGTTGGGTTGAGAGACATATTGGTGAATAACATCAATAGATTTCTCTGTTATAAGCTCATCTTCTTCTGGAATGGCACCCCATTCATAATCATTTGACTCATCTTCTGATTTAGAATCTCTAGGAAATCTTAGAAAGTGCGTGAAATCAGGATGAATACCCCAAGAAGGATTACCCTCAGTCTCTGACTTGAATTCATATTCATGGGAATCAGTGTCAGAATAACTACCCCCTGCTTCTTGATCAGTTTGATTGCCTTCGAGATTGGCTGGTTCTTGTGGTACAACCATCTCTTGCACTATAGTAGGTTCTTGTGTTTCTACTACATTAATTCTTCTGATAGGATCATCTGTATCATCAAGAAGATCTTTGATCTCTTTAGGCAATTTTTCATAGGGGATAAGCTCAGAGCTATCTGAATCATCATCAGAGGGTTCTGTTTCTTCTTTCTTAAGAAGGGGTTCTCCTGGTGCAATTTGTTCTATGACATGAGAACAACCACCTCTGAGATGATAGGGTTTCTTTTTAAACCCTATGCCACCAGTATCTTTTTTGGCTCGACCAATATGTGAAATGGGGGTCACAAGACCCTTTCCCCTAATTCCTAGAGGTCCTTGACCAGAATATCCCATCTTGGCTATCAATTTGTTTCCTGGACCATATGAACTAGCAGGGATTGTAGGTGCTATAGATTCACTAGGTTGAACAATTTTAGATTCAGAATCCTCTTTATATAGCCATGCCAGCACAGCTTCATCCTCTTCAAATTCTTGTTTGGATACTTGCTCCACCACAAAATGTCTTTTGTATGCTCCCATAGGTTCCTTAGGTTCTGATTTAGACTGCTTCAAGGATTGGCCATACGACTTAGGTGAGATTGGGAGAGATGTCAGAGACAAGACTGGCTCTATAGTGTATTCTCCCATCCCATTTTCTTTGATATTGATATCTTTAGCAATGTCGTCCATATTAGATGTGGAAGCGACATTTTGTTGCTTGATGAAAGATTCTCTGTTGTTGGGAACAAGCTTATCGGCACTTTCCTTCAATGTATTGCAAGTTGTATTCAGATCTGCTGGGATAGTAACTTCCACTCCTTCATAGGGAAATTTCAAGCATTGATGATACTTAGAAGGAATGGCTTGCATTCCATGGATCCAGGGTCTCCCTAGAAGGATATTATAAGCCAATGGTAGATCGAGCACCTGACATGTGGTATCTTTGATGACTGGACCCACTCGGATGGGTAAGACAATGGTGCCCTTAGAATATCTTTCCTATTCATCATAGGCCTTTATAGTGATCTTCTTTTGAGGATCAATAGCCACCTCTGAGAATCCCAACTGTGTGATTAAGTTGTAAGAACACATGTTGAGGCCTGCGCCCCCATCTATCAACACACGTTTGACTCGACGGTTCTGGATCAAGACTTCTATGTGTAAGGGCTGATTGTGTGGGTGACTCAAAGAGTTGTCATCTTCCTCTGAAAAGGAGATATATTGCGGAGACGTTAGATGACCAACCATAGTCTGGAACCTGTCTAGATCTAGATCATCAGGAACATTAGAGCCGAGCAAAGCTTTGTCTAGGATATCTCTGTGAGTTGGAGATATTCGAAGTAACTCAAACATAGAGATTTTGGCATTGGTATGCTGGAGTTGTTGTACGATGCTGTAAGATGTAGGTCTAGTATCCTTTGGATTGGAAGATTTCAAGGCAACCCTTTGTTTAGAAGCAGATGTGAGATTGAAAGGTATCTTAGGGACATTAGATGAACTTGGTGTTTGTCCTTTCAGATGAGTCTGAGCTTGGGATCGGGTAACCACATTAGCTGAGGAATGATTACTATCTCTTCATACAATCGTGATGACATTGCAGCTCTCAGAGAGACATGGTTCAACCATATTGATGACAGCATTGTTTCCAGGGTAGGCATAGTTGACTTTTGCCCCCATGTTAGGCTGAGAAGTGGAAACTCCCTTGCCATGTTGTGGAAAAGGTTCTATAAATGCTGTGTGATCATTATTGCTAGTAGGATTATCGATTGTGATGTCCCCTTGATCTATCAAGTCTTGAATGGTATGCTTCAAGTGGAAGCATCCATTAGTTCTATGGCCTTTAGTCTGATGGAAAGCACAGAATGCATTATCTTTCCACCAATATGGTTTTGGATCCGGATCAAGTTTTCAGATTGGTGGTAAAGAGATCATGTTATCAGCTATCAGGGTTCTCAGGGCAGATTCCAAAGATTCTCCCAGGGGAGTAAACTTTCGTTTATTATCCCATCGTTTGAATGGCTTCTTTGGAGATGGTTCAGCAGATTTTTGCTCTGAAGCTTCAATGGCTTTTGTGGCAAGGGTGAGATTGTAGGCTGGTGCCTTTGATGGGGTGTGGATAGTGTCAACAACACCATCAGAGACGATACCTTTGTTTCTATTCCAGCTCTTATTTTTATCTTTTGAGCTAGATCCCGATTCAGACTTGTCCTTTTGAAGTGTGATTTCTCCTTTCTTGACAAGTACTTTCTCAATCTTGATTGCATTATCCACCATTTTATCAAAAGATACATGATCTTGCATTTGTAATGGATAGTTGAGCTCTGGAACAAGGTTATTGATAAAGATTTCAAGTTTCTCCATTTCGGGAATTGGTCTAGCATATAAAGAAAACTTCTTTCGCCACCTCTTGAGAAAAGTTAGAAATGATTCCCCTGGATATTGCTTGAGGTTACAGATATCGATCATGGTAATCGGATGTTGAATATTGTAGGAATATTGTTGATAAAATAATTTAATCAATTCTTCAAAAGTTTTGATCGTAGAAGGTAATCTTGAAAACCACTGAATGGATGCTCCTCCCAAGGATCTAGGAAAAAGACGCATTAGATAAGTCGGTTCATGCATGAATTCCATGGATTGCGTACAGAACTCTCTGACATGATCTTGAGGATCAGAGTGTTCGTCGTATTTGTCATACTTTCGTATCTCCACTCTTTTTGGGAATGGAGGCATATACAAGTCTTTGTCAAAAGGGAAAGGACAAAGGGCCTCCATGGAGAATTCCTTGGGTTCCTTCTCTTTCTCAATTTTATTCATTTTGACCTGCATAGTGTGCAGCTGGTTCATTATGGCCGTCATCGGAGTTTCTTCCTCATGCGTGATGATATCTTCGACATTGAAGTGAGGAGGAAGTTTAGGTCCTTCTTGGGCTAATTGCAAAAAGTATGCCTCTCTATCCATTTTCAAGAAATGCCTCATCATTCTTTTGAATTCATCGTCATTCTGACACCGATGGATTTCAGAGGGTGTAGGGTCTTGGTCGGCATTATGTTGAGAATGGTGTCCCTGGGATCCTCCTCCTAGAGAACCATGGTTTGTCCCTGCTTGAGACATGGTAGGAGTTTTTGGGCTCCCTGGAATAGATTGAGGAGGAGTTTGTTGATTACCTCTGTGAGTTGATAGAGGAGGTATGTAATCAGTTTTTAATCAAAAGTTGCCGAGACCGTCATCTTCGTAGATACCTGACTTGATGAGTTGTTCAAGAGTTGGACCCGGGGTATTGGTCAAAAGTAAGTTCTGAGATGTTTCTTCTGATTTCTTGTGTGAAGAAGCTCTGGTCTCCACCATTAACTTTGAATGAAACAGAAGAAAAGGATGAAGACAACTAAAGAACAATTTGATTTGAGAAAATCTGATGACGCAACCTTGTCAAGATTATGATAGTTTTGAAGATCTGATGAGATGTGGGTGAAGGAAACTGTGCCCTGGATGTATGGGATAGATCGCCCAAAAGATAGCGGACACGAGTTCTCAACACTTAGTTTGTTTTTGAAGATTGATTGATTGAAGATTGATAGTTATGACAAGGTTTTGACACGAGATAAAAAGGACTCAAATTGATCAAACAGAAGACTAGATCAGATTCAAAAGATCAAACTCGGAAAATGGTAGAATGCTCAATAGCTACTGCTCTGTTCCTGACACAATGATATTTTTGACAGATTCTGGAACTAGGCTGGAAACATTGGATATCTTGCAATTTGACAATTTCTGACAACTCTCTCAAATTTTTCCAAACGACACTCTGCAGACTCGTACGACACTGGGTAGTCTATGAAATGACAGTTGCTAAACTCATACGATAGTTGGGTAATACTGAAATGACACTTGACAAAACTCGTACGACTTTTGACTTCTTGAAATGACTTTTGACTCCAGAAAGAACTTTACATCAATTTTTGCAAAATTTAAGGTTTTCAATTTTGGATTGTTTGCAAATTGTACTATCTAGATTTTGAAGGTTATACCAGATTTGATCATTTTTAATAGCCAAGTAGATAAATAAGCATGCAGAACAGCAAGCAAGTGATTCCAAGCACGTCTGAAAATAATGAACAAGGGCAAAAGCAACCTTGCGCATGAACAATCAAGTGACCAAATTGTGCTAATCCCTGAGAGTACTAATTGTGTATGTTCTGAAAAGTTTTGCAATAACACACATATACCTGAGAATGAAAAATTGGCCTCTCTAGGGTTTTTAGTAATGGTTTGACTCTGCAACTTTTATGATTCAAAGGGGTGAACTCCAATCCCGGCGCACCAGGGTTTTTACACAGTCTGAGAACTTAATCTTCAAGAGCTACTAGGGAGATCTGACAACCCAACAATGAACCATACCCATGGAGATTTCTTCCACAAGGACATTTATATAGCGGCTGTCACTACCACGACGAAAATGGCTATGACCGCTTGAGGTTCCGTCAACACAGTTTGCCCCGTGAAGGGATTGTCCACTACGGTTAACCCTCTCTAAAGATGACTCACAGATTTATACCACAAGGGGACTTGGCTCCAGATTCAAGGTTTTGACACCTCTTCACTTTTAACCCAAACAAAACAAGCAGATTAATCCGACACGCTAAGACAAAGTTTTGTTCCACCAAGGTCTGTGATATCAACTCCACATGATCTATCAACCTCTCCGAGGAGAGAATGTATCAATCAATAAGAGAAGACGCACTAACCAATTTTGATTCACCAAAGCTTGTGATATCAACCCCACGTGATCTATCAACCTCTCCGGAGAGAGAATGTGTCGATCAATAAGAGAAGATGCACTAACCAAGATGAATGTGAAACACACTAAGTATCCTCCCTACCTACAAGGATTCCATCGTCAAGGAAGGATTTCGCTAGGAATCCAATCTCTCAAGAATCACGAATAGTGTTCATAGGGCCTAATTACTATGTGAGCACAGATATATTCCCGAAAGTAAATCTACCAAAAGTACCCAAAAAGTAGAAAGAGGAACACTTAACGCTTAAAGCGAATATGAGATGAGTCCACAAGGTGGAACACTTAACACCTCACACAAGCTGAAAATGAGTCCCCAACTTAGAAAACAAGTGAGTTCCTAAAAGCACAAAAGGGTTGCCAAGTGGAACATTTAACGCTTCTGTCCTGTTGACCCCTCCCCTTTATGGTGCTGAGATTGCAACCACGGGGCGGAAATGAGGGGTCGGCGGATTAGCGAGTCCAATAACCCAAGATAGCAATCAAGATCAATCACAAGTATTCTAAGACTACTTAATGAATCCTTAAGGGTTCACAACCTAGTATCAATTATGCAAGTGTGTAGAAATAGATCAAAAGCATGAAAAGATGCACACAAGCTTGACACATAAGAGATTTATTTTAAGTCCCAAATCAAAATATTATTAGATGAAGGAGAATACCTGAGATCCTTGCAACGCGCTTAGTAGATTTTACTTGATTTTTAGCAATTTTTGTTGAGCTTTTCCATGCAAGCAAGTGACGAACTCTCCAACAAGCAAACAAGCAAACAAGATATGCAAAATATATTCAACTTATGAAAACCATAGGGTTAGCTCTAAAAATCAATTATTATCAGTAATAATAACCAGCAATCAACCCAAATGACAACTCATATCATTCATTGAACCATGTAAAAAAAATAAGTGCATACCCATCACAAAACTTTATTTTTTTTGCTGCATTTGACCTAGTCAACAAGATCTAATTTTTTTGATATGATTTTGGCCACAAAAATAGAAATTCAGAATAGAGACCCCTACTAAAAAATAGAGAGCTTTCCAAAAATGCAAAAATTTTAGAAAAATCTCTTCATTTGTGCCCTAGAGACCCATTTTATCAAAACATACTAGTTTTTGTAAATTGACTATTTGAGCTATGATATCATGTCCAAATTTAAAATACAAAGAATGGACCCCCTGTAGAATTTAAAGAGCTTTCCGAAAATATAAATTTTTTTGAAAAATATGCTGATTTGCGTCAGATATTAATTTTTTCTGAAATTTTAAGAAAAAATTATTAAAAATTCAAAACATCTCAGAAAATTCTAAATTTTTTACTGTAGCTTCCATGACATGTCACCAATCTGCAAAAAAAAATTTAGACTAAAATTTCAAGCCGTTTGGGAGATAAAATTAAATCTTTGAAACTTTGAGGTTTTAGCTCCCAAAAAAATCAAAACCAACATGCAAAGGTGGGTTGCCCCACGGTGGGTGCCAGAAATGTGTGTGTGAAAATTGTACCTGATCTGTATACACAACACTCAGTAAAACATTAGAGGTTAGTGATAATCAAAATCGTGCAAAATTGAAAGCTATCTAACCAAGCGATTTACTGCCTTCTAATAGGTGCGAGATTAATATTCTCAGATTGTAATCGAGATCAGTGACCTAGACGACACCTAAATGAAGGATTTGAATGCAAAAGATGGATATGAAATTGAATGCAATTAATCTATATTTTTGATATTTTCTATGCAATAAGAATGATAAAAACTGATATGATATGAATGCTATTGAAAACTGATATGCTATGCTAATCTAGAAATGATATGAAATATGAATGCAAAAATAAGATTGATCTCACAAAAATGCCGATTCGCTAGAGCTTTGATTCTTCAATTCCAATTCTCCAGCGTGATTGTGCAAAATATGAGATGATTTGTGAAGAGCTGAAGCCTTTAATTTATAGAAATCCAGGGCTTGGGAGGTGCATGGATAAAAGCCATAAATCACTCAAATTAACTCATCTTGATTTTTGAGTTATCTGATCATAAAAGATAGTTAATTCTCAAAATCATGCAAAAATAGCTTTTTAACTCAAATTAGAGTTTAGATCAGCTTTTTGAACTCCAAAAGGATGTTGAGTTCCAAAAAGTCAATAACTTGCATTGATTTTCTGATTTGGAGTTTAACTGTTTCTTTTGAATATGCATAATAATTAAGAATTAAATAAATAAATAAAGTGATTTATCCTCAACTCAACTGATTTTTGAAATAAAATAATTAATTTATGGGTTAATTAACTATTTTACCAAACTTTTATTAAAAATTATATTATTAAATAATGACAACATGCTTTAATTAATTAAATAAGAATTTAATCAATTAAAGATAGGAATTTTAATTTATTGTCAAAATTAAATAATACAATTAATAATAGATAGAATTAAATTTAATTACACAATTAAGTGGCAAATATTAAATCTAATTAATTAAATATGAAAATATTCAATTAATCAAACTTAGGATAAATGTAATTTATCGCCAAATAATTATAAAATTAAAGATAATTATGATGATTAGAAATATTACTAGGAATATTCCCCGATGCAGAATTTAAGATAATCAATTATGATTCGATGATGTTTAGATGTGCCTTAGGTTAGGACTTTGATGTCGATTTTGTTCGAATTGAAGATGTAGGAGGTTAATGAACATATAGCCCATTTTTGGGGTATTACAATTGCAAGTGAGTATAAAACTCAAGTTTCCTTTTCATTAAATTGTATATTTCAATTCATTATTTCATTACATCAAATGTCAAATATATTAAATGCTTGAATGAAATGTTTATTGTTATATTTTCTAAAAGCATGACTTTATTATTTATTATATTAAAAGAAGATTTGATCTAAGATTCATAATCTTTAAAAAATATTATTTGGAGATTTTCATTAAGTAACTTTCACATAATAATAGACATGAAACATAGTAATAAGTTGTCTATTTCATTATTACTAGGCATGCACTCAATATACTCCTTGCATGGTCATTTTGAGGCTTGAGAAGACAAATGACAAATGAAGCAAACCCTCCTTAAAGTTGAATGCAATACATGTTTCTTTCATTCCAAGAATGGCCAAAGTTTGACACTAATATCATTTACTATATAATAAATCCTATCCACATTTTCACTTTGGCCTGTAAATTAGTGGATAATAGTCATTATATTAAATTTCATTCACAAAGCTTAAAAAAATAGATTCCTAAAAGCATTTCACATGCATGGAAATAAATTAATGGCCTTCCTCTATTACAAATACGTATATATTCATATTTATATTTTAAAAAATAATTTAAAAAAATAATAACTAATAATTTAATAATTATTAATGATAAAAGTATTTAAATAGCTATACAATTTTAAATATTATTTTATGAAATGTAAATAATATCTTATTTTCTTTCTCCTTTGTCACAAGTGATTTTGGATTGGAATTGGACTAAAATAATATTATATTTAATATAAAAATATATTTGAAATCATTATATTACTAATAATATTCTAGAAATAAAATGTAAGTAAATAGGTTTTCTATAAAAAAAATATCATTCCAATTGCTTCTCTATTTTCTACCCTAAACTAGCCACACTATTAATAGGAACTTGGTGCATTGTGTCTCTTATTGTACATGTAATTCTATTTTCTTCTTATTTCATGTAGTATAATCTAAACAAGAAGTTGTCTGTCAACTAAGTAGCCATAAGGAAGGAGATCTCATCCTTCAAAATCAAAATCATTTAGGGGTTGAAGTTGGTCTAGGGTTTGAATGGTGTAATCAATAAACATGCTAGTGGTGGAGAACTTGTGGTCTTGAAAGATAGGTCACAAGTTTAAATCCCATAGGGGTAAGGGTATATATGCCTTGTTTGTAACACAGTTAGGTGCCTCCCATAAGGAGTACAAGGTAGTCCCATATTAATGTCACCATGCGTAGACCTAAAAATAAATGGCTGGTATTATGGACTATAAGGGTGCAGTTCCATGAGGGGGGCTTCTGGATCCATTTTTATGAAGCAAATGGTCCCATGAAGTAAAAAAAAGTTTCCTACAAGATTAATTGGAATATTTCCCTCAAAAGTAGTAGCCCCTACTTTTTAGGGTGCAAATTTGAGTGGGTAAAAAAGGTTGGGCGGGGGGGGGGGGGGGGGGGGGGGGCTAGAAATTGCTCCACCAGCTTAAGCTTTTTTTTTTGCCACTTATCAATCCAATTCATATCAATAATTTTTTAAAATTATTTAATTTTGTAAATTGAATATGCTAAATAAAAGAATTAATGACCACCAACTTACATAAATTGTGGAGCTTAAACTTTTAAGCATGAACTTCACTACAAAATTAATGGGACCTTCCACTTTAAAATAATCCTAAAGAATCTCAACAACACCCACTAAAGGAGTACGCTTTTAAATATTTTAACTCGATATTTAATAAATTAAAGAGAACATTTATACAATCTATGAGAAAAGTTGAAATGTATTCAATACAAAATTATATATCATTTTTTAAATAATGAATTAGGGAGTATAATTTTAAATTTTTTTAACTCAATATTTAACATAAATCATAAATTAAATTGGGTGCAATTTGAATATTATTTTAATTTTGAAGGTCAAGTTTTGCAATTGCGAAATTGATCATACATTTAGGTAAAAGATGAATGTTGAAATATAGAAGCCCCCCCATTGGACCACACCCTAAAATAACCTTTTTTTTCTTTTTTTTAAAAATCATTCATATCAGTTTCAATTAACCAGTTGTACTACAAACCTTTGACATAAAATGTTCACTAAAAGATTATAGACAAAAAAATCTACATGAACCAAAAAATTAATATATAAAAAATTGAAAAAATAGAAATGAAATGATATGATTGCAATGACTCTATCAATCCAAACAATTTAAGAGACAAAAGGTCCATCCATATATATATTTTCAACTCGGTCAGATATTATAAATCTTGATCAAAGCGGTAGTATAATGAATGGAAGGAATTTTTTTTTTTTAAAAAAGACCATTGTCTATGCAGCACCCAAAATACTCTATTCATTATAATATTAATTAAAAAATACCATTTCATTATATTTTAATTTTGAATTAATTATTTTTAATTTTAATGAATTATTTTTAATTTTTAATTAATTAATAATTGCAATAAGTGGTACGTGCGTATACGTTGCCACGGAAAAGGGCATTTGAGGGCACCGACAAGCGCATCCAAATGGGGTTTCAATTTCTCTATGACGTGTCATGGAGATCCCTCTTTTTAAGGGAATACTGGTCGCTTTCGCTTCAGCTTAAAAAGAAAACAATATTTTCAGCTGAAAGATGAATGTAAAACTCAATTTCAACTAAACCACGAAGTCCATTAACAGAGATACCTTCCGTGCGAAGCCGTTCATTGAAGATTGTGATGGCAGATTTTCTCTCTCGACGTACCAGGTGGAGGGAGGATAAACCATCTGATATTCCAATGCCATCACCAACTTATTGGAATCTGGATGACGGTGGATGAGATTTGAAGCAGAAATCACTTTCAAACCCTAATCTCTTCAAACAAATCATTCTACACAGTACAGAGATTTTTCTTGTGCGGCAGCCTGAGAAGACAAAGAAAAATTCACCCTTTTTGACGTGATCAGGCGATGACTGGCGAGGACGAGTTGAAATTTCTTTTCCCATGGGGCGGATTGAAGAGTCTACGCTCTTCTAGAGAAGCGACAGACTGTGAATCAATGGACTCTGTTTATTTTATTAGGGTTTAATGGAGGGGAGGAAGTCAAGCTTACGGGAATCGTGTTTAAATCAGAATCGGGAACTGGAGCCACATAATCCACGGCTTATGTGACGTGTTGGAATTCGAACCGGTAGCGATCGAGCCGGCGGGCGCGAAGTCAAATTCTGCGAAGCACCAACAGGAATAATTAATGGAGGGTGAAGTACAGCCAAAGTAATAACACGACATCTCACCGACAATGCTTGAAGGACAAACAGGAGTACCTTGGGATTATGCCTTTAGATGCTTCTAAGCCGACGTTTGAATGGTTTTCCCACGGATCGATCTCTCTCTAAAAGCACGTGTAGGGTTTCTAGGGTTTGAAGGGTTTGAAGGGTTTTGTTCTTGGAAGAAGATCTTTTGGGAATGGTGAGTCTTTAACTACAGCTGTAGAACATTGATTATGTATAAACAAATGATTATTAGCTGAAACGTTGAATGGAAAGGCGCGGGTTGGCAGGTCGTTTCGTTCTAACGTCTCGGGATTTGACGGTTTGTGAGAGGAGAAGGAAAGAGAGTGGAAGATGACTGGTATAAAGGAAGGGAATGGGTACTGTGTATTGAGAAAGGCTTGATGTGATGGGCGACCCCACTGGATGCGTAGAAGCCATGATTTTTTTAAAGACATTGGTGAGCTGTTAATGTCAATGGAGAAGGAGAACACGCCCTTCACCTTCACCTGCTCATTTGCTTAGGTGGGAATTCCTTTGGCGTGAATTCTGGTTCGTACCAGACGATGACGGCGATGCTCTCTTTGCTTTCGTTTCTGCTTATTTAGCAATCAGATCAACCTACTGTTTCTCAGAGCAGTTCGCTCTATCCAATCTTAGCTCGCCTACGGTTGTCGTCTTCTATACTTTGCTTTTCCCTTTTCATCGGAAAGCTTCGATCTTGGAGTCCATTTCAGCAGAATGCTTTGTATTTTGGGCAATGGCGGATGCTGGAGAACTGGTGTGGTAAGCGGCTGGTTTGCCTTTTAAGGACTGAAGTAGCAGTAGCATATGCCTGGACTGTACAGGTGTTTTGTGGTTCGAACCCTGGACGTGCCGGTTTGAACTCCAAGGCGAAAATGTTTGGGCTTTCATCCCAAGCAAGCGGCCTGTTTGTGATCCTTGTGTTGATGAGCAGTCCGCTGGTGTTTCAGATGAGTGCCACGGCGAGAATCATCCGGGAGATCGATGTAAATGATGATATTTCAAGAACTATTCCAGGGTTTAGCAAGCTTCCTACCGTGGTGCGAGAACGGCTTCATTTTCCGCAAAGATATTTGAGTCTTCCTGTGTTCCAAGAAGCTCCGGCGTTCCGTAACGGCAAAGAATGCGTCATTACAACGCCGCCTGAGATGGCGATGATGTCCTCGGAAAATCATGGAGAAGATGAAGGGGAGCTCTGCGATTCGAACGCGGTACATATTGCAATGACGCTGGACGCCGCTTATTTGAGAGGAGTCGTGGCGGGAATTCTGTCAATTCTTCAGCACGCTGCTTGCCCTGAAAATGTCGTCTTCCATTTCATGGCTTCCGACAGGGAATCCGACCTCAAGGATGCTCTCATGGCGACTTTTCCTTACCTGCGCTTCAAACTTTACCATTTCGACGAAAATATTGTCAAGGACAAGATCTCGTATTCCATTCGCCAGGCTTTAGATCAGCCGCTGAACTACGCCCGCTCTTATTTGGCCGATATTCTTCCAGTCTGCGTGGGAAGAATCATTTATCTCGATTCCGATCTTGTCGTGGTGGACGACATAGCAAAGCTTTGGGAAACGAGTCTGGAATCTCACATGCTGGCGGCTCCCGAGTACTGCCATGCGAATTTCACAAAGTATTTCACCGAAGATTTCTGGTCAGATCCAGTTCTGTCCCAAACATTCCAGGGCAAAAAAGCCTGTTATTTTAACACAGGGGTTATGGTGATCGATTTGGTGAAATGGCGTCAAGGTTCGTACACATTAAAGATCGAGGAATGGATGGAAGTGCAGAAGAAGAGACGGATCTACGAGCTAGGATCTCTGCCGCCATTTCTGCTGGTCTTTGCAGGAGAAGTGGAAGCAGTGGATCACAGGTGGAATCAGCACGGATTAGGCGGGGACAACTTCGAAGGGCGGTGCAGAAATCTTCATCCAGGCCCTGTCAGCCTTCTCCATTGGAGTGGCAAAGGAAAACCCTGGCTTCGCCTTGATCTCAGGCAATCCTGTCCTTTGGATTCCCTCTGGGCTCCATACGATCTCTTTCAGTCCGCCTCTTTCCTCCATTGATCGATCTTCATCTTCTTCGCCACAATTACAATTGCGCCTCAAGATATTACCGCCAAATTTACACTCAAATCTTGCTCACTCTGTTCAATATATACAGGTAGTATTTATAGCGATGTTTGTACATGGCCGATATGAACATTGATATGCTTCCGTGGATTTTAAATGCCTGAATCCACAGTACACGCAAGTGTTACGAGAGCGTAATAATAATAATAATAATCATGCTTTGATTTTGCTGTTCTTCTGCATTCAGCTGAATAAAAAAGGGAATTTTGATGGATTCGATCAAATTTTGCAGTTTTCAATTTGGCCATTTTAAAGAACAATCGACTGTGTTCTTCCTCTCGCTCTCGAGATCGTAATAATAACAATCATGCTTTGATTTGCTGTTCTTCTGCATTCAGCTCAATAAAAATGGAAACCTGATGAATTCGATCAAATTTTTCAGTTTTCGATTTACCAATTTTTAAGAACAATCGATTGTGTTCTTCCTCTGTCTCTCGTCGGCGGGAAGTCGACGTCAATATTATTTACAAATTTATTTTTACAATTTGAATTAATGTAAGGTGTGATGTCTTTTTATTTATTTAATCGTTTCGTCTGGACCATCCCTTTAGGAATTGTACGAGCGCGGTAAGAGAGATATTTTAAAAACTTTTTTCGCCTGCATTTACCACGTTGATGACGCAATTATAGTTTGAGCAATTATGAGCCCCACGATGAGATGGCGCATTATTTTATGTTGAACGTGGACGGGAATCTGAATTCAATATGCTCGTGCCACGTGGGTGGCAGGCTTTAGCAAATAGATTCTTAAAGGGGATGGATTTTCGCTCCTTGTGATGTAAGGGAATTTATTGAAATACTTATCCAAACTTGCAAATATTTAATTTAGATCTAGTATGTGAGAGTTGTGGGCTAGTGTAGGACGAAAGTAAATTTAAGTACATGAAAGTAGATAAAATAAATAAATAAATGAATTTAATTTGTGGATTGTGTAATACATGGCAAAGATTTTTTAATTTTAGAGTAATAGCAAATCAAGAAATTAGATTAAATGATTTAAATGGATTGTAAAAATTTGATATCGTTAATAAAGGTTTTTTTTGGGAAAATTTTATATCAAAATGTGAATCAATTTAGCTATATTATTTAGATGTACAAGATATATGTTAGAATCTTTTTGGAAAGTCAAAGATTAAGGGGTATCCATTCTACCAAAGTCACTTGGGTCATGATCTCAACCTCATCCCTTATGGTATTAGGGCTTTGCACTCTTATGTATCCTTATGGGCCCATTTAAAACTATTCAACTCCACCAACAAACTAAGGGCCCATTGACATAAAGTATGTATTTTGGATCTTGCACTTAATTTGTTAGGTTTGGTCTAGTTTGTGATTATAGATTCTCCCTTTTATCTTTGTTGGTGTGATTATCTTTATTTAGAAATGCTTTTAAGATTTAGTTTATGCTTCAAAAAGAGGCAAACCTTGGAAAACTTAGGCACAAAATTATTGACAATAAGTAAGCCTCTAAGAATAATCTATGTGGAATTATTACTTAGTCAATGACACCAAATCTAAGTGTTGTGTTACTAGTTACTCTATTAATGCTCTAGGATATGAGAAGATGTTGGAGAGATGAGAGATGAGTTATAAAATAACACACAACATTACATTTTATAAAATGTGTGCTCGTAGCTCAATGTGAAAAAAAGAAAGGGTAAGGGTTGAGTTTACGATTATAAAACCAACCTTGTAGTTGCAAAAATGACCCTATGTGTGCAATAGTAAAACTTGGGTAGATGCTACAACTATACTCAGGTGGTGTATGGATAAGCATGGTAAATGTGAGACTGAGGTACAAATGTATTAGACTATGTCCATATAAGCATAAGGTGGTTGTTGAATGTCTGGGGATATATGTGGTGTAGGAATAAAGTGAATCCTTAAATGATCACGCATCTAAGATTATGTAGAATTCACAAACATGCACACTAATTAAATATTCAGATAAAAGTATATCATAGGGATTTAATGCAAAGTGGTGAACAATATTCAAATAAAAGTATATTGTAGGGATTTGATATAAAGTAATTGACTATGCATAATGACATCATGTTACAAGTGTGTCCTTTAGTAGGCACTCTTGATGGGAACAAATAGAAATAAAAATTATAATAAATAGTATCTATCTCACAAGTGAATTTTTCTACACCCTTAATCCTATTAATGCATAAGGCATGGGAGTTTTATATTATTTAAATATAATCATGTATGAATATGTTGACCATATAAATAAATAATTATGAATAATCGATTGATAAGAATTTGTAACATCTAAAATAATAAGGTGTGATAAGCATATATGGGCTAGAGATAAGATCCAGTAGGTAATGATGTCCCTAGTGTGGGTAATTTTAATTATAATGCAAAACCCTTAATGGGGAAAAAATATTCATGGAGGAACATAGGACACTATAAGCATATGCCTCTAATGTCATGTAGGGAATAATTTTTTTATTGATTTAGGTAAGAAAGAGGTAATGTGTGAGGAAAGGTATGACACCCCTAATACAAAAATATGCATATGAAAGCATATAAAGTAATTAAGAGAATGTGTCCTACCCCTAAATATAAGGATGCAACCATTGAGGTTTAAATTATAGATAGGGGAGTTAATATGTCCCTAATATAAAGATTTAAAATTGTAAGATCTAGTGTGATATGAAGACATGATGACCCCAATTGAAGGATATGGAAATGACATCTTGATATGTAAGAAGGAAGGTATAAAACCTCTACATGTAAGGATAATGCTAATGATATATAGAAAGATAAATTCAAATAGAACAAAGGGTATGCTCTAGAAGTGTGATGTATAATTGTAGGTAAAATGTGTAAGCTAAATATTAATAATATCATAACAATCAAGGAAAATGATACAATAGGAAAAGGTAAGGTGTAAGCCTCGTAATACAATACGTGTTATGAGTGTGATGAGAAAATTAGGAGAAATAGGTAAAGACTAATAAAAGTAAAATGTGTACTACAAATAAACAAAGTGGTAAAAATAATAAATTAACACGAGTGGACAAAAAAATACAAAAGGTGAAGTAGGAGACAAAATGAAAAATCCAAGTAGAGGAATAAAGGAAAAAGACAAATGTATCTAAAGTAGATCTGTGATAAAGGATGAAAACAAGCATAATAAGAGAAAATGTCAACAAAACAAGGAAAATAGAAAACAAATGCCCCTATGTGGGGAAAATGATTATATAAAAATATGTACAAAAGGTAAAATGAACATGAAAAACAAGACAAATAAGATGTCATAAAAAATGTGATTCCATAGAAAAATAATAAAGGTAAAAGGAAAATCCTAAGTTATAAACTTATGTGTTTATACACTATAGTGGTTTCTTCTAAATTATTTAGAAATTTTCTTAGATATTACTTTTGGCACCATAGGTCATGTCTCATCTAAGAGATCATCTTGTCGTCCTAATGAAAGTGATCCATGTTGTCTTTTTGTTCCTTATAACTTTTGTTACTCTTTTCTTTCTTTTTAAATAATATTTATTCCATATTGATATTGCTTTATGCTAGGTGTAAACATATGTTCAACATGTGTAACATTATGAACTTGTTTTTACTTATTTTTATTTCGTAACTTATGATTGTGGTGGAATTATAAGAATTTGATGCACCACGACATCTTGCTTTGGTTTCACATTGTCTTTTGTACATGAAATTTGGGCATTTATATTTTCTTAATGACTTTTATTTTGAAGCTATTAGATTTTCACAATCCATATGAATATTGCCAAGTAGTTTCTAGATTTGATTGTGTGAAAGAATTTTAAGACATCATTTTTTTAGATCATGCTTCATGATCCATCATCAAGATGCAATAATAGAGAACAAGGAGAAGAAAGATGATGGATCATGGAGTGTGACCTGAAATGCTAATCTCTCAAAAATATTTCACACAATAAAATCTAGAAACAATTTGGAACTCTAGAAATTCAATTTGGTGATGTTGAAGAAGAAGGAGAGAAGTCGGTTGAAGAAGCAACCGAGGAGCAGAAATCGGTCATTGGAGAAGAAGAGGAAACTGAGTCAGATAAAGAAGAACATGCAAAGCCACTAAAGGAAGTAAGAGGTAAAAGAAAATAATTTGATTTAACATGTGCAAGGACAAGGTCCACTAAAGGTAACACCCCACCTCAAAGACAAGGAGTTGCTAAGATCACGAGGCCTGCACCGACCAAGACATATCAAAGGAAGAGAGGTACACAAGATTCCACCGAGGTACCAGAAACTAAGAAGAGGAGAAGACTAATTAGAAATAAGGATGATATTGATTTAGAGGAAGAGGAAAATAGTAATTTATGAGCTGTAGTAAATAAAACACCACAGACAATTGACAAAATTATAAATGGAATAAGAGAAAGAGGAGGATTAAGTTATCATAAGATTAAGAGATACTCTAGCATGTGCAAAGAAGACAAAGATAAACTTAAAGAGGCCATCATTGATATGATGATTAAATTCAAAAGAGTACCAGTTGAGTTTTCTCATATTATACCTAAAGAATTGTATAATAAAGTTTCAACCATATGGACCTATGCCTTGAATATAGAGAAAAAGATGAGAGAAAGGTCCCTAATACTAGAAATACCTAATCTATCAATTCCTGAGATTGATTCTACAATGCAACAATATGCAAACAAACTTTTGATGAAAGCAAGGGCACTTAATATACTGCAAGGAAAATTGTAAGAAGTTGATGAAGAAAGTATGGAGATTTGGACTAGCATTCTTAGTTCAAAAGATGAAATCGAGAAAACTGCACCTGTAGTTAACACTGAGCAATATGTACCAGTTAGAGGAAAACAAGTCTAGATAGATGTTGATTTTGACACAACACAAGAGCCCATTCAATTTTTTGACACCGACTAGCTAGAAGACCAAACATATGTTGAAGATTTCTTATCTGTTGCACAAACTGTAATGGAAGATATTCCCGAGATGTTGAAGAAAATAGGGGAAGAAGTACTCATAGAAGATATTACATAAGGAGAACACATGAGGAAGAAAAGGATGATGAAGATATTAATGCTACTACTGATAATCAAGAAGAAGCACAACCTGTAGAGGTAGCTAGAGCACAAATATCATGTGATTTACCTACTCTTGTACAAGCAATTGATTCCGTTGTCGAGCAACAAATTGAAATGGTACAAGATACAAACTCTTTAAATTTATTTAATTTAGAATTATTGATAATCAACCTGAAGAAACTGAGAAACAAGAGAGTATACCATTTGAGCAAGAACAAACTATAGTTGATGACAACGGTGATGAAGCAGAAAAAGATATTGAGACCACCAGTACAGAGGAAAATGATCAAGGAGACCAATATGCAAATAAAGTAGATGTTTCTACTATAGGCACAAGGCCACAAGCCCTAGGACCTCAGAATGAGGGAATTTCTATGGGGTAGGAAAAGGAATAAAATGTGTCTACCGAGCCACTAAAGATTCATCAGGAGAAATAAGCTCTAGTTCCACTTAGTCAACCCCCTTCATCAAGCAAGCATGAGAAGAAGAAAAGAAAGAAACATGGAAGTAAAGGTCTAGTCACACTTGATGAAATTATTGAAATACCTACTTGTGACCTGAGGACATTGGACCCCGAAGCTCTTAGAAAGTATGGAGAGCTATGCACTAGGAAAGCAACTCAGGAGAAGTTGAGGCAAGAAAATAAGAATAAATAGGTGCTAGAAGATGTAAAAGAAATTTCGATGCAATTTGTACCAGACATAAATGTTGATGAGAGAACACCTATCATTAACCAACTTTGTGTCTTAACTGCAGAGATCAATGCACCTACCATTGATGCATAAAAGGAAATTGAAGAAAGAGCTGAAAAGAAGATAGAGTACAAAGTCACCGAGAAGATCAGCCAAGCAATGGAAATAAATAAAGTCAAAATTTCTAAAATAGTAAATGAAATTGAAGGTATAATTCAAAAAATCCTTACTATTTTACAAAAAATGTGCACTCTAGATTCTTTTACTACATAGATTAATAATAAATTGAAGAAATTGGATGAAGACTTAAAGAAGAGTGAAGAAAGTCTTATCAATGAACCTCATGCATTTGAAGATCATTATTCAAAAGTAAAACATATTCAAGGGATGCATCATGATTTGAGAAAAGAAGAAGACCGAATAAGAGATCAAATAACTGAGCTACAAGCTGAGTTATTACCACACATTGAGGTGATGCAAAAGCATGTAAAGAAGGAAAAATAATTGATTTCCACCCTCGAGCTTTTTGTAGTTGATCACATTTTTTATATGTATACACAATTAGACATAGAACAAATTTCCTTAGAAAGTCTTAAGGAGGAATAAAAAAACCTCATGGCCAACCTACATAAAACCCATAAGAATATTTTTGATAAGCTGTAAGTACAATTTTTTTTGGTATTACTATAAAAAAAAGGGGGAAAACTATGTATAGTATGTATATTACCGAGTATTAGTATTGAAAGGAGGATTTTACAAGTTTTGATAAAATGTACATTACCGAGTATTAGTATTGATAGGGGGAGTTTACAAGTTTTGATAAAGATTTTGAAAAATGGCATACATATGTGTTTTTATCACTAATGCCAAATGGGGAGAATGTTACACCTAATTGCATTAAGTGTTGTCATTAGTGACACATATAATTGGTAAAGAAAAACAAACAAGACAGGTCGGTCAAAGCACTAAGTATAGTAACTGAGTAGAGCATAAGGAGAAAGATATGAGAACTGAGCATAGACTTAACTGAGCATCGACACCAAGCCACATGATTACCGAGGACACTGAGTACACTGATAACCAAGTATACCTATTTACCAAACATCAGTATTTTACCAAGGTAGAGATACCATATTTATTGAGCAATACAAGATCAACATAAAAGTTTGTAATGACACTAGAAACAAGGCAAATGGTTTATACTGAGCTAGAAAATGGTTTACATAAATTGAGGTAAAGATTTCTTGGAGATCTCAAATGGATTGGTGATGATCCCTATGCAGTTTTGAATTAGGTTATTCATATGGATCATTGATCAAATGTTTTCTAGATGATTCCATATAACCCTGATTAGGTATAAATTATTATGATTTAAGCATTTCTAAGACAAAAAATGTTACCAACAATGATAAGTAGTAGCCGCCTACAGGAGACATCTAAAGATTAGACATGGTTATGATGATAAGTATTGAATAAGTATTAAGGATTATATCAGAAGCAGACCAGAGGCTAGAGAGAAGTATTTAAAGGAGACATCTCTCACAAAAATGTGATTTCAAATAAGGGCTAAGCATATTTGATATTCTACAAAGTAAGTTGCAACATCCAGATCATTTATGCTATTACTTTCTAACAATTGTAGTAGGAATCTCTTAACAGAGTAGACTTAACCGTCTCATTATAAATCTCTTAACCGAGTGCACACTTAATGAGTGTTGCAAAATCCTCTAACAAGGTAGATCTTAATAGGTCTTATATGTTATTGCTAATAGGGTAAGATTATAAGAAGTGATAAAATATTGTATGCCCTAAAATGAAACTTTATTACTACAGTTAGCAAAGCATTGTGGGTTTCATCCACACTGCATTTTTTACCTTCTAACAAGGGTTTCTGCGATACCAAAATCTGTGTCAAGTGTATGTGTTGGCTTGTGGTTGACTCATCAATTATTTTAGGATTAACTTGTTAACTGACATAAGTCTTGTTATAATGGCTTAGGGTTAGGGTTTTTCTTAATATATGAGGATTTCATAACTTCTTGTAGTGGTATTGAGTTGCAAGTGATTGTAGTTTGTAATAGGCTGAAATTATTGGATAATAAGATTGGACTCTCTGTTTGGTGGACATAGCCCAGGGATTGGGTGAACCATGTTAAATATTTGTGTCTTGTGTTCTCTTCTGTATGGTTTATCATTTTTTGATATTGGTTATATGTGCATATTGTTATTTCTGTCTTGTTAATCCTAACAAGTGGTATCAAAGCGAGGTTGTTTTTCAATTATCCTCTACAAGAAGGTCTCACAGTTGAGTGGGAGAAATGGTAGACGAGGTTAAGATGAAGTTTGAGAAGTTTAATTGGCATAATATTTAGTTATGGAAAATGAAAATGGAGGACTATCTCTATCAGAAGGATCTATGACGACCACTGGAAGGAAAATCCAAGAAACCATCAACAATGATTGATGAGGACTGAGATATTTTAGACAGAAAGGCACTTGGAAGTATTTGATTATGCCTAGCACAATCGGTGGATTTTAATATTACGAAAGTGAAGAAAACTGAAGAGTTGATGGAAACCCTAGCAAAGTTGTATGAAAAGCGCTCCGCTTCAAACAAGGTATTTCTCATGAAGTGTTTGTTTAATATGAAGATGGAAGAAGTTGGATCTGTTACTAATCATTTGAATGAGTTTAATATGGTTACTAGTCAATTATCTTTTGTAAATGTTATTTTTGATGAAGAAATTAAGGCTCTCTTGATTTTGTGTTCTTTTCCTGAAAGCTGGAATGGTTTGGTAATGGCTGTGAGGAAACTCGTAGGAAAAGCTCAAGTGGATCTACATTCGAAAGTCTCTTGAACACACAAAGCAGAGGCATAACGAATAAGAGATGAAATAATTATGGAAATCATGGGAAATCAAGAGGAAAATAAAAGGGAAAGAGGTTTGAATCCAAAGGACCAAATGATTGCTGGTATTGTGGAAAACCAGGTCATAAGAAGAAATATTGTTGGTCTCATAAGAATAAAGAAGGAGACAAACAAGAAGGTAACAAGGAGGCAAATGTGGTGAGTAATAAATATGAAGAGGATTCTTTTGTTCTTTCTTTAGAAAGTGTTGACGATTCATGGGTTTTAGATTCAGGGGCTTCATTTCATGCTACACCCCATAGAGGTTATTTTCTTGATTATGTCCAAGAGGATTTTGGGCTAGTTTATTTGGAAGATAATGAGCCCTGTCAAATTGTTGGAAAGGGAAAAACTAAGATTAAGTTGAAGAATATAAATCATTGGCTACTACAAGAGGTAAGACATGTTCCAAGGCTGAGTAGGAATTTAATTTCAGCAATGCAACTAGGTGATGAGGGTTGCACAATTACTTTTAATGATAGAAATTGGAAGGTTTCAAAAGGTTCCTTAGTAGTAGAAAAAGGTGTGAAAGTAGGAACCTTATATCTTTGTACAAGTCACATTGTTCCTTCTACTTTAATTGTTTCAGAGAAAAATGAATGTTTAGGAACAGTTGTTGCATTTGAGCAAGAAGAACATCAAATAACTTATGTAAATTTTGACACAACACTATGGCACAACAGACTTGGGAACATGAGTGAAAAAGGTATGAAATTACTTCATTCAAAGAAATTTTTACCAAGTCTAAAATGTATCAATATGGATTTCTATGAAAGTTGTGTGTATGAAAAATATAAGAGAGTTAGTTTTGTGAAGAGTGAGAAGGAAAAAAAAAGAGAAATTAGAGATTGTGCATACATATGTATGGGGACCAGCTCAGGTATCTTCCCTTGGTGGATCTCTGTATTATGTTACATTTATATATGATGCAACAAGAAAAGTATGAATTTATTTTCTTAGACAAAAATCTAATGTACATTTCAAACTTTTAAGAAATGGAAATGCTTGGTTGAGAATGAAACTAGTAAAAGGCTAAAATGTCTCAGATCTAATAATGGGGGTGAGTATTGTAGCACATAATTTGAAGATTATTGTTCCTCTAATGGTATTCATAGGCAAAAAACTATACCAAGGACTCCATAAGAAAATGAAGTTGCTGAACGCATGAATATGACAATAATGGAGCGTGCACGAAGTATGAGGTTGCATGCTAGGCTTCCCTTAAACATGTGGGCGAAGGTTGTTAATATAGTTGTATTTAATCAATAAAGGTCCCTCTACTCCTTTGGGTTGTGGTATTCTACAGGAAGCATGGACTGGTAAGAAGGTGAGTTATTCTTTTCTTAAAACCTTCGGTTGTGAAGCATTTGCACATATAGATTGTGAAAATAGAACCAAGATGGAAGCTAAGTCAAAGAAATGTGTATTTGTTGGATATGGCATTGATGAATTTGGTTATAGGCTTTGGGATTTTGGACATCATAAAATGGTAAGAAGCAGGGATGTCATATTCAATTAGAAAGTGTTGTACAAAGATCTGTTGCAACAACATGAGAATAAAGAAAATGATTATGTAGTATTGGATGATACTCTAAAAGATGATGTTCCAGTAGTTCCTTATGCTTCGCAACAACATCAACAACATATACCACAAACCCCAGTGAATGTTAGACGGTCAACAAGGTTAAGTAGACCTCAAGAAATATTTTCTCCCTCTTTGTATTCTATTTTATTAATAGATGTTGGTGAACTAGAAGGATATGATGAAGCTATGCAGGTGGATACAAAGGTTTAGTGGGAGCTTGCCATGGAAGAAGAAATGGACTCCTTGCTGAAAATTCAGACTTGGGAATTATGTAAGTTACTTGTAGGTAAAAAGGCATTACCCAATAAATGGGTTTATAGGATGAAAGATGAAGATGGAGGTAAGAAAATATTTAAAGGCATGTTAGTTGTAAAGGGATTTGCACAAAAAAGGGCATTGATTTTGATGAGATCTTTTCTCCAGTTGCGTATTGTTTTAAGTATTGTGGCTATTGAAGATTTGCATTTGGAAAAACTTGATGTTAAATCAACTTTTCTCCATGGTGATTTGGAAGAAGAAATATATATACAACAACCACAAGGTTTTGAGGTCAAAGATAAGGAGAGCTTAGTGTGCAGATTGCAGAAAAGTTTATATGGCTTGAAACAAGCACCTCGACAATGGTTTATTAAATTTGATAGCTTTATGGATGAGCATGGATACAATCGATGTAATTCAGACCATTGTGTTTATTTTAAGAGGATAGATGATGACATCTATATTATTTTATGTTTATATGTTGATGATATGCTTGTAGCAGGGTCTAACATGGATCACATTAAGGAGTTAAAACAACAGTTAGCACATTCTTTTGCTATGAAGGATTTGGGGGAAACAAAAAGAATCCTTGGTATGAAAATATGCAGAGATAAGAAGCATAGAAAATTGACTCTATCTCAGGCTTCTTATATTGAGAAGGTGTTGCAAATTTTCTCTATGGATAATGCCAAGGCTGTCAGCACACCTTTGCTTGGTCATTTGAAATTAACTAAGGAGATGTGTCCAAAAACATAAGAGGAGGAAGATAAAATGTCCAAGGTACCATATGCATCAACTGTAGGCAGTTTGATGTATGCCATGGTATGCACTAGACTAGATATTGCACATGTTGTAGGAGTTGTCAGCAGGTATTTGAGTCAACCTAGAGTTGAGCATTGGAATGTAGTAAAATGGATTCTCAGATATTTGAGAGGTACATCCAATAAATTTTTATGTTTTAGGGGCTCTATTATTGATTTAAAAGGCTATGTTAACTCAGATTTGGCAGGGAATTTAGATACCGGGTGGAGTACCACATGTTATGTATTTATTATTGGTGGGACAACAGTGAGTTGGGTTTCTCGACTACAAAAGGTAGTTTCTTTATCCACTATAGAGGCAAAGTATGTTGCTACTATAGAGGCAACTGAGGAGATGATATGACTACAATTCTTCATGGAAGAGCTGGGAAAAACACAGATTGACAATTATCTATTTATAGATATCCAAAGTGTCGTTCATCTTGCAAATAATTTTGCCTTGCATTCAAAGGCCAAACATATACAGTTGAGGTATCACTTCATTCGGTCAGTTTTGGATAATGGACAATTAAATGAAAATCCAGTGGATATGTTTACAAAGGTAGTGACAAGGGAGAAGCTGAACTCCTTTTCAGCTTCGATTGGTCTTCAGGACTGAAAACAATAAAAAGAACAACAAAGTCCAGGGTGCATCAATCCAGTGGGATTTTTTGGGTAGCAGTGTTGCTACATGATCAGTCTCCAAGTGGGAGGTTTATTAGTGTGGAGCTTGATCAGTCCCCAAGTGGGATATTGTTGGCTTGTGGTGATTGATCAAGCAAGTATTGTACACTGTTAACTCGTCAAGTATTTTTTAGTTGACACGTCAAACATTTCCCTAGGTTGACTTGTCAAGCTTTTCAGGGTTAACTTGTTAACCAACATAAGTCTTGTTATAATGGCTTAGGGTTAGGGTTTTTCTCAATATATGAGGATTTCATAGCTTCTTGCAATGGTATTGAGTTGCAAGTGATTGCAGATTGTAACGGGATGAAATTACTGGATAATAAGATTGGACTCTCTGTTTGGTGGACGTAGCCTAGGGATTAGGTGAACCACGTTAAATATTTGTGTCTTGTGTTCTCTTCTGTGTGGTTTATTATTTTCTGATATTGGTTATATTTGCATGTAACTGTTATTTATGTCTTGTTAATCCTAACAGTATGAAGTTTCATGAATACTTATTTGATAGTTTAGAAGTATTTTACATTTCAGTTATGTTCATGAATGAATGGTAACTATGAATGACAATCGGTTAATGAAGGGTATTATCTTGTGGATTGAGTACAAAATTTTTTAGGGTTACTGATTCACCCCTCCCCTCTCAGTAACTCACCTTTCCATAATCCCAACAATATTATGTTACTAATTTTCTCATATGATCTTAGAGTCAAGGCAGCTCAATATCAAGTAAATCATCTCCCAAACTTTCTTTACATGAAACACAAAAGTTTTCCTTTTTTGCCTCTTCTTTTGTCTAAAAAGGTCCACTTGATACATCCATTTGAGAAGCTTTTCTTCCTTTAACTAAAATTGAAGTTGACATTTAGAATTGCAAGGTTTAGGTGTTTATAAGACCTTTTCATTTTATTGAATGTATCTTTTTGTAGCTCGTCATTGATTAAAAAAATTCATAAAATAGCATTTTGTTATAATCATTCTTCAAAGGCTCCAATTGTATTGATGGCAAGTTCCATATCACCAAATACTTATGCTCAAATATTTGTTTCCTTAACTTATATTTCCTTCACTCAAATCTAAAGTTTTTTGACATTTTGAAATTGGGGTTATTAGATCTCCAAATATGCAACAACAAATCACAAAAAGAACAATCAAAATAAAAAGATGGAGTGATGACATGTTGCATGAATTAATATGAAATAAAGGATTAAATAAAGTTCTAAAAAAATGAGAATATAGATGATACATATTTTAATATAATAACATAAGCTCACATGAAACAAAATAACATAATAAAATTATATTGTTGGTACACCTCAAAATAATTAATTTCCTTTGACCATAACAGTGATATTCTCAGCAATAGACATAAATGGATCCTATTTACCTAAAACCCATTTCATTTCTCTCCATTACATTAAGCATGACTTATTCATTAGTTCTACTTTAAATCTCATGGAATGCCTTTTACATGATGCAAGGTACAAGAAATTAAAAAAATCATAATTGCATGTCGTCCCCCATTACGTAAACAACACGGTGATATTAAGAATGTAATGATAAGATGTCTTTATCATTGATTATGATTATTACAGTCGCTGCTGCCATGAAAGGAAGAAACAAAGGATTAATACATAGATTATATTCTTCTCTTGACTGCAAATAATTGTTCATTGTGGAGAAATAATGAAGTTCATAATTGCCTGGGAACGACAAATACTGTAGCAAATTCATTACGATTCGGCAAACAATTACCAGTCTTCTCAAGAACTTCATTCTTCAGCAAGTTGTAAGATTGCGGTATATGTTAAACATTTTTTTTCAGATTTGCGAAAATACAATGATTTTTTTACAAGTTTTTTGTCGTTTTGGATCACAAAATATGTAAATCATGAAAAACAAATGATGAAAATTTCGCAAAAATTTGTTGTGTTTTTCGTTTTTTTGTAAAGATTCTTTAAACTCTGAATTTAAGAATTTTTCCGACATATTATCTTTCTTAAATGATTGTAAAGATTCTTTAAACTCTGAATTTAAGAATTTTTAAAATTAATTCTGCATATTTTCCAAATTATATTCTACGATCTATTATCAAAATAAAATATGATCTATCAAATTTATTTTATCTGTATAATACTATACATAAACACTTACATTTTAAAAAAGCTCTAACATTTTGTAAGTATACGGTGTTTTTTATAATTATTGATGTTTGTTGAATAGATTGAGATCACTGTATTACAATGATTTTTACTGTTATTTTATTATCAGTTTATTATTTCTTATCTGATTGTAAAGAATCCCATAACTCCTTCAAACCTTATTTTATCTTATATAATAAGAAATATTTGTATCCACATAACCAATGGTTAAACATTTCAATACTGGAACTTGATTCATGACAATTGTGTATTATCATGAACAGAGACTACAAATTGATGAATTCATTGTCCTCTGGACTTTTCAGTGTTAATGTCAACCAAATCAATTCCGGATTCTAGTGTTTGGCTTTTGAGCAATATGTTTCCATCGTTGCTTTGTAAAAGACAAACATATATTTTTTTCTCTAAATCAATGACAATTATGTTTGATTTGATCATGACTCGGGAGAACATGCATATTAAATCATCGATGAGATGATTAAATCTTTTAGTTTATTAAAAATAATATTCAATCATTTAATTATTATTATTCAAATTTATAGGATATAGTTTGAAGTAAACGTATGAAAATTTTGATAGAAGTAAAGTTTAAAAGTATATATTTTAAATATTGTAGGAGTGAAATTTATATATTTATGTTAGTTTTTTATAATATTGATTTTGAAGAAGTGTCTTGATATAGATTATAAATTTATATGAAGTTGGGTTCATTTTCTTAGTATTTATTCATTTTATACATACATATTCTTATGTACTTAGTCACCACCTTATCTTTTAACATACATACTCCAATATTGTATTCACATTATACATAGGTTTATCCATATAATATTATGTGATGATCTTTAACTAAATAAATTGATAATAGATTGCATAAAGACTATAAATATTCACACATAGATTGGAAGTGAATATTTTTATTAAAAATAATAGAATAAATTATAATTACAATGTCTAGCATAATCAAAATTCTTAGATGGAATTACCTCAAGAAACCCAAAGTTATTTTATTGTTTGGTCTCCAAATCTGAGTATTTTTTGTTCTCAAATCCAATAGATGAATGCAAGTTCTCAACCATGACAAATTGGGGATTGTTTGATAAAAATAGAAAAAAGATCCAAAAAAGATAAAGCCATCTAAAATATAGACCGACATCTCCCACCTGAATCCATCTCAAGTGGTCATGAAAGGAAAAGCTAGGGTTATTTGCAAGTGCATATGTCACATGTGACTACTAGCAACATCTTCACATGATTGTGTACATGAAACCATGCCCTTTGTTTTAATAACCATTTACATTTGTGTTGAAATTATTATTCCCACACATTCATTGCCTTATGATACCCACTATCAACATTGTATTTGAATTATATATCATAAGATGCATAGGTCATGCTTGTGCAAGTTTCTTTGAGTGGTTATTAATATTTGAATAACTTCTCCATTTTATCAATAGCTTTTGATGTGACTATTGTTTGCACATTGGGTGGCATGCAGTCCACTGTATGATGTGTCTAGAGAATGGTGGTCCCCTACGTGTTGGTTGTGGTTATATTGCTTGCATTGAGATGTGTGCATGGTAGTGTGTCAAGTTCCTTATGGAGGCTTGACGTATTTCACTACATGTTGTATACTTAAGATGCATACACTTTATACTTTTTATGATAAGATTATAGATGTGATTATATTTAACAATATTAGTTTATTTTTTATAATTATATGTTTTTTACCTCCTTGGGTGATTTTATAGTACAAGTATTATTTATGTGGAATAATTACATTTGATGTGTGAAAAGCGTGTGCACTTACAAGGTTATTTCCCCAATTGAGCATGCATTTCTAGGTTGTTTTTGTAATGTTGGTTGTATCCAAGATGTGAGTTTGGGCCAATGCATCTGATAACCACTATTGTATTTAGCTTGAGGGTGATATTAGACTTATTTCCTCTTATGATATTATATATTTGAATTAATGGGGATTTTGGACTTTGTGTGTTTTAAGAGACTCATTATAAACTTGTGATTTTAATTATGGTTATTTATTTTGTAGTTGCATGTAATTCTATTTTGAAGACATCAAATAATTACATGTTAATGACATCTAATGCATCAGGGATTGAGAAATCAAAAAAATAATAGAAATAAAAGAGTACAAAATTATTGGTGACAATAAGGTGTTGTGCCTAGTAAGTTCATCACCTAGGTCCTAATCATACATGTTACTTAAGTTTACTTAGAGAACACATATGATTCTTCTCATTTTAAGTGGATGGTTATCACTTATCCATCTTAAGTGGATAAAGTGATTAAGTTATCACTTTATCTCTCATATCATAACATTAAGACACTTTCCATAATCTTATAGTATCAAATGTCTCACCTTGTCCTATGTAACTAAGGGTCCTATGTAACTCTAGATACTAGGTTTGATAGAATTCGTACCTACCATTTTATCTTGCTAAATCACTTTAGGCATGGAAAGAAGATTTCAATTCCATTTTATCTCTATTCCTCCATAAATGAGGACATCAATGGCTTTAGAGAAAAGAACATTGCTAACCCTGCTCTACATGAAGGCTTGCTTCTGTTAACTTATGAATTTTTCAAAACCCAAATTTTGGGTAAGGAAATCGCGAAGGCCAAAGATAACAATGAAGATTCTAGGTCGGACTACATCCCCTTGGGTAACAGTGAGGGAAAACACTCTAAGGATAGTGTGGATAGTGAGGAAGAACAAGAAAAAACTAAAAAGGGGTCCTCATCCAAGAAGCGACCTTCGAGCTCGGTCAAAATTGAAAAAGCTCTGAAAAAGTAGGACAGAAAGGAGAATACCTCAGATGAGGAATATAAAAACAATGAGGAAGACATGAATACAGATGATGAGGTGGGTAACCCAGAAAATCAAGCCACTAAAATGATGGAACAGGTCCCAGGGGAAAACCCCAACTCTATGAGGGTTTTCTCGGGTTGCCTCTCTGTTGATCTCATGATCAACGAAGATAACTCCCCCCCTCTTAAGCCCCCCATCTAGAACTAGCAATGAGGCTCAAGATCCTATTCCCAAGGATCCCAAAGATGCAACAGGGTAACCCCTCTACTCAGTCCCCAATTATGCTTGAGACCTCAGAAGAGAATTCCAGAGGGGAATACCAAAGTCAAGATCCTGATAAAGGGAAAAAGGTATGGAGAAATTTCAATATCAATACAGTGTGCATAGGGATAATAAGGGAGGTTGTGTATCCACAAATCCTAGAGGATACCAATGGAAAAATCCACAAAGAGGAGTTGATTGATCCCACTTTGGTGGTTCTCAACGATAAAGCTAGGGAAATGGAGATGGACTTCCTTAACAACACTAAGAATAGCATGCTGGATCAGTTCAGGTCATTCAAATGGATCTTCCATGAAATTGAAGATCTCAAAGAGCAAATATAGAGCACTGATGGTAAGGATCACAATACTACTGATAGAAAGCAAAGCTTGGAGGAAAGGGTTGAACACCTGGAATCTAAAATAATTAGTCTTGAGGAAACCCTAAAGGGTATCACTGAGAAAAACTATAACATTCTCAAAGCATCCAATGACCACATTAAGCTTCTTATCAACAAAATGGAAGAAAAAATGGACAACAGGGACGAACATAGTACTATTAAGGAAGAAAAGAAGAAGCCCAGCGAGGGTCCAGGCAAAAGAACTAGAGCCAGTACAAAGAAAAATAGGGATGCTCAAAAAGTTAAAGAGGAAGCAAAGAAAATGGAGGTCCTTGAACTTAATGCAGCCGCCATCCTTAGGACCCTGGCTTAATCTGGTGCCTGTCTCATTTTTGCTCTGTTTTTGTACTTCCTTTTCTATGGTTGTTTCACGGTTGGCCTTTCCTTGGCCTGTCTCTTAGTTTTTATGCTTTAGCTCTGTTCTGAACTCATTTTTGCTACTTTTTATCTTGTTGTGGGTTTTAGGCACCCTGTAAAACCTGTTTTACTTAATAAAAAACTAAGGGCCCATCATACATTGTACATCCATTCCATTTGCATTCGTAATAGCAATAGAATTTGTTCTTGTCACATATTGATCTTCTCATTCCATTGTGGTTTCTAATAGGCCTCTATATTCTGGTCGGCTATCTCCATAGCCAAATCTTATTATTGACAATAATGTTGTCATTGATGTCAAGGTTGTTGTCAAAGGTCATATAGAGATTGTTGAGAGTTTTGGACATATTCTATATGAAAAATGCTATCATTGATATCTTTGTGGAATTCTAATTGGATAATGTTAATGTTTTGATTATCAAAGAAGTATAGGGATTAATTTACAAGAATTCAAACAATTCTCAAATTTATAGCACATTTGTGAAAGTCTGGAAGTGTCTATATTAAGTTACTAAGGTTTATTTATTAGAGACCTAGTAATTGTACCTAGTTGTAATCCCATTATTTTTTGTACTAGACATCATACTACTATTGATTATTTTTCCTTGTGGGCTGAAAAATTAAGGATATAATCTTGCATGTTGAACCTCTATAAAAATGGGTTCACATACTTACTTTGGCCTATCCATTGCTTTTCATTCACTTTATCTCTTCTAATTTCCATTTCAAATTTGGAAATAATATGAGACTTAAGCTCTACAATCACACATTTCACTTTATCAATGAATAACATATCATCAAGTATAAAAGGAACACATAATGGTCTAGAATCCTACATGTTGAACCTCTGTAAAATTAAGGTCACATATGATTATGGATCATTGAATGAGACATGATTTGCTCAACAACAATAATGAAAGCCACCACAGGTCTGAAATAAGAAGCAAAGGGATCCAAAAGAGTGTCGAGGTATGCCATGGAGACCATTGAATAGGAACTAAGAGGATTTGAAAAGTAGGAAGGGACTTGAAAAGGGTGTTAGTAGGTTAGGATTATCATCTAGGAATAGGTTTCCCTTGAGTAAATGGGGATATGAAAATGTGATTTATGGTAAGGAAGTTAACTTTTCCAAGATTGAGAAGAAGATTTAGAGGCTAAAGGGGAATCATGATTAGTAGAAATTAGAAAAGATAGACATATCCAAACCAACTAACATAGATTTATTTCTTTGCAAATAGATGAAGATGATTGGAAATATGGAGTCAATAATCTCAGAGAGAGAGATTCCTTCATGAAGTGGGTGGGAGACACACCCTTCTCCCCGCTCACTGCCTTTCATGACCTTTGCAAGATGGATAAATGGTTCTTTGGGATCTGGATGGAGAACTACATGGACCATTACAGATCCTACAAAAAAAAATTAATTTTTGTGTCAAGACCTTCAACAACAAATGCCTCTATCATCAGCCTTACAAAGGAGACTTAGGGAGGAGAGAATTCCAATGCTCCCAAGCGATGATAGGTGTGTATAGAAAAATAATGATAGTTGGAAATTCAAAGTGAGATTTGGTTACCTTATGCTTATTTGTGATGGTGACTAGAATGAGTTGTGGAAAAATATTTAGAAATCTCAATTAATCCCTAAGGTCAACCTATATTGGTGGGGGGTTATGCATGACAAGATCCTTACTCATAAAAAATCCATCAAATGTGAGTTCTAGTTGTCAAACCACTCCATCCTTTATAAATAGAAAGAGGAGTCAATGAATCATCTGCTAATCCACTACCCCTTTGGATGGGATTTGTGATAGAGAGATCTATAGTTATTCCAAATCCACTAGGTGATGAATAGGAATGTTTATAAAATCATCGACAATTGGTAGGGGACCTCATTCAATCCCAATATTTGATAATTGTGATGGAAAGTCCCTCCACACCTAGGATGGGATATATGGAAGAAAAGAAACAATAAGATACTCCATGATAAGGAATGCCCATTGAAGGCACTCTTTGGCACTTTCCACAAGATGTTGTTAGAATATTTAAGAGTCAAAAGGTGGCCTTGTCCTCCCATTCCTTCCTCTTTTTTTGATTGCCAAATTGTAAGGAACTGGGGTCTACAAGATTTTGGAAAGTTTGACCCCTCTAAAAAGTTCAAAAGGAAAAACTCAAAATGGACCCCTCTTGTTCAGGCTGCTCCAAATTAAATTTTGATGGCACAACTAAGAAATATTAGGTCCTAAATACTATAGGTGGAGTGATTAGAGACTATTTTGAGATGTTAGTGGAAACTTTTAGTGGAGCATTTCCCACATATATGAACAAACAAGTAGAGGGAATGAACCTTCTTAAGGGGATAAATATTGCACTCTCCATTGGGATTAGAGAACATTCCATTGAGGGTGATTCCAAGCTCATCATTGATGCTATCAAAGGGTTGTCCAAGACCAATTATTCTATGGATGGTATTTTGGGAGAAATTCATAGGATCATATAGGGTTTTGATATTTTTATTGTCTATCACATCTATAGAGAGGGCAACACTATTGTAGATTCTCTTGCTACATATGGTGATAATCTGGAGATTTTGAAGTGTTGTAAAACCCTTATTTCTCTCTTACTTGATGTGTATACTCTCTTGAATAGAGAGTGTTCAAAACCTAATGGAGATTATGTGTAAGATATTACTTTGGATTTTGTGTCTCCTTCTTAGGACTTTAGGGTGTTGGGTTTCTCATTGCCCATACCTATTAAGTCCCAAGAAGGAGTGGGGATTGAAAAAAAATTGAATTTGAATAAGGGATGGATGATGTGGTAGAAGAGTGTTACTTCTATGAGAGACATAATTAGAGATGACATTTATTACCATTGATGTTGTAGTTGTCTTTCTAAGAAGCTCCTATGTAATCATATTGATTACTTTAGTCTTAATGAGTACTACAAAATAATGAGATGATATTGTTTGATTAGCATGATCAAAGTCATTTGTATTTATTACTACCCTTTACATAATGAGTGGTACACTATTCACACCTTATTGAAAATACTCCTTCGTGTGGGAAACTACAACTCACACGAGTCTATTTTTTTGGGAGGATGGCTAAATGATTTCACCCAACTAGAAAAACATGCTTTCTTTATACGCTTAAAGTTTTTGGTGATAATGAAAACATCCCCATTCTATTTCAAGAGATACAATCCTCATTTCAGTGCTGACCATACTACGTATTATGTTACAATTATGGGGGGTGACCACAACTGCATTGAGCCAGATAAATTGGACAAGTCCATAAATGACCCCACAATATGGCACATCTACAAGGAGGGTGGAGTTTTTGATTATATTGAATCTATTTATAGGTTTGATGAGGGTCTATCTACCTAGTTTTCTAGCTCCTAGGATAACATGAGGGTTTTAGTTGGGGGGAGGGTGCATTTATTTTGAAATCAATGAAGAGGTCATAGCTAAGGCCACTGGGATTTTTATTGAGGGTAAAAATAGAAGAATACTAGATGTATAGTGCATAATGATAGTCTAAATAGGTTATTTAAGGGAAGAAAGGCTCCAATCAAGAATTAGGGATGACAATAGGGCATAATTGCCTCCTCCTTGAGACCAAGTCTTCTTTATGATCATGAGGTATTTTACACTGGAAGGGCATTTTAAAGTTTACTATTTTTATCACATGTCACTTCTGAATCACTTCAACAATCATGAAATCATCTCTTTCCTATTTTTCCTATTGAATTCACTTGACTTAAGTCTAGGTTTGTTTCCAAGGATAGTGTGTGTTAGGGTGAAATACTAATTTATTTACACCAAGGCCTCATTTTTAGGCTATATATATCTCACTTGTTCCTTTGCCCTCCTAAACATATCATTTTCTATGAGACGCCTCTATCATAATATCCCTTGTTGGATAACCTCATTGACATGCCTATCCAGAATAATTAAAAATGTATTAAAAATATTAGGGCTAGTAAAGTTGCCTCCTACCTGGCTACTCTAGAAATTTTAAACTCTAATCTAGGTGCCCCTAAGACTGGCCCAAACAGAAAACATAGAATTTGTTGATGACCTTTAAGAGGAAAGAAAGAAACCCTCCCCCCTTCTAGAAAATCTAAATTCTTTTTTCAAGAGGTTAACATGGATAATGATGAAGCGATTGAAGAGGAATGTAGTACTCCCCAAAGATCCAATAGATTGGCCAATAGATCTCTAAAGAAAGAAAACAAAATACTTTTTGTTAATGTAGGAATGATTACTAAGAGGGAGGGGGGGGGGGTGAATCCATAGTCACCAATTCAAAATTAAACTCACCCAATTCAAACTGATCAAACTAATAATAAATTTAACCTTTTAAACATTCATTCATCACAATAGGTAAAGTAGGCTTTAAATAACATGCAAACACACAAAAATCATCCACATAAATTTAGCACTAGATATATCATGTGGAAACTTGATCAGGGTGAAAACCATGGTGTGATAATGTTTCTCACAAATTGTGTACTCTTCTGGAATACGCTCTTTTAGGAGTTTGCCTAGATAAGGGTTACAAAAACACTTTTAAATGCTACCTGATTAAGGGATTTTCCTTTAGACCTGTTAGGATCTATGCCCTATTAGGAGAATCCTTTTTAGAGGACTTTGAACACTCTTTAGAATGTCACCTGGTTAGAGGATTTTACAATAGGACTTGTTAGGACCCACCCGATTAAGGGATTTTGATGTTACGATTGTTAGAGAGTAACATATAGAAAATGATTTGTAATTTGCACTACCTCTTCTAGATCAGATCCAATTAAGTTTTAAAACTCAACAACATACCATACTTTGCACTCTTCCTTGATCACATTCGATTCCAACACCTACTGATCAACCACAACCTTCTGCAACTTCACATTCCTTCTGCATTCAACAATTAGTTTCTTCTTTATTTTCCCTTTTTAAGTAGAAATCCATTTCATCGCCTTAAAAAAACCTAAATCCAATCATCCAAATTAATTCTGTCATCACAATTCAGATTCAATTTGTACCTTGGAACTTGTTCCAACTCCATAAACTATTTTGGCCAAATATAAACTTCTTGAAGAATCTTCCTTAATTGTATTATCTCGATTAATGTGTTGTTAATACTTTCCACAAATCACGCATATACCTCTCGACTCTTTGAAAATCATCATTGATCCCAATAAAAAAATCAACATTCACTATCACTCCTGAAATCTTTACAAATTCTTGTTTGTTCACCTATTCAACCTTACCTATTCACGTATTCTCCTAGTTCACCTGTTCAACCTTGTTTACCTATTCTGTCAGCATCACTTCCAAATCATCAAATGACCTTTACCTCTGAACATTTTAAGGTGTGATCTTAATCATATCATCTTGACATTATTATAAGTCATATTACATGACTGCTCTAGATAATGCTATATAGATTTGAAAGAACACTCAAATCATTTAACTGCTTGTCACTGATTGCTTTAACTATTACCCAGTTTGATTCCATCATACATAACTTACTCAATTATTCACATAAATAGGTGTTATCATAAACATATCATTATAAATCATTATTAAACCTTGATTTAAAATAGCAACACTTAATTCATTATGAAACTCATTCTTTTCTCTAATGAATATGTGGTAACATACCAAAACACTTAGTCAAATAGTTGACATCAATGAAAACTATATAACTAATTTACAAATGTCATCAAATGTTGTTCCAATATTTATCATATCATCATCAATCATAACCAACAATATTTTCATGACATCTCTTCAATATTTATGCCAACAATCGTCACCATTAATCAATTAGGCCAACACTTTTGGATTATGATTCTAAGGAAGACACGAAACAAGGGAATTATGTTGCTAATGAGGGGACTGAGAATATTAAGAATACAAAGGTGGATGGTATGGATACTAATGATAGTGGTATCTTGAATAAGCCCACGTCAAATAGCTTAACCCATGCTTTTTATAAAGTGAGAGAGGGACTTGTTGATCCTAGTACTAATATGATGACATCTAAGGAGAAACCAATTTTTTCCATCTTTGACATGGCTTCAACATTAGATTTGGTTATCTTGTATAATTAGATTGATATTCTTAAAAATAGGGTGAGAAAATTTGAAATAAATCTTACAAGCATCTCCAAATTTAGTCTGCATGTAATTTACAACTTTCCAACCTCTCTCTTTCTACTACAACACAAGATTCTCGATGAAGATGAATAGGAGGAAGGTAACTATGATGATTTATTCAAATTCCCCATTGATGATTGGTCTCATTTTCTATATCAATCAGGTTGCAATATTAAACTTTCACTTACGGTCTAGAAAGGTTTGGACCCCTTACCCCTTTGGGGCTTTCCTATATATTTTTTCTTTCAGCTTGAGTGGCTCTATAAACTCTTGTTGGGTGTACAACCTCAACCATACTATTAGGATGTTAGATAGTTTTTTAGTTTGTTCTCTTCTGACTGGTACTACTTGGTACTTTGGTGCTAACTTTCATGGGTATATGATATGATTCTATGGGGCCCATGTTTATATTTTTTATAGCTTTGTTCTAGGTTTCTTTTGATGTTTATCTAATGTTAGTGTGTTGTCTTTATACACCTTTGGGTTGTTGTATTGTTAAGGGTTAGCACCCTAGTTTTTTTTGATAATTAATATCTTTTTGGTAGTATATGTTATGATGATACTCTTTCAATAAATGGTATCACCCTAGCTAATAAATCTATTTCAAAAATTTCTAGCTCAAAAATTTGTATTTTTTCCCTTCCTATATCCTTTCTCATGTGACACACCATCATTGAATTATGAATTCAAAACTTTGTGGAATTTATATATTTAGACATAACGATTTTATGCCTAATAAAAAGGACATAAGTCTTTTCAAGTAAGTGAAAATATATTGACTCACCCTTGATGGTGCCAACTCGTAATCATTGGAAACACATGTTTTAAAATCATTTGACTCGTCTCATTGCCATCCCTTATGTTGTACCTCAACATGGGTAGCTCCCCACACTTTATTAGGTTAGTAGTTTTAAATTTCATTTGATATAAATTTTTACATTTGGAGGGACATTTAAGCTTGTCCAATAGCTCCAATTTTGAATTCAAAGACCTCCATTTTCTAGATAGTTTTCAATTTCATTTTCTTCATAAATATATTAGATTTTGGTTTGAAGGAAGCGAACCTGAAGTTTTTTTTCTATCTTCCATTGGAGATCTTATTTACCAAGGTCCTTTAATCACTCCTTTAAAAATACTAATTATCAAATTAGAATACCCTTCTACCTCAATATTTTGGAATCCTAGAGTTTTGGATAAATTAATACCTTTCCAAGATGCCATGGCATCAACCATATTATTGGACTTTCTTATGAATCTTATGATTGTAAATTTAATTAAGTAGTCTCTGCAATCCCTTATGATGGCCCCAACACCTGCATTCCCTAGATTTCCTTTTGAACAACTATCCAAATTGCATTTCACCCATATTATTTGAGGAGGTTTCTAGACAGTGCCCTTCCTTATACTCTTAAATATTTTTTTACAATTTGATATGAAAGTATGTGTTTAAGTTTATTTTATTAATAAAAATTTAATAATTCAGGGTTAATTATTTTGGTAGAATTTTCTAGGACATGATACTTGTCTCATTCCTTATGGTATCACACGTTAATACAGTCAACAAGATTAAATCCCTTGTGGACCATTCAACATTTTTCTTGTTTGAGGTCAAGCATTTTTAGACTAATTTTTTACAACCCAATGTTACCAAGAGCACCTATCTAAGCTAATATTAAGGCCAAGGACTCAAGGGTATCTATTAAGTCATTATGTCAAAGTCGTTCAAAGCACAAGTGTAACACCATCTCTTATTACGCCGAAGGTGTTTCATATATGAGATGTCTGACCTGACATTTGAATATGATGATTAATATTTATTCATAGACATGCAAGATGATTGAAACGTCTACTACTATTAATTTTTTCCGTGCTCGGTTTTACCTTTTTTTCTTTTCCTGCCGATAATTTTTTTTCGAGTTATTTTTATTTCATTTTGATTGCTTTCCCAATGCTATGAGGGTCATTATCTCCGCCCATCATTTTGTACTATTATTCTAGTCTTCCTAGAAGTTTTCCCACACAACCATGAAATGATAGTTTCCATCTACATGCATTTACATACGGTTTCCACCAGATCTGATTAATGCCCGCGCGTATACTATTTTTTCTTCTCTTTTAAAAAAATATAAAATAATGTTTTTTATTTTACTTTTATTTTAGTCCAAATTATAAAATTAGGCACTCTTTCATATGACTTGTCTAAAAACAATTTCTAGAGGTGATACTTGTAGATATTTAACAAACATTTTATGATTTAAGGGTTTTTAAAACTTCAAATAATACTTTAAAACTTCAAATAATCATTTAGCTTTTCATTGAAGCAAGATTGTTATTTTAATGGAAAAAAACAAATCTTCTTCTCACCCTTTAATCATTTAATTTTAAATAATTGCTTATAATTAAGAAATTTAAAAATATTTTCTTGAACATATTAAAAAAAATTAATAAGTAGAATTTATATTGTATGTGTCTTTTAATATAATTTCAATATGATGTTTTTAATAAAAAGTAGTAGCAAGAGGGTGCTGGATCATGGTACAATTACAACACACTAGATACACATTAACAACAAATTAATCATATCTGGAGCACATAGCAAAGTAGAAAAGAACAGTAAGTCTACCCCTATCAAAAACTAGCTTAAGAAATTCAGAGCACCACCACCACTTATCATCAAAACCAAAATTACCATAGTCCAAAATAGGGTACTTAGCAAAAAATATAATATCCATATCATGCCACATAGGGCTATAACTAAATTTAAAAGTCTTGGTCCTAAGGCTATAGCAGAAAAAGTAAAAATTGTAGGTATAGGAATATCGATTACTGAGAGGGGGGGTGAATTAGTAGTCACTAACTTTAACTTAATTTCATAGTCTCAATAATTCTTTAACATATTTACCAATTAAGATATGTTTTAACCTATAACATCATTATTGGTTAACTCAACATTTAGCATTCATGTAACATATGAGATTTCATCCATGCAACAATAACACAAGTATTTATCTCGTGGAAACCCGATTAGGGTGAAAACCACACTGTGAGAATAATGCCCACAAAAATTTGTACTCGTTTGAAATATGCTTGGTTAAGAGTCTTCCCTATTAAAGGCTCAACTAATTAGGGTTACAAAAGCACTGTTAATTGCTACCCAGTTAAGGGATTTCCTTGAGACATGTTAGAGTCTTTACCCTATTAGGAGTAACCTAGTTAGAGGATTTCAAACATTCTTTTGTGAATGCCACCTGGTTAGAAGATTTTACAATAGACCTATTAGGGTAACCCGATAAGGGATTTTACTGTCATAACTGTTAGAGAGTAAATACAATAAATGATCTATAGTTTGCACTATCCTTTCTAATTTAGATCCAATGAAGTACAATAACATATTCGCCAATATCCACAATCTTCTTCTTCTCCAGTGCGATACCATATTCCTTCTTTCTTTTCCTTAAGTATGTTTCCTCTTTCATAGCCCCTAAATCTCATTCCAACAATATGTATCTTTCATATTTGATCTAACTATCCTTATTTATTTTCTTTACATCCTTTTTGTCTAGCTAAATAATAAACCATTTTCTTCTTGTAGAAAATTCCTTGACACGCTTTACCTCGATCTTTCTGTCATCACCTTTTTTCTTAAGATTATCTTTGATTCATCCCACTTTCTTAATTCATCATCTATTCTTCACTTGTATTTAGATCTTCACTATCTCCGATAAGTCTTCCTTTGTACCAATAAGACTTTATTCAGTGTACCGATAAAACAATAGTTTATTGGTAGGTACCTTAATCAAATTACCTTCACCTTTACTCATATCTGATTAACATCTTTATGAATAGAATCCTTCAACTTAAATTCTTATTATACTCTGATATACAATAAAATCATTCATCTATCCACCATTGTTAGTCTTAAAAATTACCTGATAAGGTTCCTATCGACATATTTGTAACCTTAACTTCTCATTATAGAAACAATAGTTTCCTTCTGATAGATATGGTAACAATTCAAAACATCATGCCAAATAGTTTGACATAAATAAAAAATATATAACTGAGTATCATGTATACTAAACATGTTCTTACCAATAGAAACCTTCTCCAACATGTTATGCCAATAGCAATGTAGTTATGCCAACAAAAACAACCCCTAGGGCTAGCATAGTTATCTAGATAACAACACATAAAAACAATCAGTTTCCTTTCTCCAAATCCTTCGACAATAGAATGTTTTCACATTACTCCTGAAGGAACTTGAAAATCTCCCAAGCATCATCTTCCTCAGAAAATTTACCTCCAAATCCTTCTCATGGAACATGTAGAGGGTGGTTGTGGAGGCATGCATGACCTTGAGCACAAATTTGATAACATCTCTAAGACAGTTTCTCAAACCATCCATTTCCTCATTCAACTGAATAACTGTCTTCTCCATATGATAAATTTTGTGTTTAAACTTACCCACCACACCACTAGAGCCAACAATATTTTTCTTGAGCCCTTCCATGGTTGCATTTCTCTGGTTCAATAAAGGGGACGTGGAGGGAAGGGGGATTCTTTTCAGTGGGGACCAAGAGGGGGAGAAGGGATTAATAGAATGGGCATATGATATTTTATTATTAGGATTATGTGAGGCTTTGTAGGAAGATCCTCCTTTAAAATTACTTTCAGTGCCCTTTTTGCTGCCAAACTCTGCCAAGGTCTCCTCTCTTTTCACCATGTACTTTATAGCCTCCCCCCCTCTCCTTCACCAGTCTATTAGAATGGCAGGTGTGACACTACTGGTTGTCAACATCTCCCTCATAATCAATATTAAGGATAATGTATTTATCTTTTTTTCTAGGGTGAAGGTCAGGGGCCTCCGGGGTCCTCTCTCTTTTATTAAACCCTAGAGAATTTGAGGCGAGGGGGGCTTTAAAAGTGTTAGGGCTCATCGAAGGAATTTTATCGCAACATTTTCCCATTGACCCAGAGGGAGGAGGGAGGAGGCCATGATGATGGCATGAAGAAGGTAAGGGGTTGGGCTGCTTCTGGATGATAGTAAGTACATAAATGTTAGGTTTTGGGAAAAGGGCACAGTTGAAGTTGTAGAGCTTAAATAATAGCCCTTGGTGGAGGATGACTAAATGTTTTCCTAGGGCCTTAACTTTCAACACATCACCAACATTACTTTCCATAGAGTGGAGTAAAAATAAAGGTATAGAAATTAAATCCTTGTGCCTAGGATGATCTAGGAAAGGAAGATGATAGTAGTAAAAAATACCATAGTGACCCTCCAGTGTGAAATACTTGATGATGATCTTGCACATCTTTGACTAGAATTATGGGAGGTCTTCCACACTATAGCCACCTTTCTTACAGACATGTTTCTCATCAAGGGCATAGGAAAATTGGTCCAACCTCGCTTGGTTAGGGGTTCTGCTGGTCTTCTTCCATTTACGACCAATGGTGGGGAGACCAATGGCTTTACCAATGACATCTTCATTGATTTTGAGTGTAATTCCATTCACCGTGACTCTCTTTTCACTCCAAGTCACCACAAATTAGTGGTATATTGTCTCATCAAAACCAACCATAATCTCCATAAAGGAGAGATTTCTTCATTCCTTGCATAAATGCATCACCATAGGGTAGTTTTGAACTCCTTGATTTTTAGGCTCAATTCTATAACTATCTCCACCCATATTCAAAACAGTGCAAAACACAAGAGCTTTCCAGAGTAAGTGAGGCACACCAAGAGAAACAACCCAATTTTAGTAAAACAGTTCCAGTGCAGAGAAGAATAACCCCAATTCTTGGGTAAAATAAAATTAGCACAATATCTTAGTAAATAAGTAATCCACCCATAAATGCTATAATAATATAGGTTGTAATGGAAATGCATTCCAAGTTGAACATCCATGAGACATAGGTGTATCTCTGTGTGTGTATTTTGTACCTAGCTGTAGACACAACACTTTAGTAAAACATTAGAGGTTAGCCAAAAACCAAAATCATGCAATGAAATGGAAACTAAACTAACCAAGTGATTTACTTCCTTCTAGAATGTGTGAGTATGATACTCTCAGATTAGATCGAGACCAATGACAATGCAACACCTAAACGAAGGATTTGAATGCAAAGAATAAAAACTATATGAATGCAAATTTAGTCTATATTTTTGTGTTTTCTATGCAATAAGATGAACGAAACTGATATGAATCTATTCTAAATGAAAAACTGATATGATATGCAATTAATCTAAGAATTGATATGCTAAATGATATGAATGCTAAAAAAAAATGAAACTCTCACAACAGCTCTAATTCGCAAAGATAGATTCTTCGATCACAAATTCCCCAGCGTGAGGATGCAATTTCATGGATCCTTTTAGAAGAGCTGAAGCCTTGATTTTATAGAAATCCAAGGCTTTGGAGGTGCATGAGAAAAGTCATAAATCACTCTTGATAAACTCAGGTTGATTTTTGAGTTATCAGGAAATCAGAAATAATTAACTCACAAAATTATGCAAAAGCATGCAAGAACAACTTTTTGACTCAAATCAGAAGTTTAGATCAGCTTTGAACTCAAAATAGAGTGTTGAGTTTCCAAAAGTTAACAACTTGCATTGATTTCCTGATTTTGAGTTTAACTGCTCTTTGAATGTGCACAATTAATTATGAATTAATTAAATAAATAAAGTGATTTATCCTCAACTTAACTAATTTTTTAAATTAAAACAATTAATTTATGGGTTAATCAATTATTAAATCAAACTTTATTCTAAAACTATATTATCAAAAATATTGACAATTAACATTAATCAATTAAATAAGAATTTAATCAATTAGTCATGAGATTTTTTATTTATTGTCAGAATTAAATAATACAATTTAGGAATAATTTAATTAAATTCAATTAAATAATTAAGTGGCGGTATTAAATCTAATTAATTAAAGATTCAGAATATTCAATTAATCAAACTTTAGGATAAATAAGATTTATCACCAAATCATAATTAAATTAAAGATAATTAGAATAAATAGGAATATTGCTAGGAATATTCCCCTATGCAGACTTTAGGATAATCAATTAGGATTCGATAATGTGCAAATGTGCCTTAGGTTAGGACTTTGATGTCGATTTCGTTCGAATTTGAAGATGTAGGAGGTTAATGAACCTATAGCCCATTTTTGGAGTATTACATTTTGCCCCTCTTTGAATCACTATGCAAAGCGTAGTGGTTCAAAGAATAGTCTATGTTTGATATATGATGTATGAAACTTGATTCAAAAGATTAAAGATTGAAAGATATCGACCCAGACCCAGAATGACTAGGAATCGAGATGATGCTAGCTATATCAACAATGAACCGGTGATTACAAAAAAGTGTCAAAATGCTTGATTTTGAACCTTATGATTGCGAAGAAGTGAGTGACCAATTCCAAACCTCAATGTCCTTGGATGAATCATATTGGTATCACATCTTGAACCCATCAGTTACGAAGAACCAAGGAAATAACACTAATGAACTGATAGTTACGAAAAGATGATACAGTTTACAAGATAGATTTAGGATACCAAATTGAAATAGATTTGCCCCAAGCGATGAGGACTTTAGATGAATCAGCTACTAGACGTGGTTGTTGTCTTGATTACTGAGGAAAGATTTGATTACAGACTTTGAATGATGTGCAATACCATGCCCCCTTGGGATAAAAATTGAAATCTGACAAGAAAAGTCAATGTTGTAGTTTATAAGCATGTTAATTGATTTGAGAAGTAGTTGTACACATTTGAGAATGCATTCTACATCGTTTGGAGGTCCAGAAGACCAAGTTTGACTAGGTTAAACCATGAGTTGACCATAGTTGACCAAGTTGAAATTTTGATAGTTTGATGTAAGATAATCAGTTACGTTGAAAAATGGATTTATGTGATGTTTGAAGGTTGAGTGTGCAAGCAGTCAGACATCCTGGGTCCAAAAATTTTAAATCACAATTTTGACATAGTAAATAATCTCATATTTCAATTTTGATCCTGAAAATGGGTTCAAAATGTTGAAATTAGCCAAGGGTGCAATTTTCGTGAAAAATAGAGCACTTTTGAAAATGAGGTCAAAAGCTATATAAAGGCCAAAAGGGTCATTTTCAAATCATTTTCACCGTTGACTTTTGAAAACCTTGTGGAGCCCTCTGAGCGAGAAAATGGTAGAAATGAAGGTACCTATGTCTTCTCATCATTTTGAGCGCAGCCAGAGGCATCAGAGACCTCGACAGTATGGACATCTAGTAGGTGGACCTCTTTGCTTCTCTGAAAAGTCAATTTTTCTTTGTTTATAACATTTTTAGCATTTGTTTCGTACATTTTTAATTTTTTAAATTTTGCATGCATGGAAACTAGTATGACTGTCCGTCTAGACTCGTATGAATTTTCAACCCTAGTTAGATTGTTATTTCATTAACCCCCAAGACTCGTATGAGAGGGACCCAAGAGTCATATGACATTTCATCGGGTCCCTCATAACTCGTACGAGGAGAGATGCAGTGTCGTATCATCATGCTTTGTCATATGGTAACCAAGGAAAACTCGTATGAGTTTTTCTGCCAGTCTTCTTTGTCATTTGAAAAATAGTGAGCCCAAAACTCATTTCTAGGGCAAAATTTTGAATTTTCTAAACTTTGAACTTGATTCCTGAGGCTTTGATCTACCTCCTAAAATAACAAACTGTTCCATTCCTGTATGTGTAGCCTATTTTTCAACCAAAATACTAATAGGTTCCCTATTTTTGTGTTGTGTAGGTCATATATCCTGATGTTCATGTACGTATCTCACATTAAGCCACTCAGAGGCTCTATGTTTCCCTATCAGATCTGATGAGAGTACATCTTACTGCCTGCGGGTTAGAGTATTTGATCCATTTACCTGAGATTAGGGTAAACCATGGTCTTTTGATGGCATTGATAGAGAGATTCCATTCAGAGACACAAACATTTCATCTTCCTACTAGAGAGCTCACTGTGAATCCAGAGGATGTGTATAGGATTCTTCGGATTCCATTTCATAGTAGTCAGCATCTAGCTTATGTGAGTTTGGAGAACTCTAGCTTATTAGCATTTAGACGTCTCTTTGGAGATGATACTCAGGTGACTAGTTCCATTTCATGGGAGACCTTGGTGCAGCATTATGGACAGTCTCACAGACTAGAGTGTATTATTGTTGGGATGATCGGCGGTATCATCATGTCTGACCATTAGTAGAATGGTCTTCTGATGGACTAGGCCCCTATGATTGCACGTTTGATGGTGACTCCTTCTGAGTTAGCCCGGGGTCAGTGTCTTTTGGCTCACATGTTCTCTGAGATGCATGAGGTAGTGTATCATGAGAGAAAGACTTTTGCTATCGGAGCTCTTGTTTTACAGATCTGGGTGTTGGAGCATATCCCAGTTTTGAGACCAGTGTGTACCTCACAAAGGCAACCACAGGAGCCCGTGATATATATATATATATATATATATATATATATATATATATATATATATATATATATATATATATATATATATATATATATGTTGGATATGTCATATATGGGTGTATGGGTCATGTAGAGTATTGGAGATGATGTCTTGACAACATGACCTTTGTACAATAGAGGCCCTATTTAGAGATTGTTTCGTGGCCTACTACACGAGAGCAGTTTAGTTTCTTCTTTCAGAGCTGGGCGCTGATAGGATGATTGTCCTCTGTATTGGAGAGATTTCTTATCACTAGGGTATGGCATCAGTATGGATGAGTGCAGGATGCATTGCAAGATTACACCACTTATGCACGGATAGCTCATGAGCTCAGACTTGGATGGACCCTGAGGCTTTCTTATGCCTTGTGTTCACAAGAGTACAGTGCTATCATTGGTAGAGATTGGGAGTATAGGCCATAGGTTGTTGATGCCAGAGTTACAGATGGATTTATTGCATGGATTGTTGTTCATCCTATTCATAGATTTTCTGACCCTACTGAGTTGATACCCTCCATGGAGGAGGTGATGGATGTCACAGGTGCTCTAATGGGACAGGGTCCTAGATCCACATAGGTTCCGATTATACATCCCACACCTTCGAGACTGAGAGCGATGGATCCTCCACAGAGACCATCAGGATAGATGAGGCCCCCTCGTGCCACTAGTTCCATAGCAGGTAGATCTATAGGTTCACAGAGATGGACTAGGGAAGAGGGCGGTGCTTTAGGGAGTGTTGGTAGTGCCAAGGAGGTACTTTTAGCTGAGTAGGTTATAGGTGGTGATACTGATCCCATACAGGAGGACACCAATTTTGATCTGGGTGCAGAGGTTAGATGCCATAAGGTGCAGAGAGTAGAGACCACAGAGTAGCTTGCTGAGAATATTGACAAGCTTGCGGTAGATGCTGATCCCAATGTCCCATTGTCTACATAGGAGATCGTGAGGAAGCTCAGATTATAGGTCCAGGACCTGAAGGTGTGCAGTGCTCAATGGGAGGAGAGATATCTAGAGGTAGGTAGATAGCACACTAAGCTTCGTGGTGAGGTTCAAAGATTAAAGGAAGAGGTTATCCATCAGACCTCTAGATCTGCATATTATGTTTCAACCTACTATACTGCAGTTACACTTGCTCAGAGAGTTCCTTAGTACTCTCAGTACATGATAGCATCAGAGGGAGCGAGAGAACCTAGAGCTCAGGCAGTACCAGATGCACCACCACCACCACCACCAGATGGAGAGGATCAGGCTGACAGCTGATCTGTCATGATATTCTAATATTTTTGTTACTCTTTTGATACTGATACTATGTTGATAGCTCACATGAGCTCATTCTTTTGTACATTGTGCTAGTAGTGCACCCCTGACTATTTCGAGTTTTATGATATATGAGATCAAGACTTTTGGTTGTGACTTCATTTGTATTTGTCATGTTTTTTATGTATGATGATATCATGTGATGTAAATGCTATGAGTAGAGTAGAATGTATGTATGGATTCATGAAATGCAATGATTTTGTTTCAGATGTATGAATGTTATGCAAATGTATTGGATTATGGAAAGTGTATGTATGGAAATGTATGTAATGCAATAAATGCAATGAATTATTATGAATATGTAATGAAAATGCAATGATACACATGATATGTTTTGTAGGTATTGATGAAGACAAGTACTCAGTCTTATGTCAAAAAGGATGTTTAACCTAGGATTGTGACTAGCATTTTTGTGAGAAAACCTTCGTATGAGAATCAGCTCTTCAATGTGTAGTTCAAGTATAGTTTTAGAAGAATTGTTTAAAGATTGTCAAGCAAGTTGTGAGATCATGCAATCATGCAAAGTGTAAAATGTCATGCAACCTAAGACCTAGGACCTAGTCATTGATCATGTGTCAGTCATTTGTCATCATTGAGATTTTTAGGTAACTGGATAAATCAATACAATGCCCACTAGTTTATAAAAACCATAGACATATGAATACTGATTTGTATGCGCAAGAATCAATACAATGCCCACTAGTTAGGCAACCATGGAGATATGAATATTGATTGTATTTTTGGAATGTCAAATTAGATATAAGCATCAAGGCATAAACGCCAGGATGACTTGAATATCATGTCCATTTTAATATAGCAATTTGTATAAGCATCAAAACATAAATGTCATGATGACCTGAATACGCCTTGCAGAAACAAACACATCAAGCAGTCAAGAGATCATTCTAAATCCAGTGTGAATTACCTGTAGTGACCCTTTATCATTCACATCCTTTGGCAAGATTGCATTTCAAAAAAGGAGCAAGAATTCACTCAAAAAGACAATGGTGAGATAAAAATTCCTTGAATTTTTTGGGTATCAATGGTCAAGGTATGCATGGCCATCCAATTCGAGATAGAGGCTCTTACAGTCAGACACCATTTCAATCTAGAATTTCCAAAGTTGTTATATTTTCACATACAAGTAGAAAACAAATAAAAGATTATGCCCCCAGTCATCACTCTCTAAATCATATAAAGGACATCATCGAAGAGCTCAAAGGACACAATATGCAAAAATCTCAATGTGAATCAGTAAGCATACAAGGAGATTAAAGCATGAAGTACATATTGTTTTCAGTTTGATGTTTGATTGCATTGTTGCAGATGCAAAATCCTTTCTAGAGATGAGACTGACTGACTGACTCAAATGAAGCTTCAAAGGACTCTGACTAGATATGACATGTCAAAGATACATTGGAGGCCATAGGATATGACTTTGATTGCCCCCAAGTGTTAAGCATTGATAGGATACAGATGCTTGAGGTGATTGGTGTACAGACCGACTTATTGAAAATAGGAATGCGAGAACAAACCGGGAGATATGTACAAACTAAAGCAAGACTGAAAGATGGGAAAGACCAAGATTGTGCTGATAGATGGAGCATTTTGAAACAAGTGGCACCATTTGCCAGGTTTTCACCATCTTGGCAGAGATTCTATTTTTGCTACTGTTGCCCAACATTTCCCTATCATTCCCTTTTTGGCTGCATCCTGTTTGTTCCAAGAAATGCTCAAGTGTCAAAAACCCTTTGTGTTTTCTACCTTTTAGTGTCGAAAGTCCAGTGTGTTTTTTGCCTTTTGGCCCGAAAACCCAATGTGTTTTCGACCTTCTCTCTGAAGGCTCAGGATGTTTTTGACTTTCGGTCCAAAAATTCTCTGTGTTTTTGACCTCCAGTTTGAAAACCCTCTGTGTTTTCAACCTTCAAATGCGCAACTCCGACTAGGCGGGTCCCAGTTTCTCATAGCCGTGCAAGTGTAGTGGAGATCCGACGGCTATCACATAATCTCATGGAATCTTTCAAGCCCATGAGATCATGAGACAATGGTCAGATTAGAATCTCAGTGGGTCTGCATTTTTTGAGTGAGGTGGCATATTTCCTAAGCGTGCTATCGCGACCAGGTGGGTCCCAGTTTCTAACGTCACTGCGGGGCTAGTCAGCAGTCAAGCAAACAATACGCTGCTAGCGGTCAGTGGTTAACATCTTACAGTTGGTCACATGATCGCATGGGCTCTTCTGAGCCCATGCGACCATGTGACAAACTGTTAGTGGTCACAGTTAAGGCAGTTCACAATGGTTTTAGTGGTGCGGTTTCATGCTTGTCGCATGATCGCATGCGGCTTCCTAACTGCATGCAACCATGTGACAAGCCTCTAGCGGTCAGTAGGGACTTTGACTCTGATGGTGGGCCCTTGGCTAGTGATGTGTCCACTTCTCAGTGGCTAGCTAGCGGTCGGTGAAGGTTGTTGCGGGCCCGGTAGCATGTGGTCCCGTAGATGCAAGATCTATAGTGGTCGCATGTTTGCATGGGATCTTCTGATCCCATGCGATCATGCGACCATCATTGGATTCTAAGGGCATTTCTTGTGGTGTGGTCATGGGTCCAGCCAAGGTGTTCGGTTCCTGTTGGTCCGCGTGGTTGGCAGTTTGGATATTTGGTGGGGCCAGGTGTCTTGCATGGTAGAGGCAAGTTTTCAAAGGCTTGTCGGATGATCGCATGAAGGCTTTTGAACTCATGCGAGCATGCAACCATTGCTATGTCAAAGCGGTGCGGCCTATTTTCATGGGCTTTCTTCTAAGAGAGATGTTTGCAAGTGCGGGTAGCTAGAAATTGATGATTTCAGAGGCGGTTGCAGTTGGGAGAATTTGCAGAAGATTTAGACTACCGTTTTTGGGTCCTTTCAAGGATTTGAGATCGGATTTGAGCATTCATGGCTTAGTGGGCTTGCAGAGAGGTAGTTGGGTCAAGGTTGTTAATCTACAGGTAGATTCAGTATAGAGATGGGCATGCAAGGAGAAATATCTGATCGGTTGAGATATTTTCAGAGATTCATTTATGATCAGAAGTGACTATTTTAGGGTTGGATTATTTTATGCAAATTTTTGTAACCCTAATTCAGATATTTTGATTCCTGCCTGCATGCAGAGTGGTATATAGTGTTTTTTGGAGCTTGTAGAGCTCAGAGAGTTCACATTTTGTAAAAAGGAAAGTTTCTTTCCTAGAAAGCTATCTGAGACACTTTTTTGTCCTTTGGTTTTCTACTCTTTGTAATCTCCCATTGATAATTCAGATATGGCAAAGCTTTTTGTGACACTCTTGTTGTCCTCATGCCTTCTTATGTGAGTTATCTCTTATTGGATTGAAGTTTATGAATGCTGTCAATAGAAATTGGGGTTCCTAGTCCCTCTCACTTTCTATGATTTTTTGCATTACTATGTCTAATATGATTTAGATGTTTTGTGGGTATGCTATAACCCCTAGCAGTCTTGTCTCATTCCTACACCTAGTTGCAAAGGAGGATGTTTGTTTGCAGGTCATAGGTTGAGTCTTCTATTCAAGCCTTCCTATGAAATACTTATGCAAACCTATCTAGTGAGTGGTGACTTATTAGACCTGATTCCTCCATTGATCTCATCGCTCTATACTGAGATCCAAACCCTAGTTTTGGTGCATCACCTAGTAGGTAGTTTGCTTTCAGTCATTTCCCTTTCATGCACTCCTTCTAACCCTTTCCCTCAAAAGATTTACTTTCCTGTCTAAGAAGCAAACTAAGGTGACTATCCAAGAGGAACTAGCCTAGAACCTAGAGGTCTCATCTCAGTTAGCAAAGGTCCCACAACCTTGAGATGATTCCCTTGTTATACTGGATTATCAAGACCAAGAGAGCTTGAGATCAGAGGTGCAAATTCAGTGTATAACAGCTATCAAGGTGCCTATTTCCAGGTTTTCACCAAGGCACTTTTTCTTTTTCTCATTTTTTTGTATTTTTCATTTTTTTCAATCTTTTTGTACTTTTGATATTTTTTACTTTTTTTTGTGAATCATCAAGGTGCCCATTGCTAGGTTTTCACCAAGATGTTCATTTTTTTAAGGACTTTTTCCAATTTTAAAGATTTTTTCAGGACATTTTACCATAGAATGAATGCCTTACGCATAGAATTTCTTTAGATGGAGAACATTGATTGGTTCTCGGAGCTATTCTCCTTCAGTCATTGAGAGTTGATAGGAACCAGAGCCAAAAGTAGAAGTGATTATAAAGGGACCCAGCTAGTTGGGTTCAAACTTCCCCTTGCACTCTCTATGTGATTGATTTTTAGGATTCTCTCTCAAGACTAGATCTCCAACCTGAAATTCTCTATGTTTGACTTTCTTGTTGTAGCCTCTAGACATTCTCATCTGATATACTCTAAGATGATCATATGCTGCTTGTCTATGCTTATCTAGTAGTTCAAGTTCTTGCAACCTAGACACTCTGTAGTCATCATCAGTTACTAGACCATGCATTCTGATTCTTAGTGATGGGATTTCAACCTCAATAGGCAGTACTGCTTCAGACCCATAAATTAAAGTGAAATGTGTAGCCCCAGTAGGCATTCTAATACTTGTTCTGTAGGCCCAGAGAGCTGGATTAATCATGAGATGCCAGTGTCTTCCTATTTTATTAACTGTACGATGCAAGATTTTTAATAGATTCTTGTTAGAAGCCTCTGCTTGTCCATTCCCTTGAGGATAGTAGATAGATGACCAATGTTGTGTAATCTTGAATTTGGCACATAGATCATCCAAGTCTTTGTTCTTAAATTGTCCACCATTATCTATGACTATAGAGTGTGGAATACCATACCTGCATATGATGTAGTTCAAGATGAACATACAAATTTTCTTACTAGTTGCTTGTGTTAAGGGGACTGCTTCTACCCATTTTGTAAAATAATCTGTAGCTATGATTATATGGGTATGTCCATTAGAAGAATGAGGATGTATAGCTCCTATAAGATCAAATGCCCATTGATGAAAAGGCCATTGAGTAGTGAAGGGAATTAGATCTCTCCTTGGAGCATGAATTAAGTTTCCATGCACTTGGCACTTTTGACAGTTCTTAGCAAACTTGATAGACTCTTTCTCCATTTCCAGCCAATAGTACCCAGCCCTAATAAGTTTTTGAGCTAGTGTTAAATGGTTTGAGTGTGACCCACAAATACCATCATGGACTTCCTCTAATGCACATTGAGACTCTTATCATTCTAAACATCTAAGTAGCGTACCATCTAGACCTCATTTGTACATATTATGACCAATGATGACATATCAGGAGGCATTACACATAAGGTATCTCTTTTCATGATGGTTAAAGGTATCAGGAATGATTTGGTCTTTGAGATAGGAGAATAGGTTTTTATAGTGGGAGGAATCATGACCCACAACAGTGTAGATCATATGGGTATCAGAGGAGTCATATGTAGGATAAGATAGTGCTTCCACTAGGAACTCATAGCGTAGCTCATGTTCAGGCTATTGTAATAAAGTAGATAGCATTGCCATTGCATCAGAAGCCTTATTCTCTATTCTAAGTATTTTCTCAAATGTGATAGAGATGAAATATTTCTTGAGATCATCTACCATTCTCTTGTATGGAATGAGCTTTTCATCCTTAGTTTGGTACACATCATTGTCTTGATGGATTACAAGTTGTGAGTCTCCATGAATGTGTAATTCTGTTACTCTCCACTCAATTGCTATTTTCATACCATTTAAAAGGGCTTCATATTCAGCAATATTGTTTGTACAAGGGAACTTTAATCTGAATGCTTTAGGGATGGAGTATCCTTGAGGAGTGATAAACAAGATGCCTACTCTGGATCCATTCTATGTATAGGAGCCATCAAAGAAAAATTGCCATTCTCTAGAAGAGAGATTCATGATAGAGGAATCTAGAAATTCCATTTGCATTGGTGTGTTGTCAAACAAAGGTGCATCTTCTAATTGATCAGCATAACTTGGCCTTTAATAGCTTTTCTTTCAACATATTCAATGTCAAATTCACTTAAGAGCATGACCCATTTGGCTAATCTACCCATGAGGGCAGCTTTGCTTAGTAGGTACTTTAGTGGATCAATCTTAGCTACTAAATGCATGGTATGAGCCAACATATAATGTCTCAGTTTCTAGGATGCAAAGATCACAGCTAGATAAGCCTTTTCAATCATAGAATATTTCTTTTGGTATGCCACCAATGTTCTACTAATCTAGTATATATCTCTTTCCTTTTTATTCTCATCATGTTGTGCAAGCAATGCCCCCAGTGATGTATTTTTTGTGGAGACATATAAGATCAATGGCTTCCCTTGAATGGGAGGCATCAAGATAGGAGGATTCAATAGATACTTCTTGATATGATTAAAATTATTTTCACATTCTTCACTCCATGCAAAAGTCACACCTTTATGTAATGTCTTTGTAAAAGGTTGTGATATGTCTGCTAGCTGAGATATGAAGCATCTAATAGATTGTACTCTCCCTTGTAATGTTCTCATTTAGCTAATGTTCTTGGGAGGTTGCATCTCCATGATAGCTTTAACTTTAGCTGGATCTACTTCAATTCCTTTCTTGGAAACTATGTATCCTAAGAGCTTTCCAGAAGTGACACCAAAAGCACATTTCTTAGGATTTAGTCTAAGACTAAACTTTTCCATTCTATCTAGTATCTTACTCAACTCATTTAGATGTTCAGCTCTAATTATAGATTTTTCTAAAGTATCATCAACATAATCCTCCATAGTCCTATGCATCATGTCATGAAAAATAGAAGTCATAGCCCTCTGATATGTAGCACCAGCATTCTTAAGCCTAAATGGCATGACATTCCAATAGAAGGTACCCCATGCACATGTGAAAGCAATTTTCTCTTGATCCTCTAGAGAAATTTTTATTTGATTATATCTAGAAAAACCATCCATTAAAGAATACATCTCAAAGCCCGTAGTCATGTCCACTATCATATCAATGTTAGGTAATGGGAAATCATCCTTAGGGCATGCTTTGTTTACATCTCTGAAATCTGTGCACACTCTTATTGATTTGTCTGGTTTAGAAACTGGTACAATGTTAGAGATCCATTTTTCATAATCAATAACTTGGATAAATTTGGCTTTCAGGAGCTTCTCTAATTCTACTTTTACCAAGAGTGCAACATGTGGGTGCATCTTTCTCAATTCTTGCTTAACATGTTTAACATTTGGAGCTATAGATAAATGGTGCATTATAAGATCAAGATCCAACCCAGGCATATCTGAGTATTTCCATGCAGAGATGATCTTTTTCTTTGTTAAGAATGTTGTAAATTTTTGCTTTTCTTCTTCTGATAAGGATTGTGCTACATGAATCAACGATGGTTCTTCTGTTGTTCCCAAATTGATAGATTGAGTGGGCTCAATTAGAACTAGAGATCTTCCTATAAATGACTCGAAAGGACATCAAATATCTCATCCTTAGGCACCTCAGAGAGGTTTTCACCTTCAAATACGTCTTTTATTTTTAATTTTGTAGGTTTTGAGACTGCCACAAAGTGGTTTTTACCCTCATAACTCCTTTTCTTTTTATTTTTATTCTTATTTTTCTAACTAAGATACTTGATGTCTGACTCTGTCATGCTAACACTCGGTTCACTGATGGAAGTCCTCATAGGCTCAACTGCATTTAGGTAACAAGCAAGGGCATAGTCATTGGGAAAGGTATAAATACCTTGGTTCAAGTTGGTGGATGTTATGTCAAGAAGGTCAGGACGTTGGATAGTCAAAGTGGTGAAAGATTGGGAAAGAGTGTTTATGGATATGGATCTTTCATCATTAGTCCTAACCCGATGCTCGAGTTCAAAGGTGATATTACAACTTAAGACATTCAATTCATGAATAGGCTCAATGTCATTGTGGAAATCCACTTCACCCATCAGTGGATCAAAATCAATAAGTTCATCATTTCACTCCAGACTTACATTAGGTTGAGGTGCATATTGGTAAATAACATCAACATGCTTTTCTATAATAAGTTCATTTGGTTTTGGAATGACTCCCCATTCATAGTCATTTGATTCATCTTCTGTTTCTTCATCTAGACCTCTAGGAAATCTATGAACATGAGTAAAGTTAGGATGAATACCCCAAGAAGGGTTTCCCTTAGATTCTTATTTGAATTCATACTCATGGGAATCCATCTTAGAATAACTACCACCTTCCTGTTTTTGATTGCCTTTGAGATTAGTTGGTTCTTCTGTTGCAACTATCTCTTGCTCTATAGTAGGTTCTTGTGTTTCTACTACATTAATCCTTTTTATTGGATCATCTTCAGCTTCAAGGAGGTCTTTTATTTCTTTAGGAAAATGCTCATAAGGAATGAGCTCATCAGTGGTGTCTGAATTATCACTATCAAATTGTTCAGTTATTTCTCCCTTTAGTTGATTTGCTATAGAAGGCTCAATCTGTTCTAATACATGCAGGGAGTTCTTGCTAAGATAGAAAGGTTTCTTTGTGTGTCCTAGACCTATTGTATTCTTGTTTGCTCAGCCATGATGATCAAGAGGTGATAGAAAACCTTTACCCTGTAGTCCGAGAGGTCCTTTTCCTTTATATCCCATCTTTGTAATCAATTTATCCCCTGGGCCATATGACTTAAACAGGATATTTGGTATTTTAGCATCACATTTTTGGACAACTTGAGATTTAGGTTCATCTTTGTATAGCCATGTGAGCATAGCTTCATCCTCTTTAAACTCCTGTTTAGATACTTGTTCTACAAAAAAATTTCCTTTATATGCTTCAAGAGGTTCTTTAGACTCTAGCTTGGACTATTTTAGAGTTTGCCCATAAGACTTAGGAGAGATAGGGAAAAATGTCAAAGATAAGACTGGCTCTATAGTATATTCTCCCATACCATTTTCTTTGATCTTAACCTCTTTAGCAATGTCTTCTATCTTAGATGTTGAAGCAACATCTAGTTGCTTAGCGGAAGATTCTCTATTATTAGGAACAAGTTTATCAACACTCTCTTTCAAGGTATTGCAAGTTGTATATAGATTAGCTAGAATCGTCACCTCAACTCCTTCATAAGGAAATTTCAAACACTGATGGAATGTAGAGGGAATGGTTTTCATGTCATGTATCTAGGGTCTTCCTAGGAGGATATTGTAAGCCAAAGGTAGATCAAGAACTTGACATATAGTATATCTGATGATGGGACCTACTCTGATAGGTAGGACAATAGTCCCCTTAGAAGATTTTTCTTGCTCATCATATGCTTTGATAGTTATCTTCTTCCTGGGATCAATGACCATTTCTGAAGATCCCAATTGTGTAATCAAGCTGAAAGAACAAATGTTTAGGTCAGCGCGTCCATCTATCAACACACGTTTAACATGACTATTTTGGATCAAGACTTCAATATGCAAAGGCTAGTTATGCGGATGACTCAAGGAGTTATCATCTTCCTCTGAAAAGGAAATGTATTGTGGAGATGTAAGATGACCAACCATAGTCTGGAATCTATCTAAATCAAGGTCATCAGGAACATTGGATCCGAGTAGAGCTTTGGCTCTATGAGCTGGAGATATCTGAAGCAACTCAAACATGGAGATTTTAGCATTTATGTGCTGGAGTTGTTGGACAATACTATATGAAGTAGGCCTCGTGTCTTTAGGATTTGAAGATTTAGATGTAGCCTTCTGTTTAGAAGCAAATGAAAGATTGAAAGGCACCTTAGGGACATTTGATGAATCTGGCATTTGTCTTTGTAGGTGTGCCTGAGCTTGTGATCGAGTAACTGCATTAGCTGATTGATTATCTCTATCTCTTCTTACAATTTTGATGACATTGCAATGCTCAGATAGGCATGGTTCAACCATATTGATAACAACATTGTTTCCCGAGTAGGCATAATTGAATTTAGCACCCATATTAAGCTAAGAAGAAGAATCTTCTTTACCATGTTTAGGAAATGGTTCTATGAATGCTGTATGATCATTATTACTCTTATGATTGTCAATCGTGATGTCACCATTATCAATTTTGTTTTGTATAATATGTTTCAAGCGAATGCAATTATTAGTCTTATGACCTTTATTGCAATGGAATTCATAGAAATCATTCTCTCTCCACCATTTCAATTTAGGTTCCAGATCAAAGACTTTCATCTCAGGCAAGTAGATGATTTTGTTTGCCAATAGAGTTTTCATGGCAGATTCCAACGATTCTCCAAGAGGAGTGAATTTGTGATTAGGATTTGTAGCCCAAGGTTTGTAATCAGATGACTTTTTGTTGGACTCTATGGCTTTAGTTTCAAAAGCTTTGATGGCTTGGGTACCAACAGTGAGATTGAAAGCAGGTGCCTTAGATGGGGCATGAATATTATCAACAATGCCATCTATGACAATGCCTTTATTCTTGTTCCAATTTTTTATCTTGTCCTTAGAACTAGATCCAGATTCATACTTGTCCTTTTGAAGTGTGATGTCTCCTTTTTGCACAAGTACTTTCTCAATTTTGATCGCATTATCTACCATCTAGTCAAAAGATGTATGATTTTGCATTTGTAAAGGGTAGTTAATTTCTGGAACAAGATTGTTGATGAAGATTTCCAACTTCTCAATTTTGGGAATGGGTCTAGCATATAGAGAAAATTTCTTCCTCCATCTCTTGAGAAATGTCAGGAATGGTTCTCCTGGATATTTTTTCAGATTGCAGATGTTGATCATAGTGACCGGATGTTGAATATTGTAGGAGTATTGTTGATAGAATAGTTTGATTAAATCCTCAAAAGTTTTGATAGTAGGAGGCATTCTAGAGAACCAATGAATGACTCCTCCACCCAGAGATCAAGGGAAAAGATGCATTAAGTAAGTTGGTTCATGCATAAGCTCCATAGATTGAGTACATAATTCTTTGACATGATTTTGAGGGTCAGAGTTTCCATCATACTTATCATATTTTGGCATCTCCACTCTTTTAGGGAATGGTGGCATGTACAAGTATCGAATAGAAAAGGGCATAGAGCTTCCATGGAGAACTCCTTAGGTTCCTTTTCTTTCTCAAGTTTGTTAAGTTTTACTTGCATGGCATGCATCTATTTCATCATAGCCGTGATAGGAGTTTCTTCCTCATGTGCAATGATATTTTCCACATTAAAGTTAGGAGGAAGTTTAGCTCCTTGATGAGCTAATTCTAGAAAGTATGCTTCTCTATCTTCCTTCAAGAAATGTTTCATCATTCTTTTGAAGTCATCATCATTTTGATATCGAACAATTTTAGAAGGTGTAGGTTCTTGATCCATACTGTGTTGAGAATGGTGTCCTTGAAACCCATGTTGTGTCCCTCCGTGAGACATGTTAGGAGTTTTAGGGCTCCCTAGATTAGATCGAAATGGAGTTTTTTGATTACCTCTGTGAGTTGATGGAGGGGGTATGTAACATGTTTTCAATCAAAAATTGCCAAGACCGTAATCTTCATAAAGACTAGAATTGTAGAGTTGTTAAAAAGTTGGGGCCTGGAGAGTATTCAGAGATATTGTATGGGATATCCCTCTAGATTTCTTGTGTGATGAAGCACTGGTTTCCACCATTAACCTTGGGTGAAGCCAAAGAAAGCAAGATAAAGACAACTGAAGAATGAATTGATTCTAGAAGATCAAATGACCAAACCTTGTCAAGATTGAAGTGATTACAGATTAGATTAGATGTAAATGAAGGATACTATGCCACATTAGTGTGGTTAGATGCCCAATAGATGGAGGGGATGAGCTCACAACACTTAGCCATTTTAGTAACAAGACTGAATTTGAAGATAAAGTTGACAATGTTTTAACACAAGATGAAAAAGACTCAAATTGATAACCCAGAAGGCAAGATCAGACTCAAAGGCTCACTTGAGGAATATGAATGGATTCATTCTAGTTTTTTCTCTATTCCTGACATAGTGATTGGTTCAACAGATTCTAGAAATAGGCTATAAAAATTGAGTTTATGACAATTCTGACCACTCTCTGGCAATTTTTCTCAAATGAATTTTTGCAGATTCGTATGACAGTGGGTATGCTATGAAATGACAATTGAAAAACTTGTATGACAATTGCAAAACTTGCATGAAAATTGATTGCAGATTTTTTACTTTTGTTTTTGACTGGTGGAAAAACTCGTACAACACTATACAAGCTATCATACGACAATACGGGGGTTCTGAAATGACACTTGTCAAAACTCGTATGACTTTCTGACTTGATGGAATGACTTTTGACTCCAGAAAGGATTTTGACTTCAGATTTTGTAAAATTTTGGTTTTCAAGTTCAGATTGTTCACAAATTTCTCTATCCAGGTTTGAAGATTATTCTGAGATCGTTCATTTTTGGTAGTCAGATAGATAAACAAGCACGCAAAACAACAAGCAAGTGATTCCAAGCACGTCTGAAAATAATGAACAAGGGACAAAGCAACCCTGCACATGAACAATCAAATGACTGAATGTGCTAATCCCTAGGAGTGCTAATTGTGTATGTTCTAAAAAGTTTTTCAATAACACACATATTCCTATAAAAATAAAAATTTGGCCTCACTAGGGTTTGTAGTAATGGTCTAACTCTGCAACTTTTGTGATCTCAAGAGGGAAAACTCCAATCTAGGTGCACCAAGGTTTTGACACAGCCTAAGAAATTAATCAATCAGGAGCTGCTAGGGAGATCTGACAACCCAACAAGAGACAACACCTATGAAGATTTCCTCCACAAGGACATTTATATAGAGGCTGCTGCTACCATGAAGAAAATGGCTATTACCGCTTGAGGTTCCATCCATGTGGTCCAATTAAGGGAATGTCCATCATGATTAACCCTCTCTAAAGGTGACTCACAAAAGATACCACATGGAGACTAGTTCCAGATTCAAGGATCTGAGTTTTTGATACTACCCAAAAAGGGAGTAGAGCATAGTCCTCTAGCCTTTTCACTTTGAACCAAAACAAAGCAGATAGATTAATTCGACACGCTAAGACTAAGATTATCTCAGAAAGATCTATGGCATCAACCACTTATGATCTATCAACCTCTCCGGAGAGAGAATGTATCAATCAAAAGTTGAAGACACGTGAATCTAGTAGAATGTGAGACTCTCTCAGTACCTTCCCTACCTACAAGGGGATCCTTCATCAAGAGGAGCTTCACATGAATAAACAAGTGGAAGAAGCTCAGTCTCTCAAGATCATCCACAAATAGTGTTCATAGGGCCTATTTACTATGTGTAACAGATATGCAAATTGCAAATCTTTGTTCATTTTATAGCCCAAAATGAAGTTTGTGATATGAAAGCAAGAAAATGACACAAGCTTGACACATGAGAGTTCGTTTTAATCCAAATCAAAATTTATTAGCTTGAGAAGAATACCTAAATTCCTCGCAATGTGCTTAGTATATTTTTACCTATTTTATCAATTTTTTTGCACTTTTCCCAATCAGATTCAACAAGTATCAGTAAAAAATAAGAGATTTCAATTGTTAAGGTTAGCTATTAGTCCAAATCTAAAAATCAAATCTAGAAAATTGTCAAAAAATCTGAAATGACAATTGAATTCTAGAGTCAAAACTCGTACGACAGTGGGTTACCTCCCAGATGATAGTCTGGAAACTCATATGACTATGGGTGTCTATTCATATGACAATCAGACTTCCAAATGACAATGTGTACTCTCTGATATGAGCCTTGAAATTTGAACCTGTCGTATGATAGTGGGTACCTTCCAAAATGACTTTCTAACGAAAGTCATACAAAAATGTACGGACATAAAATAAAAATTGTAGTTTTAACCCATAAAATGACAAGAAAGTGATAGAAATTGATAGAAAGATGATGGAAACCCATTTCAAGGCCCCACGGTGGGCGTCATAAATGTGTGTGTGTATTTTGTACCTAGCTATAGACACAACACTTCAGTAAAACATTAGAGGTTAGCCAAAAACCAAAATCATGCAATAAAATGAAAACTAAACTAACTAGGTGATTTACTACCTTCTAGAAGGTGCGAGTATGATACTCTCAGATCAGATTGAGACCAGTGACAATGCAACACCTAAACGAAGGATTTGAATGCAAAGAATAAAAACTATATGAATGCAAATTTAGTCTATATTTTTGTGTTTTCTATGCAATAAGATGAAGGAAACTGATATGAATCTATTCTATATGAAAAAATGATATGATATGAAATTAATCTAAGAATTCATATGCTAAATGATATGAATGCTCAAAAAAAATGAAAATCTCACAACAGCTCTGATTCGCAAAGATAGATTCTTCGATCACCAATTCACCAATGTGAGGATGCAATTTCATGGATCCTTTTAGAAGAGTTGAAGCCTTGATTTTATAGAAATCCAGGGCTTTGGAGGTGCATGAGAAAAGCCATAAATCACTCTTGATAAACTCAGGTTGATTTTTGAGTTATCAGGAAATAAAAATAATTAACTCACAAAATCATGCAAAAGCATGCAAGAACAACTTTTTGACTCAAATCAGAAGTTTAGATCAGCTTTGAACTCAAAATAGAGTGTTGAGTTTCCAAAAGTTAACAACTTGCATTGGTTTCCTGATTTTGAGTTTAACTGCTCTTTGAATGTGCACAATTAATTATGAATTAATTAAATAAATAAAGTGATTTTTCCTCAACCTAATTGATTTTTGAAATTAAAACAATTGATTTATGGGTTAATCAATTATTAAATCAAACTTTATTCTAAAACTATATTATCAAAAATATTGACAATTGACATTAATCAATTAAATAAGAATTTAATCAATTAGTCATGAGATTTTTTATTTATTGTCAGAATTAAATAATAAAATTTAGGAATAATTTAATTAAATTTAATTAAATAATTCAGTGGCAATATTAAATCTAATTAATTAAATATTTAGAATATTCAATTAATCAAACTTTAGGATAAATAAGATTTATCACCAAATAATAATTAAATTAAAGATAATTAGAATAAATAGGAATATTGCTAGGAATATTCCCCAATGCAGAATTTAGGATAATCAATTAGGATTCGATAATGTGCAGATGTGCCTTAGGTTAGGACTTTGATGTCGATTTCATTTGAATTTGAAGATGTAGGAGGTTAATGAATCTATAGCCCATTTTTGGGGTATTATAGTATCAACATGTAAGATTCTTTCTGTGAGCTGCAATGTTTATCATGAAAGTACACACCCAATCTAAGATAATCCATTGCATTGGGCAAATTTCATAAATTTAAATTTTTGATATGATGAGAATTTAAATTATTAATCAAAACCTTCATCCATAGGTACTACCACGTACTCCTTGTGAAACCTCAACTTTCCTTTATATTGGGAAGGATGAATAATAAATAATGATTTTAGTTCCAACTCATTCTACTTGTGAGCATAAGAACCCCGTCACTGGCTAGCTGGCAGGGGTCAAAATCATCGAATTCAAAATTCAAAATTATGGTGGTGAAGGGGAGGGGTTTGGTGGGTCCATCTGTACCAAGACGAGGCCAACCATAGCATTGGGTTTTAACCATCATTGTGGGCCCCATTGGTAGCACTCTCTTCCTACCTAGTTAGGCCTTGAGTAGACTTAGGGAGTTGATTGAAAACCCTCTAGCATCATAAGCTATCAAACAAGAGATCACCAACAACCATGGAATCTACCACATAATTCCCTTTCCTATAGATGTGGATTGTCTTGACCTCCTCTAGGATTCCCAGGAGACCAAGGATATCACTTAAAATGGTTTCCACTTTCCACCCAACCTTGGAGTTACCTTTGATAGCCTCAATAATTGTTTTGGAGTCCCCCTTAATCTGAAGTTTCTTGCTTCCAATAGAAATGGAAAATTTCAGACCCCACTGAAGGGCCATACCTTCAACTTGGTTAACAGTTTGGTTTACCAGAGGACCAACAAAAGTATATTTTAGGTACCCTTTGTGATCATGACTAATTCCCCAACCATCCTCACCCCCGCTCCTAGAAGCTGGATCAAAATTGAGCTTTTCCCATTGGGGTTTGGGAGGGATCCATTTGTTTTCCTTCATGTTTAGTATCTTGGTGTTATAAAATATATCAAAATCTCTATTCATGATCCTTTTTTGTCTATGTGGAGGTCAACATCACTAGGGGGTGGTTTGGGCTCTTCCAACTGGCATTAACCAAAAGGTTCTCTAACAGAAGTGTAGAGCCAAGGTGGAAGAACTCAATGGATAAGTCACTATCTCTAAAGATTCTATTGTTAGGATCCTTCCAAATAATCCAATAGAAATGGGAGGGTTATTTTCTACCAAATAAGATGAAGAAATGGGTTCTAGGAGGGGTATTTCTATCTAGTAGAAAACTATTGGATATCCCAATTATTCACCCAAGAAAGGTTGAGTTTGGGGAGGACAAGCTGCCAAACAGTCAAGGAGAACTCATAATGTAGGAAGAAATGGTTGATGCTTTCCTCATCCTTTTTGAAAAGGCTACATCTATTTTCCATGCTAAATCCCTATTTGACTAGGTTATCCAAATTTAGGATTTTTCCATGAGGTATATCCCACTAGAATAAATTCACTTTGGGGATAAGCTGGGAGCTCCACACTTTTTTGCAATAGGCCAAGTCAAAAAAATCCTTGATCAATAAGGTATAAGCCAGTTTGATAGAGAACGCTCCATTGTGAGTGTGGGACCAAATGATTCTTTCAGGGTAGTCAAACAAGGGAATTTGAGACCTTTGCAATAGATTCATGAGATAAGTGGCCACAAGAGAAAGGTAAGCCCTATTATCTAGAAGGGGAAAGAGGTCCATCCACTGCATATTTAGTTAGCCACAAAATTTCCCACCCAAAGAGAGAGGACATTCCTTAGTGGGGAGAGCCTAGTGGAACCTAGGGAAAAGTCACCCAATGTGTCATGCCTGACCCTATTTCATTTAGTTTTTATCAGAAGTACTCTTGATGTCTTATTTGTTGTTAGTTGAGACTGGAAAACATTAATTCTCTGTTAGTTGATTATACTTTGTTAGTTAGTAAATTTGTTAAATTCAGTTCCTTATGTTTTAAGATCTGTATGTGTGGGTATGTTAGTTACTGTCAATGGATTCAATAATATAATCTGTTTCTATTATGGATTTATTTTGAGTGTTTAGTTTTCAGATCTTAGTGGTTTTCTGATCATGCCCATTCTGTAATTCTGTTATGAAATGAAAGCTCCGTTTGTTCACGAATAATGTTATTCAATGTGATTCTGAAATCTGAGTTAAATAGCTTTGTTTATATGAAATCATGTATTTTGTCTATTAAATTAGTGCTCAGTTAATATTAACTTCTATTCTATTTGTTTCGTTAGATATATGTATATATATATATATATATATATATATATATATATATATATATATATATATATATATATATATATATATATATATATATATATATATATATATATATATATATATATATATATATATATATATATAGCATATATATAGATGTATAAATATATATAAATATATAAACATATATATAACATATATATATGTATATATTTATATATGTGCCATGTTAATGGACTATATCTTTTATTGGAACATCTTCTCATATGAATAAGAGGTGATCATATTACATATAAACATGTTTATACATATAAGATAAATGTATTATGACCACCCCATATTCATAGGAGAAGATGCATTGGCGTGGTGGCGGTTTTGTGAAGTTATGTTTTGATATCGGCATATGTGTTGGCTTTGATGCCGAGCTTTGGGAATTGGCAAAGGTAAGGTGGCATTTGATACGTTATGGGAGTTAATTCTGCACGCGCTAGTTCAGTGCATTGGGGTGTGTGGACTACGAGTTGGTACCATACTTGGCTCGCAGCTTGCCAAGTGTGGGAGGCCATTCGCGGTTAGTAAGGAGTAGTTAATGAATGTTATCTTCTTTCTGAAGTTCTTGTTTGCCATTGTTGTGATGGTTTTGGAGGAAGGGATGCATGTTGTGGGGGTTTCTTCCTCTGTTTATTGCAGAGGTTAATATGGCAATTTTCGGGGCTGTGAGTGCGGCCATTATGAGGATGCCATTTCTTTATCTTGATGGCAGTATAGCTTCTTCGTATTCCATTCTCGAGTTGCTATTGTCTGCTGGTTTGAAGGCTTCTGTGGTGACCAGAGCTTGGATTTTGTTTCAGAGGGTATTGTGCAGGTCAGGGCCAGCATCTAACCCTATTCTCCTCTATACTATGTTGTTTTTCGTTTACTCTGTTAAATGCATGTATTGTTTTGTGATATGTCGTGTTTGAGATGATGAAATATTTAAGTAGAAGTGTATATAGATAGTTGGTTTTGAAACTCTGTGAAATCATTAGATAGATATTCTTAAGAGATCTCAGTTTGAATGTGTAATGAACGTTTTCAAGTATTTGTCGAGGGTTTTAGTGCAATAAAATATAGGGGAAATTTTTATGTCAGTACTATGTGTATCGGATGCATTCATTTTGAGGGTTAATGTGAATGAGATTTAGGGAAAATGAAACACCAGACATGGTCGTGTATCGTATGTCATTCTATTTTTTATTTTTTTTTGTAGTGTGAAACAAGAAATTGTATCAGTTTTTAACTGTAGACTGCAGATATGCGAAGGTATTTGGAGTAATCATAGTCTTATAAAATGTGGATTCTGTTTGAGGGTTTTTTTTTCGTTGGTGTCTGTTCGTAGTTTAAAGTTCTGCTAGATAGTGTTGTCAGCTTGTATTGTTATTATTGAAGTGTCGAACACTAGGGGCTAAGTTATTAGCTTTGCAAGAATGCGTATCGTGAATGATACTAGGATTGGAGGTTTTAGGTTGTGGTTAAACGGTTATTGGGAAAACACAGTATTATAAACACAGTTGTAACCGAGCAATGATATAGTGAATGGTTTTGAAATGAATGATGTTTAATGTGTTGACTATGTAGAGTTGATTGCTCTCGGGTATTTGGGCATTTTCTTAACTGAGTTATTTATGTCGAGGTGCTTGAGATTTGTTTACATAGTTGTTAAGCAACTCTATTTTTATTGTCGATTGTTAAACTCATCAGATGGTCATTTAACTAGTCACTGTATTAGTGCTCTGTCTCTTCAGCAAATACTATGGTTGTCGTTGTTGAAAATATTGAAGTTGTAAATGTATTCGATAATGTTACATGAGGTAAACAAAGGATACATATATATATATCGTAGCTATTTTGTGTTATGCAATAAAGAATTTTGAGTGTCGATTTATTCGTATAGGAATAAGATTATTCACTGGTTAACTATAGCAAGTCGATGTGAATAATGATTTGTATAGGAACAGTTCTTTTTAAAAAAAGAAGAAGAGAAAATCTCTGAACGTAGAAATATCTTCTGTTACTGTTATAATGTTTCTTTAATGTAGAAATGTTGTTGTCATTGGTCTGTAAATGGAAAATGATGTTAACTTCAACTTGTGATTAAAACGGTTTGTTAAATGGAGAATGATATCCATATTGTAAGATGTTGGAATCTGTTTTATTCTTTTGAGTGGTGTCATTACATCTTGTGGAATTCGGTGGGTTATTAGTTATATTTTAAAAGAAGTTAGTGTAATTCTGTTCAACGTTTCATTGAAAGTAATTGTGGAACTTAGTTGTGGATGTCTATTAAGATGTGTCTGTGCTAGTTATGTATTCGAGTTTCACTGTCAATAGACACTTTAGGCAATTTGATTTATCATTATTTCAGTTAAGTGTTTAATTGTGTTACTTTTTGGACTGAATATGTTCACAGTTCTATTTTATTGTCTTATGGGTGACAATTGTACTTTATCTTACAAGTTGTGAATAAGATGTTTAAGCTGGAATCTTTCTTAGTTCTGCTATTGTGAATAGCTGGATGGAAAAGAAATATGAAATGGAATTGTAAGATAAAATGTATATCTTTGTACTGTTCCATTACCAGGCTGAATGTATCATGTGGTTAAATAGATAGATTTCTATTTGCATGATGGTTTCTGGCTATTTTAGTTAGCATGTGTTTGTGAAGAATTTCAGAAGATGATCACATGTGGAGATGGCTGAATTGGGAGAACCAATTCAGTGAACAAGTGATAACCTTTAAAATTTATTGGGTTGGGTTTTAATTTAAAAAGATAATTGGCCTCCCCTATGTCTATGATTTGCATGATCTAGAACGGAGTATGGGGCATAAGGTACTGTTACGTTATTAAATGGATTAACAGATAGCTGTGTGCACTGTTAAGTTTATTAACGGGAGTACAGATTACCTTGCACTGTAAGATATGTCATGGGCACAACCATGGGTGCAGAATCTTGACTCTTCAGTGTTTAAACATCTCAGTGGATATGTGCATCATCTTTCTGGAATTCTGACTGCGAGTTATTTCGTCATAACATGTTGTCTTGTCTTCTATATTATGTGACTGTTGTAATGAGATAATAATGTTTTGGTTCAAATGAGTTTTATGGTATATGAAATATGTTCATTATGATGCTTATGATTGCAGGTTTATCATGGAGGTTTATGTGTATTGTATTTATGCTGAGCCCTATTTGTTTTGTGGTGTTGTGTTCTTATTTGTTATTTCAGGAACCTACATGGATAAAACTATGAATCTGGGTCAGTGGTTGGCCGCTGTTAAAATTTATGGGAAATAGATTGTAACAATAATGTTGATCATTAGGGCAGTTTATAGATCTTATAGGGAAACTTAGGCAGATTTCCTACATTTGTATTTGAATCATTTCAATTAAGAGTACTGATGTAACTCTTTGTAATCATAAATTTGTATGAACAACTTTGTAAGATAGTTTGTAAACTTATATATTCAGTTTTATGGAAGTTAAATGAAAAAAAATTTTGTTATCTCCTTTTGGTGTATGTTTTTGGATGATTTTATTTTGGTTTCGTTACCTAGTTATTGGGTGGTGTTACACAATGAGACATCCTCCTGGAGCCAGATATCCCTACCATTGCCAACCTGCCAAGTGAACCCCTTTTCTATAGTACTTCTACATTTGAGAATGCTATTCTATATCTTGGAACCCTAAGGATGGCCATGGTTAGTGTAGAGTTTGTAAAAGTGGCCCTTGTCAAGATATTTGGATTCCATAATTTTGCACTAGTCAACAGAGCCTTTGACCACAGTCCAGACAACCTTAGTCAACAACACTCTATTTAGGTTAATTATTTTTCTTAACCCAAGGCCACCAAGAAACTTGGGTAATAAGACCTTGTCCCAATAGACCAAGGGGGGTCTCTTTTTTCCTCACAACCAGACCAGCGGAAGGTGCACTATATTTTATCAAGTTTTTCAGTAATGTCTCCCTTAGTTTTGAAGATGGAAAGGAAATAGACCAGGATTACTTGCAAAGAAGAAGAGAGCAATTGAAGCTTCCCAACACTACTAAGGACTTTTCCTTTCCATCCAACAATCTTCCTTTCGGTATGCTCAATGATAGAGTTCCACAAGTCATTTTCAACATATTTAACCATCATAGGGAGACCCAAATAGGTTACCAAGAATGTGGTCGTTTGGCATCCCAAAATGTCCAAAATATTCCCCTGAAGCACCTGATTAGTGTTGAATAAAAAAATATTCTTTTTTGATAACTAATGCATTGGCCAAAGGCAGAGGCTTAGTCCTCAAGAAGGGACTTCCACACCTTGGCCTCACTAAAAGAAGGTGTCGTTGACAAATTGTTGTAGAGCCAGTGAGGGAAGGGTGGTGGAAAGCTTAATAAGAAACCCTATGTCAGTCCTTTGTCAGGAGAAACTTGTCCCCAAGTTTTCCATTCATAAGAACTAAAAATCTGATATCCTCAACACATTCCTTAATAATATATATGAGGGACTGATTAAACTCAAAAGAAGAGAACACCTTGTAGAGGAAGGGTCGGTTGAATTTTTCATAGGCTTAGAGATATCAAGATTGAGGTCCATCCCCAAAAAGTTACTATGGTCAATGGAATGAATAATTTAATGAGTTGTCAGCCTAGTACAAACCCCTTATGGTTAGGGTTGATAATCTTACCAAGTAGGGGTTTGATTATAGTTACAATGATATTAGAGAGGATTTTTTAGAAGGTGTTTCATACACTTGTGGGTTTGATATCCTCCATAGAAGTAGGGTCCTCATTTTTGGGAACCAGGAGAATATATGTATCATTGAATTTTCTTAACAGGTTGTTCATTTTGATGAAATGTCTAGCTGCACAAGTCATGAAAAGGTCCATGATGTCCTATAACTCTTGGAAAATTTCTAGGGGGAACCCATCTAGGCCAGGGGATTTGTAGGAACCAATGGAAAAAAGTACCCTTTTGACCTTAGAGTTAGAGACCCTAGAGAGAAGGAGGTCATTGTTAGCATTAGTCACAATCCTAGGGAGGTGGGAGAGGAGTTGTTCTTGCAAGTACTCTACATTTCATGAGTCCCTCTTAGAAATGAGGTGAGTGAAATAAACAGTAGCCATAGTTCCCAACTTAGTGGTATCAAAGATGACCAATCTTGAGTTATCCCTGACAGTGTGGATAGAATTCCATTTCTTGTGCTTGCATGCAGATCTCTGGAAGAAAGCACTATTGTGATCTCCCTCCTCAAGCCACTGGATACGCAATCTCTTCTTCCAAAATACTTCCTCATTAACCATGAGTTCCTTCCACTTATTCCTAGTATCTTCCTCATCATTATGTAGGTTTGGGGAGAGGTCACCAAAAACCATCCATTGTTGGAGGACCTCAAGCTTCCCAAAAATATCCTTCCTGGTTTTAAAGATATCCCCAAAATTGGTCTTGCTCCAGCCTTTGATAGCTCGTCTCATAATCTAATTTTTCTTTTCCAACTCAAAACATAGTAGAACCCCTCACTAGGGTAGACCATGATTGCTTTACCTTCTCATGGAAGTTAGGGTGTTTGGCCCACATAATCTCATATCTGAAGGGAGTAGGGCTAGGATGCTAATTTTCTATCCATTTGAGCATGAGCGAGCTATGGTCTAAGGTGGTCCTAGGTAACACAATCAATGAGGAAGCATATCCCAAGTCCCAGGAGGAGGAAACCAAGAATCAGTCAAGATGGACTTGGATGAGGTGAGGGCCCTTCCTATTATTCGACCAAGTGAAGGGGTTACCCAAAAGTTCCATATCATAGAGGTCATTGTTATTGACCAAGCTAGATAAGTCTCCCATACTATTAGTGTAGTCCATCTAACCCCCAAAATTTTTAGATGGGAAAAGGGGGACTTAAAGTCACCCACTATCATAATTTAGGAGTTCTAGAGGGTGAGGAAATAGGAGGATACCTCATTCCACACCACTCTCCTTCTAGGATGGGTGTTGTGGGCATACACATTAAAGGTGTGCCATTGTTCAAAATGATTTCTAAAATTAATCACAAGGTATTTTTGGGAGAGACTAAGAGAATTCCTTGTAACATGTAAGGGGTTCCACATGGTGTAAATGCCTCCCAACACCCCAGACACCTTCAAGTAGAACAAATGGGCCCCCTACCATAACATCCCTACCAAAACCTCAAAATTAGAACAAGTCATCTTTACCTCTTAAAACTATATTGATGTCTTTCCTGTAGTCACAAATATAATGTCTAATAGAATATTTGTTCTAAGGGTTGTTGATGCCCCTAATATTATAGGAAATAAAAATCATTTCTTACCTTTTTTTGTCTTAGGTCGAGGGTGATTTGTCTCCCCACAACAATCTCCCTTGCAACATTTTTTGTCTCCTTGACCTTTGAGAAGCTCTTCCCACCTTTCCTCACCACCAACATCCACCTTCTTGTTCCTAGTCTTTTTTCTTTTGAGTCTTCCAATCCTCCTCCTCATCAAATAACATGTCCATCACCTTAGGTGATAGGACAAGGTCAGGTGTAGAAACTAGGGATAGTACACCCTTTAGGGAGCGCACATCCTAAGCTGACCCAAAAATTGATTCATCATAAGGAGAACTTGGTAGAGGTATTGAGGAAGACAAGGGATGGTGACCCAAAATACCACCTACACCTAAGGCTACCTCAGGTAGAGAATTTTTTATTCTATTACCCATTTTTGTAGTAGAAGACAATATTTCTCCATCTTTGAGTCCAAAAGAAGTTGAGGCATCAATCATTAAAATAGAGGGGGTTCCTCAAGTAGCAGACTCTTCAGATCGTCACCTGTGGTGGTATTACCAATCGATGTTTCTCCATTTGCAAGCCCAAAAGAAGTTGAGGCATCAACTGTCAAAATAGGGGGGTTTGCATGGTATTGCACCCCCCAGAGGGGTTTGGCAACAAGCCCCCATCTCAATCACATTCATAGTAGCCTTTTTCTTCATCTTGAACTCCTTCTATTGTAGATCTATGTATTCTTATGTAGTGTGGCCTTTTGAGTTACAAGTTTGACAGAAGAGAGCATCATTCTCATAAAATATGGCCTAAGTCCAATGACCCAATTTGGATTTCAGGATCACAGAGTTGGGTAGGGTTTTGTTGATTGTTACATTGATATAGAACCTAGAAAAAACTAGGTTGTACTTCATCAGAGTAACCATATCCACCAAGATGTAGTTCCCAAAAGAGTTCACAATCCACCTGAAGACTTATTCATCCAACAACTCAAGGCGGGGGCCAGGAAACCAGACCTAGATCGGTGCCATCCTACTGATCTCAGCAGATGGATCAAATCCTAGCTTTCACTTAGCAAGAGTAAGGAAGAGCTTATCATATAACCAAGATCCTGAGAGGATGAAAGAGAGATCTTTCAAAGTAGTAAACTTGAAGAGGAATAGCTATCCCAACATTTTCAAGACTACCATGCTACCTTTGATTTTCTCTTAGGTTCCCACCTACTTTGTCACCATATCAATGGTCGGCCAAAAGTTTAAAAATCTATCCACAATAGCCACGCTCAAATCTGTCATTGTTGTTTTGACAATAGATTCCGGGAGGGCAATTTTTGTTCCTTCCTCCATGAGAGTAAAACCATTCAAAATGGATTCCAGACTTCCCTGGGTGGCCCCCACAAGTGCACTTTTCTAGACATCTTTGGGGGGAGATTTTGGCAAGGAATCTAAAGTGCTTGCCACAAAAATCATGGTAGGCTCAACAACAAGATCATCGATAGCAGAATTCGGACGGGGGGGAGTCACTGGATGGGGGAGGGGGGGAAGGGGGGAGAGAAGACTCCTTCCTAGGAAAGACCACCATTTTCAACATTCAAAAATCTTGCAGAGCTCGAATGCAAAGTAGAAAACTCAAAAAGTTTTTTGAGAATTCAATTTGTTGTTTATTTATATTTGGATTTCTAATTTTTATAAATAGTTTTGATTTTTTAATATAAATTGTTAAACCACTATTATATTTTATATTTTATAAAAAATAATTTAAAATAATTAATTTTTATTATATTTTATAATAATTTTTGTGCAATTAATCATTACAATTTAAATATTGTATCATATATTTATTAATATTTATCATTTAAAGGGTTCACCATTTAGTATTTTGTTCAAGTGGTGGTGTGCCACTCATATTCAAATCTCCATTAAACTATTGTGATTACTTATCACATTAAATATTTATCAATCATTTATTAAACTATGATATTATTTTAAATAAATATATTTAAGATTTAAATATATATTTTTAATTTTTATTATATATTTCTTCAGCGTACCCATTGCATACCAAGGTGCAATTGCTAGTTTATTATATCTTTGAAGAATGTAACCTTTGTGATGGTGTAATTAAAAAACTTACAACTATACTGAATGAGCCCACCAAACATCAAGTCTTGTTGAGTGAAAAGGCTCCGACACCATAAGGGATGAGGATGGGATCGTGCCCCGGGAAGATTTTAATAGAATGGATACCTCTCAGTCCTTGGCTCTTAGCCGAAGTTTAACTTTAAAAAAAGAACAATTTACACTCCAATCCATTGTTTCCTCGAACCAATCAACTTTAAAAATAACAAATAAATATTTTAATTGAAAACTAGGTTAATAAAACTATTAGTAAAGGTTTACTGATGTGACAAAAGATAATGAGTGAAGAGTTGAGAAGACAGTTGATGCATCGATATCTTTTGTTGACTTCCCACTTAGTCAGTGGAAGAGACAATGCCACTATATTCCTTCTTCATCCTCATATCCAATGCCACATATTCCTCACTCTAAATGTACAAGTAGGTACACATTTTTGTTTTGTTTTTATGCTCCAAGTGGGCATGACATGACTATACTACATTTAGACTCAGGAATATGAAATGTAGATTTTTATTGTGGGATATTTCATAAATTTTTAATGCAAAATATTTACAAGAGAATATTATGTTAAATGAAAATATAAGTATAATATATAAAGGGGTAAAATATGGTATATTTTCATTGTATTATTTGAAGATTTAAATTTTTGAAGATAGGATTGAGTTAGATTGGGTTTTTCAATGATTTCGATAGATGGGGTGTCTTCGTTGTTAGTGTTTAATTAAAGGATGAGTCTTAATATAGATATGTATTTACTCATCATATAATATTTTTTTTGATGATAAAGGACAACATATCAATGTGTCTATTATCTAATTATATATGTATGTATAATAATATATTATATGCCATTGACGATGATCCCAGCCATGGGACCCAATTTTCATAAACCAATTGGCGATGATCCAGGGCATTGGACCCAATTTTCATAAATGTAGGGCGATATGATCATTCCTATATGGCCAATATATTCGCCAAATCAGGGGTCCCTACGAAAACCTCAAAATTAGAATAAGTCATCTATACCTCTTAAAACAATACTGATGTCTTCCTTGTAGTCACAAATATAATGTCTAATAGAATATTTTTTCTAAGGGTTGTTGATGCCCCTAATATTCTAGGAAATAAAAATCATTTCTTACATTTTTTTGTCTTAGGTCAAGGGTGATTTGTCTCCCCACAACAATCTCCCTTGCAATATTTTTTGTGTCCTTGACCTCTGAGAAGCTCTTCCCACCTTTTCCTCACCACCAACATCCACCTTCTTGTTCCTAGTCTTTTTTCTTTTGAGTCTTCCAATCCTCCTCATCAAATAATATGTCCATCACCTCAGGTGGCAAGATGAGGTCAGGCATAGAAACTAGGGTGAGTACACCCTGTAGGGAGCGCACATCCTAAACTAACCCAAAAATTGATTCACCGTAAGGAGAACCTGGTAGAGGTATCGAGGAAGACAAGGGATGGTGACCCAAAATAGCACCTACACCTAAGACTACCTCAGGTAGAGAATTCTTTATCCTGTTACCCATTTTTGTAGTAGAAGGCAATATTTCTCCATCTTTCAGTCCAAAAGAAGTTGAGGCATCAGTCATTAAAATAGAGGGGGTTCCTCAAGTAGAAAAATCTTCAGATCATCACCTGTGGTGGTATTACCAATCGATATTTCTCCATTTGCAAGCCCAAAAGAAGTTGAGGCATCAAATGTCAAAATAGGGGGGTTTGCATGGTGTTGCACCCCCCAGAGGGGTTTGGTAGCAAGCCCACATCTCAATCACATCCATAGTAGCCTTTTTCTTCATCTTGAGCTCCTTCTATTGTGGATCTATGTATTCTTATGTAGTGTGGCCTTTTGAGTTACAAGTTTGATAGAACAGAGCATCATTCTCATAGACTATGGCCTGAGTCCAATGACCCAGTTTGGATTTTAGGATCACAAAGTTGGGTAGGTTTTTGTTGATTGTTACATTGATATAGAACCTAGCAAAAACTAGGTTGTACTTCATCAGAGTAACCATATCCACCAAGATGTAGTTCCCATAAGAGTTCCCAATCCACCTAAAGACTTATTAATCCAAAAACTCAAGGGGGAGGCTAGGAAAATAGACCCAGATTGGTGCCATCCTACCGATCTCAGCAGATGGATCTAATCCTAGCTTTCACATAGCAAGAGTAAGGAAGTGATTGTAATATAACCAAGATCCTGAGAGGATGAAAGAGAGATCTTTCAAAGCAGTAAATCTGAATAGGAATAGATATCCCAGTATTATCAAGACTACCATGCTACCTTTGATTTTCTATTAGGTTTCCATCCACTTTGTCACCATATCAATGGTGGGCCGAAAGTTTAAAAATCTATCCATAATAGCCAAGCTCAAATCTGTCGTTGTTCTTTCGACAATAGATTCCGAGAGGGAAATTTTTGTTACTTCCTCCGTGAGAGTAAAACCATTCAAAATGGATTCCAGACTTCCCTGGGTGGCCCCCACAAGTGCACTTTTCCAGACATCTTTGGGGGGAGATTTTGGCAAGGAATCCAAAGTACTTGCCCCAAAAATCATGGCAGGCTCAACAACGAGATCACCGATAGTATAATTCGGAGGGGGGGGAGTCACCGGATGGGGGAGGGGGGAAGTGGGGAGAGAAGACTCCTTCCTAGGAAAGACCACCATTTTCAACATTCAAAAATCTTGCAGAGCACGAAAAAATGCAAAGCATAAAACTCAAAAAGTTTTTCGAGAATTGAATTTGTTAAATCTTTATATTTGGATTTCTAATTTTTATAAATAGTTTTGATTTTTTAATATAAATTGTTAAACCATTATTATATTTTATATTTCACAAAAAATAATTTAAAATAATTAATTTTTATTATATTTTATAATAATTTTTTTGTAATTGATCATTACAATTTAAATATTGTATCATATATTTATTAATATTTTTCATTTAAAGGGTTCACCATTTAGTATTTTGTTCAAGTGTTGGTATGCCACTCATATTCAAATCTCCATTAGACTATTGTGATTACTTATCACATTAAATATTTATCAATCATTTATTAAACTATGATATTATTTCAAATTAATTATATATTTTAAATAAATATATTTAAGATTTAAATATATATTTTTAATTTTTATTATATATTTCTTTAGCGTACCCATTGCATAGCAAGGTGCAATTGTTAGTTTATTATATCTTTGAAGAATGGAACCTTTGTGATGGTGTAATAAAAAAACTTACAACTATACTCAATGAGCCCACTAGGCATCAAGTCTTGTTGAGTGCAAAGGCTCCGACACCATAAGGGATGAGGATGGGATCGTGCCCCAGGCAAATACCCCTCAATCCTTGGGTCTTAGCTGAAGTTTAACTTTAAAAAAAGAACAATTTACACTCCAATCCATTATTTCCTTGAACCAATCAACTTTACAAATAACAAATAAATATTTTAATTGAAAACTAGGTTAATAAAACTATTAGTAAAGGTTTACTGATGTGACAAAAGATAATGAGTGAAGAGTTGAGAAGACAGTTGATGCATCGATATCTTTTGTTGACTTCCCACTTAGTCAGTGGAAGAGACAATGCCACTATATTCCTTCTTCATCCTCATATCCAATGCCACATATTCCTCACTGTAAATGTACAAGTAGGTACACATTTTTGTTTTGTTTTTATGCCCCAAGTGGGCATGACATGACTATACTACATTTAGACTCGGGAATATGAAATGTAGATTTTTATTGTGGGATATTTCATAAATTTTTAATGTAAAATATTTACAAGAGAATATTATGTTAAATGAAAATATAAGTATAATATATAAAGGGGCAAAATATGGTATATTTTCATTGTATTATTTGAAGATTTAAATTTTTGAAGATAGGATTGAGTTAGATTGGGTTTTTTAATGATTTCGATAGATGGGGTGTCTTCGTTGTTAGTGTTTAATTAAAGGATGAGTCTTAATATAGATATGTATTTACTCATCATATAATATATTTTTTGATGATAAAGGATAAGGTATCAATGTGTCTATTATCTAATTATATATGTCTGTATAATAATATATTATGATATATTTAACCATACATATTTTATTTATCGTTTAATTTACATTCAAAATTTAGATACAATTCATGACTCTGAGATTGGAAAGTAATATAAAAACAAGCTATAATAAAGTCACAAATAATAATAATGAAAAAATCATTGAATATATTGTCAACTTTTAATATATTTATTTAGGTTCACTTAAGTGATGTATTTTTAATTTTATTATTTTAATTTATAAATGTAAGATACATTTTATATTTGTAAAATTTGTTAAGAGGTTTCCTATTCTATTTTTTTCTCTAATATGATGTAGTTATGGATGAAAGATAAGTTCTATCTAAACATCCAATAAAATAAAATAACTCGCAATTTTAGATAGTGAAAATTTAATGTCATAGCAATACAATAATATAATTTTTAATTAATATACAACCAAGAATAAATTACAACCTATCACAATAGGCTTAAAAAATGTTAAGCCTCGATCATTTGATTAGAAACACATAATTACAAAATTAAAATATTATTAATAATAGTTACATTTCTTCACTCTAATTGTCTCTCACTCTCTTTACTACTTCATGTTGTTGTGCTCTTGTAATTTCATAATCTTGGGCTCTAAATGATAGTGAATGGTATTTGCGTGCTAGAGACAAGTATTGTGAATGATATTATTCAAGTACAAGGTGGTGCAAAGCCCACCTTGATGAAGTGTTTACTTGGCCAAAAGTGCATGTATAAGCTCCCAAATTCAATGAATTGATTTAAAAATCAAGGTTATGATATTAAAATATTTATTGGGTCTAATCACTTAATCAGTGTGTTCCTTTGCTACTATAACTAATAAATAATAAAATTCGGTGTTTATTTTTCAATCGCGATGAGGTTTTGATGAAGGAGCATCTGAGGATCAAGGTTGTTGACTCAGATGTGGGTTTTGGTCGAGATTTACTTCCGAGGGTCATAACTTTTGACTCGGATGTGGGTTTTGGCTGAAATTTTATAGGGAGTTGCATGAGGAGGTAAAATTTCAGCCAAAACCCACATCCGAGTCAAAATTTATGACCCTCGGAAGTAAATCTCGACCAAAACCAACATCTAAGTCAACAACCTTGGTCCTTAGATGCTCCTGCATCAGTTTATAGAATATATTTTTTAAAATTTTGCAAACAATAACAACAATGTCTCACAATGCAGAAGGAACACAATGAAATAAACAACTCACACAGATTACAACTCTCAAGGATTCCTTGACGAACATTACATAAGCATTAATTAATTAATTTAGATTAGAGACAACTACAAATATCATGAAAACAAAGGAATGATACATGCAACATCACATAAAAGATAACATAAATACAACTAGTACCATAAGGTATCCATAATAACCTACATCTACTGCACATGTCGCAGGGTATGTAATACAATAACCAAAAATAAAGTACATCATGATATCTCTGAATAACTTATACAATGATACACGACCACATAGAATAAGAAAAATCAATAGCTACAGGGATCATCCAACACTGGTACACAAATGTCAGAATCTCAAATGGTAAAAGAATCACTACCACCTGACTTCTTGGAACCTAAATGGTCCACTCCCACCGTTCTAAGGAGATAACAATAGATCCCACTCGGATAACAAACATCAACAGAACAACCTAAGGAAGAGATCCTGAAAGCTCTCTAACACCAAGTGTACAAAAGATAACAATAGGTAAGAATCACTAATCTAGAGGTAACTGACACATGTAGGATAACAAGACTATGCATAGGAAGGTGTCATCATGTACGTCTAACCCTTAAGTTTCATCCTGGTAGTCTCTCTAGACCCCGACACTCAAGTGACCATACATGGTATCAATGACTTCTCATACAGACAAAGCCATTAACTATGTTAGACACACACCTCTCAAAGGTGGAAATCATCATCTCATCCTCCATCTTAATCTATACTAGCACTCAAGCATGGGTGAGGAACCACATCTTATTAAGTTCATTTTAATACCCCCCAATGATATATTAAGCTTTCACTTGATTAACATTACTTACAATAAGTGATCTTGGCAGCCACTTCTGGGCCCCAATGCTTATTGCAAGCCACCCCCTACTACACATCTAGGTAACCTACCCTAGGCTCAAAGATGCCACATAACATCACAAGATAATAATAATGTCCCTCAGGATTATTCCACAAAACAAAAGGAACATGCAACAAGTCTCCAACCATAACATCACAAAACACTCTCCAAGTGTTCACAAAAGAATATACTCCTGATCCCATGGATAGGACATAAAAATTCAACACCATATTACCCTATATAGAATATGAAGAAAAACTCAATTATACAAAATATCACAGAAGAAAATCATAAAACAAACTTCACATAGGGTTGAGTCGAATCAATCAATTACAACAGAGTATACAAGGAAAACAACCATGATAAATAAAAGACCAAATCCCCACCTTTGGAATTACATAAGTATACAATTGGGTAGTCCCAAATCTAGAACCAAACACAAGAATCAAAAATGTGCGAGGTCCCACCTCGACCCATCCTAGCTCGACTGTTGTTTTGACATTTGGCTTACCTTGTTGATACTTTGTTTAGAGACATTTGATGTATTTTGGATTTTGTTTTCCTATCATTAGACATTATGAGATGGTTATTATATATGTTGATGATGTTATTCATACTCTTTATATGCTTGTAATGGTTTCATGCTTACCTTATGATATATGCATTCTGGATTCTGAATTTGTAATGTTATCTTATAGAAAAGTAAATGTTGATAGTGCAATGGTTCAATGGTTAACTTAGGAATATGTTTATGATTCATGATATGTAGTTTCTTTATGTATTGAGTATAGATGCTATTATTGTATCTTCTTCATGTTTGATATGATTATATATGCAATGGATTTATGTGGTACTGACATCTGAATTGAGTGTGCAGGTTGTGACATGGTTGTAAAATGGGGAAACAAGGATGGGTCTATGTGAAACAGTTTAAAACCAAGGTCAGCTCTAAAGAAGAGTAAGACCTCATTGTTACATGATTTTATTCATAAAAGTGATGCATGTGTGTATGTGGATGGTAAATGTTTGTAAATTTAATATTAGATGTAATTTCTTTTTGTGAAAATGTTAATGTTAAATGTCCACTAGGCATGCCAAGTATGTAATGTGATGTGTAAATTATGTGAGTTGTCACTTGACACTTTTGTGACATGACATGCCCTAGTGGAATGTGGACCCCACTCTTTTCCCTTGGGCTATTTTGGGAATCCCTAGGCTTGATAATGGTTTAGAGAATCAAGGTTTAAGTCGTCATTATGCCATTTTCGGATGAAAGCTTAACTAGGGTTTTTGAGGGGTTATGTGGAGTCCTAGCGGGTAGTTAAGGTTGGGTTTTAGTGCCCCAAGTCATGTACATGGGTTAGGGGGCCTATTTTTACCATTTCCACTTCCCTAGACCACTATTTTTGCCTCTCTAAATGGACCATTTTTGGTAAACACAGAATTGGGGGAATGTTTCTAGGATATCACACCTTTTCATGTTTTGTTTTGCATTCCTTGTCCATGGCTAGGGAAAGTGTCATGGGAGCTAGAATATAGAAACCAACTTGCTTGGAATGAGGGAATGAGAGAGAAATGGTGAAGTCTTTTAGGTATAGAGGTATAGGATTTAGGCACTCTTCTTGGCTATGCTAGTTTTTTGGGGGGAGAGAGAAGAGAAGGACTTGAGGAAATTGCTAAGTGTTTTGGGGAAAAAGGAAGCAAGCTAGGTAGCAAGGGAAAGATTTTCTAGAAACCACCAATTTTCAATTGCACGGGAGAAAGGTTGGTGAATTCTATCATGTATATGTTTTTGCAATTTCTTTGAAAAAATGAAACTTGTGTGAATCTTGTAATTTGTTGTATCTTATGTGTGAATCTTGAATTGTATTGTTTCAATGTGATTTTATGGCTTGTTCTTGTTTTACCATCTTGTTCTTGCTATATGTTTATGGGTGTGCAAGACACTTCTCATTCTTGGGAGAATTTGAGGATGGTCTTGAGGTGATGGGCTTAGTTGGGAAGTCCATATGTTGAGAGCTAGGATGTATGGGTATCCTTGAGAGCCTACTCATGTTTTGTTTTGGGGGCCATAAGGGATGTGATTATACTCTTGATGTTGAGATGTTGGTTGGGGGAAGCCTTGTGAAGGCATGTAAGAAAGTATGGAAATTCTTATTTATTTATGTATGAGTAAGGTGTCTCCATATGTGAAGTTTCCACCATCACCCATGTATGGATCTAAGTTTGATCCTTTGTGTAAGCTTGGAAAAAAAGGGAGTAAAATTTTTATATGTACTTGTCTCAATGTGTTGTTTGAATGTTTATGTGAGTTTCTTGTTTGTCACCTATCCACTCTTGTTTCCCCTAGCTCAGAGGTGGCCATAAAATGGCCTAGGCTGGGAGGTGAGCCTCCATGGTCATGTGGTAGAAGCCTTTGTGTTGCAGGTTTATGCATGATGTGAAGATGAAGTTCAAAATTGAAGTTTCAAGTTAAAGATGAAAGAAAGAATTTTAAAGAATTGATACTAATATATTGAGTTTAAGTAATCTTGTACTACTCCTATTGTACTCAAGGATAACGTAATTGTAAAAGTGAAAAGGATTTACTACTATTGTATTTCAAAGTTATTTCATATTTAAATTATTGTTCTTGAAAAGTTAAATTGTTGTAATCTAAAATGGTACTATAAATCAGTATCAAGTACATTTATGTTATCAGAAATTGTTTGGGTTGAAAATGTTCAGTTTAATTAATGACTTTTAATCTTGCAATTGTCAAAGAAGATAAATTATGACAAGTATTATTGATTTATTTGCCTTCAAATTCTATGTAAAATTCTCTAAAAGATATTATAGTTTAAATGATCATTTGTTATATAAAAATTCTTTGTTTTAAAATTTAAATTTCCTACAAATACATGTGATGATAAAATTACTACTCAATTCTACTTTACATTATGTAATGGAATAAAAGTTTCAATGAATACTTATCATTTAAGGATTCTCTAGTTTCTATTTTAAAAATAAAACTTTTTTCTATATTTTCCTACCATTTGGTTTAGAAGTAAAATGGGAACATTAGAAATTAATAGAGAAGAAAATAAGTTGTGTAATGCCCAGTGGATTTTGGTTATTACATTCTGGTATCAAAGTAGGGTTTCAGCTCTAGGACCTTGTCTGTTATAATTATTCCCTCCATATTTTATTCTGATTTAGAATTCTGGTTAGAAAAAATTTGGGGAATTATGTTTTGGTATGCTTTTGTATTCTAAATATTGAATATGATTTTAGTAAGTTCCCTAGAAAAGTCCATCCAAATAGTTGAGAAAAATCTGGTCTTAAGTTTGTGCCTGTATTTTCCAGAGAAGTAGATATTTAAAAAAAGAAAACTGCATATTAAGTGTACAAGGAAAATTTATTTTGGGCATTACAAAATGACTACCAAATACCCACTTATAGAATACAGTAAAACATGGTCCTATAAGATCAAATAGGGTGATAAAACACAATACACACACACCATAACATGAACAAAAAATATGACCATAGAAATCACATCCATACCTCTGTATACCTCCTAGGTCATCTAATTCCCCATTAACACTTACAAGAAAAAGAAAACACTTAGGATGAATAATCAACATTTACTTCGAATAGAAAAGAAAATGAAACATTACGCATTGAAGATCAACAATGATCATAGGCAAATTCCATAAACAAAGACGATTTAGCCACTAAGAAAACAAATTGTCATGTTTGATCAAACCATACTAATATAAAAGAAAGCTCTCTAAAGTCTCTAATAGATCAAGCTAAGAAAGAAAAATTCCCAATCACAACAAATGCATAACATTTATCCAAAATTTATCCATTTAAAAATATACAAAATTTACGTGCATATTTATGTCCTAATGTGTGTGTGTGTGTGTATGTGTATATATATATATATATATATATACATATATATATATATATATATATATATATATATATATATATATATATATATATATATATATGTATATATATATGTATATATATATGTATATATATATATATATATATGTATATATATATGTATATATATATGTATATATATATATATATATGTATATATATATATATATATGTATATATATATATATATATGTATATATATATATATATATATATATGTATATGTATATCTATATATATATGTATATCTATATATATATGTATTATACATATATATATCTATATATATAGGTATATACATATATATATCTATATAGATATGTATATACATATATATATCTATATATATATGTATATACCTATATATATCTATATATATATGTATATACCTATCTATATCTATAGATATATGTATATACATATCTATATCTATTATATATATAGATATGTATGTATATACATATCTATATCTATATATATATGTATATACATATCTATATCTATATATATATGTATATACATATCTATATATCTATATATATATGTATATACATATCTATATATCTATATATATATGTATATACATATCTATATATCTATATATATATGTATATACATATATATATCTATATATATATATGTATATACATATATATATATCTATATATATATGTATATATATATATCTATCTATATATATATGTATATACATATATCTATCTATATATATATGTATATGTATATGTATATACATATATATATCTATATATATATATGTATATGTATATACATATATATATCTATATATATATGTATATACATATAGATATCTATATCTATATATATATGTATATACATATATATATCTATATATATATATGTATATACATATATATATCTATATATATATGTATATACATATATATATCTATATATATATGTATATACATATATATATCTATATATATATGTATATACATACATATATCTATATATATATGTATATACATACATATATCTATATATATATGTATATACATATATATATCTATATATATATGTATATACATATATATATCTATATATATGTATATACATATATATATCTATATATATATGTATATATATATATATATATATATATATATATATATATAATATTAAACTAACTATAATAAAAGAAAACATATTTATTGAATCATTTAATAAAACTAAATTTTAAATAAATTTAATTAATACTAAAAACAAAATTTATTAACAAAATTTTAATAAAGTAAGAGGGATGGGGAGTAGGCCCCACACGCCCCCCCATACCCTGTGCCCAAGGCGCGCCCCTCCCTAGGCAGGGGTACTGCCATGACAGTACCCATTGCCTTTGGCAGTGAGGTACTACTATAATAGTACCTACTGCTACGACAGAGGTACCAAAGGTGGGGGGTTGGGGGTGTGGTGGCCCCCGACCCCAAATAACTTTTAATAAGTTTATATAGATATAAATATAGATATAGATATAGATATAGATATACAAATTTGATTTTTTTTTTTTGAATTTTTATTTAGATAAAAAAATATGATTTTCTTTACTCTGCTTTTTTCTAGTAATGTAATTCAAATTATATTTCAATGACAAATATTAACTTTAAAAAATAATCAAAATTGTGCCTATTTTAACTTTTTCATTTCAACAATAATCAAGAAAAACATCAATCACAAATGCAACAGTAAACAAAAACTTACATTTCAAATGCATTGAATATCATATATAAACAACTAAATAAATTTAAGCTATTTGTTACTCCAATCAATGATATATTCATCAAACTTTGAACTTGAAACCACAATACTTGTTGATATATATATATATATATATATATATAACTTTCAATGCATTTTTTTTAAAGTTTATTTTTTTAATATTTTTTTTAATGCACAGATTTTAAAAAAAATGTGAATCATAAAAAGGGATTTTAAAAAAAATTTTAGGGTCAAAATTCTGAAATTTTGAATTGACATATTATATAACCAAAATATACATTTTATATATTATTCTTTCAATACTCTTTGGCTTTTATTCCTTTTTGTCTTTTGTGGGTTACTTTTCCTTTGACTGTGTACTTTTTGACTGTATACATTTTTATCCAGAATGTAAAATTCTAACTAGAATTTATTTCCTTTAACCAAAATTGATTTTCTTTTCTCAAGAAAATATTTAACCAAGCATAATAGTCTAACCATAGTCTAGGTTTAATGTTTCATTTTCTAAGAGATCTGGGATGAATTTTCTAATAAAATTTTGCCAGCATAACCTTGCTATGCCAAGTTTTTATAAAAACCTAAAATCTCAGATCAAAGGGTTTTCTAATACCCAAAACCATAGAAATAAAAAATAGATCTACAGAGATAAATGAAATTAACCAGGCATAAGAAACCATTAAAATTGCACAATATAATTCACATAAAGGATTCTCAAACCCTACCTTAAATCCAATGTTAACAACTGAAATTCAAACCCTTAAAGATCTATAAACACCAGATTCCTCCCAATATGGATTCAACTTGCAAATCTAACTCCACGAAAAAATGCAACACAAAGATCCAAATGCACAAACAAAGATTTCAACAAATTTCAAGCAATCCCAAAACACGCCAAAAATCTCAAGATGCCAAAATCCAAGCTCTCTCCAAAATTTCTCAAAAACCTGTCTAATTCTAGAATGAATGCACAATTTCCCTAATAGAGATTCAATTCCTCCTTTCATGCAAACCCTAAAGGCAACTCACCAGTGATAACTTTAAGAAACCCCGTTTTAGGAAAAAGTGTAAAATCCTGAATCATACACTATTTTAGTGGGGAATTTGTTTTAATCCAGACAATTTTTTTTTTCAAATTCACGATTTTTCATAGTTTGTATTGGCGATTTTTCCCGATCGAGTAAAAATTTAATAAATTGCTGGTGAATAATTTTCTTGTGAAGTAAAAAATTATAATATATAAGGCGAATAATTTTCTTTTGAAGTAAAAAATTATAATATATGAGGCGAATAATATTTTTTTGAATGTAAAAAAAATAATTGTATCATCTAATTGTTCATTAATTATGTGGAAAAAAAATATTTTATTGCCTAATCATTCGTTAATTATGAGAAAAAAATAATTTATTGGTTAATCATTTGTTAATTCTAGGAAAAAAAATAATTTATTGGCGATTTCCAAAAGATGGGACATAACATGGACATGTAACCTAACCTATGTTCCTAACATACATACATTATTTTATACTATTAAATGTATTATTTGAGACTGTTTGATGATCCAAGATCAATGGCTAAAGTTTAATTTCGGGCCTAATTTCTTGAAGGAAACAGAATTGTCCAGGAAGTCACTAGAATGTTGACATGTATAAAATTAGGGTTGTCAACATGTCTATAGACTACAGTGTACACATGTTGGTATCGATAATCACGGTCCTATAGTGCAACTTGTAACCTCTTAATTCGGTAAGAAATAAATTCCTTGTTAGTGACAAGCAACATTCTTTAGCTGTCATGCAACACTTCCAAATTTGTACAGACGATCTAATCAATTTCTGACAGTTCTGCATAAATGGGAAAGATTTACTACTAGATATGAAGATTAATTACAAAATTTTAATTTCTCACACATGCATTTAGGGGAAAGATTTACATGAAAGATTTAGAGGCATATTAAGGACAATGGATTTAATACCGTTAAAGAAAGAATAATTTATTGCTAAGTAACGATCAAGGATTCAAGGGCTATTTATAGATGATCTCGCTTCATTATTCATCGATTCATCTTTGCTAGATAATTTGTTTGTTTACGGTCTGCGCTCTGCACTTTGCAAAAAAATTGTTTTTTAAGTTTTTTAAAGTTTTACTGTTTGAGATGGACACTCCAATTAGGCTTAGATGCACATCTGAGGAGGCCTAGAAGGCCTTTCTAGGTTCCTTTTCTGATGAAACCTTAGAGTCTATTTGTAAGGAGGGTGGGCCTATCATATTAGAGGTTGTTAAAATGGTGCTCGGCACAGAGTTTCTGCACAATGAAGATAGGCACCGGGTCTGCACGGACATTACGTCCCATTTTTTGGCATCTCTTCTCGACCTTGGAGGAGAGAAGGTGGACATGCTAATGCTGCTGAGGAGGGTTTTTAAAGAAGAATACCTGGGGGACAATGTTAATGCTATTGTGTATGTGGAAATAGGGGTGGGGATACCTTGGGCAAGTGAAATACCCAAGCTTCTCCTCCAAGGCCAGAATGTGGCCATGCAACCTTTTCTATTGGGCCTAACTGCTGGGCAGTTGAAGCACCATAGGAAATGGGCACTGATTGCCAGGGATTTTCTTCGTAAGTGGTTTATGCTTGACAAAGAGGAGGCTTAGGAAGGGCAATTCAGGTGGCTTGATGAATTCTCGCAATTAATTCTCTCTACAAAATTCTACTTAGATGGAGCTGCAAGGCAAAATCACTAGTGGACTACTAGTGGTTTTTTTTGAAAAAAAATGTACCTCATTTTTGTGTTTTTTTAATTTATAGTACAATAGTAGGTTTCTCTTTGTAGTATTGTACTGGAAGAGTACAATGTAATTATAATTTTATGAAAAAGTATAATGAAAATTTTGCAAGCTTTTAGACTTCTTTGTCACTATGTTTTATGGGTACAAAAAATGGTTTTTAGACTTCTCTTTCACTATGATTGCAATATTTTAATTAGTTTCTTAAATGCTTTATCTGTGTATTTGACATGTATGATGTAACTTGTAAGTATGTTTCAGTACAAATAAGGAAATGTTCAAATGATGCGGATGGTATTTCCATTTTTAAATATGAATATTTAAAATGTATCACTGTAGCACAGTTGTACAATGTAGTTAATATGAAAGATTAGAGAATTTTGAAGGAAAAATAACTTAATAAGGCTAGAGAAAGAATTTATGGTTTTCTAATTATAATGTATGAGAATTATATGTGATTATAATTATCAACGTTAAAGTTATAATCAATAAAAAATATCATTTTAACATTAAGTATACTATAAGTATATAATCAATTTGAAGGACAAGTGAATTAATAAGGTAACAGGTTAGAGAAAGAATTTATGGTTTTCTAATTATAAGGTATGAGAATTATATGTGATTATGATTATCAATGTTAAAGTTATAATCAATAAAAAATATCATTTTAACTTTAAGTATACTATATAATCAATAAAAAATATTACTTTAACTGATAACTCATGTTTGAGAAATCTCATAATCTCTAAACACTAACTTAAGTAATATTATTAAAAAAATAGTATAACATTTAACAATGTCCAATGTCCGTTGCAAATAACTATCGTTGGATGAGAACAGATCGATGATGTACAATGGACTTTGAGATGAAAGGGAAAAATAGACCTATCTTTTCAAACCCTTTCCATAATCATGGCATGTGTCACTAAACATGTTCCTCTCACTAAACATTAGTCACAGTCTACCAATAATGTCATTTTAATTTGATGATGACGTGACATGGTGAGTTAATGGGAGTGGGACCCATGGGACCACCTCACCACTCTCGGTGACTAACAATGAAATTTTGGCCATTGGATGATTGTAGATCAACGACCGAAGTTGTATTTCGGGTCAAATGGGAAAAGCAACCCCATCTTTTCAAACCCTTTCCAAAATCATGACACGTGTCACGAATCACTAAACACATTCCACTCGTAGTCTCGCACAGTCTACCAATTGTCAACAATGTCATTTGATGATGACGTGACACATCTGACTCGTTAATGGGACCCACCTTAATGTGACTAACCATGAGCCATGAGTCTCATGACATTATGATTGTTGGATGATTTTAGATCAACAACCAAAGCTGTATTTCAGCCCGAAAGAGAAAACAAAACCCATTTTTGTAAACCCATTCCGGATTCATGACGCGTGTCCACTCACACGGTCAGTGAGTCAGTGACAAGTGTGACGGCTGTAGATTGTACAATTTTTTCCCTTAAAGTTTCCAATCTAAATTTTCATTCATAAGTATAAACTAAAAGTAGTATGGAGATTTAGATAGGGGTTACTGATTCTAAATTTCTAGGTTGAGGATTGATGTCCGAGCCCCAAGAAAGCAACAAAGTCTCTCAGCTCTCTTTCTAGTCATAGTCTGCAAAAATTGAAACTAAGGGTAACAGGTAACTTCTAAAATCCTAAACACCTACATCCTGCATTTTAAATTTTTCAAATCTCTTCATTTACAATTTTACTGTTTATATTATATAAAAAAAATTAGCCTGCTAGGGTTTAATCAAATCAACATTACTATTTATATTTTATAAATAAAAATAATTATCCTGTTAGGGTTTAATTTTAAATCACCCCTATAAATTGTAGGCTTGTAGCTGTGTATAAATATTTGAATTTTCCTACGAGTAAATAGTGATACTGCTTACCAACTTACCACGTTGGACAAAATAGATATCAAGAATAAGACTACAAGTAAAAGGCCAAGTCAGATACTGGAATTCCACAATCTGCTTAAAACACCAGGTTTTACTGATTTATTCCATGATATTTATGATCTTGTTATTCATGGAAATAAGGGAATAATAGAAATTAGATTTGCACTTGAAAACAAGTGGAACGATCCAAATAAGGCTTAAAAAAAAATTTCATTTAACCTCGTGATAAATGAAAGGGAAAATAAAATTGGATCATGGGTTGCTAGGTTGGCACACATGGCGTTACCTCAAGTATTCCTTTGCCCAGAAATTGTCATGGTCTGTGCTGAAAATTATGATGAAAATAGAAAAGCAATTGTGAATAAAAATACTCAGGATGAAATTTTGTCCATAACCGAGAGTGAATTTTCTAGTCTATTGAACCTAGGGTTTCAACAACAAAACTCAAACGTGTACATTGACCTAGGAAAGTTGGTAGAGGATTATGAAAAGTTAGATGTAACACAGAGAGATTCTTATATCAGAGGAATAAAAAATTGTTATAGTATGAGTCCAGATCATAAGCGTCCTTATGATTATGATATTTTTGTGCCATGGGCACAAGACAATATTTCCTTGGTAGCATTATGTTTGGGATTGGATAGTAACAAACAAGTGGGTGCTAGCATTCTTGAAATGCTTTTTCATATTCATTTTGAAAAAGAACCAATAAAATATTTTTTTATTGAGCACATTGTTTGTTGCATGCAAGATCAATTACTAATTATTTAAATAGGTTCACAAAAGACATTAGATTCACAACCTACTTGTGCTATCTTCTCTTAGCAAAGCATCGTGCATTATTTCAGACAAACAAGCTTTGCAGTCAGGGCCAAAATCCAATATATGAGTGGACACCTCAGATAAGGATGATTGATAATAGAAGGAACTACAAAATTTTTGTAGACTTCTTTTTGGCACCAACGTACCATAAAATTATAGGCACTCTGATGCCTAGAATTCTTGTTACTTGTAGAAATTGCATTCAATTGGGAAGTCAATTACAATTGGCTGACTGATACTTAATGGAAGAGTACACTGTGTTAAGGTTTTACGATTTAGAGGTAGAACCCTACAAACTTCCAATACATGTAATAGAGAGGGTATTTGCATTGGAATATGTACGATAGATGGAGAGCAGAGATGTACTCTTTAATGGTCAACAAAAGAAAATGATATTTCCTTTCCTGCCTTTCTCACTTGGAGGGTTCACATTTGAGAGAAGAGGATTCAAAGTGGCACAAGCCTTTTTTTCAATTTTTTTCTTTGATGTTGACAGTCACTGGTAGTATGATCCACTCAACATAATTGGAACAAAGCTTAGAGAGAATGGGAACTCTGTAAGCAAATGTCAACATGAAAGTATGCCATTGATTGAAAAATTTAAAAACATGGAGTCTTGGGACGAGGTCAGAAAAGAGATGGAGAAATATGCTGTTGAAAATAATATGTCAATATAGGAATTGTCATCACAAATAATGGTATTACACAAATAGAAAGGAAAAGTGCAGGCCATGAGTATGACATCGTCCAATTTATACCAAAAAGCTGCTCAACCATCTACAAATTCTCTTCCAAAAGAGCTAATGAATGAATGTATTGATGATAATTGGACTCGAACCAAAATTTATAATTTTTGGGAAATGAGGAAGAATCTCGGTGAGCCAAAGACCTCTGTAGATCTTTATGACGTGGAAGATGATACAATGTTTAACGAATTATGGAATAAGGAGCATCCAACTAAAGCATATCCAAATGACGATGACCAAGACCAGGATTTTGTGAATCCCACATCCAGTAAAGTGTATTCAATTAGTAGAGGAGTTGATGCATCCAAAAAAGATCAATATACCAAAGGGGCAGATATTATAGAAAAAATGAGCTACCAAGGTTTTGGTGCTTTGGGTCCTACTGGAGAAGGGGTTTGGTCTACACCTGACCCAGCTACTCCACCAAAACATGGTGAGAAACCAAGCCTTGGGCTTGGAGTTCAATCATCAAAATCATCAACTCAGTCAATTCCATTTCCTCGAAGCACTCAGATTCAATCTGAATCAATTGCCACTCCCACAGTTGTGAATATCATGGGTAGAACTACAACTACTGGTTCGAAAAGGACATTATAGATAGACACAAAAACAATTGTTCGTAGAGATCAAGGTAGTGTAAAGAAGAAAAAGGTTTTGACAAGTATTGGTATAATAATGCCAATGGTGATTGGGACTCCAACAATTTCCCAACCTTTAGGACAAAATCCTCAAGCTTAGAACAGTCCAAAAACTCCACTTGTAATGGGTCAGGGTGTTGCTAAACCTCATGGTGTAATTAGTAGCACCATAGGCAACATAGGTGGTAGCTCCTACATTAGTGGAAGTGCTATTTCACCATTCAAACAATCAATTGTCTCAAAAAACCCTGATTTTCATTACAATGATTTTGTAACTAACTATGAACAATCAAAAAATAGGAATAGACAACATAGTAAGACAATGAAGATGGAAGTAGTTGTTGCAACTCGTGATGCAGAACCTACAACAAGCATGCTACTTCCAACATATGACCCAAATAAAGATATGATGGAATTCATGGTTGTTATGCCCCCAGCTAGAGATAACAATCCACCAGAGAGTGAGTTAGATCCATCTCAATTTCAAGTTAGCACCCTCCAAATGGATTTATCCAAAATTAAAAATGTGCACAAGATAAATGTGTCCAAAATGACCAACCAAGTGGTCTACAGTTCTGTGATGAAATTGGAGAGAGAGAAAGGAAAGTTTTAGGGAACAATAGATAAGTTAAAGGCGGACCTGGAAAATGTAAAGGCAAATGAGAAAGCAGCAGAAATGATGAAGGGTGCTCCCCTTAATACCACAAACACATAATAGAAATAGAGAAACAACAACAATAATATGCAAGAACAGAAAAATTGGCTTCTTATTATCTCCACAAATGTGGAATTACAAACTTTCAGAATTACAATATGCAAAGCCACATGGGCATTCCCTTACAATATTCTGTAGGACAAAGCCTCGAACTATTACCCAGAACTATTCTGAACTGCCTAAGACAATAATACAGCCTTCCTTATATAGGCAATTTTCCACCGCCTGGGAAGGTTCCAGAATTTTAGCCAATAAGGCCGACCAAACTTAGAATTATTTTATTTTACATTTTATTACATCATAGTCGGCTCAAGGTAACCTTTGAAACCCGAATAGAAATTTTGAAGAAAATTATTTTTCGCCATTTCAGGTGACCCGCCTTCCGGAGATCATAAGTCATCACCAGTTGACCCGATTGACTATTATAACCCCATTTCGGAAACGCCACAAAGCACTCTACAGGCTTGACTTGTGCAAGCGCTTGTCACCCAAATTTTTTAACTCATTCGGGGCCTCTAAAGCCTTCAAAACTGAGTTCGAAGTTTCTGTATCCTGCTGCCAACACCGAAAATCTTCAATATCTTCAAAACTACACCTGATCTAGCCATGAAACTTTGCTGGCAGACTTATATGACCAAAATGAACCTCCAAGAAAGAAATCAGATCATTCTGAGCACATACGAAAATTACCAAAAATAGTAACTTTCCATAAATAGCAGCTCTGCACAAAATAACCCTTATTGAAAATTAAAAAAAATAGAAATGTTTTTGGGTGAAGCAAGATTGCTCTTACACCCAGGATGCTCCTGTATCAAGAAAAAAGCTACAAAGAATTAGAGAGAAGGATAAAAAATTTATCCTCTAAAGAAGAAATTGGAGTTGGACAGCAAGAACATATGGACGTAGAACTGAAATCTCTGAGGGAAAAATTGGAACAGAGCGAACAAAAACTTTAGAATGAAAAAGCCTCTTCATTAAGTTTTTACAAAAACTTGGAGAGTGCGGGAAAGGCAACCAATAACTTAAAGAAAGAATTGGAGAAAGAGAGGGTAAAAACAAAAGAGTGGGAAGAGAAAGCAAAAGAGTGGGAAGAGAAAGCAAAAGAGTGGGAAGAGAAAGTAGAGAAAATAAGAAAAGATAGTGAACACAAGTTCTCAGAAATGAGAGAAGACCTAAAGAAGGCAAATAATACAAATAAAAATTATGAAAACAGCTTGAATAACCATGTAAATAATACAATCAAGCAAATAAAAAAATACTTCTGGGGCCAAATAAAGATGTCTTCTGATAGGTTTTGTGATTGGTTTGAACTGAATGAAACTTTTACAGATGTTTTTGGGAAGCTGAAAGAGCACATTGAGAAGAACAAAAGTTTTTGTCACAGATAGAAAACTACAAAGAAGATTATGCAAGAAATCAACAGAATTAGTTATAGGCATTTGGTAAGCAAGGGAATTCAAGACCATGTTGCTACAACAATAAAGGTGAACTCTGTCTTTCAAAAATGTCAGAAACTAACAGAAGCAGAAGAAAATGTTGCCTTATTCGGGCCAAAGCTTGCCAAGGTGAATAGTAAAACAAGCAAATTGATATCTCTTGGTTTGCCAAGTCTTGGTCTTGATTACTCATCAACAAGTTTCATTGGAAGAGAATCTTACAAAAAAAAGTTGGAGGACACAGTGACGTCTGATTTAGGCAACCTTGCTTAGGACAAAACTTATGAAGGCACTGCAAAGTGCATCAAAACATTCACAAATTTGAATGCAATAATGGAAGGAACATTTCTTTCAACTCACTCTTCCAAGTATGGATGGTTGATGAGGTTGAAGGTCATGTACTATAACATGAAATTTTTTTCCCTTTCAACTAACGAAGAATGGAGCATACTAAAGAAACTGATAGAATCATCTTGATCTCATCAATCATAGTATGTGAAAGTACTTTCAGTTTCAATCATCTCTATATCTTTAGTATATATCTTTGATATTATCCTAAATACTAGAGTCTAGAATTGAGTTTAAAGTAACAAGTTTGAACTTTGTTTTTTGAACAGGATGAATGTTGTAGTCTTGCAGATGCTATTTCCAATGCTAATTTACTAAACCAACCTGTCAAATGTAGAAATGTACAACTAAAGTTGTAGAGATGTTGTGGATTTGTAGTTGTCTTACTAATTTAAATTTTGAGACTTCTCACTTCACATTAGGGAAATCGACCTGAAGCTGTTGTTGCTCCCTTGTTTCTATAAAAGGAAATTCAGGGTCATTGGCTTAGGGTAATGAAATTGAAATTGGGCAATGTGCCAAATTGCCAATGGGTATTGAGTCATTGAGTTTTGTAAATAGAATCACAGATTTGTGTTCTTACTAGTATTAATGAATGAAATGTTACATTATATCATATTTGTAATTAAATTAATGAGAATCAGTATTTCTAACTCTAAGAATTCTAACATATGAATTGCTATGTTGTCAAAACAAATAATGAAAAATCTAAAAGAATTGTACCATATGAGTTGAATAATGAAAATGAAAACCATTATTAATTGTGGAATTGAATCTTGATGACATTATCAACCACATTCATGTTTTTGACATTGGAATATGCTATTATGCATGATTGATGATGAGATACATAAACTGACAGTAGACTTCAGGAAAAAGCTTAATAAATACCTAGGAGGCTAGGACCTGCTACTTCTACATTGGTTCAACTTCAAGTTGCCACATCATATCATCATTGAGATCATTGGATTCAACGCCATCAACTTCATAGATTCCTTGGTTCTTCGATATGTTTTTTTCACTCTGCATACCACCGCTTAACTGATGTTCATCGCTAGTAGTACCAGTACCAGTAGTACATGATTCAATGACATCATTTTCTCTAGCATTCCCACTCCGAGTCCTACTTTGGCTTTAAATGTTTCCCAACCCTCTTCTCTGACATTTCTTCCTCCACAATTTCAATGCCCTTTCATAAGGAAAAGTATTGACTTCATACTTGGATGTATAGAGCCTCAAGTAATTTTCCAGATTCTTGTCTAGTTCATTTCTTAGCTTTGACTTTAGGAATCCCAAAGCACTAAAAACTCTCTCATCCTCCACTGACCCCAATATCATGGTCAGACATAAATCAACAAGCTTGAAATATTCTGATATTGAATCAATCAACAATTCGCTCTCAGCTAGATTTTTCCAAAGCCTTAATACTGATCCATCTTTGCGAGGGTTCTGCATAATATTATATTGTTCCCTCATTGTAATTGAAAAATGACCTGATTTCTCTCTCAAATGATTTCCATCTAAAATTCCATTTAGAGTTACTCCATTTAACTCTTTGGTTTTGTAGAAATGATCTATCAAAGTTAGTAGCCTAGTTTTAAAATCTTTAAGATTTTTCATACTCCAATATTGAGGAAACACAATAGCCATGGATTCAAGTAGTTTGACTGTAGAGAATCTTTCTCTAATCTGTGCGGAAAGATCATAGGCAATGTGCTTCAAAGAAGCTGTTACAGACTCAATGATCTTGGTAAAGTCTTCCCTTTTAATACTTGATACTCGTCAAGTCCTGGTGTTCTTTCCTGGTTCCTCGGACTCGATCCTAGCAAAGTAGTGCATTGGTATCTTAGCTCCATGAACTTTTGCACATAACTCCCCATTTGAACCAATTTTTAAAAATTTATTAGGATTTTCCAAATTTGTGACTTTCAGCTAGCTGGAAAATTTTACATCATCTTCACATAATTGATAGAGACTATCGAGCGCCACACATGTCAATTTACGCAGTGAAGCATATTCTACAATATACATAGCTCTTTGCTGGGCCTTTTTCATTAAATTTCTCATTTCCTCAAGCATGGGGAGAATACTTGCTAATTTTAATAGTGCCTCTACATTAGTTAACATTGCCAGCAGTGAAGGAAATTTTGGTTGCCCTCCTTCGTCATGACTTGAGTTCATTAGACAAAGCAACGATTGATATTTTGAAAAAACTTGATGTGATGGTCCATCCAAAGAGATCCATCTAGTATCATTATCCTTAAGAAGCTTTTTCCCATTGGTTAGTCCTTCAGCAAAGTGCTGAAATTCCCTCAATCATTTCAGACTTCGATAGAAGTATTGGTAGAGCTCTTTGATTAAAGCTTGAATTTTTTGTATTGGAGCATGCTTGCTGACAACTCCAAAAGCTAGATTCATTATGTGGGCCATGTAGTGAATGGGAGTAATGTAGGGTGCACAAGAAGATTGTATCTTTATGCAAAGACCGCCCCTATGGCCTTGCATTACTAAAGCTCCATCCACTCCAACACACACCAGCTTTTTGGCAATGGTCATGTCATTTATACCTCCATATTCAATTAGAGAACTCTTTACTAGTTCAAATAAATTTTCTGTTGTCGCATTATCCCTCATTTTAGCAACAGTTAGTAGATGAGGTTGGCAAACAAAATTTTGTATAGTATAAACATGCATGCATACCCAGGAAGTCTTGTCTACTGCTGTAACCTCGTCTAAAGACAATGCAATAAAATTTGACTCTTTAATTTTTTCCTTTAGATCCTCTTTTTCAACCTCGGCAAGACAACTCACACATTCCCATCCATTGTTTATTGACCAGTGACTGTTAGGATAGTTACAAACTTTCAAAAAGTGTAATAAAGCACTCAATGATGGGTAGTCTGTCATAGGACACCCTTTGCTCAAAATATTAAACACAACACTTAACTGAACAACTTTTCCCATTAGTTCTACTTCCAATGCTTTTCCAAAACAAGCTTCAATAGAGCCTTGAACTTCACCAAGCTTCATCTTTATATTATGTTGAAATTCATATAATTTTGCATTCCTAACATGCTGAGATTCCTCCTTTGTTTTCCATCTTATCACTAATTTTTGAACTTCATCTATGGTTTGCTTTTCGTAAAGTTTACCCATATGCTTCTCTATGGTGTCAATTTTTAGCTGCAACCTCTTTTCCTTCTTATTTATCTCACTGTAAATCTTGCATCTACATTCTACCGGAGGCTCCCCTTCAATTGGATTATCCACTGGTTCAATGAATGGATACTTTGACACCCATTCTATTTGAAAATTCCTCGACAGATCCCACATTCTATCATTCTTCGATTTGTATTTTCTTTTCTTCCCTGCACCATCATCTTCTCTGACATTCTCAGTCTCATCCAAGTTGATTATATCATTATGGCTACTCTGAGTATTTAATTGAAAATCTTCTTCAAGTTCATCGTGATCTGAGATATCACTTTCACTGACTTCTTCAATATGTCGCATAGGTTTAGCCTCAGGTTGTGAATCTTGAAAATCTTCTTGTGATGAAGTAGCTTCCCAATTTTGGCCAAAAACATTTCCAACACCATGACCAAAGTACGATGGTAAGGTTCTCCATTTTATTGACCTCTCTTGGCTTTCCCCATATGTCAAAGCCTTACCCTTATTCTTGTTCGACATCTCAATTCTTCAATGAAATAAAGGCTACTAGCCTACCAGTGAAAAAAAAATGTAAAAAAAATGTTTACTTGTTGAAGAAGTAACAAATGACAATATAACTATAATATACAATGTTTACATAGTTGCAAAATAATAATCACTTACCTTTGCCTCAAATTCAATCGCAATCCTGACTCTCCAAAGTAGTCAAGACTCAATAATCTAAACTTCGCTATCGATCAAATTGAACTGATCCAAATTGTGTACAATAACATTGATGTATGAATGTATTTATACTAATCTTTATTTGTAAATTGGGCAAGAGGTATTAGGTCGGTGTCAAAATATTTGGCAAAGCCCGCATAATTATAACATTTTTGGTGTTATATCCTTGGTGATTATGGGTTGTCCAATACCATGGTACTATTAATAAAGTTGGCAAAAATCAATCGGTTTGAGACACGCATCTGTAAAATGGCTGGCAAAGTTGGGTCTGCCTATATATATATATATATATATATATATATATATATATATATATATATATATATATAACTATTGGCGAATATAGGCTGTCCATTTGGGGCCACTTTGAAATTATAGGTGAATGTTAAAAAAATATTGTGCCCAAAAATTATATTCCATTAGCGATGATCCCGGCCATTGGACCCAATTTTCATAAATGCGGGGTGATATGATCATTCCCATATGGCCAATATATTCACCAAATTGGGGGTCCCTACCAAAACCTCAAAATTAGAATAAGTCATCTTTACCTCTTAAAACAATAATGATGTCTTCCTTCTAGTCACAAATATAATGTCTAATAGAATATTTTTTCTAAGGGTTTTTGATGCCCCTAATATTCTAGGAAATAAAAATCATTTCTTACCCTTTTTTGTCTTAGGTCGAGGGTGATTTGTCTCCCCACAAAAATCTCCCTTGCAACATTTTTTGTCTCCTTGACCTTTGAGAAGCTCTTCCCACCTTTTCCTCACCACCAACATCCACCTTCTTGTTCCTAGTTTTTTTTCTTTTGACTCTTCCAATCCTCCTCCTCATCAAATAACATGTCCATCACCTGAGGTGACAGGACAAGGTCAGGCATAGAAACTAGTGAGAGTACACCCTATAGGGAGCGTACATCTTGAATTGACCCAAAAATTGATTCATCGTAAGGAGAACCTGGTAGAGGTATCGAGGAAGACAAGGGATGGTGACCCAAAATAGCACCTACACCTGAGGCTACCTCAGGTAGAGAATTATTTATCCTATTACCCATTTTTGTAGTAGAAGGCATTATTTCTCCATCTTTGAGTCCAAAAGAAGTTGAGGCATCAGTCATTAAAATAGAGGGGCTTCCTCAAGTAGAAAAATCTTTAGATCGTCACTTGTGGTAGTATTACAAATCGATATTTCTCCATTTGCAAGCCCAGAAGAAGTTGAGGCATCAACTGTCAAAATAGGGGGGTTTGCATGGTGCTGCACCCCCTAGAGGGGTTTGGCAGCAAGCCCCCATCTCAATCACATCCATAGTAGCCTTTTTCTTCATCTTGAGCTCCTTCTATTGTGGATCTATGTATTCTTATGTAGTGTGGCCTTTTGAGTTACAAGTTTGACAGAAGAGAGCATCATTCACATAGACTATGGCCTGACTCCAATGACCCAGTTTGGATTTCAGGATCACAAAGTTGGGTAGGTTTTGTTGATTGTTACATTGATACAGAACCTAGCAAAAACTAGGTGTGACTTCATTAGAGTAACCATATCCACAAAGATGTAGTTCCCAAAAGAGTTCCCAATCCACTTGAAGACTTATTCATCCAAAAAACCAAGGGGGAGACTAGGAAACTAGACCCAGCTTGGTGCCATCCTACTAATCTCAGCAGATGGATCAAATCCTAGCTTTCACTTAGCAAGAGTAAGGAAGTGCTTGTCATATAACCAAGATCCTGAGAGGATGAAAGAGAGATCTTTCAAAGAAGTAAATCTAAATAGGAATAGATATCCCAGTATTGTCAAGACTACCATGCTACCTTTGATTTTCTATTAGGTTCCCACCCACTTTGTCACCATATCAATGGTTGGCTGAAAGTTTAAAAATCTATCCACAATAGCCAGGCTCAAATCTGTCGTTGTTCTTTCGACAATAGATTGCAGGAGGAAAATTTTTGTTCCTTCCTTCGTGAGAGTAAAACCATTCAAAATGGATTCCAGACTTCCCTGGGTGGCCCCCATAAGTGCACTTTTCTAGACATCTTTGGGGGGAGATTTTGGCAAGGAATCCAAAGTACTTGCCCCAATAATCATGGCAGGCTCAACAACGAGATCACCAATAGCAAAATTCAGAGGAGGGGGGAGTCACCAGATAGGGGAGGGGGGGAAGGGGGCAGAGAAGACTCCTTCCCAGGAAATACCACCATTTTCAACATTCAAAAATCTTGGAGAGCACGAAAAAATGCACAGCAGAAAACTCAAAAAGTTTTTTGAGAATTCAATTTGTTGTTTCTTTATATTTAGATTTCTAATTTTTATAAATAGTTTTGATTTTTTAATATAAATTGTTAAACCATTATTATATTTTATATTTTATAAAAAATAATTTAAAATAATTAATTTTTATTATATTTTATAATAATTTTTGTGTAGTTGATCATTACAATTTAAATATTGTATCATATATTTATTAATATTTATCATTTAAAGGGTTCACCATTTAGTATTTTGTTCAAGTGGTGGTATGCCACTCATATTCAAATCTCCATTAGACTATTGTGATTACTTGTCACATTAAATATTTATCAATCATTTATTAAACTATGATATTATTTTAAATTAATTATATATTTTAAATAAATATATTTAAGATTTAAATATATACTTTTAATTTTTATTATATATTTCTTCAGCGTACCCATTGCATACCAAGGTGCAATTGCTAGTTTATTATATCTTTGAAGAATGGAACCTTTGTGATGGTGTAATAAAAAAACTTACAACTATACTCAATGAGCCCGCCAGGCATCAAGTCTTGTTGAGTGCAAAGGCTCCAACACCATAAGGGATGAGGATGGGATCGTGCCCTGGGCAAATTTTGGTAGAATGGATACCCATAAGTACTTGGCTCTTAGCGGAAGTTTAACTTTAAAAAAAGAACAATTTACACTCCAATCCATTGTTTCCTTGAACCAATCAAATTTACAAATAACAAATAAATATTTTAATTGAAAACTAGGTTAATAAAACTATTAGTAAAGGTTTACTGATGTGACAAAAGATAATGAGTGAAGAGTTGAGAAGATAGTTGATGCATCGATATCTTTTGTTGACTTCCCATTTAGTCGGTGGAAGAGACAATGCCACTATATTCCTTCTTCATCCTCATATCCAATGCCACATATTCCTCACTGTAAATGTACAAGTAGGTACACATTTTTGTTTTGTTTTTATGCCCCAAGTGGGCATGACATGACTATACTACATTTAGACTCATGAATATGAAATGTAGATTTTTATTGTGGGATATTTCATAAATTTTTAATGTAAAATATTTGCAAGAGAATATTATGTTAAATGAAAATATAAGTATAATATATAAAGGGGTAAAATATGGTATATTTTCATTGTATTATTTGAAGATTTAAATTTTTGAAGATAGGATTGAGTTAGATTGGGTTTTTTAATGATTTCAATAGATGGGGTGTCTTCGTTGTTAGTGTTTAATTAAAGGATGAGTCTTAATATAGATATGTATTTAGTCATCATATAATATTTTTTTTGATGATAAAGGACAAGGTATCAATGTGTCTATTATCTAATTATATATGTCTTTATAATAATATATTATGATATATTTAACCATACATATTTTATTTATCATTTAATTTACATTCAAAATTTAGATACAATTCATGACTTTGAGATTGGAAAGTAATATAAAAACAAGCTATAATAAAGTCACAAATAATAATAATGAAAAAATCATTGAATATATTGTCAACTTTTAATATATTTATTTAGGTTCACTTAAGTGATGTATTTTTAATTTTATTATTTTAATTTATAAATGTAAGATACATTTTATATTTGTAAAATTTTTTAAGAGGTTTCCTATTCCATTTTTTTCTCTAATATGATGTAGCTATGGATGAAAGATAAGTTCTATCTAAACATCCAATAAAATAAAATAACTCACAAGTTTAGATAGTGAAAATTTAATGTCATAGCAATACAATAATATAATTTTTAATTAATATACAACCAAGAATAAATTACAACCTATCACAATAGGCTTAAAAAATGTTAAGCCTCGATCATTTGATTAGAAACACATAATTACAAAATTAAAATATTATTAATAATAGAACTACATTTCTTCACTCTAATTGTCTCTCACCCTCTTTACTACTTCATGTTCTTGTGCTCTTGTAATTTCATAATCTTGGGATCTAAATGATAGTGAATGGTATTTGCATGTTAGAGACAAGTATTGTGAATGATATTATTCAAGTACAAGGTGGTGCAAAGCCCACCTTGATGAAGTGTTTACTTGGCCAAAAGTGCACGTATAAGCTCCCAAATTGAATGAATTGATTTAAAAATCAATGTTATGATATTAAAATATTTATTGGGTCTAATCACTTAATCAATGTGTTCCTTTGCTACTGTAACTAATAAATAATAAAATTGAGTATTTATTTTTCAATCTCGATGAGGTTTTGATGAAGGAGCATCTGAGGATCAAGGTTGTTGACTCAGATGTGGGTTTTGGTCGAGATTTACTTCCGAGGGTCATAAATTTTGACTCAAATGTGGGTTTTTGCTAAAATTTTACAAGAAGTTGCATGAGGAGGAGCTATTTGGATTATCAGCAATCCAAATAGCTCCTCCTCACGCAACTACCTATAAAATTTTAACCAAAACCCACATCTGAGTCAAAGGTTATTACCCTCGGATGTAAATCTCGACCAAAACCCACATCTGAGTCAACAACCTTGATCCTCGGATGCTCCTCCATCAGTTTATAGAATTTTTAAAAAATTTTTTACAAAAAATAAAAACAATGTCTCACAATGTGGAAGCAACACATTGAAATAAACAACTCACACAGATTACAACTCTCAGGGATTCCTTGACGAAGATTACGTAAGCATTACTTAATTAATTAAAATTAGATACAACTACAAATCTCATGAAAACAAAGGAATGATACATGCAACATCACATAAAAGATAACATAAATACAACTAGTACCATGAGGTATGCATAATAACCTACATCCACTACACATGTCGTAGGGTATGTAATACAATAACCAAAAAGAAAGTACATCATGATATCTCTAAATAATTGATAAAATGATACAAGGCCACATAGAATAAGAATAATCAATAGCTACAGGTGTTATCACTATGTTAAATTCTCTAGCTTCATGCTAAATTTTTTTAAAAAAATTCAGTTCATAAACCTAATGGTATAGTTTTTTGAGGTTAAAACCCTAGGTTTAGTGGAATCCCTAGCTAGTCTTAGGCCTAGTTCTAATTTCACGTTACCTTTTTGGTTCACTAATCCTCCAAATAAAACATGTGATATTTTTGACCCCCTTTATTTACCACTTTACATGTTGTGTGGTTAGGTTTTAAAATTGGGACCCCTTTTAATATTTCCTACAAAGCCTAAATTTCCTGTGGTATTTTCCTAAGTATCTAACTTTTTAAGTGAGTGGTTGTCGTTAAATCTCATAGCTCCATGTTGTCAGAGTCTCTGACATGTGATATGGCAATGAGAAGACATCTGTCTCGATGTGCCCATCTTCACTACTATGTTGGCATTTAAATCAAGCAATACATCAATAGCTGTCGTTATACCGTTGGGTTGAGATGATGCCTTTTTAAGCATCACAGTATAGCGACAAGCATCCAATCAAGGTTTACTGATGGCAGTAGGGTTTCTAACATGACTATCTCAATGGTGTGTTTTCTAGGTTGAAACTTATCCAGAGTGACGTAATAGCAGTGGGGTCAAACTTTTCAAAGGGGTAAAGCATGGTTTGATCTTACGGTTGTTGTTATATGGCAGATGAAAGATGTGGAGTATTTAAGCTCAGTAGTATAGTGATGACCATTTGATGCGGTGTGATGGATAAAAGGCAGTGGGGCCTTAAACTACCATGTCACTCTGACATGTATGTTTTTAATTGGTTGAAATAAAAGTCATGTGGCGGTCGACAGGGTTTTTAACATTAAAAGAAGAAATGAAAGGAGGGTCCGCCCACCTATTCTTACAAACGTGGCATCTTCTGATTTGTTAGAAGGATGTATGAGGTGTCATAGTAGGGCCGACTTTCTTGGGTGGTTAAGTTTTGATAGGATCTTGCAGTTTTCGTTATACCACTAGGGTAAAATACACGTTCTTTAAGGTCTGCGGTATAGCGACAACCGTTGATCTTGTTTAAGAGATGATTACTAAGGGTGGGTCCTTTGTCACCAGGTCATGTTGACAAGTTTGTATTTGATTGGCTGAAGGACAGTGATGACACATCAGGTTGTCAGTATACTTGACACCGAGGATAAATTTTGCGTTCTCCACCTGGTGATCTGTTCAACGTGGCATTCCTCGATTCGATGAAGGATTTCAAAGGGGAAGGTGGGGTCATTGCTTGGGGAATCGATAAAGGGCTATGAGTTGGAAAGAATCTAGCGGCTATCGTTACACCGCTGGGTAAAGATGTTTGATTTCTACATCTGTGCTTTAGTGACAAGATGACACCTGTCCGTTCCGATCAAAGATAAACTTAAGTTGTCTTTTTCCCACATGGTTATTTTGAATTATTTTCATTGACTGGGAACTCATTTAGGAAAAAGTAAAAAGGGGTTGCTGCTACTATTTTGCAAGCTTATTGTTCAGAACATGATGTGTACAACATTCAAGGTTATACTTAATACAAGTCTCAATTCTTTGTCTCTCCTTTGAGTTTATTCTGTAAATCTTTAAGTCTTTCTAATATTTATATGTATGTGTTTGTCTTTGAGTTTTGATCTAGGATCGGATTAAATATTGCTCAGGGTTAGATACATGTTTACTGAATTTGTTTGGGGATTCTCTATAAGTAGGAAAGAGTTGATGTGTTTGTTTTTATGTTTAAAGACCGGATTCTCTTCAAAACATATTTGTATTCATTCTATCCTCTAACATTTTTCCCAATGGATAGGGCACTAACATGTGTTTTCCTATCTTTTCTTTGTGGGGAATGATCAAATCCTTGTAATCCTAAAACATTAAATCATTACCAGTCATTTACTTTTATTTACATTAACAATTGTTCTACCCAGTGATGGAGAGTCAATGAATGATAGGTTGTTATTAGTACTTTCTCACTGTCATCTATTGTTAGATCTAGTATTGAGTAAGGAATAGAGTTATGTCTATTGGAGTAGGTGTACCCACCTTGGTTTTGCAGAGCCAGAAGTGAAGAGGGTAGTCTTGTCCCTATAGTTGGTCCAATTGCTTATAGATTTCCCACATTTGGAATTAACCACTCCTTAACATTAGTCATAAGCATATTGGTATCTCTTTGAGTGTAAAATCTTTTTAGAACCAACAAAATGGTGACTCTGCTAGGGACATTGTAAAAATTTGTATAAAATAATGCAAGTAGAAGTTGAGCTAGACTCTTGGCCTGCTTATTTTCAAAACCAGTTAGTTACCTTATACACAAAGTTGATTCCGTTTGATTTTGCCTACCTTTCCTATTTGATAAAATCATAGAAAAATCTAGTTAGTTTGGGTGGTGACTCTAAAACATCTCTATACTAGTGCTTAATATAAAACATCACTATATCACTATGAGTTTCAAAAATACAAGGTCCTGGAGAAAGGAACACCCAGAGGAAAATTTGCAGGGTGAGCTTCTGACCACATCTAGACGAGGTCAGGGTAGAAGAGAAAAAAGCAGTAATGACATGTCTCTTACCTGGAAACAAAAGGTAAACTCAAGACAAGAAAGTCTTGCCCCTCCAAGTCAGGAAGGAAATGCCTCAGAATATGAGGAGGTAGTTGATTTAGGCTTAAACCAGTATGAGGATTATTATTCTCCCACAGAAAGAGAAAGTGAAAGGTTACCCCACAATAGGAAGATAATCCCTAATAGATGATATGGAGGGGAGAGCAGATCTAGAAGTAAGAGCAGGAGTGGACAAGACTTTGTCCCCCCTTTCACCCTTGGTTCATCTTTTCCCCAAGGCCGCCATGAGTCTCAGGATCAACAAGAAGAGCCTCAAGCATAGCAGGTTGAATCTGAAACAAATTTGCCTAATACTGAGGAGATATTTGAGGAAGTTTATGAATTGGAAAGGAGAATTCATGAACAAGAAGCTATTAGGCAGAAAAGAGAAAAGGAGAGAGAAGAAAAAATAGGCATGCCATGATAAGGGTTGACCAACTAAGAAGGCACTTGTTAAATTTAGAGGCTATAAATTATGTTCCCATTCTTGAGAAGACAAGTGAAAAACCCATTGTCCAATAGGTGTTTGAAACAAGGAACCCAAGGGATAAGGGAAAGCAAAAAGTAGTGGGTGTCTCAATTAATGAGCCAATTGGCCCTAAATTTCCCATAGATTCCACTTTAAGATTGGAAGCAGATCTTGAAAAGGCCAAAAGGGAACAAGAATTGTTAGCTAAAGAACTTGAAAAGGTAGAATTAGAAGCCTCAGCTTTAGAAATGAAAAAGAAGATTGACTTTCTAAGACGGTCTATAGGACCCACTAATTTTGCTAATTCTATTGTTACACAAAGGGCAAATGTTGCAAATTTAGCAAATCAGACAACTAGTGTTCCCCCACCAGGAGGACTCAAAATTTCTGCCATGACAAATACCAATGCATCTACATCTCAGGGTGCTGGAATCTTTAACACAAGGGTCATACATGAAAGATGCAAATAGTTGGTTTTCACTGGCATCCCTAGATATCCTAATCCCATCCCTGAAGAAATCAGGAAGAAACTTCCTAAGTTCACTAGAAGTAATGTTGTTACTTGTGAAGAGCACCTGAAAAAATTTATTGATGTAATTGATGATTATAACATTGTGCTTGATGATGTTATCATGAAATTATTTGTACAATCCCTAATAGAACATTCAAGGGATTGGTTTAGGGCTTTGCCACATGGTAGCATAGGTTCATGGGATCAGCTTAGGCATTGCTTCAAAGAATAGTATGGTGATAAAACGCATGAGGGTTTTATGATAAATGAATTTAATAATATAAAGAACTTCAATGAGGATGTTGTTGAGTTTAATGTTAGATTTCAAAAGGCTATGCATAAACTCTTGCAAGTCATCAGATTGGATGATAGGATATGTCTTGTCACATATTTAAATGCTTTTGATTCTAAGATGGGCTACCTTTTGAGAGATAAAAACCTAAGGAGTCTTGTTGAAGCTTACAAGCTAGCTGTGAACATAGAAAGTAACCGAAGAATTTTAGGAAAGTTGGGAAGAAGGGAAGATAACAAATCACAATTGTTGAATAGAAAAGATCCAGGAAAGCCTATAAATGTAAAACCCAAGGATGATGACAGCTTAAAGAAAATCTTGAAAGCAATTAAGGACTTGAATCCTTGTGAGAACAGAAATAATAAAGTTATAGGAGGGGATAAGCCTGCCTTTAATAATTTCAACAAATTGCCAAGAATGCAGAACTACCCATACAATACTCAATGGAAAGATGGGAAGCCTATTCTTCCTGAAAGAAAGGATAAACCAAATGATAGGACTCCTGATCCATTGTAAAAAAACTCAATGAATTTGGTGGAAGATGTCCCATGGTGTATTGTTTGTCAGTCACCACATGATCCCAATTATTGTGTCATATCCCAAAATGTCTCCTCACAAGAGGAGAAAGAATGTAATGAGGAATAGGCTTATGATGACCAAGGATGTGGAATGATTTCTTCCCATGTTTGGGATGAAGTGGATTTTTCTAAAGAGTATGAAAATCGGGATGTCTTCAATTCTCAGACCAAAGTTGAATCATACCATCAACAAGTTTTTCCAGATGAAGATAGTGAACCTGATAAGATTCAGTGGAATGTTTTGAAAATTAAAGAGACAGTTGTTTTGAGGAGGCCCTCTGATGAGGAGATTGCCTTGATAATAGCTGATATGGTTACTCTAGCTAAAACAAATTACAACCTGAGAAATAGACTGGTGGGTAATCTAGATTAGAAGCCTGTTCGAATTTTCATCAAGAAAATAGACAAAGATGTAAAAACATCACAGGATAAGCCCAAGGATGCCAATCTTGTCGATAAGGTCAAAATAAAGAAAAATGCTAAACCTAACATTGTTTATAAGGTAAAATCAAAACCCACTATTGAGGTTGTTCCACCTTTGTAGAAAGAGGGTGAAGCCCATATTAAAAAACTTGTAGACATATCTATGCAGGAGACTAATAAAGAAGTTGCAAATTTGAAGCCAGATCTTTCTGACTCAAAGTATGTTCCGATTGATATGAGAAAATTGTTGTCACAGATCACTATAAAGGTCCCTTTGTTAGAAATGATGAGAATAGAAGAACATAAGGAAAAGGCCCTAAATTGGGTAAATGGTGTGGTATCCACTGAGTCTCAAAAAATAGAAAGGGTTGAGAAATAGATAGCAACTATGAATGATGAAAATGAAAATTTCTCTAAGGAGATTGTTTCTAAAATTCCCCAAATATATTTGGATGCAAATGTTGTTAGTACTACAGTAGGAATAGTTGATCCTTTCTTTTTGACTCTGCAGATAAATGGGAAGTTGCTAAAAAATTGTATGATTGATTCTGGAGCATCAAACATTGTTATGCCTACTGAGGTTATGAAGTCACTAGGGTTAAAGGTGGACACACCTCATGGTAGATGTCAGACAATGGATTCAAGGGAAGTACCAGTTGTGGGTACCAGCAAGACTCTACCTTACAGACTGGTTGCATACCCCAGTAAACAATTGACCATGAGTGTCATGGTAGTGGATATTCCTCCCCAGTATGGGATGTTGCTATGAAGAAAGTGGAGTGCTTCTATGGGAGGCAACATACAGTGTGATTTTTCATTCGCCAATGTCAACTTGGAGGGACAGAACATTAAGGTTTCTAGAGAACTTAGGACTCCACATATGATTGAAGAAGAAGAAGATACCATGAATTGCTTTCTTGACACTGACATTATGCTTTCAAGGTTCAAGACAAAGATAATGATGAGAATGTTGAAAATACACATAGGTCAGAAAGCCAGGAGGGATGGATTGAACTTGATAGTTTGTGGACCATGTATTTTGATGGTGCAAATAGCAAGGAAGGATTTGGAGCTATAATTTTACTCATATCTCCAAATGGTAAAACTTTCAAATTCTCCTTTTCTCTACTATTCTCATGCACAAATAATGTTGCAGAGTATGAAGCTCTTTTGATAGGTCTAAGGTTGGCATCAAGGCATGGTATAAAATGTTTTAAAGTAGTGGGCAACTCTGAGTTAGTCATTTCCCAAGTTAGAGAAAAGTATGCTTCAAAAAATCAAAAGTTGAAGCAGTATAGAAATGTTGTATGGGATGAGATTGAAAGTTTTAGTGCTTTTAATATTTGTTGGATGGAAAGAAGTCAAAATAAAATGGCAGACTTATTGGCTAATGTGGCCCTTAGACCTGAAGATGTTACATTTGTTGATATTTCCAATATAGAAGTGCAAGCCAGGCCTTCCATCCTTGATAATATAGATAATTGGCAGGTTTTCTCTGATGACCAAGACATATTAAGATTTCTCCAGTGTGAATCCCATTTTGGTGACAAAGAAATGGATTTTAGTACTTATGTTGATACAGTGAATGGTAAGGATGTCATTTTTGGGAAAGAGGTTTTACAGTTAAAATCAAATAGGGTTCCCAAAGGATTAGTTGCTCTTGAAAGGGCATTTGATAATAAGGACAAAGGTTTTTTTTGCTAGTACTGATAAAACCAATGAGCTGGAGGAAATAAACTTGGGTACAAGAATTGTCCCCAAGAAGGTTTATATAGACAAGTGTTTGTCCCCAAGAACTAGAAAAAATTTGATTGATCTTCTCAGAAAATTTAGACATGTTTTTGCCTGGTCTTACAAAGATCTCAAGGCTTATAGGGAGGACCTTTTTCAACATGAAATTCCACTCAAAGAAGGCATGAAACCTTTTAGACAGAAATTGAGACCTATTAACCCTACCTTGGCACCTAAACTACAAGGGGAACTCAAGAAAATGATGGATCCTAGGATAATCAAACCTATTAGGAATTCCACCTGGGTTTCAAATTTGGTACCTACCAAAAAGAAGAATGGTGACATCAGGCTGTGTGTTGATTTTTGAAATCTTAACATAAATTCTTTAAAGGATAACTATGGATTACCAAATATGGAGAACATGTTGCAGGAAGTCACTGGATCAGAATTGATGTCCATGATGGATGACTTTTCAGGTTACAATCAGGTTATGGTTAAGGACACAGAGTAGTTTAAGACTGCATTTACAACTCCTTGGGGAACATATGTTTATGTAAGGATGCCTTTTGGGTTGACTAATGCCGGTGCCACATTTCAAAGGGCTATGGATGTTGCCTTTGCTGATTTCATTGATAGATTCATGGTGGTATATCAAGATGATCTGACAGCTTTCTTAGCCAAGGAGGAACAACATTGCCAACATCTAGAAAAGATTTTCATTAGATCATTAGAATATGGGGTTTCTTTGAACCCAAAGAAGTGTGCTTTTGGTGTGGTAGAAGGAAAACTCCTAGGACATATTGTTTCAAAGGATGGAGTGAGGATAGACCCTGAAAGGGTGGAAGCTATTCATAAACTATCTTTACTAAGGAATATCAAGGGAATTCAGTCCTTTTTAGAATAGGTCAATTTCTTGAGAAGATTTATTACAAACTTTGCAGAAATTAGTATTCCCATATCAAGAATGTTAAAAAAGGGAGAAAAGGTTGAATGGGATGTGGAAGAAATACATGCTTTTAATGATATTAAAAGGGATATCAAGCATGCCCTAGTTTTAAAAACACCAGATTATAGTAAACCTATGTAGATCTTTTCCTTTGCATCTACCCATACTGTTGCAGCAGTGCTGTTACAGAAAAATGTTGATGGTTTTGAACAGCCTATTTCTTTTTTCAACAAGACCTTGCAGGTAGCTGAATTAAATTATGATATCATTGAAAAGCAAGCTTATGCCTTGGCAAAGGCTATTAAAACATTTAGGTGTTATATGGTAGGAGCCATAGTTGTTGCCTATGTTCCGAGTGCTGCAGTTAAGGATATCTTGGTCCAACAAGAAGTCTCGGGAAGAAGATGCAAATGGATAAATAGGATTCAAAATTTAATATTGACATCCACATTACAAAATTGGTAAGAGGATTGGGCCTAGAAAATTTGATGGCCCAAAGCAATTGAAATGCAAACCAGATAAATATGTTGGAGGAGAATCAGAGACCTTTTGTATGTAACATGGATTGTTGTGAGTGGTACAAGGATGTTGTCAAATATTTGCAAAGGATGGTTTTACCCCCTGGACTGGATGATAACAAAAGAAGAACTATTAAGCTTCATTCCATAAGATATGCAATTATAAGTGGTGAATTATGGTGGAGGAGCAATGAGGGTGTCTTGCTTAGGTGTGTAGATCAGGATAAGGCCAAGCTTTTGATGAATGAAATGCACAATGGGATTTGTGGAGGACACTATATGGTGAAAACTATAGCCCATAAGATCATCGGGTCTAGATTTTGGTGGCCATCACTCTTCAAAGATACACATCAGTTTGTAAAGAGGTGTGATCCTTGTTAAAGGTTTACAGGGAAATTGAAATTTAGTGGAGACTTTCCTCTCAAACCTGTTACTGTTCAGGCTCCTTTCCAAAAGTGGGCTATGGATTTCATTTGTGAAATCCCTAATAAGTCTAGTGGTGGAAATTATTATATCTTGGTGGCAACTGACTACTTCACCAAGTGGGTTGAAGAAATCCCTTCAAGGAGAGAAACTAGTAAGATGGTAACAGACTTTATCATGCAAAACATTCTTACAAGGTTTGGTTGCCCAGAGACCATGGTGGTTGATAATGCAATGTGTTTTAGATCAGAGGTGTTTGTTGACTTTTTCCAAAACAATGGTATAAAAATCTCATGTTCATCTCCCTACCATCCACAGGGCAATGGCCAGGTAGAATCCAGTAACAAGAGTCTGATTAAAATTTTGAAAAGAGTATTGGATAAGAACAAGAGGGCCTAGGATTTGAAATTGTTACAAGCCCTATGGGATGACAGGGTTACAATCAAGAAAGCAATAGGATGTGCCCCTTTTGACTTTGTGTATGGGATTAATGCAAGGTTACCTCAGAATAATTTATTGCAGATGTATCAGTTCATACAAGCATATGATGATGATGTGGAAGAAGATACGATTGTCAGAATAAATGATTTGATTCAGCTAAATGAGGTAAGAAATGATGCACATAATAAAAATGAAAAGTTGCAGGCCCAGTGCAAAGTCCTGTATGATAAAAGGACTACTCAGAGAAATTTTGCAAAGGGTGATTTGGTCATGATGTGGAATGTAAGGTTAGTAGATAAAGGAAAGCATGGAAAGTTTGACCCCATCTGGTTAGGACCATATATCATTGAAGAAAATTGGGGAACAAATTCTTACTTATTGAAAAATCTAACAAGAGAGCTCATGGAATTGCTAGTTCATGGTCAGTTCTTGAAATTTTAATTCTCTTAAATATTTTTTGAGTCTTTGTGTAGGTTTAGTTTCCCAGTCAAAGTTTTTTTATGGTCTTCTCTTCCAGGAGATTCCAGTTTTCTCGTTGTATCTGCAGGAGATACACATCCCCATGCATGAGCCACTGTTATCACTATGTTAAATTCTCCAGCTTCATGCTAAATTTTTTTTTAAAAATCCAGTTCATAAACCTGATGGTATGGTTTTTTGAGGTTAAAACCCTAGGTTTAGTGGAATCCCTAGCTGGTCTTAGGCCTGGTTCTAATTTTGCATTACCTTTTTGGCTCACTAATCCTCCAAATAAAACATGTGATATTTTTGACCCCCTTTATTTACCACTTTACATGTTGTGTGGTTAGGTTTTAAAATCAGGACCCCTTTTAATATTTCCTACAAAGCCTAAGTTTCCTGAGGTATTTTCCTAAGTATCTAACTTTTAAATGAGTGGCTATTGTTAAATCTCATAGCTCCATGTTGTCAAAGTCTCTGACATGCGATATAGCAATGAGCAAACATCTGTCTCAGTGGGCCCATCTTCACTGCTATGTTGGCATTTAAATCAAGAAATACATCATTGACTGTCATTATACAGTTGGGTTGACATGATGCCTTTTTAAGCATCATGGTATAGCAACAAGCATCTGATTAAGGTTTATTGACGGCAGCAGGATTTCTGACATGATTGTCTCAGTGGTGTGTTTTCTAGGTTAACACCTGTCTAGAGTGACGTAACAATAGTGGGGTTAGACTTTTCAAAAGGGTAAAGCACGGTTTGATCTTACGATTGTCATTATATCACAGATGAAAGATGTGGAGTATTTAAGCTCCATGGTATAGCGACGCCCATTCGATGCGGTGCGATGGATAAAAGGCAGTGGGGCCTTAAACTGCCATGTCACTCTGACTTGTATGTTTTTACTTGGTTGAAATAAAAGTGACGTAGCGGTTGATAGGTTTTTTAACATTAAAAGAAGAAATGAAAGGAGGGCCCACCCACCTGTTCTTACAAACATGGCATCTTCTGATTTGTTTGAAGGATGTATGAGGTGTCATAGTAGGGTTGACTTTCTTGGGTGGTTAAGTTTTAGTAGGATCTCACGGTTGTCATCATACCACTGGGGTAAAATACACGTTCTTTAAGGTTCGTGGTATAGCGATAACCGTTGATCTTGTTTAAGAGATGATTACTAAGGGTTGGTTCTATGTCACTAGGTCATGCTAACAAGTTCATATTTGATTGGCCGAAGGACAGTGATGACATGTCAGGTTGTCAGTATACTTGACACTAAGGCTAAAGTTTGTGTTCTCCACCTGGTGATCTATTCGACGTGGCATTCCCAGATTCGATGAAGGATTTCAAAGGGGAAGGTGGGGTCATTGCTTGGGGAATCGATAAAGGGCTATGAGTTGGAAAGAATCTAGCGGCTATCGTTACACTGCTGGGTAAATATGTTCAATTTCTACGTCCGCGCTTTAGTGAAAAGGTGACACCTGTTTTCTCTGATCAAAGATAAACTTAAGTTGTCTTTTCCTCACGTGGTTTTTTTGAATTGTTTTCATTGGCTGGGAACTCATTTGGGAAAAATTAAAAAGGGGTTGCTGCTACTATTTTGCAAGCTTATTGTTCAGAACATGATGTGTACAATGTTCAAGGTTATACTTAATACAAGTCTCAATTCTTTGTCTCTCCTTTGAGTTTATTCTGTAAATCTTTAAGTCTTTCTAATATTTATATGTATGTGTTTGGCTTTGAGTTCTGATCTAGGATTAGATTAAATATTGCTCAGCATGGGATACATGTTTACTGAATCTGTTTGAGGATTCTCTATAAGTAGGAAAGAGTTGATGTGTTTGTATTTATGTTTAAAGACCGGATTCTCTTCAAAACATATTTGTATTCATTCCATCCTCTAACATTTTGCCCAATGGATAGGGCACTGCCATGTGTTTTCCTATCTTTGCTTTGTGGGGAATGATCAAAACCTTGTAATCCTAAAACATTAAATCATTACCAGTCATTTACTTTTATTTACATTAATAGTTGTTCTACCCAGTGATGGAGAGTCAATGAATGATAGGTTGTTATTAGTACTTTCTCACTGTCATCTGTTGTTAAATTCAGTAGTGAGTAAGGAGTAGAGTTATATCTATTGGATTAGGTGTACCCGCCTTGGTTTTGCAGAGCCAGAAGTGAAGAGGGAAGTCTTGTCCCTATAGTTGGTCCAATTGCTTATAGATTTCCCACATTTGGAATTAACCACTCCTTAACATTAGTCATAAGAATATTGGTATCTCTTTGAGTGTAAAATCTTTTTAGAACCAACAACAGGGATCATCGAGCATTGGTACATGAATGTCAAAATGTCAAATGGTAAAAGAATCACAACCACCTGACCTCTTGGAACCTAAATGGTCCACTCCCACCGATCTGAGGAGATAACAATAGATCCCACTTGGATAACAAACATCAATAGAACAAGCTAAGGAAGAGATCATGAAATCTCTCTAACACCAGGTGTACAAAAGATAACAATAGGTAAGAATCACTAATCCAGAGGTAACCGACACATGTAGGATAACAAGATTGTGCATAGGAAGGTGTCATCATATACATCTAACCCTTAAGTTTCATCCTGGTAGTCTCTCTAGACCCCGACACTCAAGTGACCATACACGGTATCAATGACTTCTCATACAGACAAAGTCATTAGCTATGTTAGACACACACCTCTCAAAGGTGGAAAGAATCATCTCATCCTCCATCTTAGTCTATACTATCACTCAAGCATGGGTGAGGAACCACATTTTATTAAGTTCATTTTAATACCCCCCAATGATATATTAAGCTTTCACTTGATTAACATTACTTACAATAAGTGATCCAGGCAACCACTTTTGGGCCCCGACGCTTATTGCAAGAAACCCCCTACTACACATCTAGGTAACCTACCCTAGTCTCAAAGATGCCACATAACATGACAAGATAATAATAATGTCCCTCAAGATTATTCCATAAAACAACAGGAACATGCAACAAGTCTCCAACCATAACATCACAAAACACTCTCCAAGTGTTCACAAAAGAATATACTCCTAATCCCATGGATAGGACATAAAAATTCAACACCATATTCCCGTATATAGAATATGAAGAAAAACTCAATTATACAAAATATCACAGAAGAAAATCATAAAACAAACTTCACATAGGGTTGGATCGAATCAATGAATTACAACAGAGTATAAAAGGAAAACAACCATGATAAATAAAAAATCAAATTCCCACCTCTGGAATTACATAAGTATACAATCAGGTAGTCCCAAATCTAGAACCAAACACAAGAATTAGAAATGTGAGGTCCCAACCTGACCCATCCTAGCTCGATTGTTGTTTTGACATTTGGCTTACCTTGTTGATACTTTGTTTAGAGACATTTGACGTATTTTTAATTTTGTTTTCCTATCATTAGACCTTATGAGATGGTTATTATATATTCCAATGATGTTATTCGTACTCTTTATATTCTTGTAATGGTTTCATGCTTACCTTATGATATATGCATTTTGGATTCTGCATTTGTAATGTTATCTTATAGAAAAGTAAATGTTGATAGTGCAATGGTTCGATGGTTAACTTAGGAATATGTTTATGATTCATGATATGCATTTTCTTTATGTCTTGAGTATAGATGCTATTATTATATCTGCTTCATATTCAATATGATTATATATGCATTGGATTTATGCGGTACTGACATCTGAATTGAGTGTGCAGGTTGTGACCATGGTTGTAAAATGGGGAAACAAGGATGGGTCTATGTGAAATAGTTTAAAACCAAGGTAGGCTCTAAAGAAGAGTAAGACCTCCTTGTTACATGATTTTATTCATAAAAGTGATGCATGTGTGTATGTGGATGGTAAATGTTTGTAAATTTAATATTAGATGTAATTTCTTTTTGTGAACATGTTAATGTTAAATGTCCACTAGGCATGCCAAGTATGTAATGTGATGTGTAAATTCTGCGAGTTGTCACTTAAAAATTTTGTGACATGACATTCCCTAGTGGAATGTGGACCCACCCTTTTTCCCTTAGGAAATTTTGGGAATCCCTAGGCTTGATAATGGTTTAGAGAATCAAGGTTTAAGTCATGATTATGCCATTTTCGGATGAAAGCTTAACTATGTTTTTGAGGGGTTATGTGGAGTCCTATGGGGTAGTTAAGGTTGGGTTTTAGTGCCCCAAGTCATGTACATGGGTTAGGGGGCCTATTTTTACCAATTTCCACTTCCCTAGGACCACTATTTTTGCCTCTCTAAGTGGACCATTTTTGGTAAACATGAAATTGGGGGAATGTTTCTAGGATATCACACCTTTTCATGTTTTGTTTTGCATTCCTTGTCCATGGCTAGGGAAAGTGTCATGGGAGCTAGAATCTAGAAACCAACTTGCTTAGGAATGAGGGAATGAGAGAGAAATGGTGAAGTCATTTAGGAATAGAGGTATAGGATTTAGGCACTCTTCTTGCCTATGCTAGTTTTTTGAGGGGAGAGAGAGAGATAAGGACTTGAGGAAATTGATAAGTGTTTGTGGGAAAAGATAGAAAACTAGGTAGCAAGGGAAAGCTTTCTACAAACCACCAATTTTCCATTGCATAGGAGAAAGGTTGGTGAATTCTATCATGTATATGTTTGTGCAATTTCTTTGAGAAGATGAAACTTGTGTGAATCTTGTAATTTTGTTGTATCTTATGTTTGAATCTTGAATTGTATTGTTTCAATGTGATTTTATGGCTTGTTCTTGTTTTACCATCTTGTTCTTGCTATATGTTTATGGGTGTACAAGATACTCCTCATTCTTGGGAGAATTTGAGGATGGTCTTGGGGTGATGGGCTTAGTTGGGAAGTCCATATGTTGAGAACTAGGATGTATGGGCATCCTTGAGAGCCTACTCATGTTTTGTTTTGAGGGCCATAAGGGATGTGATTATAGCTCTTGATGTTGAGATCTTGGTTGGGGGAAGCCTTGTGAAGGCATGTAGGAAAGTATGAAAATTCTTATTTATTTATGTATGAGTAAGGTGTCTCCATATGTGAAGTTTCCACCATCACCCATCTATGGATCTAAGTTTGATCCTTTTTGTAAGCTTGGAAAAAAGGGAGTAAAAAATTTCATATGTATTCTTCTTAATGTGTTGTTTGAATGTTTATGCGAGTTGCATGTTTGTCACCTATCCACTCTTGTTTCCCTTAGCTTGGGGGGTGGCCATAAATGGCCTAGGCTGGGAGGTGAGCCTCCGATGGTCATGTGGGAGAAGCCTTTGTGTTGTAGGTTTATGCATTATGTGAAGATGAAGTTCAAATTGAAGTTTTAAGTTTAAGATGAAAGAAAGAATTTTAAAGAATTGATACTAATATATTGAGTTTAAGTAATCTTGTACTACTCCTATTGTACTCAAGGATAATGTAATTGTAAAAGTGAAAAGTATTTACTACTATTGTATTTCAAAGTTTATTTCATATTTAAATTATTGTCTTTAAAAGTTAAATTGTTTGTAATCTAAAATGGTACTATAAATCGGTATCAGATACATTTATGTTATCACAAATTGTTTGGGTTGAAAATGTTCAGTTTAATTAGTGACTTTTAATCTTGCAATTCGTCCAAAGAAGATAAATTCTAAGAAGTATTATTGATTTATTTGCCTTCAAATTCTATGTAAAATTCTCTAAAAGATATTATAGTTTAAATGATCATTTGTTATATAAAAGTTCTCTGTTTTAAAAATTTAAATTTCCTGCAAAT